>OY856411.1:1185081154-1185730083 GCA_963693085.1 Alisma plantago-aquatica | reverse complement strand
CGGATCCACACCCAAGAGCTTCAAAATCATATTTTGTGAGAGGTTGGTTCTGTGCTTATGGGGTTTTCTTTTGACTATGCGCACGCTTCCTTGAGTACTACACTGCCATCTTTCAGTTGGTCAAAGTTGTCAAGTACGCCTTCTACCACTCCAAAGACCCATTCTATTTTGGCAGACGTGTATTATAGGACAATCTTTCAACAATTTATGGATAATGGCTTATCTCCACGACAACATGCGGTTCTTTCTTCTCTACAAGCTAATCATGCACAAGATTTCCTACTTACTATTCCTATTGATGGTTTCGGCTTGTCTATGTCTCCTATTGAGTATCGATCTATCCTTCCGTATCGTCTCATGGTCCTCTTATACCCCGGTGATGAACGTTGCCCGCTCTGCAATTCTACAGAACTAGACACATTTAGTGATCATGTTGTCCATTGTCACTCACGACCTAGTTTTAAGTACCGTCACAATGTTGTACGTTATGTCTTATTTGACCTTGCCTCTCGTGCTGGATTAAAGGTACTGAAGGAAGCTCCTGTGGCATTTCTCAGTAAGCGTTCTGATGGTCTTCATGATCAACGACCAGCTGATATCCTTTTATTTGATTGGACTGATGGAAAACACACTTGTGTAGACCTTACTAGAGTTTCCCCTATGTCAGGCACCATTTCAAGAAGTTTTAAAGCAGGTCAGGCAGCCTCTAATACTGCAGCACAGAAGGTCCATAAGCATGGCGCTGCATGTGTGGCAAATCATCACCATTTCCTACCTATTGCTTTTGATATCTTTGGGGTACTTGCCGATGATGCTATTTCCATTCTTCATCTCCTACAAAATGTTCTAAATAGGAATCTTATGATTTCTCCTTCTACTTCCAGCAATTTTGTTTTTAGGTCTATAGGGTTTGCCATTCAGAAAGGATTGGCAGCTCAATTTGTTGCCCGCTCTTCTGTAAAGGCATTTTTGTAAAAGTCCTTGTCTGAATATTTATTATATAAGAGGAATTCTTTGTAGTTCCTAGAATAAAGTTTATACAAGTGTTAAAGTTTACTTATTCATAAGATCCCTCACAAGTAAAAGAAATAGTGTGAATGTATCATGTTGTTAATATCACTTCAACGTAAACAATTACAAAGAAATCAATAATGACTCTAAAATAATATCCGTCCGAGCAAAGATGCCCCCTTTGGGGCTTGTCGCTCAAGAAAATAATATATTTCAATTTGAATAACAAAAGAGATTTCCCACATAAATTGATACATGCATGCTTGAAACAAAACTTTATAAACTTAAACCCACACTTAGATACTTATATATGAAAATGTTTATGCTCATTAGATTACTAAAACCGTCCTTATGCAGTTTTCTCTATGTTTTCCATTGTTAATATAATAAGCTATAATAACTTCAATTAATGATTTTCTAGCATTCATATTCTTAACCGTATGTTATACATTAAATCCAACAGTAATTATATGAGAGGAATACCATTTTCAGATTGGGGGTCTCAAGATACTGGTATAACTTTACATTATGGACTACAAATGACGATTGCAACCAATTTATTTTTAGGCTCAATGCGATTTGGTTGGGAGGGAGCTCCGGGGGCGTGGGGGGTAGTGCTACAGTCTGGGTAAATTGATCACTCGAAACTCAGAATGAACCCACAGACATTCATTTTCAACTTTCGAGCTCGGTAGTGTTTCAGTCTAGGAATTTCGATGGATATGTAATCTGGAAGCCAGGTAATGTAAACAGATTTAAGAATAGACCACCTGAAGGCTATACTTCTCGTTTCCTATATAGGCACGTAGGCTGGAAGCCAGGTAATGTAAACAGATTTAAGAATAGACCACCTGAAGGCTATACTTCTCGTTTCCTATATAGGCACGTAGGCCCAGTTTGGTTGGCCTGCGTTTGAACGAGTGCAGCTTCAATTCATCGTGAATTCGAATTCTTTTCATTTGGTTTTAAGCAATCGCAACACACATTTAGAAAATCAATTGCACGAGAGAGTGTGGGTTGATGCAGAGAACGCTGGAAAATGTACTGCGCCAATTTAGGACGCGGTTTGTTTTCACAGCTGCTGCCATCCTTACGGCTTGTCTGGTTGCTAGTGATTGCGACACGCGAGTTGATTTTGAAAACAGGAAAATCAAAACCGGAAAGTCAACTACAACTCCAATGGTTTGGTTGAGCGTAGCTCCAACTCAAGTTTTTTGTTTTCTTATGTTTGCTAGCAGGTAGTTTAAGGCTATGATCACCTCAGGTGACTTTGATACAGTAAAAAAGATTGTTACGGCTGGCCATTTCCAGCTGCAATTGTTCTTCTTCAGACGGCGGTGAAGAAGGCTACGCAGACAGCATATATAAAAGGTGGTACGCGGACGTCCGAGGAAAAGGAACTGCGCCCAATATGGGCGCAGTCCAATTTCCAGAATTTTGTACGTAACCGGATGTTGCTGTGAGTTCCGTTTCCTTGGAGCGGGTTGAAGTTACGCGGAACCAAACAAAAGAAGTTGGAAAAACTGATGAGTTGCAACTCTCGTTTTCTAACCCAGCCCAACCAAACTAGCTCTTACCTACTGTTGATGCGCAGGTGTGCTTATCGGGTTGTGTCTTTACCGGACATGCAGATCAAAACTGAAAACCTGATAATTCCGTAAACAGAGGCGAGCAGATTTCTTAGCTGGTACACTCACCAATAGTGATCATATCTTTAAACCACTTTCAACCAAACGAAAACAATATAAGAAGCCGAGTTAATGTTACATCCAACCAAACGATTCAACGCTCAGTTACAAATCCTGTTTTACATTTTCTGTTTTGAAAATGGCCTAGCGTGTTGCAAGTGCTTACAACCAGACGGGCCCGTAGACATTATTAAATTTCAAAATTGGATTCACGAGCACACAGAGAAGACGGGAGTTCGTACATTCCGTGAAGAACCAGAAGATTACATCAAAGCGTGCTAGGCTAATTTGGTTGGGCTGCGTTGCAAGCATCGCAGTTGCAACTGCATATGTTTTTCAACTCCAAACGTTTGGTACTTTGTGCTTTCAACAACCGGTAGGAACTCAGAACTGCACAGTTTCTTCAAAATTGGGAACTGCAACTCCGCCCAATATGGGCGCGGTTTGTTTTCCTTGTTGTCAGCTAGTTATCTCCCGAACACAATAGCACGTTCTGCTCCGTGAAACAGAGCACAGTTGCTCGGCCTTTCTCTGCGTGATGTTGTACTAAGTTCTACGTCCAACCAAATGGTTGCAGACTAACTATATGACTTAACTTTCTTCTCAACCAAACAAAAACAGTGTAGTGTCAGCTCATCCCTTTTACTTTCACGTGTTGAAATTCCTACATAGGCTTCGTTTTACAAAGAACGAAACTAACCCGGCCAGCGTAGCCCGGGCGGTCAAGCCAGCGCGCCCTTCATGAAGGATTGCTGGTTCGATTCCCCGCCCGGGTCAGCTGTATTTACCAACCTCTTGGGTCATCCGGGCTCTGGCACCTGTTTGGAGAGGGGGTGGGCTTCGGCCCATGCAGATCCAAAAAAAAGAACGAAACTAGCCCTAAAAGACCGGAAAGAATGCTTATCTATATCGTAGCCATCTCAGGAAGCTATCTTGTGGAAGAAAGAAACTTGCTTCTGACATAGTGGATCCTGACCTAACGAATCACAGAGCTCATCCGAGCAAATCAAGAACGTCGGTTCTGACATAGTGGATCCTGACTTAACGCCAAAATCAAACAACTGAGGAAGAGATGTCCTTCCAACCGAGTTTCACCCGAATCCGAGATGGAACCTGTATGGCCGGCCGCCGCTGGCAGTGCTGCTTACGTTCTCTCGAGCTCGCAGCGGCCTGAAACTCCGCCACTCAGCCCTGTCTCTGCGCCACCCCTGCCAGGCCGTGGAAGCCGAAGACAGCGAAGTAGGCGACCATGACGACCATGCCGCAGATCGATGGAGCAGAAAAACGCAATGCCCAATCCGAGGAGCCTGAGTCGGATTCTGGCTGGCTCGAGGAAGAGGTTCCTCCTCTGGTTGCCTCGCGTGTAGCTGAGCGTGAACATAGTGTAGCCGAAGATGATTCCGGCGAAGAGAGCGCAGATCGTGACCGTGAAGAGGAATCCCAAGTTGTTGAGGCCGCCGGCGTGCACTGCCGCTCCGGCGTCGATCGTCATCACTTGCGGCTCTGATTACGAGCTGGCAAAAGGTCGATATCCTTCAATTAAGAAGATAATCGGAGAGGAGGACGAGGGGATGAGAATCATGAGATGTATATGGAAGTGCGACCGACCTGAGCTGAGAAGAATCAATGCCAGCCCTCTTTCGAGCTTTCCACCTTTCCTGCTCGACTTCTTGGAGTAGCAGTTGCTTCGTCGTCGCTGGGAATGACCGAAAGCAGAGAAGCCGAAACTGTTATGTTGTACAAACAGCCAGCCAGCAACTGCAAGAAGACTAGAGAGTAGACAGCGGACCGATTATTTTGCGAGTTTGTTCCGAAAACGGGGCCGCAACAACTGGACGCTAACTGTTCGTTTCTGAAGGCACTTGTAAATCCCGAAATCAGGAAGTCATTCTGAGAAACAGGTACGTACCCTGCATCTCTAAACCCTTGTATGTCCGAAATGGATATAATTTCAATTTTTTTTGCAAAAATCCATCTATTTTTGTCGAATTTGAGCAAATGCCTCTATTTTCACTAATTATACGAAACCTTCTCCACCGTCTAACACCGTTTGCACATTGCAGTGAATTTTTTTCTATGATATATACATCTCCTTTACCGTCATCCTCCTCTTCTTATCTTTTTATTTTTGTTTAATTTTATTTGTACGTGTCTACTACAACTACACCCACAACTACAACTACAACTAGGATGGCAGCCGTCAATTCCATCCTAACCCAACCTCACGTGAGCAAAGTTAACCAGACCTGACCAATCTGGACATGAATTTAAATCGTTCCAAACTGAACCAAACACACCTCCTAACATGGACTTGAGACAACACAAATACATTTTTTTATATAATCATTGGTCAAAACTTGTGATGCAGACCAATCCCAAACCAAACTGATTAAAACTGGATAAAATATGAGCCGACCCCACCCGACCATAAGTAATTTTGACCCGAATTCAATTGACATGTAAACCCTACTAGAAGCATGAACACATTGTATTTTTATCAACACAAAATAATAATTGATAATGCTGACAGAGCTAAACCAAAGTTGAATCGAGCTGGACAAGACACGACTTGGCCCGATCTTCAATCATGACCCGATTGGAACAAACATATATTAAATTTGACCCGGGTCGGGCCTTTCCAAAACTTAAACATACTATGCTTTTATTAATAAAAATAATTGATAATTTAGACAGACTTGTTACGACATGAGTTGAACTAAAAGGAACTGAACCTATTTCAAATTATCCTAACCCGATTTGAACCTGAATGTACTAAATTTAACACAACTCGGCCCTACTCAGAACCTAAACACACCATATTTTTGCTGGTAATAATGTTAACAGATCAGAAACTAACTTGACTCTAACAAGGCAAGACTTGGCCAAACCTTGAGTAAAGCGAACCAATCTTCCAATCTTGCATCGATTGTAGTGAATGGTTTTTTTTTCTTTCACATATACACTTGCTCTACCATCATCCCTTTTAATTTTTTTATTTGATTGTTCAATGTCTCTGCTACAACTACACTTACAACTACAACTACAACTACAACTACAACTACAACTGGGATGGCAACCCGTCAAACTTATCCTAGCCCAACCTCACGTGAGCAACAGTTAACCAGACTTGAGAAAATTCGGAATAGAATTCAAATTGTCCAAAGGGAACCAAACACACCACCTGACATGGACTCAAGACAACAAAAATATTTTTTTTAATATAATCATTGGTAAAAAGATTTATGATGCAGACCATCCCCAAGACAAGCAATTAAAACTGGATAATAACTTGAGCCAAGTCGAACCAACCATAAGTAATATTGACCTGACTTCAATTGTCATGTAGGCTCTATCTGAAACATGATCATATAGTATTTTTATCAAAAAAGTAATTGTTGATAATGTCGAAAAATCTAAAGTTGAGTTGACTTTGAATATGAAAAGATCCAACTTGACCCAAGCATAAGTAATCATGATGGTAAGATACAAACAAAAACACTAATTTTGACCCGAATCGGCCCTTCCCAAAACCTGAACGTAATGTGTTTTCACTAATAAAATGTAATTGATAATCTAGACATAATTGTTATTGACGTGGCTTGAACTGAAAACTAGCTGACCCTATCATGAATAATTTTGTCCCGGCTTGAACCCACATATACTAGATTTGGACCCACTTAAAACCTAAATACACCATATTTTTACTGGTACAAAAAGAATTGGTAATGTAGGCAGACTAGAAACTAACATGCCTATAAAAAGACAAGACTTGACTCATCCTTAAGAAATCCTGACCAATCTTTAATCGAATGTACTAAGTTTCAAACAACTAGGTCATACCCAAAATTGAACATACAAGTTTTTTTGGAAATAAAATTATTGATAATGTAGAGATGCTCAAAATTGATGTGAATTCAACTAGAATAGACCAAACCCAAATTTAAGATATCCTGGCCCAAATTGAGTCAAAATTAGCTGAAAATTTCCCTACTGAATTGTACCCAAAATTCCAAATATGAACATATTATACTTTATTTTAAATAAAATAATAATAATGTAGATATATCCTAGACAAGACCCTATTGTACCTTAAGAAATCCCAAACTAAACAAAATTGAAATGCATAAAATTAAGTAATATCAATTTGAGTCATGTAAGAATCTATGACAACTTGGTTTTTCTCTCTCCTCTTTTGTACTCCTTCTCTCTCATCAACTGGCCTTCTTATTCAATTGGACATCAAATTCATAATTTGGAAATTGTGATGAACCAATTTGGTCACTTCCATGACCAATTTTATATTATGTGACATTAATCTACAAATCTAAACTATTACCATTCTTTAATACGCCGCCATCTTGCAAAATTATTTTAATCTTGTAAATGTGATCATCTTGATCCCTAATGTATTTAATAATGTAGAGCTTTCAATTATCTTTCCAATTGCACAAGAATTTCCTCAATCGGAGCTACAAATTCAAAAACATATGCATTTGAGTTTCAACACTCTTAATCGTCAAACTAATCGATTTGGCTCGAATTTATCCTTATTGGGATGCGAATTCGATACACAACCTAGGCAGGCACTCGCCATATAATCTATCTAGTGATTCTTGCCCCGACCAATCATTTCTTGGCACTTTAGACCATTTTTAACCCTTGCATCTCCTTACACAGATCCACCCCAATGGAGCCCAATTTAATGTCTAGGAAGCCTTCTTCAATGTCTAGGAAGCCTTCCACAAGCTTCATATGTTGCCCATTACATGTGACGTTGCAATACCATCTACCACCACAATAGAGCCCAATTTTCTTCCTTTTCTTGCCATATTTGCCAAAATTGATGCACTTTTTTGTTTCCCCTTGTTTTCTCCTTCTTTCCCATCTCTTTTCCCTCTCTCCCACATGACCTAGCCACCTTGTGTCTCTCTCGTTCCTCATCCTACTCAGGTGGAACCACCAGATACTTTTCTTTGGGGGCTAAGGGCTCCTATCACCCACGGCCATAGTTGAAACCATGATGGATCTGTGGTAGTTGGGTGGTGCTAGGAAGTCACTTGGGGGATGAGATCAAGGGCCAACTCCTTTCCTTTAGCATTCACTCCTCGCTGAGAAGCAAGACCAGCCGCCACATGAACACACTGATTCGTAGGCACTGTGCCAACAATGGAGGGTTTGTTGAGGCAGAGCAGTTATAGTGGGGTGCTCGCCCAAACCTTTGGGTGTTGTGGAGCGGTTAGGGTGTACGCCTCCCAAGGGGCAGGTTCGATGATATCTGTAAATCAAGGAAGGACCATGATGGTCCCCAGATCAACTGCCACAGACCATCACCTGATTATGATGAGGTTTCAACTAGTTTTCCCTATAGTTTGATATCTAATCTTATAAATTATTATTTCCCAGATCTCTTAACCATAATATGTGATATTATATTCCAAATTCATAATCTCAATGAGTCCTACACAATGAACACACTTTCAGACCCTAAATCTCTTTATAATTCTCTCATTTTCCTCAAGATACAAACTTTGACTTTGTTTTGCCATCATAAATGTTTGACTATGTTAAGTACTAAATCTTTGATGCATATCTACGATCCTAACCATGAAATTAGTAATTTACAAGTGATTTGAATAGTTATGGACTCCTAATCATCCATATTTCTCATGAATGACTTTCTGGGGACTTGAATGATGAGTATGCCCTTTTAAACATGTATGGACTCCTAATCACCCCTATTTAAACATGTGTGGCTTTTTTGGGACTTAAATGATGGAGTCTTCCCTTTTATGTTAGTGTCACATCATAATGTTGACTAATGCTAATCAACTTCAAAATTAGTAAGCAATGTCACAACTCATGGCTCTAATATGGTTCCCCTATCCCTTTTGGCTATGGTGGTTCCATAAGACATTAAGTATGCTTCATTGTGATCCTTTTATGTTGATGCATGTTTATACTTGAATCAGATGGTGACTTTGTCCCATTTTGTGCATCAAATGTCTTTCTATTCTTGAAATAAGTAACCTTGTAATGTTTTGGTATCTGCAAGTCCTATGATCACCCCTTACTCTATGGTGGTGTTTGTGACCCTAATTTGCTTAATGTGACATGTATGATTTGAATTTTGGGATTCATACCTTAATGTTTATGGGGATATTTTTCTTTTGTCCTCTGCTATCAAATCAAGAAATACTCTAACCCTTGATATTTTCCTTGGATGTGGATGTCCTACCTAAGCCTTAGGTTTAATATTGATCCCTATATGAACTATATTGTTTTGTGATCGTTTGTGGGAATGTTGAACCCGATGTTAGGAAAATGATGCCTATACTTAGGTGACCATCCACCCATGTTTAAGACATTATAATGTTGTATTTAACCTTCTAATCTAATCTCATATCTTGGTTAAATCTCATGACTTGATGAAGCCTCATCTTGTTCGTCCTGTTATGAGTCTTGTGACCTAGTTATGTGCACAAGCGACATCAATCTCATAATGTTTATCCAAGATGAGTGGAACATAGAAATGGCATGAAACTTAATACACCACATTCATGATGACCTCTAAATCCATAAAAGATAAACTCAAAACCTGATTTGTCCAAAACCCTAAAATGAAGCTAGTTAGGGTTAATGATGAGAATCCAATGCAAGTATGCAATCTTATGCTTAATCAGGTGTTGCCAGTGGGTAGATGGAAAATGACAAGTTAGGTTAAGAATCTATGAATCAGGTACACGGTTTAATAATTATATGAATATAGTTTTCTTGCTTCAACTGTGATACATGTGTATGCTTGTTTACTTTCTCAAATACTGCCATGTGGTATTCTAGTATTTTACACAATATTTTTCTAGTCGGTTTCATAACTTGCAAACATAATATATAACTCCATTATATAAACTTTGTGCACATGGTTGTATTCTTGGGGTAAGGACACAAGGTTGAATCCCTATTGAGTTTTCAAGATAGGGTGGACCATGTTGATAAAAAATGTACCTCTTAGTAATAGCCTTAAGGTCCCTCATGTAAAAATGGGATAGCTAATATTGAGAACCTTTACAGACTCTTTCAATGGGAAATTAGTCAAAAAGGCCTTACACATGCATGATATTGTTGGTATAATTGAAGTAAAATGATATAAAACATGGGATCTCATTTTGCTAAATACTTAACTTGTTATTTCTTATTTGTTTACTTCTACAACTCATTTTAAATTATACAAACTTATATATATATATATATATATATATATATATATATATATATATATATATATATATATCTTTCTTCCTTGTACTCAAAACCTTGTGTGTTGACCCGAAATGTTTCACATATTTTATAGATTAAGGGATGGGTAGATAGTTGATGGTTTGGTGTGTTATGTCAGATGTACTTGTTGTAAGATTCATATTGTACATGAGCAAACTTGTACAATTTGACTCTTGAATATTTATTTGAAATCTTATAATAAAATGAGTTGCTTAATATATCTTGTTGAATTTTTTGAGATATTGTTAGTTAATTTTATCTTGTTATCTATTCATGTATGCTAAACGTTTATGCATCTACATTTTGTGCTTTGATAAGACCACTCTAGGGCAGATGCCTAGGTCTACTTGCCTTTAGTTGTGTAGCCATTAGGAGTGTGGACTTAGGGAAATAAAAGGTTTTATGACAGATGGTATCAGAGAATGAACAATAACTACACCAAACAAGATCTGATTGGAGTTACTCTAACAAGGAATGATGATTGTGAGATTTGAGGTGATCTCTAAGGTGACTGGTGGCATGACCGGTGATATGGATGGCAGAATGCTCTGAAGTGTGATTGGTCATGTGGCTTGCAGCATTGATGGTGGTGTGATTAGTGGTAATGATTGAGCATTTTCTCTCCTAGATAATGGGGTTCCTATAGATACTAGACTAGATGGAAGAATTCCAGTTGGGGTGCAATGAAAAAAAAGTGTCCCTCAATCTCGAGTCTAGGTAGATGTCTCATTGTCCATCTCGATCTCTAAGGAGGTGAGGTTCTGATCTGATATGTTCAAGTCCAAATTGATAGAGAACCATGCAAGTCATGTTACATTGAGTAAGATTTATATACAAATGGTGTATTGGAATCTTGTTTAGTTGAAAACCATCATGGAGAGGAATCTATATAGATGGAGTAGGGCAATGACGGGATACATTGCTGAATTGAACGCACTGGCTGACTTTGGTTACTCATCTACCTAAGATCTGGAATGTGAAATGGTCCTTTGAAGTTAGACCTAGAGGGAAAGGGTTTTTTCTATTCTTTAAATCTTATAAGAGATACAAACAATATAAACTAGAAAGTAGTTATGGATTACATCGAAATAGAAGACAAGAGGGCAACAAGTTGCACCGCTAGTCCTTTTTGGATGGAAAAACCAATCCTTTGAAACACTACATCCATACACCTAGGAGCCATAACATTACTATTCATAACTTTTTGGATCCTCTTCTAAATCTCCACTACTTTTGGTGCTAATAATCTAAAAGTATCAATTCCAAAAAGGATGAAGGCGTGTTGATTCTCAATACACACTCTCTCATGCTTGACCACTTTGGCTGAAGCAACTTTAAGGACAAAAGGCCCCACTCTTCAATATCACTGGCAAAGAAACTCCTATCAAATCTCAAAATGCATGTTTCCCTCCGACCATCCAAAAATCAAAATATCAGTAGGTCTCAGTATGGATCTCCCCTCTTGTGGATCAGTTAAAATGTTCATAGGTGCCTCTTTCTTAGAAGCAACACATATACGTCTGAGTACATCAAATAGAACATCTCTAACAAGATGATTGTATTTAAAACTTGGAAGCTCCCTGCAATGAACCACATGTTCCTCAAAAGTGTTCAAGAACACCTTACGACAAACAATCTCATTGGCTGGAAATAAAGGAATCATGAGACAATATCTGAGGATACTATGGTATTCCACTGGTGATATATGCAGACCAAGTCCATCAATAGGAATTTGATCTAGAAGGTAGATCATTGTTTGTATCTGGGAAACCTCTAATGTTGAAGAAATGGGAGAGAGATGAGCTATTTTATAAGTTAAAACATGTAGATATTCCTATATTAATTAAAATATTTGACCTCCCATTGGATCTTTGGGATAGGGGGATTCTTAATCGCATAGGGTCTTTCTTGGGGAAGCCTATCCGTCCTGATAGACTCACTGCATAAATTCTCAGTTTATAGTATGAAGGATTCCAAATCCTCATTTCGGTCGATTTCACACTTCCTAAAGAACTCTAGATCCAAAGTGAGGATGGTTAGGTTGACATGATCAACTTCAATTATGATTGGGAACCAATTACATGTACTCACTGTGGAAACTTCAACCATGAGTAGTTGTTATGTTCTTAAAATAGTAGCATTGTAGAAGTAAAGGGGAGGAAGGTTTGAGTACCTAAAGTTAAGTTCCATTCATGCAGTTGGAGGACTCAAAGAATTTCATTGATGTGGCTGCAGATATATCAGGTTCCTCTAGTGAGTTAACTCAGAAGTGATCAAATATGTTGATGTTACTCCTGAAGTCCTGAACTCTGAAAATATGGCTAAGAGAAGTTATGATTCACAACAACTTTAGATTGTGGACAAAGGAGGTGGGAGTTCTAATTTTTTGACCCCTGACCACTACAATTTTCAAGGTAGGAGGTCAAAATCACCCCCAATAATGTAGCCAAAGAGTGTTGGAACAACTAGGAATATACAACTATTGACAAAAAAATCTCCTTCTGGCAAAATTTGGTAGAATGAGGTATAGTACACCGCTAGGGTGGGTCAAACTCTAACAGACCCCCCAATGGATATTCCTTTCTCTATTACTGTCTGGAATGTAAGGGGATTTCATAATAAACTCTCACACATTAGAGAAGAGCTATTTAGGATGAAAGCTGATGTTTTCATCATTATGAAATCTAGAGTAAATGAGAAATACATCTATTCTACTATTAATTATATGTAGGATAATTCTCTTATCATTTCTAATACTAAGTTCTATTTTTATAACCATATCATTGTGTTGTGGAAGGATAAATCAATAACTATCTCAAAAAATTTCACTTTTGATCAAGTTTTGCATTGTTCCATTAGTAAGGGAGACTGTAAGTTCTTCGTCATTGTTGTCTACGGGGCTAATGATGATGTTGAGAGAATGAACCTCTAGGAGAAAGAACTCTACTAAAACACTAGTTAGTGTCCCTTGGGCTTTCCTTGGTGATTTCGGTGCAGTTAGGTTCAATATATGAAAAGCTTGGTAAGCATCCTTCCTCTGCAAAGAGAATGAATGACATCAACAAAGTATTTTTTTGATATTGGTCTTACTAAAATCTCTACTAGAGGTTCTATTTTCAACTGGGATAGTCGGGTTAAAAAGGAAATATCATCGTCTCAAATCGATCGCATCTTATCTAATAGAATGATAAAAGGACAACTATTGAAACTTTGGAAGAAGAAGATAGTTTGTAAAATAGGAATCCAGGATTCAGTGGTTAAAGGAGGGTGATAGAAATTCAACATTTTTCTTTGCTTCACTTAAAATGAGCAGAATTAGAAACAATATTCATAGTTTGAATATTAATGGTTATACAGTCTCTGATTCATATGTCATCAATGAAAGTTTTGTTTCAAATTATCAATAGTTATTCAATTCAGATCCTAATGTTTATGTGAGTTGGAATGAAGATCGAGTTTTATTGATGCTTTAGAAAACTAACTAGGTTCTTTTGAGGAAAAAAGTAACAATTGAGGAAGTTGAGGTCATGTTAAAACATTTAAATATGGATAAGATTCCAGGGACATATGGGTTAAATGTTGTCTTCTATAAGGAAACATCATATTATCGATGATGATGTGGTTAAATCTATTTTGAATTTCTTGACAATGGTAAGTTTTTGAAGGATTGTAACTTTATATTTGTTATCCTTATACCTAAAATGTTGGGAGCTATGTGCATGAAGGACTTTAGGCCTATTTCCCTTTGTAATATTATATACAAAGCTATCATGAAAATCTTGGCAAATAGGTTGAAGAACATCATGGTTTAGTTGATCGATTGGAATCACCTAGATTTCATTCATGGGAAATGTATTGGATATGCCATCCTTCTTTCCAATGAACTCCTTACACTACTGTCCTAATTCCTTGGGGCCATGGAAATGTGTATTAAAGCCGAACTTTCAAAGGAATATGACTTTGTGAGGTGGTACTATATTCTATTTGTGATGGAAAGTATGTGTTTTCATTATTTCTAGATAAAGTGGTTAAGTGAATGTTTCCATTCAGCTTCTGTCCAAATCCTTATAAATAGTTCCCAATATAGTCAAAATACATGTTGGCAATAGGGTTATACAGAGATATCCTTTGGCACTCCTTTTATTTGTCTTTGCTATATAGGGGCTATCTTCTATGATTGGTTCTCTAGTCAAAACAAAATGTATCGAACCCTTATATTTTGGCAACTTGGAAGTTTCTCATATTGTTTTTGCTGATAATTTGCTTTTCTTTACCAAAGTGGATGGGAAAAATGCTGAGGAAATCAAGAAATTATTAAAGGACTTCTGTGTGGTTTTGGTCTTGGAGTTCAATGCTAATAAAAGTCAAGTATTTTTTCAGAAATTCTTGCGGGGCTAGAAATCTTGTTTCTATCTTCAATATTGGTTCCACAAGCTTTCTAATTAAATGTCTAGGTAAGACAAAGTGAAATTTAGCATTAATATGAACTAATTCCAATTTCACCCTTCTTATGCTTGCTCATGGTGCCAAATCATTTTTCTTGGCTTCATAATCAATTTTGAGACTCAAATTCAAAATATGGTGACCAATGTGATTTTTATACGCTTTGTACCACCTCAAATTTGATTAATTCATCACATTGTCCAAAGAAACAAATTGATCCATCAAACTTCATCTTTTGGTTCACAAACATTTTCTAAATGTTCTCCACATATTTGTGAAGCTATGGTCCAAATTTCATATCAATTGGAGCTTCCTACTATTTACTATACTTTCTTGACGTTAATGTGTTGAAAATCCTTCTATTTTCCTTTTTAATTGCCTTTTCCAAGTCATTGATCCTATGCAAAGGGAGGGGACGAACCCCAACCCTCAGATCTAAGACTCGTAGATAATGGGTCCAATCTAGCGGCTATGAGGTTATCTTCAACTTCAAGCTGATTGTGGGGAGGTATGAATGCGACCATGATGATCGATCTCCCACTCTTGACCGCTATTTGAAATTCTAAGCGATCCAAAATGACCCTCTCGCAATTTCAAACTGGGCAAGACCTATTTTGACAAGCTTTCCAGCACCCTTGTGCCACCAAAATGAGCTCTTTGCTCTCATTTCTTATCTCAGTGGCCATGGCTGCTGCTCTAGATCGGTAGCCCTAAAACCTAGCCCCTACCACTATAAAAGGACCCCCCAAGGTCCGCAACAAGTGCACCTTGCTCAGAGCTCAGCCTCGCATGCCATATCAACCTCAAATGCTCTATTATCGCTCGCTGAACACCTACTCCTCCAAGCAGCGCTGCTGCCATTGCCTTTTGGGCGTTCCTTCTCCTCCCCACCCCCCTCATCATTCGTCCACCACCACTACCTCTGTGGGGTCACAACAGACATGGGAGAAAATTTGTCTTCCTCCATCGGCCACTCCTGCCCCTAGCTCCCCTATGCACCGACGACAACGCCACCCTACTTCTGAGCTTGAGGATGCATTGTTCGTGTGACTAGAATGGGAGAGTAGGAGCCCCAGGCCACCGAATCAATTGCAAATCAAACTGATCCAGTGCTCAGCCAGACCGCCAATAAACCGACCCTGTAAGCTAGCAAGTTGCAAGGATAATGTCGCTAGATATGTGTCATTCTTGACATCCAACGACCCTGGCTTTTTGCAAATAAGGTATTATACCCCCCTCTCTACTTAGAAATTCATTTAAATAGCCAGATCTTGGTTTAATCATAGAAAATGCATCCTAGATCCAAAAATTACGAATAAGTAGTCCATTTTGATCAGAAAAATCCAATGGATTGTTTAAATATACTTTGAAGACCAGATTCCAAATTTTATTCACTAATATCCCTATTTTTGATCTCTTTCTTTTTTAGTTTATCTAATGGCTCAATAATGATGATTAATCCTTGACAAACCCTAATTCTGACTATAATGATCATTTTTAAACCAAACTTGACAAAATATGAGTTTAGATATGATCTTGTAACTTATTTCTCCTAGAAAGTGAATCATGCACATTTAACTAAGGGTTAACCTTTATATTGTGATAATGGATCTAAATCTTGTGGAAACCTGGATCATGTCTATAATTCATGAATCTACTTTAATCAAATTGATCTTGAATCTCAATTATGATAAGTATCATGATGATGAATTAGGAATGTGATGATGACTTGAATATTGATCATTAGGGTTTACACATATGATCGTAGAAAACCTAAGTAGGTCATCCACACTTGGAATATTCTTCACACTTGAATAATGTTAGACATATTGAAATATTATGGACCATAAGTGGATCACCTAGCCCTAAGGTTGACCTAGGTAAATGTAACCCTAATCTCGAATATTGAAACATGATCTCCAAATATCATGATCCCGACCCTTGATCCAAACATTGTGTTTTAGGATCTAACTCGAAGGGTCAACCTATTACTAGTGGATCTATACTCGAAATCTTCGGTGAAAGGTACGCTATTATATAACTCCTCCTTGATTGTATTGAAGATGCTTTTATGTATCTCTTGATTGTATACTTGGCTACTTACTTGGATGATCTATTGTTTCCTATGATTAGTCTTCTATTTTTAAATATTATATTTTGAAAAAAAAACATGATAACATAAATTGCATGCCCATTATGACTGCCCGAATATTGATAATGATGATGATATTGATAATGTTGATAATGTTGATATTGAGTGCATCAACCCTCTCATTTGGAGGTGGGACTTGTACGTTGGCCTCCTATTTCCTATGGTGAGAAGGAGCCTAGTGACCTTCCCCATCACGTTGGGGTAACATACTCACACAAAATGTATAAGCATACTTATTTGATTACAACATAATGTGAACTCATAATAAAAATTGAATTGTTGAATAACAAACATTTTGTCGAATGATATTGGTTTTGGAAATCATTTGTTACTCTTTTGAATATAAGTCCTTCCAAGTATACTCTTTTGTTATAAACTATTTTACTTGATTTTGATAGCGTACTGTGCAATTGCATGATTGTGTCTTGATTTTCTTGATTTTAGGCAATACAAATGGATTATTGAATCAGATCGCTTCCGCACTCTACATACTCTGATGATAAAGATAAATCATATATATCTCCATATTGGGTTAGTTTGTTCTTGGATTATTCAATTTTTGAGTTATTATTTCTTATTGTATATGCCAGTGTGATAGATCTATCGGGCCATTCAGGGACGACGCTTAAATCCTCTTACTAATGTCTAAGTAGTAGGATTGGGATTGGGGTAAGAACAGTTCCGTGATAGTTGATATCAAAGCTTATACACTCATATATATTTTAAGTAAATAGTTTCTCAAGTCTCTCACACCCAAGAAACCCTAACGTCCATAATGGTGAAAATTGAGGTGTCTTGGCTCAGGGTCCTGGCATAATTTCTACTATCCATCTTCACGATGGCTGAGATCCCCCACTCTACCTGGCCTTAATTGATCCAGAGCTGGACCTAATTGTTCTCTTGTGAAACCCTAGAGAGTCCTATAGCATCTCATCTCTTCTTTAAGGAATATCCTAAGCCACTCATGTAGATGAAGATCAGGTAGTTTTCTCATCTCTTCATGTGGTCCTTTCTTGTGACCTTTACCACATGATGTCTCGATTATGGGTAGCTTATGCATGGGAAAAATGAATATTACTAAATTTTGAAAGTCGATACCATGATCTGACCTTAATTTGAATACTCAATTTTGATCAATAAAACTTGAATACTCTTGTATGACCCCTAATATCATGTAAACTCAATTTAGCCAAACTAGACTACATGCTTCATATGTTGAGGTAAATCTTGATTTGGTGAAATAAGGATGACTTGTACCTTATACCTCATTGTTGATGAGGTGTCTATTTGATTAAGCCCATGTTTCCCTATTGTTGATTAAACCTCAAACATAGTTAAGCAAACTTGTATCCTACTTTGTACATATCTTGACCCTTCTATCAAGTGACTAAGCCTAAGACTCCCAAAATCATGATGTAAGACTATGATGTAAAAAGAAGTTTTCCTATTGACCATTGATGCCTTTTTCAAGCTTGATTTTGATATGCATGGACCTAAATCATGCATCTATTGCCAAATTATATCACTACCTTGATCATGAAAGGAAAGGAATGCAAATATTAACTTGACTTTGTAAAATCTTGACATTATTGCCCTATTATGGTCTTGAATTTTGATCTGATGACCTTATGGAATACAATTTAATCATGGATACTCTTCCTATTTGAATAAGCTCAATTGATAATGACTAATGTAGGAAATGTGCAAGATTATGGTAGTAGTTGACTCATGACTCCCCTAACCTAGGTCACATCCCTATTATGACTACCTCTAAGTTTTCACCTTGTTGATTATTTAGAGTTTGGAAAGGTATTCCCTTCCACCTTGTTTTGACCGGTTGAACTAAGCTTAATAGGTTAAACCCATGGTTGATACTCGATCCTAACTATTGATTTGATAATGATCTTGAGATATGACAATATTGACTATAGCTTATGGTTGACTTCCTAGATAGACCTAGGTGTAGATCATTCATCAATGTTGGATACAATGATAATGAAATCTTGGTATGTTGCTCGAATATTTCTTGAATATTATTGCTCAAAATTGAATATAGATGAGTGATATCCCCCAATGTCTAAATAGGAATCTAAACCCTGACTTCAAAATTCTGGACCTATGAATTTGGATGTCCAAAAATCTTGATTCTTGATAATGTGACTCATGATTATCAAATCTCAATAATGGTACAAATACTATGTTCACATTATTTGGATCTATAGATCATACTAGATATATGACTAATAACTTCAAAATCCCAAATCTTGAAATTTTGAAATGATGACTATATTGACTCTCTCGATTTATGACTTAGGATTTAGCTCTCATTAGGACTAGGGTGGGACCTTCCCATTGATTTTGAAGTATGATGTTGTTACGAAATGTTGAAATATGATATCTCAAATCATGGATGTAGAACCCCACCTAGGCCAATGTAGAAAGCTATAACCCTGAGATATTGGGATTGAAAGTGGCCTTGTACACTTGATTCAAGGACCCTATTTGTTTGAAGTAAAATATGATCTCTCCAAATTTATGATCAATATGATGCTTTCCATATTTGTGACTCATATGATGATTTTGAACGATTACGTATTGACCTTGATACTCAATTTCTCGATCATAAAATGGTGTTTGTACCAAGTTGATTATGATATGGAACATGGAATCCCAATTATGATGATTATAATACTTGAACTTTTTTAGGACATGATTTTGATTATATAGTTGCGTATGTACAAGTATTTGAGGATGTGATATGATTCTAGATAGTCCCAATTTTGAGGATGTTTTTGAATTTTGGGGACAAAGTTCCTTTTTAAGGAGGGAAGGATGTGACAAAGTGAAATTTATCATTAATATGAAATAATTCCAATTTCACCCTCCTTATGCTCACTCATGGTGACAAATCATTGTTCTTTGCTTCATAATCGATTTTGAGACTCAAATTCAAAATATGGTGACCTATGTGAATTTTATACGCTTTGTACCACCTCAAATTTGATCAATTCATCACATTGTCCAAAGAAAAAAACTGATCCATCAAACTTCATCTTGTGGTTCTAAAACTTTTTCTAAGTATTCTCCACATATTTTTGAAGCTCTGGTCCAAATTTCATATCAATTGGAGCTTCCTACTATTTACTATGATTTCTTGAAGTTATTGTGTTGAAAATCCTTCTATTTGCCTTTTTAATTGCCTTTTCCAAGTCATCAATCCTATGTAAAGGGAGGGGACGAACCCCGACCCTTAGATTTGAGACCTACATATCAGGGGTCTAATCCAGCGGCTATGAGGTTATCATCAACCTCCCACTGATTCGAGGAGGTATGAATGCTACCATGATGATCGATCTCTGGCTCTTGACCACTATTTGAAATTCTAAGCGAGCCAAAACGACCCTCTCACAATTTTGAACTGGGAAAGACCTATTTTGACAAGATTTTGAGCACCCTTGCTCTGCCAAAACAAATCTTTGCTCTCCTTTCTCATCTCGATGGCCATGGTTGCTGCTCTAGATTGGTAGCCCTAAAACCTAGCCCCTACCACTATAAAAGGACCCCCCAAGGTCTGCAGCAAGTGCACCTTGCTCATAGCTCAGCCTCGCATGCCATATCGGCCTCAAATGCTTTATTTTCGCTCGCTGAACACCTACTGCTTCAAGCAATGCCGCTTCCATTGCCTTTTAGGCATTCCTTCTCCTCGCCCCCCATCAATCCTCCACCGCCACTACCTCCGTGGGGTCACAATAGACCTGGGTGGCAACTTGGCTTCCTCCATCAGTCACTCCTACCCCTAGCTCCCCTACACATCAGTGACAGATCTACCCTGCTTCTGGGCTTGAGGAGGCATTGTTCGTGTGACTGGAATGGGAGAGCAGGAGCCCTAGGCCGTCGACTCAATTGCAAATCGAACCGGCCCAATGCTCATCCAGACTGCCAATAAACCGGCCCTGTGAGCTAGCAAGTTGCAAGGACTATGTGGCTAGATCTAGGCCATTACTTGCACATCCAACGGCCTTGGTTTTTCACAAATAAGGTATTATGCCCCCCTCTCTGCTTGGAAATTCATTTAAATAGCCAAATCTTGGTTAAATCATAGAATATGCATCCTAGATCCAAAATTACGAATAAGTAGTCCATTTTGATCAGAAAAATCCAAAGGATCATTTAAAAATACTTCTACGACTTGATTCCAAATTTTTTCCACGGATATCCCTATATTTGATATCTTGCTTATTTAGTTTATCTAATGGCTCAATAATGATGATTAATCCTTGAAAAACCCTAATTCTGACTATAATGATTATTTTTAAACCAAACTTGACAAAATATGAGTTTAGATATGATCTTGTAACTTATCTCTCCAAGAATGTGAATCATGCACATGTAACTAAGGGTTAACCTTTATATTGTGATAATGGATCTAAATCTTATGAAAACCTTGATCATGTGTATTATTCATGACTATACTTTAATCAAATTGATCTTGAATCTCAATTATGTTAAGTATCATGATGATGAATTAGGAATGTGATGATGACTTGAATATTGTACATTAGGGTTTACACATATGATCCTAGAAAACCTAAGTAGGTCATCAACACTTGGAATATTCTTGACACTTGAATAATGTTAGACATATTGAAATATTATGGACTATAAGTGGATCACCTAACCCTATGGTTGACCTAGGAAAATGTAACCCTAATCTCGAATATTGAAACATGATCTCCAAATATCATGATCCTGACCCTTGATCCAAACATTGTGTTTTATGATCTAACTCGAAGGGTCAACCTATTACTAGTGGATCTATACTCAAAATCTTTGATGAAAGGTACGCTATTATATAACTCCTCCTTGATTGTATTGAAGATGCTTTTATGTATCTCTTGACTGTATACTTGGCTACTTACCTAGATGAGCTACTGTTCCCTATGATTAGTCTTCTATTTTTCTATATTATATTTTGAAAAAACACATGAAAACATAAATTGCATGCCCATTATGACTGCCCATATATTGATAATGACGATGATAATGATAATGTTGTAATGTTGATATTGCACTACTACAGAAATGGCTTATGAAGTCACTTTCCATGCGTCAGTTATTAACTAAGAACCGACGCCTAAAACCTACATTGTCGATTTAAAACACAAACCGACATATATCATATAGGAGTGGCCAGACACGGGTAACACTTTCTATTTAGCTTCGGTTCAAGAATAAACAACTGATGCCTAAAAGTACCCGCCAAATCTAATTTATCCAACGAAAAAAATTTGGTCCAAAATTTAACTAACAACTTCGATTATTAAATAAATAACCGACGACTAAAACTTTTTCACGTGGGACATTTTTATCGTCCGTTATATTCCCAAAACCGATGCTGATTTGTTTACCCACACTGTCCGCGCCAAAAATTTTACACCCATATGGCGTCGGTTTTTTCTTAGTGACCGACGCGTTATGTTTTAGCGTCGGTATTTTAAAGAATCGACGCTTAAGTTTAACTTAACGGAACCCGCGTGAGGGACTCTTCCCCTTTCTCTGTTTCATTCCTGATTCTTCAGTTCGCGTAACTAGGTCCAACGATTTCTTCTCTACTGGTGCCGCCGCCGCTCGATTACTTCTCTACTGTGCCACCGCCGCTCGATTGCTTCTTTGTTGGTGCCGCCACCGCTCGCTGCTCCTCTCCTCTCCTCTCCTCGCCGCCGCCCCCACCGGTGGCTTCTTTCATCGCCCGTCTGCTCCTCTCCTCTCCTACTAGGTCTCTGCTTCTAGTCGCCCGCTCACCGTCGCTGCCCGTTTGTTACTCGCTGCTCCGGAAACCCACCCTCTCGCTCGCCGCCGCCGCCTCGCTCTTTCCTGCTCACTGCTCCTGCTGGTATATCCTTTTCCTCCTCTTCTCCACCATGTTGTGAAATTGCAGGTTGGCACGACCGTGCTGGGCAGCACGACCGTGCTGCGTAGCACGGCCGTGGTGGCTGATTTTGTGCTATATTGCTCAATTATGTGTGTATATTTGTGTATTTACTATTTTGTGCTATTTTGTGCTTGCATATATTTGTGTTTAGGGTTTAGGGTCACATGTGGGTCTTCTATTTCTAAATTTATTATGTGACCCTAATTAATACATTATAATAGAGTTGAATCGTGTATTTGTGTTGTTGTAGGTGTTGTTGACTTACTGTTGATTTGCACATATTTCTTCTTCAGCCTTCAAGTGAGGTATAATATTCTCACTCTCCCAATGTTCCATTAGGCTCCATTTTGATTCAAATCTTTGATATATGGAATCATGGTTTATTTACCGTTTATTATTTACTGACAAGCATGATTAAATGATGTTACTCAAAACTTAGGATATGAATGATGAAACTAGGATTGTAGGTATAAGAATGGCAACACATGTATTTGTTGGCCTAGATACCCATCCAAGATTTACTCATTAGGAGTAAATCTTGGATAGTCCCCGGTTTGGGACTGTTATTGAACACCTAATCTCACTTAGGATGTAAGTGTATAATGTGTATTGGGTTTTCAAGAAAATTTCAGCAGCATTTCCCCGTTTGTTCTCTAAGTACATATGTACTTAGAGAACAACGGGGAAATGCTGTCGAAATTTTCTTGAAAACCCAATACACATTATACACTTACTAGTGAGATTAGGTGTTCAAGAATGGGATAGGTGGTACACATTTATTATATATAAGAATGACAACACATGTATTTGTTGGCCTAAAGTTTTAACCATGCATAAACTCTAATATGTTAACCCTAGACCCTAATCTTGTTGTAATATATAGCTTGTTTTCTCTTTGATTATAGAATGGATAGATCATGGATGTCCATTCGCAATCGCTTTACCCTACAGTTTATATCTGGTCTTGACATGTTTATATTTTTTATATTTTTATTTTTCTGAATATTAGAGGCAGGTTTATATTTTTTTATATGTTTTATTTTTCTGAATGTGAACTTTACAATGTGAATTTTACAATGTGAATTACTTTACAATGTGAACTGTACAATGTGAATTACTTTACAATGTGAATGTGAACTTTACAATGTGAGCTTTACAATTTGAATTACTTTACAATGTGAACTTTACAATGTGAATGTGTATTTTCAGATGGCTGAGCATTCTCCTGATGACCGTGCTGATGATTACGGTGAGGATGAGGACATCAATGCGCCACCTCACAATGTATGTTTTAAAAATATATCATATATTTATATCTATATGTCCATTTATAGTTATATCTTGTAAATGTGTTTATTTTGTCAAATTTTAGGTTGATGATGCACATGTACCATCTGAAGCACTTGAGGCACTTGATTAGCAGCACCAAAAAGTTGACAAGAGAAGGGGCATCACTATGATGAAGAAGTTAATAGCCCAAAAGGGCAATGGACCCAAACTTGTTGTGGATTTTGATAATGCAGGAAATGCATCTGGTGTGAATCGCAATTCATTTGTTTCATATCTTGGGTATGTTACTCGTAGCCATTGCGGTTGTAAGATAGATTCTTGGCATAAAGTTCCTAAGGAGAAGAAAGACGTAATATGGAAGGATTTATGCGTGAGTTGTTATTAATTTGCAATTCTATTTTGTAGATCACTAATTTTTTGGATACTAGTTAATAGCAATTCTATTTTGCAGAGTATATTTGAATTGGATGAAAAGCTACATCGTAAATGCGTGATGCAACGCTGTGGGAGAGTCCTAAGGAACTATAGGACAAATCTCACTCGAGAATGCATAAAAGAAGGTGACAAGAGGAAGAAGACAGCCACTGAACAATGGAACTTCCTGGACCAAGAAGAATGGGACGCGTTTGTTGCTTCAAGACAAACTGATGAATTCAAGGTATTAGGCGTCAGTCCCAATCTCATTAATATATGTTCTATTCACCTATTCAAGATTAACATTTAGTGTTACTAACCAAATCATTAATGTGCATACTAACTAGGCCCTCAGTGAGGCACAAAAATCAAGGCGTGCACTGAATGTGCATGACCACACAATGGGTCCAAAGGGGTATGCAGGCATTCGCCAAAGACTACAGTCTGAGGCTACTGCTCAGTCTGCTGCTACTCAGGAGTCCTATACTATAGGTAGCACACCTCTGCCTCGCCATGATGTTTGGATAGCTGGGAGGCAAAATAAGAAGGGAGAAATAAGGAAGCCCGCAACTGCTGAGGCGGCTGCAAAAATGGTAAAATACAACTCTTACAACAATCGTTCGAATATTGGTTATTTGTGGTGTTTACTTAATTACAAATTTTTATTTTGGCGATTAGCGGGAACTACACGAGCTGAGGAAACAAGGAAAGTTCATCCCTGAGGGCACAAGGGATGAATTGACAGTTGCTCTGGGTAACCCAGAGCATCCTGGACGTGTTAGGGTTGCAGGCGCTGGTGTGGGCATCAAAGCTTTTTTTGGGCCATCCCAGCGCAAACATGTCCCAAAAGCGGGACTTTCACAAGAAGTGGTAACATATTCTTTCTTTATAATGTTACTGTAAAAGAGAATTCAATAATTAGAAGCTAACGTTTCTTTTATCCATGTATTGGTAGATAAGCTATTTGATAGGAAACTCGAAGAAGCACTGAAAAAGTGGAAGGCATATCAGACTGCCACTTACCAGACAGTACCTATGGCGTCTCGCTCTACTCCTACTGCAGAGGTTGGGAGTAATCCTGTAGACCCACCACCTAGCACATCCGCTGTAAGTATTTTTATGACATATTAACTATTTTTTTAATTCAAGATGATATGTTTTCAAGATGATATGTACATATGAAATTGTAGTCATTTCCAAAAAAGATGATATGTATATATGTATATAACATTCTTTACACAAAAATTTGTAGGGGTTGAAGCCATGCCGTCTAAAAAGTAAAGAATATGTCGTTGTAGAGGCATCGACTTACCCATCCCTACCAGGGAAAATGTTTCACAGGTCTCCATTACCAGCTGATTGGATTCGTGTGAGCCCGGTACATATATTCTCCAAGTGGATGGATCTGCCATTGCCATATGCCCACCCAGATTGTGAAACGCTTGGTGAGGCAGAAGGCAGAGTGATGTTGTGGCTAAAAGTGGATGTCCTCTTTACTGAAACTGTATGGTAAATTTACATTACGTTAAATTGTTAGTGTGTGTATATGATGTCAGTTGATCTGAAATTATATATATATACAAGTTAAAAAGAAGACACCCACATCATCTAGGCCTCCACCTCCACCTCCTACATTACCCAATTGGGTTCCACAGGACCTACCTGTCCCGTTAGGTCCTAACTGTAGGGGTATGGCAATATGGTTAGGCAAACATGATATAAATTGCCCTATAACTATTTCTATAGATTCAGATGCTGCAGGTCAATCATATGAAAGCAAACTATTTATACAAGATATTTTGGAGTTGTTTCGATATGATTGGCTAAATACATCTATGATAGAGCTATAGATAAGGTGAGGTCTTCTTTATACATCCATATAGCTTGTGTAGGATATGGTGATATGGTTTCTTATTTATTAATACATGCATAATTAATACATGTTTTGCAGCTACTTAGACACGATATGTGCAGATTTTGCATTCGAACATGTAGGATTTTTTATTCCATCTTTGAATAGTCTAGTAGCTAAAGACCTTCTATCAGTTCAACAATACTGCTGTGAGACTTTTACAAATTTTTCTCAAAATAAGAAGACGGTGATAATAGCTCCATTCAATGAAGAGTAATTTTACTTTGCTTATTATAATTTGGACTTAAGAAAATTACATTTTTATTGTGGATTTTGAGTTATTAATTTTTAACTTTTTTACCTCTAGTGGTATGCATTGGGAGTTGCTAGTTATTGTCTCCGAGACATTCACTGTCTATTATCTAGATCCTAAGGGGAGTAAATTGAATTCAAAATATGGCTACAAAATGAAAATGGCATTATTCCGGTGACAAATATTTCATTTTCATATCCGTTAACATATGTTATTACATTACTATTTAATTATGCAATGTACTGTGTTACATTAACATGTAGGGGTTTAGATGAGTTCTAAAAGGTGGGAGGAAAGGTCCCTAAGAAAAAGAACCAGCAAATAACTTGGAAGAACGTAGAAGTAAGTTCCTGACTGCAATGTATATATTATTTATGTGAACAATGCTTAATTAGTTGTATTTTTTAATATTTTGTATGTTTCAATTTATAGTGTACTACACAAGACAATGGATGGGCATGTGCACACTATGTAATGCGATTTATGCACATGATTATCAAATATACCGCAGTGGACATCGATACTATTCCTGAGATATTATATACTCTCATTAGATAATATGAAATATATCAAATTTATTTATAGCTCATTAATTATATATATACATCATTCTCTTTGCAGGTGTTTAAAACTGACCACACTACAGGAAAGGCCTTACCAGATGTACATGCTCCCTATACGATGGGAGAATTAAATGAAGTAAGAGAAGAATGGGCAACAACCATACAAGTAGTGGGGGTTTTAACATATAATTGGGATGTTGATAGCGAATAATAACTAAAGAATGGTATTTTGTAAATGAATTTATGAATTATAATATGTGTGAATGTTTCTACATGTCTGGATCTTTCTACATGTGTCTGAGTGAAAATGAATGAAACTATTGGTTGCTATATGAATGTTTCTACATGTATGAATGCGAAAATGAATGGAACTACAGATTGCTAGCTACATGAATGTTTCTAAATGTGTGAAAATCAAATGGAACTGTAGGTTGCTAAATGTGTGAATATTTTTGTTGTTAATTTTGCAGGTTTGTGGCATGTTGTTGGCTGATATCAATGGATGTCATAAAACCTACAGTTCATAACTGAACTGCATGTTTCTCATCCTGCGACCAGCCACAGCAGGTCTGCAGATTCAAGAAAAAAAAACAATAGGCGTCGGTTATTTGTATAAAACGGATGCCACATAGTTACAGTGTCGGTTTCCCTACTCATAACCAACATCTATTTTCTTAACACCACGGTCATGGCAGTGGGCCAGACACCACGGCCGTGCTGACCAGCACGGCCGTGGCAGCGTGCCAGACACCATGGCCGTACTGACCAGTACGGCGGTGGCAGCGGGCCAGACAACATGGTCGTGCTGGACAACACGACTGTGGTAGAGGGTGAGATGGCATCAGTTAACACTAATAAACCGACGTTGATAGTGTCCCAGATGGTGCCCTTTCTATGGCGCGAAGGTATATGGCGTCAGTTTTTTATCTAATAACGGACATTGATAGTCCCCTGCTGGCACGTTTTCGGTGGCGCGCGAAGGGTTTTGGTGTCGGTTTTTGAACCGACACGTAACGGTTGGGCTTTTAGCATATCCCACATAGGTGTCGCTTAGAAACTGACACTAAAGTCCTTAAATAACTAACACTAAAGGTCGGTTATATACTAGTTTTGAGTGCAACAATCCCCTCATTTGGAGGTGGGACTTCTACGTTGGCCTTCTATTTCCTATGGTGAGAAGGAGCCTAGTGACCTTCCCCATCGCGTTGGGGTAACATAGTCACACAAAATATATAAGCATGCTTATTTGATTACAACATAATGAGAACTCGTAATAAAAATTGAATCGTTGAATAACAAACATTTTGTCAAATGATATTGGTTTTGGAAATCATTTGTTATTCTTTTGAATATAAGTTCTTCCAAGTATACTCTTTTTTTATAAACCATTTTACTTGATTTTGATAGCGTACCATGCAATTGTGTGATTGTGTCTTTATTTTAGGAAATACAAATGGAATATTGAATAAGATCACTTCCGCACTCTACATAATTTGATGATGAAGATAAATCAGATATATCTCCATATTGGGTTAGTTTGTTCTTTGATTATCCAATTTTTGAGTTATTATTTCTTATTGTATATGCCAGTATGATAGATCCTATCGGGCCACTCAGGGATGGGAACTTCAATCCTCTTACTTCTGTCTAGGCAGTAGGATTGGGATCGGGGTAAGAACGGTTCCATGACACTGGGAGTCACTCTGTTTACTAGGTTTCTGAATTGATCCAATTGTTTACCTATAATTGATAAAGTGAAGGCGAAATTGGACTCCAGGAAAGTAGGTTCTCTTATGCTGGGAGGGTTGAACTAGTGATCTCTACCTTATCGAGTTATCACATTTTCTGGTCTACTTCTTTTCCTCTAGTAAAGTTGGTTATTAATGAATTGAAGAGAATGATGACGAGCTTCATATGGGATGATTTGGATGGTAAAAATTATCTTCACACAATCTCATGTAATGATATGTGCAAAACTAATCTCGAGGGTGGATTGGGCATTATGGTTATTCATGAATGGTCTATTGTTGGTCTTTTTAAAAATTGGTGGGATGTTGAAAATGATGAGAACTCCCTATGGATGAAGTGTCTACATGAAAAGTAGCTTAAAGAAGATTCCATATGGTCTGTGGATGCAAAGTGGTTTTCCTCTTGGATTTGGAAAAGGATGTTTTCTAGTAGGGGTGTTTTGTTTAAGAATATTTCTTTTTAGATTGGAAATGGTGTAATGATCCTATTATGGAAGGATGTAGATCCCAAGTGTGAATAAGCTATCTGACATTGTTGATAATCAACTTATCTTTAGGTTTGGTAAAGGCAATAGTTGCAAGATCAATCTATGTGTGACTGATAGATCATCTAACTTCCCTCCTATAAGAGGTTCTCAAGATGTTCTAGACATTTTCAAAACCCTCCGTAGTCCAACTGCTGGGCATGAATTAATCTTTGCTTATGGTAAAATTCTCTCCATCTTATAGATTGTTGGAACCTGTGTAGTAAGAAGTACCCTCACACCAGTTGAGGCAATTGGTTCTAGTCTGAGGGACTACCTAGGTGTTGTTCTTTCATTTTATGGAAAATGTTTCTTGAATAGGTTTTCTATGGTCAATATTCTAAAAAGATTTTGTTTCAATTATGCTTCAAGATGTTCCATGTGCTATTGTGATGAGGAGAATAGGGATCACCATTTCTTTGAATGCAGTTATTCTAGATAAATTTGGTCATATTTCTACGAGGATTTTAATTTCTTTCCATCTACTATTGTTGACCTGGTCCATTACATAGGAAATGAAGCTGGCATTAGTGTTTATCTTTGATCACTGGTGGAATGAGAGAAATTACATGTTGTTCTTGGATGTGAGAAGACTTCCATCTCAGATTTGGAGTCTTAGTTTTGGTGATATGCTATTATGTATAGATAGGCCTTGAATGGTGTACATGGTTCTTGTTTTCTTATATTTCCTTTTGTATGTTCTTTGTTACACCTTGTAACAAACAAAATGTTCTAATATAGTGTGCAACGCACATGGTTCAACAAAAAAAAACCAAAAATTGTTCACATGAAACATAATTTAACTTAACCTTACATCCCAACCCTAGAATCTTAATGAGTTGTTCATTACGGACTAACTTGACTTAGCCTCTTGGTTAGAACATACATGTTCTATAGCTAGGAATAGGCTTGTGGAATCCCTAAACCCTCTTGTCTCCTCCTTCTATCCTATAGTATGTGTTGTAGGTTCAGGAGGTCAAGAAAAGGGTTATCTTTTATAACCCTAGATATATTTTCATGGCATGTGCTTAGGGTAGCTACACAGGTTTGGACCATGTTCTTGCTAGTTATCTAGGTGTCGTGGTACTATAATTTCTAATGAATGTGGGAACTTGTTTTGCTTTCGGTTTTATTTGAATGGAATATGGTGGCTTCCATTGTCTATTTCAATGTTGAATCATTATTTCAAGTATTAGTATATATACATATAAGAAATGTTAGCGCACACATAAAGGTAATGAGTGTCCATGTGACCTATGAGAAAGAGATGTAACATCAGTCTAGATGATAGTTTTAGCCTCTACAGTAGTTTAGATCCATGATAAAGGTTAGTCTAGTATGTAGACTACATGACCTTAGATGATGATGGTGATGATGATGATTATGATAATTATGATGATGACAATGATGTTGATAATGATGATGAAAATGATGATAAAAATGATGATGACGATGACAATGATAATGATTATGATGATGATGATGATGTTTGTGTTGATGATATGGACTTTCTTTGATATGACCTAATTTTGTTTTTGAAAAGGAATCATGTGTGTTTTGATGACATGAGATGAATTAAACCATGCAACCCAAGCTAAACCTAGAACCTTTCAAGGTACATGTTACTTGTGGATGTGCTAAACTAGATAGTGGGTTGGCATGCTTACTTGTGCCTAGTCTTCTACATGTTGAGATACAATATGTGAGATATTGTTTAGGATCAATAGATATAATATGTGAGATATGGTTTGTGAGAAACATAGTATTCAATTCTTTACAAAGGAGGAACTCTAGTATGGGACATACAAAATGACTAAATCTTTGATATGGGTCAAGCAAACATGTAAGAGATCATATCACCTAACCTACAAAACATACAAAATGTTGAAAAATATGAATGATGAAATGCATAACAATGAGTCTCTCACTACACTACTTATAAATGTATGAATTGATACACCTAGTGTGTGGTTTCAATGAAATTGTTAAGCCCTATCTTTCCTATGAAAAAATCTAATTCTAGAGAAAGAGGCAATTGAATATATGATGTTTTCTATATAAGTGAGGGAGATGTACCAAGACTATAAGATGATGTATATGTGATCTCCATGATGAGAATCATAATCATGTTAGTGTTTGTATGTAGAAGTAAATTAGTGGTTGCCCTTTATTTTTATGATTGGGTAGAAATTTGTTATGGGTAGATGGTTGTGGTTAGCATGTCTTGTTAGATATAGATATGTATTATGTTGAGTGTATTAAGCTTGTGGAGATCCTTTGAGATACAAGTAAAATAATTACAAAACCTGAGTGGTGATGTTAATTTTTTCCTTGAGATAATAATCATGTGTGAAAATAACTCACATGTGTTAGAAACTGATATTTGTATAATAAGTCACTTCTACAAGATAAACCTAATACAAAATCATGCAATACTTGAAAGATATAGGTTTGAAATATTAAACTTGATATAATGATGGCTTGATATATTAGCTTCTATAATAATGAGTAGAATGCTTAATCTCAGATCTAGATAAAAAGAAATGAGTATAATTGGTTATAGTTGGCACAATCTTGACGGGAAAACTAAACATGCATGAAATCAAGTGATATTATGAGATACAAATTCAATGATAATCTTGTAAGAAAATCACGATGATTAACTTATTCATTTGGAAATCTGATAATATAGATTTTGATAATTGCATCTTTTGCTTGACGAGTTTATGAATAAACACTACTGTAGGGATAATTGGGGACGGGAATACACTAATTCCAAGATGATGTTGTATTATGATGAATCACTAAGTAATATGTATATATTGGAATGGGTACACCCTCAATGATGGCAACTTATGAGTGCACCCCATGATGGGGGATGCCTTGAAATATATAGATTGGATAATTAAACATGACAACTTCACTTTTCTCTCTCCTCTATTCTGCTCTTTCTCTCTCATTAAGTGGCCTTCTTATTCATCTATACATCAAAATCATAATTTGGAGATTTTGGTTAACCAATTTGGTTACATCCATGACCACTTTTATAATATGTGAAACTAATTTGAAAATTTGAACTATTACCTTTCCTTAGTATGTCACCATCTTGCAAGATTATTTGAAACTTATGAATGTGATCACCTTGATCCCTAAAGTATTACTAGAATTTTCAACTATATTTCTAAAGGAGGAAGAATTGCCTCAACCAGAGATATGAGTCCAATATTATTGTCATTTCAATCTCACCACACTTAATCATCAAATTATTTGATTTAGCTTGAATTTAGCTTTATTGGGCCCAATATTTGGGTGCAACACAAGTTAGGTGCTTTCCATGTCATCTATCTAGTGACTCTTGCTCCAACCAACTAGTTCTTGGCACTTTGGACCACTTTTATCCCTTGGATCGCCTAACACAGATCCACCCCTCATCTAACAACTATGAAGCCTTACTCAATATTCATGCATTGCCCGTCACATGTGGAACTGCAACCACCACATAACACCCCAATGGTGCCTAATTTACTTCCTTTTTGCCAAAATTGAGGTGCCTCTTGGCTTTTTATTTCCTTTCCCTTCTAGGGATGTTCCCCTACAACACCCTAATTTTGGGGCTAGGGGCTCTGGTCACCCACGGTTGCGACTGAGTCCACAGATCGATCTGTGGTAGCTGTGTGGTGCTAGGTGGACTCCTGAGGCTGAGATCGAGGGTTGGCGGCATCCCTTTATCAACAACTTCGACGAGTAGCAATACCATCTGGCATCTGAATGCGTTGATCCGCAGGCATCTCGGTAGTGGTGGACAACATCTCGATGTAGGGAAATCGTGATGGGATGCTTGCTTGTGCCGCTGTGCATTATGGAGTGCCTCCTAAGGGGCTGGTTTAAATGTACTCATAGATCAAGGGAGGACCATGATGGTTCAGATATCAACCACCACATATCATTGCATGATCATGACGAGGTATCGACCTTTTTCCCTATATTTTGGTAACTAATCTTATAATTTTTGTATCTCCCTCCCCTCTTAACCAAAATATGTAATATTATATACCAAATTCATGATCTCAGTGAACCCTACACAAAAAACACATTGTCAAACCCTAAATATTCTTACAGTTCTCCTATAATTCTAAAAATACTAACTTTGACTTCATTTGACCATGATGAATGTTTGACTATGCTAAATATTGAAACTTTGATGCATATATACCCTGCTAACAATGAAATAGTAACTTAGAAGTACTCTAAATAGAATTCGACTCCTAATAATCCTATTGCACATATGTGACTTGCTTAAGACTTAAATGATGGAATTTTACCTTTTATGCTAGTCTCACATCTTATTATTGACTAAATCAACTTCAAAAATAGTAAGCTATGCCATATCTCACGGATGTAATATCATTCCCTAACCCCTTTCTTCTATGGTGGTTACATATGACACTAAGTATGCTTGATCGTGATCCTTTTATGTTGATGCATGTTTATACATGAATCAGATGGTGACTTTGTCCCATTTTGTGCAACAAATGCCTTTCTATTATTGAAATAAGTAACATTGTAATGTTTTTGTGTCTCTAAGTCCTATGGTCAACCCCCTTTCCTATGGTGGTGTTTGTAACCCTAATTTTCTCAATGTGACATGTATGACTTGAATTATGGGTTTTATACCATAATGTTTATGGGGTTCCTTTTCTCTTGTCCTCCCCTATCCAAATCAAGAAATACTATAACCCTTAATGATCCCCCTATAATTTAGATGTCCCATCTAAGTATCATGTTGAGTCTTGATGGCCTATGCGAAGTATATTGTTATGTGCTCATTTGTGGGAATGCTAACCCAATGTTGGAACAATAATGCTAGACTTAGGTGACCATCCATCCATGTTTAAGCTATGATAATATTGTCTTGAACCTAATGATCTAATACATATCTAGGTTTAATCTCATGACTTGATGATTCCTCATCTTGGTCACCCTATTACAAGTTACATGACCTACTTATGTGCATAAGTGATTTAAATCTCATTATGTCCATATAAGATGAATGGAACATCAAACTAACATGAAAATTGAAACACCGCCCTTATTATGGACTATAAATTAGTAAAAGATCATTGAGGGTACTAATAACCAATGTGAACCCCAATTTGTCCAAAACACTAAAATAAAGCTAGCTAGGTTAATGATGATAATTGAATTCATGCATGCAATCTTTTGTTTGATCAAGTTTTTCTTGTGGATAAATGGTCAAGGATAAGTTAAGTTAAGAATCTCCAAATTAGGTATAACCTTAAATATTTAAATGACTATGCCTTTCTTTCTTAAATTGTGATAAGTATGCATAATTGTTCACTTAATCAAATATTACTATGTAGTATTATAGTATTGTTCTCGATGCTTGTCCCATCAATTTTATAACTTGTAAACATAATATATAACTCCATTATAAAAACCTTGTCCACCTTCATGTATTCTCAAGGTAAGGACACAATGATGGGCGTCCTACTTGAGGTTTTAAGATAGGGTGGACAATGTTGATAAAAGGGTTAGCTATTGGTGATGGCCTTGAGGTCCCTCATGTAGAAAAGGATTAGCTAATCTTGAGAACCCTTATAGATTCTTCCAATGGGAATTTAGTCAAAAAGGCCTTACAAATATATGATATTGTTGGTATAATTGGAGTAAAATGATATGAAACATGCTATCATTTTTTTAGATACTTAACTTGTTTATTATGGTTCATTTACTTCTACAACTCTTTTCAAATTATATAATACACACACACACACACACACACACATATATATATATATATATGTATATATATATATGTATATATATATATATATATATATATATATATATCTTTCTGCCCAATATTCTACACGTTGTGTGTTGACTCGCATGTTTCATGTAATTTATAGGTTCTAAGATGGATAAAGAGTTGATGACTTGGTGAGGTATCAAGTGTACTTTTTGTAAGATCCATAGTGTACATGGGAAAACTTGTCCAATTTTACTCTGTAATATGTATTTGAAATCTTGTAATAAAACAAGTTCCTTAATATATCTTGTTGAATTTTAAGATTATGTTGGTGATTTTATTATGTTATTTGTTCATGTATACTAAGATTTTACACTTACGCATTTCACCATCATATGTTTAGTAGATATATTAAGAAATTTAATTAAAAAATTATGTTCATGTTTCAAATAGGGCTTACATTTCAATTTAAATTGACTCCAGCTAAGTAAATGTCAGATCTAGTGTTGTCTGCTTTATGTCCATTTGTTATACTTCATGTTTACATTATCAATTTTTTTTACAAATAAGAACAAAAATATAATGATTGGGTCATCTTGAGCTGATGACAGGCATGTATTTTGTTCAATTTAGGCAATTCAAGCTCAAGTCTAGGATATAGGTTGAGTTAACTTTTTCTAGGTTTAGATCGGGTTGAGGTCTATTTGAAGGGATGCCATCCTAGTAGAATTAGACACATAAAAAATAACATATACAAAGATAAAAAGAAAAGAAAAGGTAGGACAAGAAGGTCTATAAGTGAAAGAAAAAAATACAATACCAATTCATGGTAAATTCAAATGGATATTGACGGTGTAGGGTTTTTTCATTGTAAAAATCGAGTAGTTTGTAGAGATTTGTTTAAAATAGAGAGTTTTTCAATTAAAAAAACTCAATACCTTCTAGAAAAAGAAATTTATGTAATTATAAACTGTTGGCAAGGTTGTTAGATCAGATGATGGGATCTAGAGTGGGGGTGAATAGAACTATAAACACTTAAAGCAAATTCATTAGACCTTCAAATTACTTCAAGAGATAAGGTTGTAAATATGGAATTTGAGTGCAACTAAATTATACATAGCAAGATGAGAGAGATTGAATAAGAATAAGAACACAAGCTATGTATAGTGGTTCCAAACTCCAAACTATGAGAGTGTACGTCCACTACCTAGAGAGGTTAACCTCTATGAATTTTCATCCATGTCTTACTCCTTATATTCCATTATAAAATTACAACATATGACCTTCCTTTTTTGGTACAAGGGTACCCAATCTTCCCTTTAAGGACAAGGAAGCCAATAACCTCACAAAGGACTTATCTATCTATGACCAAGAGTCTTCTACCTAACCAAGGACTTACCCACTTTTGCAATAAGTTTTCCTCCTTCACCAAGGAGTTACCCACTCTTGCAAGAAGTCTTCCGTCTTGAAGGAATTACCCACTGTTGACTTGGATCTTCTGTCTTTGACTTTACCTTAACCAAGGATAAGCTTTCACCAAAGGACACCTTCCCTTATTTTTGTTTTTCGTCACCTCTCTTAGCCAAGAGAGAACCTTCATCTTCATTGTAGAAGGAGAGATTGGGAGGTGGAGGTAGTAAGACTCTCACAAGATATACGTGTAGGACTAGCTCTCTTACCAATCTCCTACTCACTCTAATGGTTGTAGCAAGTGATTAAGCTTACCAATAGAAGGAGGCTCTTGGAGGAACTTAATCATAATATAGGGACCTTCATAGTTCTTAGCTAACCATGGGATGAAGCCCAATGGGTCTTATTTATAGTTGAAGATGCCTACTACCCAGTGAAGCACTTAAGGACAAATTCTAGCCATTTGGGGTGTTGCAACATATATATTTTTGAGTTTTGCAACACTCCAATAGTTAGAAATTCTTTTTTTGCACATTTTGTATAGTGTGGTTGGCTGAGCTTCAATATATGTAACTCGTCTAATGGCACTATGCGAAAAATCAATTTTGAGGCATTTTCCACAAACGTGCACTTGCATTGATTTGGACTTGTCTTTATCCAAGTTAGGATGCACAATTTTAGGCATTTGGAGTGTGTTTATACCTAATCTAAAATCACTCAAGTAGAAGCATTAGACACAAATAAGTGGAATGGTTAGTCATCATCAAAACAAGAGTTTAGTAAATTATTCTTTGAGTCAGCATTCTCAACCTTTTTGAAGATGACAAACCATTCCATAAATGTATTGAAACCATTTAAGTAAATCATACCTTTGGATAAACGTAGGGGTTTCAATTGAATTGAGTTCATGTGCTCCCACTCTATTGATTCTTATAGATTTCATATACTCCCCCTTAATTGATTTTATTTCTTCTTTATAGTTAATCTGCACAACATTTATAGAAACTACATCTTCTACTCATGTATGTCTTCTACATATATGTGTTGTTCCCATTGCATAAGACATGCCCCCCCTTGTCGTTTCCAAAAAGTGAGGAGGTTGAGTAGCTAAAGTACAACTTGTTAGAAAAAAGGAGTGTAGAAGAGAAAAAACTAGGGGCTTGTCCAAGAAATGCATATAAAGAAAATTAAGGCATTCATTAAAACAAACCCTAGGTGCAGTTCTAGCAAATAATCAAGGAAAAACAACAAAGGGTCCTTGAAATTATGACTTGATATGCTAGAGAAAATTGATAAAGTATGATTTTTATCCTCAAGATGATGTAATTTTCCCAAAAAATAGGCATAGTGTGCAAAAATTAATTACAGTAAGAGGAAACAAATTTGAAAATGCTTTTGATAAATTTATATTATAGTACTAAATAAATTTTGCATCTTTGCTCAAAGATGTTTTTCATTTAACAAAATTTATGATCATCTTCAACATTATTTGTATTATTTTAGGGAGTAAGTGAAAGCTTATATTTACATGTAAAGTTTGAAACATCATTGATCTTATAAAATAGAAATATAATATATCAATAACAAAAGAAGTTTTGGCATATAAAAATATCCGTTAATTAGAATAACAAACACACTTTATTCATGTGGCACTTATGTAATAGTTTTTTTTATCAATCAAATATGTATTTAAAATGGAGATACTAAGTAATTTTCTTAAGAAAAATTGGGGAATCCATTCACCAAGACCAGTCACCAAGTGGAAGAATTGATTGCACTGTTTTCAGGAGCTAGTTTTTCAATCACACTACATCATCCAAGAATAAATTTTTTTATTGAAATTTCATCACTAAAGAACACTTATATATGAGTTGTCAATGCTCTAAAAAAATATAGAATTGTCAATAGCACAAAATCTGAAACTCAATGCGTCCGTTAAGTGAAATGAAAAAAGTAGCAGGATGATTTTTAAGAAAGGAAACTATTATAGGAAGTGGTACGATAGAGAATCTCGGATCTAAAATTACAAGAGTAACTACTTACCAAGTGCATTAAAACACCAACATGGCATCTTAAATGAGTTTAAGTTGTAATGGACTTGCATTATAACTGAAGGAAGGAGATGACTGTGAACCATTGGATCTTAGATCCAACAGTCCACATCAGACACACCCAAATGAAATTCTAATTCGATTAAAAGTGTAACATTTAATGATATCCCTCTCACTTTGGGAAAATTTCAAAAATCACAACTCTCAAACCACATGTCCAAGTAATCCCAAATTTTAAATGAAAGTCCATTACAACTTAAACTACATGTGTGCAAAGTTTTAGATTCAAATTCAAAAATATGAGAGACTTTTCTTCATATGCAAGTTATCACTTAATAAGGCATATTTTATTCATATTTTCTCTCTCTTACTCTCTTATTTCCTTTATTTGGATTCCTTTTACCTTTAGAAACCATGTGGATTTGAAATATCATCAATGATGATCCATCATACATCTCTAAGTTAGTTGGTGTGTAATACATGCTCAACATTCCTCAGGGTTGGACCCATATCATGCATACATTGACTTTTGTGAGAGGCTCATCGATCATATATCTCAGTTCAAGTGGGTGTTTCCTTTTATTCTAATACATGCGGGTGCCATGATTGATTCCTATGAACTCAATCATCCTCATGAGCATCATGTACACTTGGTATTGATACTTCCCCTCTTTGGTTGAGGATCCCTAGGTTCACCTATTATGCATCAACTACCAAACCTATACAATATATGGCATATACTTCCTAACACTCTTCCATGTGAACAACCCTTAGGGTCCTACATAGGGACAACCAACTGGGTGCAAGGCCTCACAACTTGTTACAATACCATACCTCATCAGGGTCTAAGGAACTCTCTATCCTACACCCAATAGGTAGGCACTCATATCATCCGTATATCTTATACAAGAAACCTCCTATATTCTAGGGTTTGGTTCCTCTAAAGGCACCTAAGGTACATCAAACTCTATAGATCATGCATGAAGAAACTTCATACATCCATACAATAGAACAATTTAGATCGCAACTAAGAGATTAAAAGACATCATCATCAAAACAAGCATAACCACTCAAAGTAGGTAATTGCAAGATATATATATATATATATATATATATATATATACCAATTCATAGAAATTAGAAAGGTAGAAATGTATGCAAGATAGGAAATACAAAACATGGCAATATGCATATCATAAAGGTACCAAGGGGAGTGCCATATAATAAAGCTATTGGTTGAGAAAGTCTAGTTGAGAGGGAAATTCTCATCTTGTATATTCTGTACACAGTGTTGTCGGTCAAGTTTCTGGGTTGAACTTCTCAGCCAACAATAGTTGTTGACAACACCAATTAGTGCTTGTCGGTCAAGTTTCTCTGAGGACAAACTCGACCGACACTAACTGTGGTAAAAAAAACACATATATTTTAGAAAATCATATCTAAAGGCATAATAAAAAAATATATACCATAACCAAACATGTATAAGTAAGTTAATTATGCACTATTAAAGCATCATTAATAGTTTTTGAGCAATAAAGTGATGATAATCACAATATATCACTTTTGACACAATAACTATATGTCTAGCGCATGCAAACTTGGCAAAAGAAAACAATGATTGTATATAAGCAAGGATAACATTAACTTTGTTCTTACCATTTCTTTTATACTTGTTTCCACCCCCTACACATTTCACCTTTATTATTTCATGTGGATTGAGAAGTTAATTCCCAAATCCATAGCTCATGTCAATCCAACTTACATGACATGTAAGAAGAAAGATGAAATGGTCCTCAATCATATTTTAGGGTCTATAGGGGTTAGCTTAGCAGCCCAAGTCCTATTGATCTTGGGTGCTTTCCTAAAAGGACAATATGTATAATAATGAACAATTTCATTTCAATGATTTCATGATCTCATAGCCTCAGAACTAGAGGATTCTTCATTAAAAACTAATTGTCCTTTGTCTTTGTTGTTCTTTTGTCTACTATCAAGTCCAATATCATTTCTACCCATTTGTTTGATAGTATGATCTAGGAATTGATTAAGATTATTTTTTTCATTTAAGAATATTTGCATAGATGATATTAAACTATGATTATCACTCATAAGAGAAATAATAGTGAAAGACATTGACTGATATTATCTCTAGCATGCAAAAGATCAGTTTCTAAGCAAAGGGCTTAGATCATATAAGAATATTTTTCAATATGAAGATCAACAACATTATTCTCTCTACTATTAAAACTAGAGCAAGATTCAAGGACATTGATTTTAGCAAGCATAACCAATATACTTTGAATAATACTGCAATCATATGACAACTATATCAAGATATTGTGATTTTTTTCAATTTATTTAGAAATTTGAACAAACTAAAAGAATATAATGTTAAGTAGCTTACACATTCAGGAATATTTCTATTTCTCGCATCAAATATGTATTTCATATACTTCAACACATAATACCCGCAATCTGTATTGTTCGGCTTCATTAGACACTGTACAAAATAAATATTAATTTGTTATCCAAATAATTGTGAGAACTTGTTAGAAAATAAGAGGATGGAAAGGTATAAATAGCCAGAAAAGTTAATAAAAGGTATGTGTAAACAGAATCAGAAATGCTATAAGAGTGAAAAAGGCATGGTTTATTGCTGAAGAAGGCGTGGTTTATATGCCATACTGGATGATGCAAAACTTGCTCTTACAAGAGGGGGATTTTGTAAGAGTGAAGAATGTCACACTTCCAAAAGGAACCTTTGTTAAACTACAGCCTCACAACATTTAAATTCATTTCAAGTAGACCACTGTCAAGAAAACAATCATTAAACTCTTGCATATATTCTAGAAGAAGGCTCTTTACAAACTTATTAAATGTCCTTATGATTGGGATCTACCTATAGGGTCCACTTGTAAACCCAAAGTGTAATATCTTGTTTCAAAGGATAATGCCCGAGCAACTTGATGATAATGACCCAAATAAGATCTAATTGATATATGTAAAAATTAGAGCATTTGTAAAAATAAGACCATGTCAAATCAAGTACCAGAATCTGAAGAAACTAGAACAACACTTCTATTGGTGAATCAGAAAGTAGTATTTTTCTGGATCAAAATGGTAAATTACCTTGATAATTTCCCATTTCAAATTCTTCCTATATTGCACGTCTCTCTTTTGATAAACTTTATGAGTCGTATTCAAATTCATATCAAGAATTCTATGCATTAGTAACTATATATGGAACTTTCAATACATGTATTATGTAATTGAAATTGTTTTATGAAGTACTTACAACTCCATTAGTTTTTCCACGTTCCCATATAATTTTCCTCGTAACGGATCAAGATAGTGGTACTTACCCCACATAGGGTCGAAGACGCAAAGTATCCAATGTCCCCTATGCATACATGAGTATTACATTTTAAGAGTAATGTATTTTTAAGCAACATTTAAAGTAAACAAATAACAGATAATCGACAAAATGTATGCGTACCCCACATTATAAGGTATAAAGAACTTGTACCCATATTTGACAATAATTTTATAAAAAAATCATGATCTGATTACATGTTCATGAAAAAATTCTATAAAAAGAAATTGCGTCCGACTCGGTTCATAGTATATAGTAAGAAGTAGGAGTCTGTTGTAGATACAACAACATGTATAGCGTGTTGCATAGTCACAAATTCAGCATTTGGCGTTATTCGGCGAGGTTGAAAATTTTATTATTCGGGAATTCTGCGAGAACTTCGGATAAAAAAATGGCAAAGATAGGGTAAATGTTTTGGTCAACCATTCTGGAAAAAAATAGATACAATTCGGATATATATATATATATATATATATATATATATATGCAAATTTTACTTGGTAATTTGGTACAAAAAGTTGAACAATTATCAAGATTCATACATGTACAGAAAAGCACCACGGTACCACAATGGTCAATTTGGTAAAATTATAGGTGTAGAATTTAGTTGAGAAACAAAAATATGTACAATTCATAAATATCGACCTTTAAGGGTCTGAATGGTTTGGTATAACTGAAATTTTCCTGAAACTCATTTCCTGAAAGGCTCCGATTGGTTCAGTGTAAGTAGAGCTTTTTTGGAAGTCCTTTTCCATGAATTGAAGTGCAGTTCCTGGAAATTGAGTTCAGATGATTGGTTTAAAAATCAAAGTCTTTTAAGAAAATGAGTTCCATGTGATTGGTTTGCTGTAATTTTGTTATAATACATGAAATGTAATGTACCACAAACATCACAAACTTTATATTTTGCAAACCATATCATATCTATTTTAAATAGAACTTCATAAGAAACAAAGTATTATTCATAGGCTTATCCCTAAGTACATATGATTTTTTAATACACAGATAATTTCTATGTCATCTCTTGCTCAAGATCAACATGATCATCATTATCAAAATGACATATGTTTGTTGACGTTCCTTACAACCAATATGATCAACCATCTACATAAAAAAGAAAATAATCCAAATATGTTCAAACAAAATTTCTATGCAAACATGTGATATTACATAAGTTATATTGCCGTTTAATCAGTAGTAGAACATGATTTTTCTTTACAATGATTTATATGATACGAAGAATATGACAGTCACCCAAATACTATTTTGTAAGAATCCCTTAATCATGACATGTTCATAAACATCTTCCTTTGATTTTAAATATCTATTGCTACAAGTTTTGCATGGACACAACAATTGATTGTTTCTTAAAGGCCTTTGATGAGAGAGAGCATAGTCTATGAATGCAGACACCCCCTCTTGAAAGTCTTTACTAAGGAAACGTCTTTCAATGTACATCCAACTCCTATCGGCTAACTAATCCATCTACAAAAATAATAAATAATATATTTAGTATCATAGTAGCAAAATAAGTTGATCATCCATATGACAATTATAAAAATACTTCTCTAGATATTTTAATGAACTCCTTTTCCCTAGCTTGTAAGATACATTCTCAAATAAATTTTTATTGGAGATATGCCTATTTTAAATAATCTTCTTTTTTATGATATTTTATTGCATCTAACATAGCACGTAAAGTTGAGCATTTCAAATTGTATTGAATGTGTTATTGAAATTAGGAACTTATTAATTTGTTTTTATCTTCTTTAAATCTTCATGTTCTAATGTTTAACAACATGACATTATTCAACATTACAATATCTTCATCATTAAATGAAAACAATGTTCAGCTAAGATCATTTGACTTAACTAAAATAACATTATATTAAAGAGTTGTATTTGAATTATGACTATGTCGTTTGAAAATATATGAACCAGAAATACATATCACTATAGAATGTTTGAAAAAAATTATAATGTGCACATGTAAGTATAGTAATTGTCTACAACATGACATTATTCAAGTGTTATAGAAAATCTACTGATAAAAATTGGAGCAAGATATGCCTTTCTTTTTATAATATTTTATTGCATCTAACATAGCACATCAAGTTGATCATTTAAAGTTGTATTGAATGTGTTATTAAAATTAGGAATTTATTAATTTGTTTTTATCTTCTTTAAATCTTCATGTTCTAATGTGTAACAACATGACATTATTCAATATTACAATATCTTCATCATTAAATGTAAACAAAGTTCAACTAAGATCACTTGACTTAACTAAAAAATCTATCATTTGTAGAGAAAAAGTGCAAGTAATGTAGTACAAAAAACAAACTTAGCATGCTCTTTAAAAATATTCTATATCTAGTTGATCTTAATTTTTTTACCATGAATAAAATAAATAAAATAAAAACATGTATATCAAAATTTTATTTCATTATAAAACAATGGCAAGAATTTGGATACGCATGAGATAAATGTAATTAATTCTAAAAGTAAATCATTGCTAATAATTTAGTTGATATAGGTATTATAAATGGTTGTTTGGTATTATTTGGCAAAGAAAGGACAAATGGGAAAGGAAAGGAAATGGAAAATTTATTAAAAATGGTTGTTTAGTAACATGTGGGAAAGACAGGATAACTGAAAAGAAAAAAAAATGGAAAAGTTATTAAAAAAATATTTCTTCATCGCTATGCTGAACAAACATGATTTTTTAAGGTAAAGAGGACTTTAGCCTTATGGTGATCTAAAAAAGCGACAACGACATGTTCTAGGATGCCATAAAAAATTTAAATATAATCAACCTAATATAATTAATTAGAATAATGATGATAGATCATGTATTGTAAAATTAAGATATATACTATTTTGTCCTATGTATAGAAAAAGGTTAAGATTTTTGTATCCAAGCAATACATACTCAATGAGAAAATAGGTCATTAACTGATATAGTTGAATGAACAATGTGTGTCAATCATGATTTTTTTAATACTAACACTAAGATATTGTTAATACCACTTGATAATATTCGATTGTCAAGAGTATGTTATGGTGATAAACTTAATTTTTTAGAGTGATCTAATATTATTAATTAAAATATGATCTCACATATTTATCACCAACACGAAAAAAAATTAAAATCAGAAAATATTACTAAATATGGCATTGACAACAATTCCAACAAAAAGAGAACCTAAATCAAACTCAAGGAACGAAATAAATCATTCCTGTCTACAAGATTTGTCAAGCACGACGTCCCTTAATAAAAAGACCCGAGTTTGACTCTCAGAGGCCGCATTGAATTTACCACCCTTCTGAGCATTTGCCTCTGCTAGGGGTTGAGAGAGGGGGAGAGTAATGTATATCATCGTTCAAATAAATCATTATTTTACATGTAAGTTTTATATAAAATAACAAGAACGTCTCATTTGACGGGTTGACATGTAAAAATATGGATGCAATATCTAGACAAACATTTCAATGACTCTCAAGTTCATGTTTTTATTATATAAAACAAATAAGACATATAGTATATTATCTTTCGGACAGACTCTTAAGAACACTGATAATATATGTACAAAAAAAATCAAAGATATGAGAACCCTTTTTAAGAAATGAGAAATTACCTGACTTCAGCCGCAATGAAAAGATGTTAATTTATATTGTCCTTGTTACTACGCAATTGTGCCTTGGGGACTGTTATTCGAGGAGAGAAAATAGGAAAGACCTAAACGTTGTCGGTCACCTAGAGATGTGATTTAAAAGATGCCCCTTTTAACACTGTCTAGGTAGATTGGCCAAGGATAATGGTTCCTGGTGCAGTGACAAATATAATTTTAGTATACAAGGAACAATCTAATAGTCAGAGAAGGCACTCACCGGAATCAGAGAAGGCACTCACCAGAAGTAGAGGCAAAAATAGAATGACCTATCTAACGTTAGAGAAGAATGGATAAGGAACAATCTAATGCCCGAAGAAGGCACCCACTAGATAATGGCCTATCCAATGTTGCCTGTTACCCGATTAGGCCTGACCGCAATAGACGAACCACGCCGAAGACTTCTTGCAGAAACAATCGTAGACTTCCGATGGCTAATACAAAGGCAAAACAGATTGAATCCTGACGAAGAAGACCAGACAGAAGAAGACTTCCAACGGCACAAGGAGAGAGAGTGCTTGTTCTGGTATTAGAGGCGGGACTTTGGTGTCGTTATATTTCCAGAGCTGGAGCGAGAGGGAGAGCGAGGGTTTGACACCGTTGTTTTGTTTTTAGAGTGGTAGATATAGAACAGAAGGGAGACATATATTGGAAAGTAATCCACCGTCTAAATGAATTAGGATTGAACAATGTACAAAAAAGGAAACTACAATTGTTGTTTAAAATCAACGACTGATCCATTTAAACAATTATGATTATCTAAAAAGAAAATGATAAATGTCCACAATCAAATATACTCTTCATGGAAGTAAAAGAGATAATGGTTGGTTTAATATAGTTAATATTGGTTAGAAAAAAAGTTAATGAGGGTCAGGAGCAATCCTTGGGTAAATTAAATAATAGTCTGGGATATATTTTCAAAGGTCAGGGATAAGCCTTTGGGAAAATTTAATATACTCGTCAAGGATAGCATCACAAGGGTCAGGGATAAGCCTTCGGAAAAATTAATACACTTGTCAGGGAATATGTCCTTGAGGGAAAATCCTTCAGCCTTGTTGAGTTTTGTAGTAGTGATTGAGGGAAAATAGTCTTCAGAAAATATTGAAACATGAAACAATACTAAGTGAGTATCTTTTTAAACAATTCAGAAATAAATTGTTTTGTTCGGGATAATACGTGAAAATGTGTAAATGACGAATAAAACATGAATAATTCACAAAATTCGGGGAAAATACAGGTTTAATACGAAATTTAGGTGTACCATACGTCTAATAAAAAAATCGCATATTATACGTGAATAATTGAAAAATTCAGAGAATTATGTGAATATGACGTGTTGTTTAACTATGGTCTTTTACAATATGTAGTTGTAGCTAGTACAACAGGTGATTCATGTTGTGTAATAATAGTATAGTACAATGGTTTAGTTTACGTTGTGTAATGGAGGTCTATTACAATGATGTTTTATGTGTGGATATTACAACATGTTACAACATGTTGTGTAATTATAATATATAACAACATGTTGGAGTATGTTGTCTCATGTTGGGATATAACAACGAGTTTAAATATGTTGTATTATGGTAGTCTATTACAACATTTACCAAATACAACATGTAAAGGCATATTGTATAATTAATACATACTACAACGGGTGAGTCTGCGTTGTGTAATGATGATCTATTACAATATGTGACTATTACAACGGGTCAAAATATGTTGTGTAAATAACATCTTTTACAACGGTTTTGAATATGTTGTGATACTACAACCTATTACAACACTTTAGCCGTTGTTGTATTATCCCCCTATACTACAACAGGTTTGACATATTGTAAATGACTTGTGTTGTATAAAATATACAATATACAACACAAAAATGGGTTTGTTATGATAAGTATGCTAACTACAACACAATCATCAGAACTGTTATCTATCTCCCGTTGTAAAAAGTATTTTTTGTAGTAGTGACGCGAGAAGTCCTTTCCCCATGGGGGTGATCAACTTCGAGGATGAGGCTTACATGTTCCTCTCCCCACGCGGTTCTTCACTCCCATAAGATACTATGCTGATTTAGCCAAGCCGCTCTTGCTCTACTGATGTCATCATCTTGTCAATTTGATGCTTCTACATATGGGTTGATGCTCTCTGTCTGCACACGACGAGAGGATTGTTTAAGGGGATCCCACCCTTGAACTTAATCTTCTGTTGGGGCACTTTGGCCTCACCGCTGGTTTACACCCCAAACATTTTCCTTTATGGGGCTTATGGTTTTTCTAAATGCTTCTTATCTCGAGTTTGATTAGCAGTACTGGTGCTTCACCCTATGCACGCATGTTAATGCATACATGTTTTGATAAGCTCTCTCTATAAATATAATGGATTTATCAAAAATACAGATACATTAGTTTTGTATACCGATGTCAGGCCATTTTATTATAGGGTCTGCGCGTTGAATTTAGCTGTATTACGTTTGTGTTTATTCATGTCCCGTTTGGTTGCTCGTACTTGCAGGACGTTTGAGGAATTTAAAAACAGGAAATTCAACCCAGGAAAATGAACTGCAATGTACTTTGTTTGGTTGGAAGCGGCTCCAACTCAGCTACTACATTTGCATTCGTTTGGTTTGACGCAGTTCAACCATGTTGTTACCTCCGGTGAACTTATTTCCCAGAAATACAGTTGCTTCCACGTGCATGCTATCTTCTAGATACATGGTTTATGAAAATGAACTGCAATGCACTTATTTAGGAACTTATTTCCGGTTCCTAAATTTTGCACTGGGCTGAACGGAAGTGTGGGTTTATTTTCCTAGTGTGGGTTGGGCCTACACCGAACCAAACGAAATTTTTTCAAAATATTGTGCAGTTGGACCTGCACCCTTTCGAGTGCAGCCCAACCAAACGGGCCCTAAAGTAACATTTGAGCCTCACGCGTTCAGATAGCATTCTTTTTCGGTAGCAACAATGTCGGAACAGTTTGTACTCCATTTCCGTTATTTTCTGGTCGCAACAAATTGTTCCGATGGATCGGGACATTGGGCCATGTTTCTGGAGATAGTTAATTAGCTTTTACTACCTGTATATATAGTCATGACTGAAGGCCCTGAACCGAGCCACATTAAAACCTTGATGCCTTATTAATAATGTAGTAATATATGTTTACCTATTTTCCCTACAATATAATATCCTTTTTAGACGTAAAACAATTTAGAGATGCGGCGTGTATATTTGTTTCTTGAAGGTACTTCTTGATTTTGGGATTTACAAGATGGCATCAAAATGAACAACAGCACCTGCTGCAACTGGCCGTTGGGGTGAAGCTCACAGTAAGGTGCTTGGTAGTTTTGGGATCTGCTACACGATGCGGTAACAAGTGAATTAGAACTCGCGATTTACTCGGTGAAATGGGGGCGTCCGACGTCGGCTGTCTACTGTATAACAACAGTCTGGCTTTCTGCCTTGTTAATTTCCCGCATCAACAAAGCAACTGATTCTCCAAGAAGACGAGCAGGAAAGTGTTTCTTGTCAGCTCAGGTCGGTTCTCTCTTTCGTACGGTCTATGTCCCGTCTTCTTTCAACTCTCCGACTATCCTCTGAGCTCGAACAATCGACCTCTTGTCAGATCCTGATCATAGTAGCAAGAGATGCCGATCGAGGCAGGAGAAGCAGTTCGCTTCAACGGCCATAACACGTCCCGCTTGCTCTTCATTATTACGATCTACGCTGTCTTCGCGTGCATCCTCTTGGGCATCGTCATGTTCAACCTCACCTACACTCACGCCAACCAGAGGAGGCACCTCTTTGTCCAGCCAGCCACGTTGCGGCGCCCTCGGCTCCTCTGGTTGACCATGGCGTTTTTCTGCGTCGTCTGCGGCATCCCCGTCATGGTCGCCTACATCGCCGTCTCCCGCTTCCACGGCATGCAAGCGGCGGGGCAGCGGCAGGAATGAGCGAGCTCGAAGTCAGGATCAAGGGCGCCCAGCGGCGTTGTACCTGGCGTTAGGTTTCGACATAAACTCCGGATTAACATAGGCATCGCTTCCACAGCTAGTTGAATTTGTAGTTTGGTAATCAGGAATATCTGAATGTGAGAAAGGATGTTCTTGCTTCGAATGATCTCTGCAATTCAGGAACTGGTTAGCAGTTAGAATGTAATTATCTTGTACAGCAGAGATGAAGCATGGTTCTCTCTTTCATAGGGTTGCTTCCTGCAGTGGGGCAGATCACGGAAGATGAACTGCCTGTTACGCAACCATTTATCTCAGATCTGATTTAGCCTGCGATGTACTCTTCTGCTTCACGGAATCTACGATTAACTCTGGTCTTCTCTGTGTGCATTTGCTTCAAGCTTTGACACTTCTTTATGTACGTGCCTATGAACGAGAAGAATATATCATTCAAGTTGCCTTTTAATTTGTTTTTGGCTTCCTTATTGAAAACATTACTTTGCTGATACGTATGCACGGTTGAAACTAAGGATATTACTAGTGTAACACAAGATGGACGTACACCTTCAGTGCAAAGTTGTCCGTTGGCTCAAATTTCATCACACCATAGATCTAAGTAAGTTGCATTTGTGATGAACAATATCCATCCTATCTATAGCTCATATTCTTATATTGTCTCCATGAACGTCTTCAGGGGACAAGGTTCCAAACTAGTTGTAGGTAGTATGCCTTATGTGGGTGGTATGATTATCCTACACAATGATTGTGAAAGTTAGCATAAATCTATGTTTGTAATTCTTTACTCATTTTATCCGTTACCCTACCCCTTTTGCATATGGGTAAACAAGTACTTAAAATGATAGGCTAAAGGTTATAAAGGAGACGGTACCAATTACACACAACTTTGATGTGGGTAAAGGTATTTGTAAAACATCATCCGAACCTAGCTATATGTTAGATATATGGCTGCAAATGTCATGGGTTCAGCCCAATGTAGTGCAACTAGTACATGTGAGAAATGTAGTTTTGTCTCTAGTGCAAATGACAAAGAAATTTTATCCCACATTGCTCACTCCTAGAACCTTTGTGGTCCTTATATGTAGGATCACATGTAACACTAGTGTCCAAGGATCCTAGAATTAGAGTATGCTCACCTCCTTCGTAGGTATGGTGACCACAACACACACGCATACAAGTGTGCGCCACGCCTTGCCTAGCCGGGCCAGGCTCGGGCTCCGACTTGTGAATTGTAGATTGTGGAGAATGTCTTCTGTCTTCTTTTTGCACTAGGATACAACTACATAATTAATTATTAATTTAATTAATTATTTCTTTCGAAACAGATTGTTTAATCCTATCTGGAAAGTGTTTCTCTTGCGGATTTTTCCACAATGTGTACAAGAGTGATCGAATGATTGTGTCTCAATGGGAATAAGAATACAGTATGTGTAATGCTATAAATATGCATCCGGTCATTAGGGTTAAATACATCTCAAACGAACATCATATGTCATCCATTTCATTCGTGTTTAGAAAACCCTAAAGAGAGTGTTTAGCCTTCTTTCGTGTTGTTGTTTGGAGATGTTCGTCTCCTGCAAGCAACTGCTTCCTTCTTTTTCTACTCAAAGGCGTGATCTGTCAGGTGGTTGTTCCTGAGGTCACTGGGCTACACTAGTAGTGTAACTGGACGTCGTCGAGTGTGAGCGAGACGACAACTTGCTTTAGGTTTGTGATCAGTTTGACTAGAAGAACGACATCTATCCTTCCGGATTACAGGCCGCTAATTTCTTTAAGTAACACGTTTGTTTTTCAATGAACGATCTGGTCTGGTTCCTAATTCAATTTTTATTTTCTCTTGCATTGTTTATTTGTCCGGTTCTTGTCTAAATCTGGCATGAACCTTTTAATTTATTGCACCTGTCGTTGTAGTATATAACGACGCAAATCTAAAATTTACAACACTATATTGGCCTTTTGTTTATCACTGTCACATGTCACTGGTATGTCATATGTCTTATGTACTTCCGTCTCCACCTCTTTCTAACCGAGTGTGTCTTGCCCCCTTTCCTTATGATTGTACGATTATAAAATAGTATCAAAAGAAAATATTTACATACTTCAACAAATCTCTATATACTAATGCTTTCCAACTGAAGTTGATCATTCGATCAAAACCAAGCAAAAGACGCACTGTTTAGATATAAAAAGAGCATGGATCTTCGTGGGGTGGCGATAAGTAAATGCATGACATACAATAATCGATTCAGGTCATGTAATCAAAACATACACTATATATCTGGATAAAACCTAAACATGTTACCTAAATCACATATTCATTATAGATATGTGATTTCATGTATCAAATATATATTCTATTAATATTTAGAAATGTGTTATCTTGTATTTTGAATTGGGTTGTGAAATATTGATGTTGACTTAAAGTCTAGAATAACGTTTCGGCCTATCATGTTCTGAACATATCAGTTTATCTGATGTACAAGTCAATTAGTATTCCTTTTGCAATATTATTTATGGAAAAAGTTAATTTAGCACACTTTTACAAAAATATTTACCAAGATAGCGCACTTTGTAAAATATTTCCCAAAATATTACACTTTGTGTGGCACCCGCCACTTAAATTGGCATTTTTTATGTGAGAGATCGAAAAGCGTCACAGAAATTGGCGTATTTACTTTTAAATAAAAATTTAAAAAAAAGTGCCACATTGAGTGGCGCTTTTTACCTCACACAACATTAAGTTCAAGTTGAAAGGCGCCATTCCATTTGACATTTTCCCAAAAAAATTCAATTTTTTTATTTAAAAATAAACGCTCCAATTATTGTGGTGCTTCTCAGTCCTGGATACAAAAACCTCCACACCAACAGGCATTTTTAGATCAAAGGTGTGTGATTTTGGGAAATATTTTGCAAAGTGTGCTATGTTGGTAAGTATTTTTGTAAAAGTGAGCTAAACTTGTTTTTATTTCATTATATATTCCTTTTGATGATTAGATCAGGCAGAGATAGGTTACTTTTTTCTATCCCTAATTATATCTGAACTGAACAAAGTTTGGAGATGGTGGCGCCATTGTTGACTCAAAGTCTAATTGGCTAAACTCTTATTTTGATGATGACTAATCATTTCAATTATTTGTGTCTAATACTTCTACTTGAGTAATTTCAGATTAGGTATGGACACACTCCAAATGCCCAAACTTGTAAATCCTAACTTGGAGAAAGACAATTCAAAATCAATGCAAGTGCACTTTTATAGAAAATGCCTCAAATCCACTAGAATATGTTATAAATCACTTGTAACAATTGTATAAATTGTAATTACGCTTAGAAAAAATCAAGAGCACCAAATTAATTATATAAGAACTTTTATGAAACTTTCCAAAATTCATCACAAGGACTTTTTTCAGTTTCATGTAGGATATACTTGACTGACACCCTTGATGCATCTTGAAAACTTCTAGAGTCAGTCGAGTTTCTCTAGGACAAACTCGACCGACACCCTTGGTAAATCAATATTAAACTGTCGGCCAAGTCTTTTCCAGGATAAATTTGATCAAAAACTCGAAATTGATTTGTCACATAGTGTCATTGATCAAGTTACCTTTATTGAAACTCAACCGACTACATTGTAAGAAATGTGCATAAAGTATATTTCTAACCATTGGAGTGTTGTAAAACTCAAAAATATATCTGTTACAACATTCCATAGGGCTATAATTCATCCTCAACTATAAATAGGGCACCTTGGCTTCATCTCATTGTTAGATAACCACTATGAAGGTCTCTATATTATAGTTGAGTGCCTTCAAGAGCCTCCTTCCACTCTTAATCTTAATAACTTGCTGCATCCATTATAGTGAGTAGGATTTTTGTAAGAGAGTTAGTCCTACATGCATATCTTGTGAGGTTCTCACTTCCTTGACCACCCAATCTCTCTTTCCACCATGAATATGAAGGTTCTCTCTCTGGTAAGAGAGGTGAAGAATAAGAAGGGAAAGAGTCCCTTGGTGAAATATTCTCCTTAGTGAAGATGAAGTCAAAGGCATAAGATCTAAGTCAAAAGTGGGTAATTCTTTCAAAGCAAAAGTCTTGTTGTAAGAGTGGATAAGTCATTGGTGAAGGCAAAAGACTCGTGCAAAAGTGAATAAGTCCATGGAAAGATAGAAGACTCTAGGTCATGGATAGGTAGGTCCTTTGTGAGGTTATTGGGTCCCTTATCCTCAAAGTGTAGGTCAGGTATCCTTGTCCCGGAAAAGGAAGGTCATATATTGTAACTCGGATAATGGAATATAAGGAGTGAGACATGAATTCAATCTCTCTCATCCTTGATACGTGTCTTTAGTTGCACTCAAATTACATATTTTAACCTTATCTCTTGAAGTAATTTGAAGTTCTAATGAATTTGGTTTAAGTATTTATAGCTCTATTCACCCCTCCCCTCTAGAGCCCATCATCCAATCCAACAAGTGGTATCAAAGAAGGTCTTCTCCAAGCAATACATCCACAAGTAGGAGAAGATGGGCGATTATCAAGGTGGGAGATACCTCATAAACATTCCAATCTTTGATGAGAGAAACTTCCTCTATTGGAAGACTACATCTAAGGATCAAGACTTCAACTATGGAGAATGGTTTACCTTCCATACAAGCTACTGAAAACAATGATAGAAGAATGGGACGAGGCTACTTTAAACAAAGCAGCCTTATTTGCAAGAGCCATCAACATTCTCTATGCCTCCCTTTCCCACTCCGAGTTCAACAAGATTTCTTCATGTCAAATGGCCTATGAGATATGGATAAGACTGTGTCACTTATGAGGGGACAAAACAAGTGAAGGAAAACAAAGTCTATATGCTCAAAGGCCTCTTTAGAAACTTCAAGATGGTAAAGAAGGAGAGGGTTGTAAGATGTACTCAAGGCTCAACATATTTTGAATGGTCTTGTCATTCTAGGTCATCCTAGGGATATAGGAGAGATAAATTCAAAGATCCTTAGAATTCTCCCCAAGAGGTGGTAATCAAAGCTGACCTCCATTGAAGAAATAAAGAGTCATAGTGATATTCTGACTGGAGAACTCATAAGAAATGTACAAGCCCAAGAAGTTAAACTCGACAAGCAAGATGAAGAAAGATAAGAAGAAAAAGAGCTCAAGAGAATGAAGAAGGCTGAAATTGAAGACCAAGTTGAAGCATATCGTTACTCAAGCTTCTCCATTCTCTCGAAAGGTAGACTTCACAAAGGTAGACTTCACAAAGGAAAGACTTCCTCCTCCACCTGGTGCTTCAAATGTGGAAAGAAGGATCACTCTAAGGAAGATTGTCCATAAGGAAAAAAAGACACATTATCACAAGAGAAGGGAGGACAAACACAAAAAGAAGGAGAAATGACACAAAAGCTCTAGTGACTCCTTCAACTCAAGCTCAACTGAAGAATTTCATGAAGGATCTAACTCAAGCTCTAGTGAAGATGGAGAATGCCACGTTGCTATTATGGAAAGTTCAAATGACTATAAATGAGATAAATCCAAACTCCTTAGATAGAAAATCCTTAATTGGCATTACTCATGCTATTCGTTCCTCTCTTAAGTCTACTATTATAAAAAGAAAAAGCTTGCTAAGATTGCTAATAACTTGCATGAAGAAAAAGATGATCTTGAGCATGCTAAAATTTTCTTGCAAGATGAAAATAATGCTTATCTTAGTCAAGTAGACTCTCTTAACCTTGAAAATGCTAATTTTTTGATAATATCAGATTTCTAGAAGCTCAACCTCTTATGCCTAGTTGTAATGAAGAGCATATTAAAATTGCAAATTCACTAACGCTTGACACATTAATGTTCTTATAACTGAAAAAGAGGACAAAGACTTTGTTTTGCAAGGAATAAAATTTGAAAATAGTATCTATCTTTCTAAAATTTCTTTGCTTGAAAAAGAAAATACCTCGAGAAAACATATATGAAGCATTGAAAAACATGTCAAAATAAGGAGGAATGCTCTGGTAAGAGAAAAACACAATTTATTGTTCATTTTTTATGTATTTGAAAATGGTTTAAATAACTAATAAATGCTACTTTAAATAGAGAAAAATCATCTACACCCGTATGAATAAATCAATTATAGAAAAAAAAAGATATGAAGGAAGATGTAGAAGATTTCATATAAAACATAGACAAAGTGTAAGCCTTTGATTTTTTGTTCTATTGGTTTTTACTACATTATAGCCATTGAACATGTAGACAAAACCATTACTTTTTGTAAGAAGAGTTACTTATTATGTGAATTGTTATTATAGTGATACAGTAGTTAATTGTTGGGTTTAATAGTTACAATACAAATAAAAAATTTACACAATATACATAATACTAATTTTTAAACATAACAGTTAATATCCAGACCAATTAGTTATAAAACAAAATACAATAGATCCTTATTAAACAAAATGATTACATTTTTTGCAATCATTAAGTGTGTTTCTCCTTTAATTCATATTTAACCAGTGTATACAAGTGTAGGATATGAAGAAAAGAACCTATCTATACATGTTAATTGCTTTAAAATCCTGTCTTATAGCATGCAATAGAAAATTTGAGTTCGATTTGACCTCATAAAAATCACTCGATTTGTCATAAATCAGATATGATAAAGGCTTAAAATCACCATGCAATGCTCGGATTTGCTGGTGAGACTGATCACATCCTCTAGATTACTAGGAATCTTGGAGAGAACATTTTTGGATGGATCCCATATGGTAGTAGTGAATTGAAATTCCTAGAATAAATGGAGATTGGTCTCGACAACTTGCTAGAAGAGATTACATCTTAAAGAAAGTGTAAATCCCTTGATTTGTTGAATGTCTTCAGTCAGAATTTTTCGGTGGAAAGTCTTCCAACTATGAATTAAATATGTTCTTGGTTAGTTGTTTTTCCATAGACATTTGGCCCATTATAATTCTAGTTTTTTTAATCTAACAAGGTTCCAACCTACTCTAAAGGTGAAATCTGGGAGAACCTATAGAAAGCATTTATCTTTGTTACTCAGAGAAATAGTTCTGTAGATTTTCATCAAATCCTTAGTATCTCTTATTTTAGGAATGAGCCACTTGTCATTGCTTATTAACGCAATGACTTTTTGGTCCTTCCCAAAGTTGTTTTTCATCCTAATACTTGTGCCAATTATTTGTTCAAGGTGGACACCTCAAACCCAAGGATCATTCCACAAAGAAATGGTGTGTCCCTGACCTATGTCACATCTCACTAGATGGGATATCATATCTCTTTGACTTAACAAAATTTTCCAAAACCAACTACTATTTTGTTTAAGTTTGAAACTCTAAATTGAAGTATTGTCTAAAAGGTACTTATGGTGAATCCATTTGACTCAAAGAGTATTTTTGTTGTTTTCCAAGTCCCACATGTTCTTTATCTGTCTTGGCTCAACCTAATCCTCAATTTTCAAGATGCCTAGGTCACCTTCAAGTTTTGTTGAACAAATGGTATCCTAAGCAATTGTGCGAATGTGTGAATCATTATCCTTGACTCCCCAAATGAAATGTCTACATGTACAATCAATTTACTCCATAGTATCTCTTGGAATAGGAAATATACTTGTCCAAAAATGGTGGTATGCAGATAGTGTTGAAATGATTAATTCCAAGTGACCTACTATAGAAAGGGTTCTTTCTTTCCAAGACTCCAACTTGTTTTTTATGTTATCCACCAAAGGTTGGCACATACTTTTGGATAGACTACCTATACACAAAGGTAAGCCCAATTATCTTACTATTAATTTAGTAATATCAATCCCTAGAGAAGTAGGGATGTGACTTGGAACAGACGTGCTTACAAAAAGTTGGCTTTTCAATGGATTCAGTTGGAGACCAATGCATCTACTGAACTCACATAGATAGTTAGTTAATACCTCAGTGTTCTTATCATCCGCACAGAAAAAGAGTAATATATCATCTACAAAATGCATATGAGATATATTGAAAATATTTGTTTGAAGATGTTGGATATACTTGTTCAACCTTGGACAAGATTGAAATAAGCCCCTACATTCCAATAACAAATAAATATGCTTCCAATGGGTCTCCTTAGTGTATACCAATAGAACCATTAATAATGGTAGTAGGATTTCCATTAATTAAGATTTGAAAGGATGCGTTGTTAAGGCATTTAAAAGTGCATTGTAGCCAGTACGGTGGAAAGTTTAGAATCTTCATGACTTCAATTAAATACTCTATGTTGATGGAATCAGAAGCTTTGATTAAATCTACCTTTATACACATTTTTGGTTTAATATTAGGTTTCTTAATATCTCTTAGTAATTCATTTGCTAAAAGAATCTTGTATGAGATTTTCCTACCCTCCACAAAGGCACACTGATTGATACTGATAATATCTGGAATAATGACCCTAAATCTATTTACTAGTACTTTAGATGTGATTTTGAAGACAAAGATACATGGAGAAATTGGTCTCCAATCATTGCCTTTGGATGGTTCTTCACTTTGAGCAAGAGAGTTATGAAAGTTTTATTCATCTCTTTTAAAAGTCTTCCCTTCAGAAAGTGATCTTTTATTTCCTTTATAATGTCTAGAACCACTATATACCAAGCTTGTTTGAAGAAATGGGCATTAAATCCATCGGGACCTGGTGACTTGTCACTATTCACTTTCATAAAAATATCAGTAATTTCAACATCAGTGATTTCTTTACTGGTAGCTTTTATATGTTGTTCACTTAGTTTGGGAAGGTTCTAAAGCTCAAAGGGTGTTTTATTTTGCCTTTTATTGAACAACTTTGCACATTGGTCAAGAAACACATTTAAGACTTGTCTTTCATCTGTCACACATTGATCTTCACGGTGAACCAACTTTATTAGATTTATACTTCTCCTGGTTTTGAAAGAAAGATAGAAAACATAGAGTTTCTATCTCCATTATTTAACGAGAAGACCCTCAACTTTTGCCTAAGCATGGACTCCTCAACATCTCTAGCAGCCCAAACTTTATTTGCTTTCTGTAAATCTATTTCAGGTAAAAGGTGATCATTTGGATTCATGTCTGATGAAATATAAGCTTCCAAGGCCTCTTATTCAAGGAGTTTTATACCTTCCACAAGGTCTCCATTTTTTTCCCAATTCCATCTTTGAAGGGTAGTTTTAACAACTTTGAGCTTTTGGGTTACACAATACATAAGAGATCCTGAGACATGTTTTCCCATGTTGATGATACTACTTAAACAAACCATGGCATAAGAGTCCAATAACTGAAAAATATGAAAGGGTAGTAGTTTTTCCTCTATGCATCCAAGAGGTTAAGGATTTGCATACAATGATCATTGTTGATGGTAGACTTGATTTCCAACCTGTTCTTTGGAGACACTCTTAGAAACCCAATATTCACAAAGGTTCTATCCATTTTTCTTCTTGTATTATTGATGCCCAATTGTTGATTGTTCCAAGTGAAGTAAGGGACCTTGGCCTATAGTTCAATAAGCTCTTCTAGAAGTATTGCTTCATTAAATTATGCCATTGAACATTTAGATGGTGCAGATCTACCACTTTTTCTAGTAGCACATCTCACCGCATTGAAGCCATCTAGGACTATCAAAGGGTTCTTTATATTGTGACTAATATTCACTATATCCTTCCACAATTTAGTGCATTTGTCATCCTCATTTTTGGCATAAATAATAGATATATCAAGAACATTACTATCATAAATGAGTGGAAGAATGAGCATTTACTTTGATTGGGAAATAGTGGTTAATGAGTAGTCAATATTTTCCTTTATCACAAGGATTCTCACCTTCCTGCAAACGTTAGAGTTATCAAGCCATCTAGAATTTGGCCAAATATGTTGTGATGCTCTAGGTATCTTTTTTATTTTTCATTTTAGTTTTGACAAGAAAAGCAACATCATCCTTTGTCTTTTGGATCTTAGCCCATATAACACTCTACTTTCCTTTAGCACAAAGTCCATGGATGTTCCATGCTAAGATTAAGGGGGATTCATCATTGACGGTGAACGGCTGGCTACTTATTGCCAACTTGATTCCCATGAATCGGTTCAGGGTCACTAGTATCATTTCAAAGTTTTTGAATCGATTGTTGGGGCTCTGTCCTCCATTAGATTTGCTTCAAGTTATTCTTTTGTTAGGTGAGGTAGTGTTTCTTGGTGTTCGTAACCTATCTGGGTCATTTTGTTGAGCATTTGCATTGCTGGTGATATGTGAATTTGGCCTGGGTATACTTCTCGCCTCTATTCCTAAGTTCGAACCATATATTTTCTTGGCATTCTCAACCGCTATAGTGAGTCCTTGGCCTTTCTGTATTTGACATCACTATGCTTGATTTGGTTCAATCTGGAGCAGTAGGAAGCGATGCAGTAGTCATAGAAGTAACTTCCACTGCTACAGACTCTTTACAAAGCCTACTATCATGTCCAAATGTGCCACAATGGGGGCACCTAACTGGTAGCCACTCATATTCAATGTGAACAACATACAAACCTCCTTTGTCAGTTCTCAGATTCACCTATTTTGGGAAGGAGGAGGATGCATTCATCAGGACAATCACCCTAGCATACTCCATCCTTCATTTTGCCTTTTTGTATTGATACAAGCATTGTGGCTTACCTAAACAAGTCGCAATACGATTAATCATTTTCTCATTCTACAATTCCAACGGGAGGCTTAGGATCTTTAATGAAACTGGAACTGTGGTGAGTTTTTCCTTCTCTAAGGTCTCACCCTTCTCCCATTTCTTAAGGATCATTGGTTTCCCCTTAACATACCACAGTCCCCCTTTGATTGCAGTATTCAAGTATATATATCTCCTCCAGAAGCTTGATGATAAAGCACCCATTTGCACGGTCCCCCTTTGATTGCAATATTCAAGTCTATCTCCTCTAGAAACTTGATGATAAAGCACCCATTTTCATGCCCCAAAACTTCAATAGACCCAACAAGTTTCCAAATACCTTTCAAGTAACCTTGCAATATTGGAATGTGAGGACGGAACCCAATGATGTATCTAGGTGCATTGTTTGCCCACAAAGCTTCTGTTTCGTCTACCTCCATCGATGGGATGATGACCGCATCATTTTCTATTGTGATATCTACCATCGAGATCTTGATGTTGACATCTCCTATTTGGTCCTTGAATAGTGACAAAAACATCTTTGTGTAGCTATGCCTCTGATCTCAGATGGATTAGGGTTCCTCACTGAGCGCTTCCCTTGAATTTGTGTCATCGCTCCTATTTTGGGGTTGGCGGCTCTGCCGCCACCACTCCTTGCACTCATGTTCCTTTGTGCAATGGTTATGATTCATATACAATTGTTTATTTCTAAATATAAATTGTATATGTATCTTGTTTTGTATGTAATTTTTGGAAAAAAATCCATCAATAAATAAGTCTAGAAAATGAAGTTTTGGAAAAATTTCTTGGTGCACAATAATAAAATCTATCAACACTATTGTTTGAAGGTAAAATTATGCAATCCCCTGTAAGAACTGACTTATCTTGGTTATGGATTGCTTTATTAATGCTTACTAAAGAATCTAAATTTTTAGGTTATGGATTGCTTCATGAGGATGTTAAAAAAGAAAAAAAGTTAAAGAACGAATAATGGCTTATCATGGAATTGTTTGAGTACTTATGTTCTAGTAAGACAAATAATCTCATGTTAGACTACAAAACAATGTTAAAATACAATAAAGATCTAATACATATAACTTCTAATTTTTAATACAACACAATTAAATATGAATTTGCTGGAATAACACTAAAGAACATCGATATGTAAGTTCAAAAAGAAGGCATACCTCTATAAGTTGGATAGAGAAAAAATGGTGACTTGTGGGGGGGAGAAGGGGGAGTGGCGATGGAGGCGACGCCGATGGGGGTAATCGTGGCCCAATAGAAGTATATCAGTTCTCAGGGGGTCCTAGGTGGGAATGAAGGACGGAGGAAGGGAGAAATCAAGATCCTGATAAGATTGACGATAGAAGTGGAGGCCGAGGCTCAATAGGGGTTAGGGTTTCTATTCCTGTAGTGGGATTTGACTTTTGATATGCAGGCACGAGGGGCGCAACAAAAGAGAATATATAAGGGGTAACATTTAGTACAAATTAGGCTACATCAGATGGCAGGTCTGGCCAAATCATCATGGAGGACTTCCTTGTGATAGGACGATGAGTTACAAGGCGGGAAATAGAGTCACAGATCGGTCGTCGTTCAACACAATTATGGGTGAAAAGGATGTGAATGGACATGGAGTGGTAGGACCGGAGATATTCTTTCTCGAGAACCTATTCAAGGATTGTCTAGATGATAGGGTTTTCACTCTTACATACATGGATGTGAACCTAACAATTGATATAGAACCAAAAGCTAAGGAGGAACTTGCACGACCGTGGATGTACACCGTGGTCGTCAGACTGCTTGGTGCTGATATTGATTCCATGACAATGTAGGATAGGATCAATCAGCTGTGAAGCCCTAAAGGATGGTTCAACATGTATGATTTGAAGCAAGGACATTATGTCCTGTAGTTGTCCTGCAAGGAAGACTAAGAGACGAGTCTGATAAGGGGGCCATGGAAGCTCAATGGCTGTTCCTTGGCAACGTGGGACTAGTACACTACCTTTAAGAATACCGAGGAGATGCCACGATATATTATGAAATGGTTCTGGGTGCTGAACCTGCCTTTGAATCTTAATGTACCTACCTTATTTGAGTATATTTGGCATGGTGTTAGGAAGGTTGGTCAAGTTAGACAACCACACAATTCATAGGACGAAGAGCAAGTTTGCACGACTGACGATAGAAATAGATATAACCAGGGAGTTGTGCATGTCCATATACAACAGTGGGATAGAATACTTGGGGGAGTTTGAAGTAGCGCCAGAGACATTCTTCTATTGAGGAGCCATGGGGCATAAGGACCAACAATGCAATACATACCATCGAGGGATACAACAAGTAAAACTAATGACTTAACGACAGACCATAATGTTGAGACAAATATGAGCAAGGATATATAACAACATCAAAAGGGGAAGGGACGAAAGCAATGAAGAAACCAGAGCAAAGCTACATAGGGGAAGACATAGGAGAACACACACACTACATAGAGTAGGTTTGAAATACTGGAGGATGAGGAGGAAGATCATAGTAATGAGAAGGAGGCCTCGATAGAGAACGAATAAGCCAAGGAGAACAACTTTCAATAAAGGAGGGATCGCCAAAAGTTTGGAAACCAAAGAAAAAGTTTGACATTGTAGAAACAAAGCGGGAGGCACTAAAGGATATAATTGATACAAAAGAGGGAACCACAACAAAGACAAAAAATGGATGTAGTAGAAGCAAAGGGCAGAGCCATGTAGCTGTAAACCCAGAGGTGGATGAAGTGATTTAGGTTATGGAGGAGGACACACTGAAGAAAAGCACTTTAGTAACTGAGGGGAATGCTACGCTAACAGGGGATAGGGATGAGCACTCATCTGAGAAGGCGGGGGTAAGGGCGATAGACATGCCAACAGAGGCGGTGAAGGCCACACTAGAAGTGCACGCAGAGAACGGGACTGAAGATATGGCTGAGGACTCAAACTAGATTGGTGTCGACAGTGGAGAAACCACAACTATCGTTCTTGACCCTCTACCACTGGGAGGGAAGATGAAGGGGAGTGGAACCAAAATGAAAGATCCTAGGACACCTAAGCCATATGAGCATCTCTAGAGGACCCCCATGTTATTAGATAAGATGGTAGAGGAGGAGTGCTGAGAAGCAACAGGGAGAAGAGGGAGAACGTGGGAGTGGTCAAGGAAGTCCAGAAGCATGACTATAGATGTATTCTAGGATACGAACCTCAACCAATCATCATCATTTATTTAATGTTAGACATCCTTACTTGGAATGTTCTTGGGATTGGCAGTGATGAAAGAGATCTCTATGAGAATTGATAGCCAGGTACAAACCGAAAATCGTTGCGATTCTGGAGCAAAGAATTAGAGGTAAAGCTACAATAAATACAATCAATAAACTTTGTTATTCCAACTCTTATAACATAGAAGAAAGGTGTTTTGCAGGTGGTATTTGGGTTTGATGGAATGCCCATCAATGCAAGGTGGACATCATCTCCCAGTCACTGATAGTTTATCACTTGCAGAGTTAATAATGAGTGTTATGTCACTTTCATATATGCGAGTCCTCAATACAACACCAGACAACTTCTATGGAAGCACCTCATACATAGGAGGAACAAAATCAACGGCCCTTGATGGGACTTTAATACCGTCTTGGATCCTATGAGAAGAGTGGGAGTGACACATTTAATCATAGAGAAGCTGCGGTTTTTCAGAACACACTGATGGAAGCCGATCTCACCGACCTTGGGTTCTCTGGCATGAAGTTCACTTATCGTCATGGCTTATTGCAGGAAAGGCTGGATAGGGTGACGCTGAATAGTGAGTTTGTGGGAAGATATCCCCAGGCTATAGTTGAACACCTCCCTCGGCTATGCTCAAATCACTGTCTGCTATTAGTGTGGTTCCCTTGGTTTACAGGTCACCAGGCAGATTTATCATTAAGTCATCATGGAAGGTTGCTGCGGAATTCGCAGGTGTGCTCCACGAGAACTGGAACGAATCTTTAGAGTTCAATGAGCCTCTATCCTCAGCTTAGAAGCCTCTGTCAGATTGGGATAGGAGGACGCATCGGGACAAACGTAAGCTTCTACGCTGATTCCTCCTATCCCAATCCGGAGACGTGCCAAAATTTAACGACCCATTTGACTGATTAACATTGAATTGAAGATAGCTTCTAGGCTGGTAGTCGAGCAATTGAAACCTTTTATTTCCAACTGGCTATCTATGGCACAAAGCAGCTTTGTCCCGGGATGGCACATCACTGATAATATCAACATGGTCTAGAAATTGGTACATTCCATGAAGAGAAGGAAGGGACAAAAAACAATGGCAATTAAATTGATCTCACTAAACCCTACGACTAGATGTCTTGGAGTTTTGTATGTACAATACTGTGGTTTGGATTGGCTTGCCACTAAACATTGTGAACTATATTATGGCATCCATTTTAGGAGGCGAGATAACAATCGCCTGGAATGGAAGGATCCCTGAGCCTTTTAGGGCGAGTAGAGGACTGAGGCAAGGAGACCCACTATTTCCGTATCTTTTTATCTTGTGCATGGAGAGGTTCAGCCAACTCATCTAGCAGAATGTGGAACAGGATTGCTGGAAGCCTGTTAAGTTAGGCGGAGGCGGCCCCAAAATATCGCAAGTATGCTTCGCTGATGATCTAATCTTATTTGCGCATGAAGAAATCTCGTAGATGAGAACCATGTTGGACTTCTTTCGGGAGTTTGGGGATAGTTCTGGGTAGACAATGTCTAAATTCAAGTATAGGATTTTCTTCTTCCGAAGCGTGGATAGGGATACTAAAAGAACGATAGGAAGATTAAGCGGTTTCCAGAACACGGAGGACCTTGGCAGGTATCTGGGTGTTTCCATCGTACATGGTTGCATGAAGAAATCAACTTACATCGATGTCCTGGAGAAGTTGCGAAGTAGAGTGACAGCATGGGCAGCCAGAAGCTTGTCACTAGCTGGGCGGACTACTTTGGCTAGGGCTACTCTCGCAGCTTTGCCAACTTTTGCTATGTAGACAACAGTACTGTCTCTTCAGACATGTGACGCTATTGATGGCACTGTCAGAAGATTCTTCTGAGGAGGAAACTATAAGGTGCACCCCATGTAACCTCATGCTGAAACCGATACCACTGAGTTGGAAGACTTAAAAGTAAGTAGCCTGGTGAACCTGGAAGGAAAATGGGATCGCAAGTTCTTAGAGGAATGGCTACCCAAGCAGGTGGTAGAGCACATTGAAAAGCTAGAGGTGCCAGAGGATGCAGACGGTGATGATATCTGTGCATGGGAACACACACACACACAACGGCGAGTTTACGATCAAATCAGCCTACACGAAGCTGCATGAAGGGAAAGGAACAAGAATACAAGGCGATTGGAAGGCTGTGTGGAGAGCAAGTGTGAGTCAGAGAATTAAAGTATATGCATGCCTGATGATGCGTGGAGCACTGCAGAAAAATAAAAGAAAAGTGCAGAGAGGCTTAAGTGTGGATAGTACGTGTCCCATATGCAATGGGGAAGAGGAGACCACACTTCATGCGCTAAGGGACTGCATGCATGTGAAAGAGGTGTGGGAGTCACTGATCCCTGTGAGAAAGCTAAACCCATTCACGGGTCAAACCGACCTTAAGTTGTGGTCTAGATACCAAATGAAGGAATAGAACGAGACTGCGGTCACCTTCCTCACAGGCCGCTGCCACCTGTGGCAGTGCAGGAACAAAAGTGTTCGAGAAGGTGAAATGCTATAAAGAACAGCAAGTTCAGGTCATTAGAAGGGAAACAAACCTACAACTTGTAGGTATGCAGAAAGCTGGGACCGGGACGGAAACCAGGCGACGGGAGACTCAAGATGAATTCTGAAGCCGCTATGCAGAGTAACCAGGAAGCCTACGCAGTTGTCGTGCGCGATGACCGTTGGAGGTGGGTAGGAGGAGTGGTAGAAAGTAACAAGAGTATGAATGCAGTCGAAGCGGAACGTAGAGGCTTGGCTCTCGCCATGGAAGTTGCAGAGAAGTATGACCTACAGTTTGTTGAGTTTGTGACAGATTTGCAAGTAGCCTAGAAGATGATAAATCAACCTATTGCAGAAATGATTAGTAGGTCGTGCATATCAGCAGGAATGCAATGAAGTGGCTGACATTCTGGTGAAAACACACGGAAAAACTATGGCTGGCATCAAGACTTATATTAGTCCCCCAGCGGAGGTCATAGGACCCCTAAAAATGATGTGTAATGGTAGTCGTGCTACGCATGCTTGATTAGTGAGTGTAACCTTAGTATCAATTTAGCTCGCTCGGGGAGAGCGGCATGAATAAGATTGACTCCGGACTTATATAAAAAAAATGAACACATATATATTGTCACATCTTTCTATTTCCCATCACAAGGATTTTATGACATGGATTCGATATTTATAATATTGACCAAAGACCATCACTGACACGAGCCAGAAGAATGCTTTTGAGATGGGGTACACATGTCTTACAAATAATTATTGAGAAACTCTATTTCTATAAGAGAAGTCGTTAGATGGGTAAAGAAAGTTGAACAATGATACTACATTAAAGATTTCAATGGAGTAAGAATCCAAGGTATTGAACAAGGTTTAATTTTTCTTACAAGTGGGTTTCATTCATGAGTTTCTCAAGAGAGTGCATTGAAGTCCAATGTCACAATGGACAGTTGAGTACCCTGAATACCCTCAGTAAGAAGATGGTAGTATTTATTGTGGAATATATCATATAAAGTACCTAATTGCTTGGTGAATGGGAAAGAGATGACCTTTGCAAGTAAATACATGCCTACAATCTGGAGATACATCTTCCAAAGGATGATGAAGAATGGAGGACTGAAGGAATTTAGAGAAGTTGATCATGATCAAGAAGAGAAAAAAATAACAAGGGGGTGACAAGACAAATGAAGAAAAGTTGAATGATAACATGCCAAGTTTAAATTCATGGCTTGTATTAGATTAAATAAGTCTTTTGCAAAAATAGTGTTGTTTATTTAGTTGTTAATTTTAACTTAACAACATGGGACATGATGTCTCTAAGTATTGATATATGATATTACCATGCGTTGTGTTAGTTGATATACTCGAGGTGTATCCAAACTCAGATGTGTGATGATCAAACTTACTGTTACAACCCCAATTTTTGGGTTCCTTTGGTGAGAAATGTAATTTATCACATTAAAGATAATTTGACAAATGATTGGAAATAAATGGATTTCATTTAGAATAGCCTTGATGATTGTGTTGTGGGCTTTATTGGCTATTGGGCCCAATAACGAGGAAATTCAATTAACAAATGAATAATTGAGTTTTTTGAGAAAAGAAAGTTTTGGAAACCTCTAGAAGGCAAAAGAGTATAATCCAAAGTTGGATTTCGTGCCTCTTGGGTTCCTTGGGTCCCAAGGAGTCCAAAATTGCAAGGATAAAGCAATAAGAAAAGAAAAGATCAATTAGATATTTCTTTATTAAGAAAGAAATTGAAAATAATGATAAAATGTGGAAAATAAGTGAAAAGAGGTATAATGGAGTTATCCTTGATGTATTTTCGTATCCAAAGGATTTCTAATGATGAATGTAATGCCAATGATGAAAATAAAAAGAAAGATAAAGAGAAATCCTCAAAAAGGAGACATTTTAATAAGAAATAAACAAGATATGGGAAATAATGGATATAAGATAAATGAAAGGCTAAGGAATATTCCTAAGATGTAATTTCGTGGCATTAAGGTTCCTTGAGGTTCAAGGAACTCAGAATCATAATTTAATGACGAGGGAAAGAGAAAATATGTGAGAAATATGTATAATTAAGAGATAACTTGCATATAAAGGAAAGTATCTCATACTTTCAATTTTGAGTCCCAAATTTTATACAAACGAGGATTAAGTCTTTATAGACTTTCCTTTAAAATTTGAGATCATTTGGATGTACATTTTAAGAGATACAGATTTTTGAAAATCCCTAAAAAGGAATGGATAATCTCTAAATATGACAAAGTTTATTCTGACTCAGTGTTATTGCCGCGTGAACTTCTGACCATGGGATTGAGATCCGATGATCAGGAAACCATCTTCTACCTCGAGACAGATAAGGAAAGTCAGAATAGGGAGCATGATCTTTCCAAAGCCGATCTCTCGTGATTGAGTGTGTGAGCAAATTTGGAAACCAGCCTGCTAGATTCGTGAGATCCTTGCGGCCTTCCCTACCCTAGGTTTCGCCTATCCTGGGGGCACCTAGAAGAACCCCCAAATCAGTGGGACTCTCTTCGATCACCTACCCTAGCTATAGGCTATAAAAGGAGGGGAACCATAGGCCCTCGAGGAGAAGAGAGAGTCTCCGCAAGCCTCTGTGCGACCACATTTTCCTTTCCCCATCCCCCAATTTCTTTGCTAACCTTGGCCGTCAACCTATGTTCTTCCATGGACTCTCTAGGAATGTTGGGTTGCAGTAGAGCTGCGGCGGGTAATCCAACCGCTATGGTGGGAGTCCAGCACCGTCGTTCACTTGAGGTGATGGCAGGAAGGGAGGCGATTCCCAGCCAAGATCCCCTTGCCCGCGAGCCACCAGGTGAAGAAGAGGAGACCTCGCGGAGGGTCCTCTGTTTCACATAGGAAATAGGGGAATCGACCCCCGTTATGCGCACGCCCGTGAGGAAGACGAAGACCGGACCGGGTAGCCGGGTAGGCAGATCAATGCAAGGGTCCGCGAGCCAAGAAAGGTTGCCAGAAAATGAAATACAAGGACACGTGGCACTCTGCCATTGGCCAAGAGGTACTGTAATTTATAAAATTCGTAACTAATTACCAGTAGCTCTGATGGATACATGTAATACATTGGTTTTGCACAGAAAAATACCAAGAATCCAATAAAAATATTATTACATACTAGTTTTGATTATAGTTCGAAAATTATACAAAGTTAGTGACTTTAAATACTTTAAGTGCAATCAAAACCCTAGATGATGATTAGGGAAGAGTTCTATTACTTAAGTTGGTATTATAAACCAACAAACATTTACCCTTTTGGCATAAAATGGATAATATGAATCTAATTTGAGTTAAAAACCCATGTTTTGCTTAATTAGGGTGTTATGACTAAGAAAGTGCAATAATGGGCCTAAAAGCCCTAATGATGAGTAATATGACTATAATGACTTTTATTTTGAGGATATGAATATCTTAAACAAATATTGATATGAAGTTTAGTTAAGAAGACTTGGAGTAGATAACTTAAAGAGATAAAGTTTTAATATGTAAAAAGGATGTTTTAAAGTCTCATATGAGTGAAGATATACTTGAAACCTAGAAACCCTAATGTAGGTGTTTTTGACATTAATAAGCTATGTTTTGAAATCTTATGTATAAGATGAAGTTAGAACTAATCATAAGCCAGATTGGTAATAAATAAGCTTAGATATGAATGACTGAGTAATTAGGGTTTTAGAACATGGAAAAAGTTTTTTAGGGTTTAGTTGACCTAAAAGGTAAAGGTTAAGAAACGAATGTAAAGAACGTTAAGGAAAACCCTAATACAACTTAGGCACACCCTAGGAGGGAATTCCAATTCAATAAAGTTAGAGCATGATGAACATATGAGTAATTAAATTGCACATGTTTTCCAGGTTTCTTGTTGTTCCTGTTTGATTGGGGTGATTGGTTGCCTGACTTGGTTGGCTATTTGATTAATTGGATATTCTACTTACAATTCTTGAGGCTTCCAAATTAGGTATGTGGTTAATTATGATTAATCACATTAGTTTCCTGATGGTTTCCCGAATGTTTCCTCGCATTGAATGCAATCTAAACAGTTTGGATGTTCATACTGCAATTATAAATTCACTATGGCTATCACAGTTATATATACATGCAAATTCTCGCACCTACATGCCACCCTGATGGAAGATGCCATGAAGGTCAGGCCCAGGAGGGTAGACCAATGGGCACCATGAGAGGTGACCCCAGACACCAAGCTCGGGAATGAGAAGGTGGTCTATGATGCATGACTATGGAGCACCATGAGAGGTGACTCCCAGGCACGAAGCTCAGGATTGAGAAGGTGGCCTTAAGTCAATGGCAAAAGAGAAACCGTAGAGGGGTATGCCAGGGTTAGGGCAAAAGCGGTGGAGAATGACACATTGAAAATGTAAAGTGGCTTGTTAAAAATTTTGATTGTGATTATTCAATTGTTAGCCATACTTGCAAGATTTTGGTTGTTCCCACATACCAGTATATTTCGATATACTGACTGACGTTTTGTTTGTCGGTGTTTTAGGAACAACAATTGAAAGAACAAATAGTAAAGTGACACATTGTGAAATCAGAAATAAAGTGCAAGGAAGATTAGATAGAATAATTCAAGCTCTGGATAGATAGATTTCCAAAGTTTTCAAAGGTAAGTAAAGTTTTAATTTTATACCAAATTCCAGTTAGTTAGTATAATTTCATAATTATTATTGATTATTTGTCGAACCTTTGATCCTGTTAATTGGATAACGGCTCTGACCTTCGGGTCTCCCTTAATTGGGGGTTACCGGGAGGCGGGGTCATTACACTTACCTATATTTCTAAACTCACATATGTGAGGATCAACCTTAGCTAAGTATCTAAACTTAGAAGTTATATTTTAAATTGGAATTAAATTTTGTTGTTTACATGCAAATATGACTTTAGATGTTGATGTTGATTTTCATATGATTCGAAATAAGATACCTTTAGGACTTTCTCATCTTATTCATCCCTTCTCATCACAAATTCTGTTAAGGATCTTAAGGATTAGGGTTTTCTCTCTTTTCCTCACCCTCTTGAGGTATGGGTAAGGTCGATAAGGATTAAGGAATACTCCATAAAATTAATGAAAAGAATGTAAATAAGATGTCATGGAAATAAGCTTAATAGAGTAAGCGTAAAGGAATAGATACCTGCTTAGGTCGTATGGCACGAGGTATCATCGCCCTCAGGAGAGACCTGAGGATAGACCTCTTTGGCTGGAGGATGAGTAGAGAGAGTTAGTCTTGGAGGTAGAGACCTCCATTAAAAGTAGAGACCTAGCACATCCTCTAAGGATGATGTTAACCCTAACCCTAAGTGGAGGTTAGAAAGAGAGATGACATGATGAGTAAGATGTCATGGTTGACTGGGTGTTTGGATGGACATGCCTTTGGGATGCCATATGAGCCATGAGAGGTTGGATGACCTAGCACCTTTGGCAACCCAACCCTGGGAAGGATCGTGCATGTTTGAGCGAAGGATAGCTCCTTCCTGGATGAGGTTAGAAACTATAGAAACCTTATGGGTTTATGTAGGTAGGATATAGCTTGCACCCAGAGTACGTCAATGGACGGTAGTAGGTTGAAACCCTGGCCAGTATGCATGATGGATGGCTTATGTGATAAGCATAAAGAGCTAAAGATAATCTAGAAGCAAACATAAGCATGAATGTAGGTTTCACCAGGAAGGGATATGCTTGTGAGCTTGATCCAACTTCATGGAGAGAGAACCTTTAGTTGTAAGGTTGGATGTGGCGTTAGATCTAGAGAGAGAAAGTAGGAATCAAGCAAGAAGGTTGGAGGTTTAGATTCTGAGACATGAGGAATAGTGGGGAGTTAAGGATGATGCGACCTAAGAGGATGATAGTGGTTGCCTCGTGCGTGATCCCTGGAGGTTGATGATGTCTTGGTTGCATTTAGAGGAACCAAACCCTAAAGAGAGGATGATGCTTCTGGAACCTATGTGTCTATAGTTTACCTGTTGAGATGAGACGAAGAGTTCCTTAGACCTTGAAGAAGCTTAGTGGCAAGTTGTGAGGCCCTATACTTGGTTGGTTGTCCTTGAGGAGGACTCAATTCTGAGGTGTTGCTCATATAAAAGGATCATGGGAGTACATGACATACCTTGGACATGCTTGATTCATGGTTAAGAGATTGAGCATGCAGTTTGATACTTAAAGGAGAGCCTAAGGTTCCTAGGTGTAAGAGGGGAATCAGTGTATCTGATGCTCATTTGAGTCTCTATAGTTTCGATCATGGTACTCCTCATGTGTAGAGGTAAGGGAAACCCCTTAAGTTAAGGGTATGTTTGATGAACCCCTCACAACTAAGTTGATCTAATGTTGAGGATGAGAACAAGTGTGACCTAGCATGGTTTGGTAGGTACGCTTGTGCCTTAGTAGCTGTTGGGTTAACATGCTCATGTGAATGTAAACCCTAAGGACGGTTGTGACCTGGTTGTCAAGAGTTGTCGTTTCCTCCCATCCTGGGAGAGGGACCCTTTGGTAGGGTGTACACTAGTTTTGTTGGTGTTGAGGTAACCAGAAGAGATTTAATAGGATCTTGAGAAGCTAAGTGAAAAATACATGGTATGAGAATGAACCTGTAGACCCATAGATAACCATCTCTAAGTGTATGTGGATCTGTTACCATGGAGGTAACCAGTATGGGGCCTAACCAAGATAGGCAGGTTGCCATGACCCCTATGAAAGGATGAAAGTCAGCCCATGAATGCAGAGAGAGAGAGATGATGAATGCTTGGGTAAGGTTCTAAGCTAGACATGTACTATAATGGAATCCTAAGTCTATCCTAGGGTTAGTTGGGGATAAGACCGATGGAAGCAGGAGTTGCCTAATTCCCTAGTTGCACATGACCGTAGGGTCATGAGGTAACAACTATCATTGTCTAAGGGACATGGGTTATGAGATTGATCACCTTCATGAACGCATGGGGCCTAAAGGGCAGATGAGTAGGGCACTCTCTAGATGCATAAGGGAAGAGGGATGACCCCAAAAGTGCCAGCACCCTATAGACCTAGAGGAGAAGTCCAAGGATTGTGTTTAGACCAAGTAGGTTCGAGACCAGTTTTCCATGGAAGTAAGTGATATCATGATGTTCGTAGAGACATATGTGGCTTGTTTCAACCTAGATGTAAAGGTGTACTGGCAAGGTGGGATGTACCATCTCTACTCTTGGAATAGGAAGAACTCTGTATTTGGACTGCAGCCAAATGCTTATTTCCTCTTATTATGGGAGTGAGAGATAGGACAATACGCATGCCTTACACCAAGGATAAAAGATGATGGAAGTTGGAATGTTGCTACAAGGTATGAGGATAGAGATGATAACATACCTTGGTGGAATGAATGATACATGGACATGTACAAATGATAAAAGTATTAAGATAATCACCTTGTAAGGATGTTCCTAGTAGAAGCTTTGTGGAATTTGCAAGTTATACAAGGTTGAGTTTGATCACCAGGTGGATGAGCTCAGAGTTTCTTGATGAAGATAAACTTAGAGTTTGAGATGAGATGTTAAGAATAATACATGGAGGTGTATGTTACCTAACACCTAAGGATAAGAAGTGGTAATGAATGCTCTGGTTGAGATATAGCTGCCTAGTTTAGCTGGAAGCTAGAAGAAGTTGAGGTTGTTAGGCTAACCTTAAGTTGAGAAAAAGAGGTAAGTTTGGCTAACACTCAGATGTATCAATAGTGGATGATTGTTTGGTTAGCCAACCTAGTCCGTTATCTAATGAAAGGATGGTTGTCGACCCTCAGATGTACTTCTTTGGAAAGGAAAGTGATGAAACCCTGATGAGAGTGGTTTAGGGTTTCCGAGGTATCAAGCTTCAAGAATCATGACATACAGGAGATCATGGTTTTAAGATCACCGAACACCGTGATACTACAAAGATAGTAAGCAATAGTAGTACTTGGGATGCTTAATATGGAGTTTCATGTGACAGGTGACCATGCAAGCTAGGGGTGAAGGACAAACACCAGTAACCCAGTGCTTTGACATAGAGGACAAACACCAGTAAACAAATATTGATCTGAAGTTTAGTTAAGAAGCCTTGGAGTAGATAACTTAAAAAGATAAAGTTTGAATATGTAAAAAGGATGTTTTAAAGTCTCATATGAGTGAAGATATACTTGAAAACCTAGAAACCCTAATGTAGGTGTTTTTGACTTTAATAAGCTATGTTTTGAAATCTTATGTATAAGATGAAGTTAGAACTAATCGTAAGCCAGATTGGTAATAAAGAAGCTTAGATATTAATGACTGAGTAATTAGGGTTTTGGAACATGGAAACAATGTTTTAGGGTTTAGTTGACCTGAAAGGTAAAGGTGAAGAAACGAATGTAAATAACGTTAAGGAAAACCCTAATACAACTTAGGCACACCCTAGGAGGGAATTCTAATTCAATAAAGTAAGAGCATGATGAACATATGAGTAATTAAATTGCACATGTTTTCCATGTTTCTTGTTGTTCCTGTTTGATTGGGATGATTGGTTGCCTGACTTGGTTGGCTGTTTGATTAATTGGATATTCTTCTTACAATTCTTGAGGCTTCCAAATCAGGTATGTGGTTAATTATGACTAATCGCATTAGTTTCCAGAGGGTTTCTTGAATGTTTCCTCACATTGAATGCAATCTAAATAGTTTGGATGTTCATATTGCAATTATAAAGTCACTATGGCTATCACAGTTATATATACATGTGAATTCTCGCACCTACATGCCACCCTGATGGAAGATGCCATGAAGGTCAGGCCCAGGAGGGTAGACCAATGGGCACCATGAGAGGTGACCCCAGACACCAAGCTCGGGAATGAGAAGGTGGTCTATGATGCATGACTATGGAGCACCATGAGAGGTGACTCCCAGGAACCAAGCTCGGGATTGAGAAGGTGGACTTAAGTCAATGGCAAAAGAGAAACCCTAGAGGGGTATGCCATGGTTAGGGCAAAATCGGTGGAGAATGACACATTGAAAATGTAAATTGGCTTGTTAAATAATTTGATTGTGATTATTAAATTGTTAGCCATACTTGCAAGATTTTGGTTGTTCCCACATACTAGTATATTTCGATATACTGACCGACGTTTTGTTTGTCAGTGTTTTAGGAACAACAATTGAAAGAACAAATAGTAAAGTGACACATTGTGAACTAAGAAATAAAGTGCAAGGAAGATTAGATAGAATAATTCAAGCTGTGGATAGATAGATTTCCAAAGTTTTCAAAGGTAAGTAAAGTTTTAATTTTATACCAAATTCTAGTTAGTTAGTAGAATTTCATAATTATTATTGAATATTTGTCGAACCTTTGATCCTGTTAATTGGATAACAGCTCTGACCTTCCGGTCTCCCTTAATTGGGGGTTACCAGGAGGCAGGGTCGTTACACTTACCTATATTTCTAAACTCACATATGTGAGGATCAACCTTAGCGGAGTATCTAAACTTAGAAGTTATATTTTAAATTTGAATTATATTTTTCTATTTACATGCAAATATGACTTTAGATGTTGATGTTGATTTCATATGAATTGATGTGCACATTAATCTATATTTGCAAACTTATAAATCTAAAATATTCTGATTATATTGTTTTCATATAAGTAAGTATCAAAATAATGAACTTTAAGTGCAACTTTTGATTAGTAGAGTATTATCATCTACTAATATTTGATAGGTATATTAGTGGATGATAATCAACTTGATTTCTTTTAACTAGAAATCTACAATTGGGGAAAGTAACTATTTGAGTTATATTTAAAAAACGATATCAAATCTAAAGTAACTATTTGACATATAAAATAATTATATATGTGTCTCAAAAAGTAATATGGGATTCTAGAATGTAGTTATAACGGAAGTAGTGTAACTATTAATAGTAAAATCAGGGAGTTACTTGAAAAGTAGGTGGATATTAGTTTCAAAATAAATTATACAGATTATATTACTTGAATATTTTGAAATAGGTGCAAATGAGTGAGCTATGCATAGTTAGAATGCTAAAGAAAAATATTTGATTTTTTTGAATCACACATAATATGCAGACCTAGAAAATAATTATGGAAAAGAACTTAAAATTTGAACCAAAAAGTAACATTTTCCCTAAAATGTAAGTATTGGACCCAGAATGTTATCTATTTTATTGAAAATGTAACGTAAAACTGAAAATATAACAATATGAGCCTTAGTATGGACTAAGTTTTATTAAGAAGCAATATTCAACAATGAGACTGACAAGATTTGAAGGGTCGGAGAAAAATGTAACTGCGACAACATGTCCCACAAAAAGTTACTCAAAACTACATTTCCAAACGAGTACTATTTGGGCATATTACCAAAAATGTGTAGAAATTAAAACTGGATAAATATTCCTAACATTCCATTGAAATCTTGTAAAAAGGCCTAACATTACATATATTAATGCTAGGTAACTTTAGATAGGTAACCATGGATTTAGTTGCATCATTTAAACATAATGTATCTTCCAGATAATTAAAACATTTACATTATTCATGGTATACAACAAAAGACTCAAGTCAATATACATGATATACAAATCCCTCTGACTATATCTAATATTACAAGAATGACTCTAGGACTCTACACAAACCACACCCACCTCTCAGCCTCATTGATCTCCAAACTGAACGTCCTTACAACCATAGGCCTGATTGCACTACTGATTACATGAATAGTTGTGAAGACCAACAATGTAAAACCTCAACTCTCATTGATTTGATATAACCTTCATTTATTTCTTACAAGGGGAAGCAAATAGTATGACATATTAAAAAACTGAATAGTGTATATTGAATGTACAAACATATCTAATGTTACAAGTACAAACAACAACACAAGAAGGGATATGAATCACATATCATGCCAGTATGAAGATCAAAGAAATAGTCATCATTAAACATGATGAACAAAAATAACCCAAACATGTATACCATACGTGTGGGTTACACATTTCTATGAATATTTTGAGTCATATCAGTTAAACTACTATATGACCATTGCAATGTCACAACTAGACATGTGTAAGATCTAAGATGAGTGGAATCTCTTCCCCTTGATCAGTATGAGCAACAAATTATAGTGGCATAACAATCCAACTTACTAAAAACCAAACTAGGCCTATATTGGGTACATAATCTATGACACCAAAACTAGGGTATAAACCTCAAATGAGTTATCACCATAGCCTCTCTCTAATACAATATGTTTGATGCATGGCCTTGATCATTCTATATAAACTTGAAATCAAGATGACAAAGATATATCCTATTAACACCCACATACACTAAACAATATATAACTCTGATCTCTCTTTGGATTCCTGATTTCCCTATCCAAAAAGTTCTGACACTGAGATAGATTTACAGTCTGAGGAAACTACATGATTGAGGTTACACTTGATTAATTAAGTCAAATAATTATTTTTTACTGCATCAATCAAGTTATATACAAGATCCAAAATTAATTTTATAAAAATAAAGCATGGATTGCAACTGTAGAATTATAAGACATATGAAATAGTTCCAAATTACTTCTTCATGGTATATTTATCCATCGAAATCATAAAGAGGATGCATGAAGACCGAACCTAACATTAATACTAAAACAATAATAACTCCTTAAAGGAATCTCATTTGTATCCAAAACTTTGTAGAAAGCTTGATGAGATAAGGCAACACCCAAATTTTAGTATAAAATATAAAAAGGTGTGACATTTATTCTATTTATAAGAATTAAGATAATGGAGGTTCCAAACCTAGCATGGACGAGAAACCTTCCTAAATAGATTTTGTCCAATCATTATTTCAATTTTTTTTCTTCTTCTAAAGATAGACTATAACATTTACATGGAATAACTATCATACATCAAATATCAACATGAGGGTATTGTTGGTATGTATGCCCAGAGAGCCAATCATATGATGATTGTAATGGAATAACTTATAAATGATTTGATTATTAATAAAGGAACAATTCTAATTTATTCTATTTTATTTAGTTATGAGATAATGAAATAACATTATAAATGTCTAGAGAATGATATTACTCAATGACATATGTCTTCAAGTACATGACTTGAACAATGAGATCATATTGATGTTAAGAGTATACTTTAGCATTATGTCGCTAGTCGAGTGTTGTTGTTGAAGGTTAATAGACGAAAATAACACATTAGACTAGAGTGTGTGTTGGTTGATGAAAGAATCTCTTTAGTCATAATATGGAAATATCAATCACAACATGAAGATACTTGTAAGAGAACAGTGTATTGGACAAACCCACCATGAGAGTAACACATGGAAACCATTGCTATGGTGGTCATAGTTACCTCTCATAGTGTTGGAAGTTACTTTGGTTCTTAGATCTGAAATCACTACACTGATCACACGTCGTTCGGTATGCTTTGACATCATCAAACTTAGTCTTGAATAAGGGTTACCATAAAGGTGATGATTGGGTGATTGTGACACATGGGGACTGACTGTGAGTGGTGTATATGGGAATTGTCCCTCCTATGGGAGTATGATATCTTAGGCTTCTTGGATTAGCAAGACTGAGAAATGCACAACCATGCACATGTGAGTCAATATGTGATATTCAACTTACATATATCCTATGTCGTCTTCTATTATAAGAAAACTTGATTAATTGTTGAAAAGGATGACAGATCCATGCCTGGAGTTCAATCTAGATATCAGAGATAAAGGAACTATTCAAACATTTTAACACCATACACAAATTATAGTTGAAGTTGTTCTCCAACATTCCAGTTACTTGGGTAGAAATTATGTGTGACTGGGCACCTCTCATTGCTTGTAACGTCATAACGGGTTATGGACATTCACTGCAAACATAACATGGGACCTATAGGGTGACACACATAGTATTGATCTAGAAGAGGAATTTGATCTTGAATGATGATTGGAGTGATTATCAAAGTTTTTAGGTATTCAATTCAAACAACTAATCAACTAATTGGACTCCCAACCAATCAACTCATGTGATGAAATGACCGTTTGGAGCGTCAGGTTGATTAGATATTGAATTGGCTGAGTTTTGCATGATTTAGGGCACCAACCGACTGAGTCGAGTTGGATGAGATGACATATTCACCTAGTGAACCAATCAGATCAATCATACCAACCGAAGATTCTAATGTCTTTCCTGAATTCATTAGAAAAGTTGATTGTTTCACTTGCTAAATTTGATTGGTGGAAGAAATTAATGTTTGATATGAATTGGAAAAATAATTGCCAAATTCATATGCAATTAGGAAAATAGGCAAAATGACTAGTTTGCATGGTGAACCAATCAGCTGGCATGTGCACTGACTAGTTCGGTTGCCAATCGGCTGGCTCAATGCTCATAGGTTGTAAAATTTCATTATCTTCTGGTACCTTCTACTCCTGCATAGACTCGGAACGCTGACCTAAACCCTTCCTATAAATAGAGGGGTACTGGGGGCTTCTCAGACACATCAATTCTCTCCACAAATTGTTTGTCTTCTCTAGTTGTAGTAACTGAGAGAATGCAAGTAAGTCATACCTGATAAAGGGTGGGATTGCTAGGGATAACCAGTGGAGTGAGCAAGTCGGTGACCAGTAGACCAAAAGTAGCAACAACTCCTTCCTTCCCATTCTAGCATGGCGACAAGAGTTCTAGGCGGTCAGTGTAGACTTCTCTAAAGGGGAGGTGGCCTTTGCGCATCCGTTGGAGGAAAATGGTAGCCAACAATCTATGGTGATAATGGGATCTACTTCAGACGAAGTTCAAGTTTGCTGACTATAGAGGAGTCATAGACGAGTCCAAGTGTAACAAGAAGACAATTGCACATTGACAACTATGAGGAAATGTCTTTGGATTTGCTCCAATACCAGATATATCCTTGAAACCATCATTTCCATCATATAGTTGTTGACATGATCCACTTGTTTTTGAGGAATTTGGCAGTAAAATTTTCATTTATACTTCCTACTCTGTAGCCACATCTCCCTACTGGTATGATTTCCTCTTCTTGGATACCAAAACACCACAAATGACAATCTTAGATTCTTCACACTTGTATTTCAAATTTTTTTGCTTTCATGATTAAAGGAGCACTAATATTATAGCAAAAAACATACAATGGGCCTAAGTGAAACTTAAGAATTTATATTACCATCTTTCTCATACAAATAGTACATAAAACACCACAATTTAGCATATTATGTATTTTTAGAAAAACAATTGCATTATGCATGACATATGTAGGCAAGATATGCATAAACATATATCACTCAAATCAAGGGTGAAGAAAAATGTTGAAACAACAAGGAACCATGAAAAAGAGAAACAAGGACCCGAGTTTTATCCTTCAAAAACTTCAATAAAGATCCTATAAAGAATGAGGTGTATCTAGGGGAAAAGAGAGAATAAAAAGTGATTCTTTACCATGTGCATGAGTATTTAGCTAGAAGAACCACAAATTCTATCTATGGAAGAAGAGAGTAAAGAGAAATAGTAAGAAAAAATGGTAGGACAGAAGATCATGCATATACAAAGTGAGAAACTAGATAAGAAGCTTAGATATAAGATTTGTAGGAACATGCATCCACGATCAAATAAGGTTTTTTTTCGCAAGAAATTTCTCCATTGTCAACTGATGGTTTCTCAGTGGTCTCCAGTAGTAACAATTCTTTGGATATCATGTTTATTTGAAAGGAGTAGGGAGGGGCATTTATAACTAGGAAAGAAGAATGAAAAAGTCAAATTACCAAAGTAGTGTTTCCATTTGTCAAAGGTTAAAGTTTTCAATTGATTGTTACGTCGATAACCATAATCAGTTTTCACCTACACCAAAAACCCATTATTTTACAATCATCTTGAAAAATCATTGGTTTATAAATATGCAAAACTTCCATTAATTTGTGACCATGGAGAAAAACCTTCGATTTTCACACCCAGGACATCCATCAGTTGTTGAACACAGAACAACCTTTTGTTGTTGAACATGTAGAACAACCTTGATTGTTGAATGAAAAACAACCTTCTATTATTGAGCACACAAAATAACCTTTGGTTCTGAAACTAAGAAAACATAGGTAGGTGCACTTACTACCACCTCCACCCAAAATTAACAAAAGAGGTTGGTACTTTTATACGACAAGATCCAACATGATATAAATAAGATAATTTTTTACCAAATAATCAAAATCATCATGAGGAAAAATATACATATCTCCAAATCGCAGTAATACCTCCAGAAAAGGAAAAATTAAAGATAAGCCCATAAAAGTACATAATATTTCATAACTTAAGAAAATGAAGTCCAAATTGGCTAAAATATGAAATGATATCAAATCATTACAAGAAGTTAAAATTTTAAACTCGGCACCAAATTAGGACAAACAATCATGTTTATGAATAAAGAAAGGTTAGAGGCCTTATAGTAACAATATATCTAGTTATGCAATGCAAATTGGATATATGTGTGTATGTATGTATCACATTCTACTCTATAATAGAATAAACCTCATTACATAAAAAATAAGCATCCAAAACAAAACTAAATTTTAAGAAAAAAGTGTATGGCATCTTAATGTAAATATAAATGTGATACAAGCGCAACACAAAGAAAGAATTTTTATAAAATTGACTTGTAATCAATTTCCAATAGTGACCATCACAATGTATACAAAACCCATTGAATATATATTATATTTCAGCATGAACACAACTACAAGAGTAGTCCATCAGTAGTAGAAAAAAGTAGACGATTGAAACCCAATAACAACTACAATAAAGATCTACCGACATCATAACGTACCTCTAATACAATTTTTTACCTTTGGTGTTACTTTTCTTAACGTCAATTTCAAACCAAAACCAACCCTATATCTCTATATAGTATGTTTCTAGAGAACAAACATCACTATTGGTTAAGTCCTACCAATTATGAAAAAATATTGGTACCACATTTACTATAACGTCAATTATCATTGTAAGAACTGATGTCACAAACAATCCTCAACATTCAATTTTTCAAGAAAAAAAATGATATAGACGTTTAGAATCATCAGCGAAGATACTGATTAGACTCCCCTTACCAGAAAATGTATTTGTCCTCCAAAACACCATTAATGTTGGTTTTCTCTAAACAATTGACAACATAGGTCAAATAGGTGTGTATGTTATTTTTTTGTCAAGGGTCTATTGTAACTCTCCATCATTGTCATATTTCTTTGTGGTATGTAGAAGTGTAGTGACTGAGTACAACTCTACTTTGCAAGATGAAAAAGTCTTCATGCTGAAGAAATTTATGCTATGGTGGATTTGTAATTCTTATGCTACGTTAGACTTGACTTATATACTTCTTTATTGTTGTTATTAGATCTGTAGTTATGTGGTTGCATTAATGGTGGTGTGCTAGATTTGTAATAGTCTTGTTGGATTTATAATGCTGAAAAAGTTTCCATCATGTTATACACCACACTTTGATGAACTTCAGATTGAATGGTCTTAAAGATGGACTTGGTGTATATACCTATCATTTTCTCCTAGGATACAATGAAACTAACAGATGATTTCTATGCTCATCATCATAAAATTTATAATTTTCTATACTTTGGACATGAGAATAAGAAGTTTACAAACTAAAAATAAGCTCAGATAGATTCTTCTTGCTATTGATATGTCTTCTAATGAATTAATGCAAACTCTCACTCCTTTAAGTTGTCCTCCTACCGACAAAAAAGAATCTTACATAAAACATGACACCCATTTTTATCAAATAGTGTACACATCAAAACCAACTAATGGAAAACAAGCCATTATCTTCAATTACAAAACTCCACCTCTCTTAAAACTTGTTTATATCAAACTTGTCTCTTCCATACACAATCACTCAAAATAGTAATTATGTGGTCCTTGTTAGGAACTCCACCAAGTTTGGAGGGAAGTTCATATAAATTATGCCAACTTAAAAAATGGTTGCTTAGATAATCAAAAAGAGTAATAATCATAACATCCATTTTTGGGTATAGACCTTTTATGATGGGAATAGGCTCTTTCCAAAACATAATAGATATTGCTTGAAAAACCAATACACATGAATCATAATTTGTATCTGATAACAAGGATGAAGAAAATATCACTATCTTATGATGGTGATCAACACCACCAAATATTCCAGAAACTATGAAATACATATTGGTGTGATAAGCCATATCAAATACAATGTCATCATAAAACAATGCACATCCATTAATAGAGATCAGATCAGATCAATTAAGTGTGTCAAACAACCATCAAAATTACACACAAAAGAATTTAGAATCCAAAACATCAGAGTTTTCTAAAATATTCCAATATCATATTTGTAAGACCCATTTTGAAATTAGCCATCTAGTTCGAGTTTACTTAGATGATTGCATGATTAGTAGATTGATCAGTGCTTATGCTTGATCAATGATTATCATTTAATGATGTTTTTTAAACATAATGAGAAACTCTAGTGATGGTTTTATTTTGAATAATTAGTAGTTGATAAGTGTAAACCCTAGTTGCCAAAATTAAGGTTTTAGTAGCATACAAAGTCAAAATTTGATAAATACAATGGTTTAGTAAATGAATTTTAGTATTTTGTGTAGAATTCTGATTTACTTGACATTTGTATTTTCTTTCAACAACTCAAATGTATGTGTTCTTGTAAAATATTAGAGTTTTTGAGTATTTTTCTGACCTATTTGTCCATAGAATATTTGCAAGAAAACTCAACCGGCCATGCATTCTGGAAGAAATATATCAGTCTAGCATTTGATTTTTATCTTTTTATTGGTACATCCAAATGATCTAAAATTTAAATTATCTTGGATTTTTTTAAAACATTAGGTTAAATTTTCATAATTTCTGGATGATGACCAACAAATCTAGAGAGTGGTTTCAGTTGAGTATCTTACACTGACAACTTAGTCAACTAACTTGTCTAAATAAATAAAAAGTGCAATGAAGGGATTCTTTGTAATTGTTACAAGAACGTTAATTGATCTATATCATCAACCTAACACTGCAGTGATAGCTCGTGGGAGGGGCAGAAGAGGGAGAGGGCGCGACGGCCACGACAACCCTAGTGGTCGGGGTGGAAATAGGGAGAAAGAGGTCGATGGCTTGTCATTGACTCCTCTAGGAGGCTCAAGAGAGGCCGAAGGAGAAGGATCCCATAATATCCTCCACACTGAAGGTTCGCTGGAGTACACAGGTGCATCTTCCTCGACTACTCTGGACCACCCACAAGCCAAGTAATTGACGAGAAACTCAGCCGGTGATGAATCATCTTCGATCGCGGACTGGCTCAACGCGAGTCACCTTGGACAAAAGATTGCAGACATCTCAGTGGTGAAGTTTGTCGAGCCGACCATCAGAGACAGAGCCAAGTGTGGCACGATCTCAAGCCAGGAAGGAGCTATTCTCGACTAGAATCATTATCTATCAGTCTACCTCACGAGTAGAAAACCTTTCCAAAGCCAACTTTGTGGCTGGATTAGAAGGGAATGGAAACCCAATGGAAGTTTTGAGATCATCGCTAAAGAGAAGGAAGGGTTCATCGTAAAGATGTCAACCATAATAGAGAAGGAGAGGGTGCTTGAAGAAGCCCCATGGACAATGGATGGGGCTCTAGTTATTGCTCAGGCACGTGAACCATGGTTTCTTCTCCAGCCCCTCTCATTCTCGCAAATCCCTGTTTGGCTGGTGGTAGAGAATCCAGGATTTCCATGGACATTCGCTGGTATAGCCAACGTCGCTAGAACCATGGGACGACCGTTGGATTTTGTGGAGACTTCCCTCTGATCTAGTTGTATGAACTCTGCTTCTATGTGTGTGGAAATTTCTTCTTTTGACAAAATCCCCAATGTTACGTTGGTGGAGGTGGATGGAAAACCTAAGTAGTTGAAGGTCGACGCAATGGTGAGGCCCCTTTTCTGTTCAGGTTGCAAGAAGTTTGGACACAAGTAGGGGTTGTTCCTTTCTATCAGCAGGAAGGAAGTTCATTTTAAACAAGTTCAGTTCCGGTATGGGAAGCAGAGGACAGGTGCTCGATGCTATGTCGGTGATATCCAAAATTCTCACCTCGAACAAAAGACAGCAGATCAAGTTGATCAGGATGATGTAGTAGTTGAGGATGCTATCACACGCCAAGTGACAGATATTGTCCTCTACTCTATATCAGTAAACCACCCTCAGATTGCCTCTTCCTCCTCAAAGGAGCCAGACAAGTTTTGTAATGACCCCGCCTCCCAGTAACCCCCACTTAAGGGAGACCAAGAGGTCAGAGCCATTATCCCAATAAACATGATCAAAGGTTTGAAAAATAATCAGAAATAATTATGAAATTCTACTAACTAAACTGAAATCTGGTATAAAATAAAACTTTGCATACCTTTTAAAAACTTTGGTAATCTACTTCTATCCACAGCTTGGATCTATTCTATCTTATCCTCCTTGCACTTTATTTCTTATTTCCACAATGTGTCACTTTACTGTTTGTTCTTTTCAATTGTTGTACCTAAAATGCCGACAAACAAAATGTTGGTCAGCATATGGGAATATGCTGGTATGTGGGACAACCAAATTTCACACATATGGCTAACAATCTAATTATCACAATCAAGGTAATTAACAAGCCAATTTACATTTTCAATATGTCATTCTCCACCGCTTTTGCCCTAACCCTAGAATACCCCTCTCTAGGGTTTCTCTTTTGCCATTGACTCAAGGCCACCTTCTCAATCCCGAGCTTGGTGCCTGGGGTCACCTCTCATGGTGTCCAATAATCATGCAACATAGACCACCTTCTCATTCCTGAGCTTGGTGTCTGGGGTAACCTCTCATGGTGCCCATTGGTCTTCCCTCCTAGGCTTGACCTTTTTGCATCATCCATCAGGGTGGCATGTAGGTGCGATAATACACACTACTAATATTATTGTGATAATCATAGTGACTATATGATTTGCAAGTATGAACATCCAAACTAATAAGTGGCATTCAATGTGATGAATCATCCGGGAAACTCTTCGGGAAACTAATGTGATTAACCATAATTAACCACATGTCTGTCAAGCTAACTTGAGTGCAAGAAACCGAGCAAGCACACACACATTGATCTTGAAATATGCATCCAATTTTCCTATCATTAATCATGCCATCATGGTATATTAATTTTAGTTGTTTCCTAAGATTACTAGTCCTTTTTAGGGTTTTGATTACAATTAGGGTTTCACTTCATTTTTATTATTTGAAACCCTAATTTTATAAAATTACTCACAAGCCCTAATTATCTCACCTTTCTTTCACAAAATATCCTAAGATCTTCTTTTGGCAACATGAAACCCTAATTTCGGATCAACTACTCTTTTCCTCCCGTTTTCCCTTATTTAGGGTTTCTAAGGATAATAACCACCATATTAGATTTAAAACCCTAAATCTTGCAATTTCATCTTCAAAATAGGTTAATATCCATCTTTATCCTTAAACAAGCTAACAATGTTTGAATTAACCTATTTTCAATATTAAATCTATCCTTTATCATCATTTAGGGTTTCTAACCACAAAGTAAAACTTTTTCCATCAAAATTATACACTTTTGCAAAAAGATACTAATTTAGGTTTCCAAACTAGTTTTAATTATTCCTCATATTTTTCTGATCAATTTTCATGTATAAACTTTGCTCATCCGAGTTTTCTAGCAAAAGATATGATTTTTGTAATAAAAATTCTTTTTACTGATTTATTCGAAAACCCTAGAAAATTGAGGATCATTTGATAATGGTCCGCTGGACCACGTGGCATCCCACGGCTCAGGAATCACGCACCTATCTTACGATCTGAAATACCCAAAAGATGAAAATAGCCTTACCTTGTTAGATGGAGATGGGAGGGCACATTGGTAAATGACCACAGGGTTGTCTTCCTCCTCCGCCAAAGCACAACGAGTCTGAAGTCAACTTGGACATTGACGTCTCGATCTCGTCCACCTGCGAGCATGCCAAAGGGTTAGGGAGCTCCGCCTTCCACCGCTGAACTTGTCTATGGGTTCAATTGTGCGCCAAGAACATGCCACGACCTCCTCCTACTCGTTGGACTCCGGCGAGGCTTGCCGAGAAGATGAGGGTGCAGGTCAGGTTAGAAGGAGCAATTGGAGGCACGAGAGCACTCCTTGCTATCTGCCACAGCGTTTAGGGCACCAAATAGGCGTGCTGGTACCCTCCCTCATCCTCCCCTATATATAAGGTTGAAGGTAGGTTTGTGAGAATTGGGAACTTCCCCAAATAGAGACCAAACCCCTACAAAGTAGGGATGGTTCTCATCGGACTCCTCTGTTGAGTCCAAACGAAAAAAATCCTGGCTTGCAAATGCTCAGAACCACATGGAATTTGAGAGGGAAAATCCCTCAGCAACTCAGCAGAGTCCAAGTCCTTGTGGGACTGGATGACGAGCATCAAGCGTTGGATCAAGATCCAATGGCTCTCCTTGCCCGCGTTCAACCAAAAAGGAAAAACTTATTCCTATGTCTAAGTTAATTCTATATTTTGGAGATAATTTGAGAAATTCGTATCTCCTAAACCATAGCTCATTTTTATCTCATATTTTAAGGGAAAATTCTTCTTGACATTATCTAGCTATTTATGAAATTTGGGAAACAAATTCCAACAGATGAGAAGGCTTCCCTCCATCCTAAGTTATCCATTAATTAATCCAAATTTAATTAGTATTTCTTTTCCCTTTGCCATTATCTTGTTATTTTGGGTCCCTTAGACATCAAGAAATCCTAAAGGCACGAATTCCCATATTGAGGAATATCTATTTTCCTTTAGCCTCTTATCTATGTGTATTTCACATGTTCTCCTTTTATTAATGAAATCCTTTTCCTTTTTATTTCTCTTTTATTTTCAATTGGGCTCAATGGCCAACAAATCCCAATCAATCAATCAAGGCCATTTCAAAGGAAATCCATCACAAATAAAAAATAGATTTCATTTATTCCTTAAAAGAGAATTACACTTTTCATTACATACTTAAGAAATTGAGGTTATAACATCCTCCCCTCCTTATAGGAATTTTGCCCTCAAAATTCAAGCAATCAAACAAAAAAATCAGGGTATGCTTTTTCCATGTCTGCCTTCAGCTCCCATGTGGCCTCATCCTCCCCATGGTGCCTCCAAAGAACCTTTACCATCTCTATATTCTTGCATCTAAGCTCTTTCACCTTGGTATCTAGAATCTACAAAGGTGTCTCAGGATAATTCAGCTTCCCTTGAAGTTCAATAGGTTCAATGCTCAACATATGGCTCAGATCTTGCACATATCACTTCAGGTTGGACACGTAAAACACATCATGCATCATGCTATACTGAGGGGGTAACACCAAATGATATGAAGCTTCACCAATCCGTTCTAGAACCTCAAACACACCCACGTATCGGGGACTCAACTTTCCTCTGTTCTTGGCTATAGCTCAGAGCGGTTGGATTTTAAAAAATGCATGCTCTCCTATAGTGAAATGCACATCAGTCCACTTTGCATTAGCGTACAACTTCTGTCGATCGTGGGCTCTCTTCAGCCTTTTCTTGATCAAAGTAACTTTATCTGCATACACCTGGAGCACATCTCACCTCAACAGGTTCCTCTCACCCACATCATCCTAGTAAAGTGGGGACTGATACGATCTCCCGTATAAAGCTTCAGACGAAGGCATCCCAATACTGTCTTGGTAGCTGTTATTGTAGGCAAAATCAGCTAAAGGTAAGTACTTCTCCCATGAGCCATACCAATCGAGCACACAAGCTATCAATAGATCTTCTAATGTGTAGATCGTCCTTTCTGACTGACCATATGTTTGGGGGTGATAAGCAGTACTAAACTTCAACTTGGGACCAAGTTCCTCTTGAACCTGCTTCCACAACTTGGAAGTAAACTTTGGGTCTCTATCAGAGATGATTGATCTTGGTACGCCATGCAACCACACTATCTCTCTGATATACAGCTCAACTAGGTCTGACACCATAGTAGTGGTCTTTAAGGAAAAGAAGTGTGCTGACTTGGTAAGATGATATTCCACGACCCATATCACATCATGACCCTTCTTGGTCTGGGGTAGACCCACCACAAAATCCATGGTGATCTGCTCCCATTTCCATTCTGGAATCTCTATCGACTGTAAAAGCCTTCCGAGTCATTGGTTTTCAACCTTCACCATCTGGCACGTAAGAAAATTGGCCACCCATGCCGCAATGCCTTTCTTCATTCTTGGCCACTAGAAAAACTATTGTAGGTCCTTGAACATCTTAGTAGTTCCTGGGTGTACTGTGTATTTGGATCCATGAGCCTCTTGCAAGATACACTCCTTTATCGATGAACCCACCAGAACCCATATGTGATTCTCAAACCTGATCCCTCTATCTACTCCCATGGATAGATGAGTATGTGGCTTCATCATCAAACCTATCATCTTGTCTAGCTCTTCATTGGTAAACTGTGTTGCTATGATCTCACTTAACAACTCATACTGAATCTGGATATTAGCCAATCGAACTTGATCTTCTAATAGTTGTGAAGTCCACTCCACCAGCTCCTCCAGGCTCTTCCACTGACTAGACAAAACAACTGCACACTTAAGCTATTTCCAACTCAAAGCATCAGCCACGACATTCGCCTTAACATGATGATAGGTGATGGTGAAGTTGTAATCCTTCATATACTCCATCCATCGTCACTGTCGTAGGTTTAGGTCTCTCTATGTCAGTAGGTATTTTAAGCTCTTACGATCGATGAAGATCTCGAAGGTAGCACCATATAGGTAATGTCGCCATATCTTCAGGGCATGGATAATAGCAGCTAACTCCAGGTCATGTGATGGGTAATTCACCTCATTGGGCTTGAGCTGTTGAGAAGCATATGCAACCACATGCCGATTCTGTTCCAACACATAGCCAAGTCCTATCTTGGAAGCATCAGTGAAAATCATGAAACCCTCATTTCCAGAAGGTAGAGTCAACACAGGGGCAGTGGTCAGATTCTCCTTCAACTCCTGGAAGTGAGCTTCACATAAGTCATACCACACGAACTGCACATCCTTTCGGGTTAACATGATCATCGACAAAGCAGTCTTTGAGAAATCCTTGATGAAGCGACGGTAGTATCCGGCCAACCCCAAGTAGCTGCAAATCTCAGAGGGGTTCTTTGGTGCTGACCAGTCTCAAACTTCTAATACTTTGTCTAGATCTACGACGATTGTTCCTCCTGAGATGATGTGTCCAAGAAACATGACTTGGTCTAACCAAAACTCACATTTCGAGAACTTTCTAAAAAACTTGTGCTTTCTCAGGATATCAAGGACTCTACCCAGGTGGTCATAGTGTTGGGCTAGGTCATCAGAGTACACCAAGATGTCATCTATGAACACTATCACAAAAGAGTCAAGGAAAGGCTGGAACACACTATTCATGAGGTTCATAAAGACACTAGGTGCATTGAATAATCCAAATGGCATGACCACAAACTCATAGTGGCCATATCGAGTTTGGAAAGCTGTTTTAGGTATATCCTCACTCCTTACTCTCACCTGGTGGTATCCTGACCTGAAATCAATCTTGGAAAAGACTCGAGCTGATTTGAGTTGGTCAAACAAGTCATCTATTCTAGACAAAGGATACTTGTTCTTAATGGTTGCCTGGTTGATCATCCGATAGTCAATACACATCCGAAGCGACCGATCCTTCGTTTTCACAAAGAGAATTGGTGCTCCCCAAGGTGATGTACTGGGCCAGATAAAGCCTTTATCCAACAACTCTTGCAACTGGGTTTTTAACTCAAGAAACTCTACAGAGGCCATTCTATAGGGTGCCTTAGATATAGGGCTAGTCCCATGAGCTACCTCGATGGAGAAATCTACCTCCCTCTCAGGGGGAATCCTTGGTAGATCATATAAAAACACATTTGCATAGTCTCGAACCACCTCTATCTCCTCTAAGGATCGCTCCTTAACCTCATGTATGGTAACTATAGCTAGGTAGGCTCGAGAACCCTTGGATAGCATCCGTTCATCTTTCAAGGCAGACACATAAAGGCTGGTTGTCGCATCCTTCCTTCCTCAAATGGTGAAGTGTGGATGGCCGGTATTCCTAATAAGAATATTCTTCTCTCTATAGTCAATAGGGACTCTCTAGGTGGAAACCCAATCCATACCAATGATTACATCAAAATCATTCATATCAAGAAGGATGAAGTCAGTGGGAATCTCATGGTTCAGATACTTTACTGGCAAGACAGGGGTTTTCAAAAGAGATGTATGGATACAAACACTCGGGGTTGTGACATCCAAAACATACCCTAAATCCTTGATTTCTAAACCAAGCATGGTTGCCAGATTTGTCAAAATGAAAGTATTAGTAGAACCAAAATCAAAAACTTCTTTTACATTTTGTCCCATGACTTCCAACAAGTCTACTTAGTTCATGCCATATTAGAAAACTATTACATGATCTACCGAACAAAAAGGAAAACTCTAGGGGTTATTACCCTCAATCAACCTATTAGCATTCTCCTGAGCTTCTTCATTGTCGATGGCAAACACTCTAGCTTGCCTCCTCTCTCCAGCTGGAGGTGCCCCAAATGGTGCTCGGCAGCTGGCGATGAAGTGTCCCTCTTGCTGACATCTAAAACACACCTTCTTCTCAAAGTGGTACTTCTCATGATGTGTCCGTCCGCAGGTGCGACACTGCTGGAGGTGACCACGGGGATTGCCTTTGTGCCCATGCTTGCTTTTATTGTGGTTGCATCCTTGCCCCTTCTAATGTTCATTCTTCTGCCCCTAAGCTCCTTCAGTGAAACCCAAGTATCCCTTGGAGGGATTCTATGCAGGCATCACCGTCCTTTCCATGTCCAAGGCGGTGTTGTAGGCTTCCGAGAAGGTCTTCAGCTTACTAGCCATCACATGGGACTTGATGGTAGGGTGAAGATGCTCTATGAAGTGGTCTACCCTCCGATCTCTTCATCCATCATGTGTCTGAAACGTTCCAGGATGCGGAACTTGCTACCAAAGTCCACAACTGATGAGCTTCCTTGAGTCATGTTAGTGAACTCCCTTTCCTTCTCCTTCTTGGCTGAGACAGGGATGAATCTAGCGGTGAAGATGGTCTTGAAATCAGTCCATACCATAGGTTTTTCACTTAAGTCTCTTCGTGTGATATGGTTCTCCCACAATATCTTGGCTGCACCTTCGAAGTGGTGAGCAACAATGAGAACCTACTTGTTTGGCTGCACCTCGAGCATATAGAATCCATTCTCAACTGCAACAAGACAAGCCTCCACCTTGTCGACCACTTTAGACTATTTTCTCCCCATAACTTATTGATGTTTAGCTTGACGAAGTCCAAGATGGTGGCTCCCAATCGAGGATGAACAGGAAGTGGCTCGCCATTCTCATCTCTATCTATGTCCCTAAGGGCCAGGGCATGGATAACCTCAGTCATCCGTTTCTATTGTTCCATCCATATTGCATCCATAGTGTGGACCACCATAGCTGGTTCCGGACCACCAGGCTGGTCCTCCTCCATCTGGGCTTCGTCCTCGTACACATGTTGCTCCTCGTATCCTTGTCCCTCCTCTTGTTCAAGGTTGTTGAAGGGTATTGGGTCAGGGTTGGGGCCCTCATGAGTAGTTCCTTTGGGTCTATTCCTCTTCGTTGAGGAGTCACCGCCATGATTCTGCTTCCTCTTCTCAGAAGACCCCTTCTCCTTACGGGGAGGCCCACCACTGTTGGTAGTAGTTGGAATAGCAACAATCTTTGTACAAGCCATCTACATAAAAATAGACCTTTAGACTATACTTAATTGTTTATATTTATGTCGATGACATCTTATTTAAGTATCTTTTATTAATTTGGTGGAGGATTCCTTAAACCTTATCAACCTTACCCATACCTCAAGAGGGTGAGGAAGAGAGAGAAAATCCTAATCTTAAAATCCTTAACAACATTTGAGTTGAGAAAGGATGAATAAGATGAGACAGTCCTAAAGGTATCTTATTTTGAGTCAAATCTTGAGACATTGGCCATGCAGTCACACAAATCTGAGAGTCCTCATATTCCGACTAGTAGTGTAGAGGAAAATATTGCTAGCCCCCAGACGTGATCCTTTTCTAGACACCTCTGTCTTTCAGAAAATCCTCTAGAAACTCCCTCGATTCTATGGAATTTGTAAAATTTAATAATTATTAACGATTAGATGAGGAACCTATGCTATGATACCAAATGTAATGATCTTTCCTCCCAGTAACCCCCACTCAAGGGAGACCAAGAGGTCAGAGCCGTTATCCCAATAAACCAGATCAAAGGTTCGACAAATAATCATAAATAATTATGAAATTCTACTAACAAAACTAAAATCTGGTATAAAATAAAACGTTGCACACCTTTTAAAAACTTTGGTAATCTACTTCTATCCACAACTTGGATCATTTCTATCTAATCCTCCTTGCACTTTATTTCTTATTTCCACAATGTGTCACTTTACTATTTGTTCTTTTCAATTGTTGTACCTAAAACTCCGACAAACAAACCGTCGGTCAGCATATGGGAATATGCTCGTATGTGGGGACAAACAAAATTTCACACATATGGCTAACAATCTAATTATCACAATCCAGGTAATTAACAAGCCAATTTACATTTTCAATGTGTCATTCTCCACCGCTTTGGCCCTAACCTTGGAATACCCCCCTCTAGGGTTTCTCTATTGCCGTTGACTCAAGGCCACCTTCTCAATCCCGAGCTTAGTTCCTGGGGTCACCTCTCGTGGTGCCCAATAGTCATGCAACATAGACCACCTTCTCATTCCCGAGCTTGGTATGTGGGGTCACCTCTCATGGTGCCCATTGGTCTTCCCTCCTAGGCTTGACCTTTTTGCATCATCCATCAGGGTGGCATGTTGGTGTGAGAATACACACTTCTAATATTATTGTGATAATCATAGTGACTTTGTGATTTGCAAGTATGAACATCCAAACTGATAAGTGGCATTCAATGCAATGAATCATCCGGGAAACTCTTCGGGAAACTAATGTGATTAACCATTATTAACCACATACCTGCCAAGCTGACTTGAGTGCAGAAATAATTTAAAAGCAAGAACACACAAGTTGATATTGAAATATACATCCAATTTTCCTATCATTAATCATGCCATCATGGTCTATTAATTCTAGTTGTTTCCTAAGATTACTAGTCCTTTTTAGGGTTTTGATTACAATTAGGGATTCACTTCATTTTTATTATTTTAAACCCTGATTTTATTAAATTACTCAAAAACCCAAATGATCTCAACTTTCTTTTATGAAAGATCCTAAGATCATCTTTTGGCAACATGAAACCCTAATTTCGGATCAACTACTCTTTTCCTCCCTTTTCCCCTTATTTAGGCTTTCTAAGGATAATAACCACCATATTAGGTTTAAAACCCTAAATCTTTAAAATTCATCTTCAAATGATGTTAAGATCCATATTTATCCTTTAAAAAGTTAACAATGTTTGAATTAACCTATTTTCAATATTAAATCTATCCTTTATCATCATTTAGGGTTTCTAACCACAAAGTAATACTTTTTCCATCAAAATTATACACTTGTGCAAAAATATACTTATTTTTCTTTGCAAACTATTTTTATCTTATTCCTCATTTTTTTTGATCAATTTTCATGTATAAACTTTCCTCAGCCGAGTTTTCTAGCAAAAGATATGATTTTGGTAAGAAAAATCCTTTTTACTGATTTATTCGAAAACCCTAGAAAATCGAAAATCGTTTGTTCAATGGTCCGCTGGACCACGCGGCATCCCACGGCTTAGGAATCGCACCCCTATCTTATGATCTGACATATGCAAAAGATGAAAATTGCCTTACCTTGTTAGATGGAGATGGGAGGGCACGTTGTAAATGACCACATGGTCGTCTTCCTCCTCACGCCAAAGCACAGTGAGTTTGCGGTCAACTTAGTCATTGACTTCTCAATCTCGTCCACCTGCGAGCATTCCAAAGGGTCAGGGAGTTCCACCGAACTCGTCTATGGGTTCAATTGTGCACCAAGAACAAGCCGCGACCTCCTCCTACCCGCTGGACTCTGCTGAGGATTGCCGAGAAGATGAGGGTGCATGTCATGTTAGAAGGAGCAATTGGAGGCATGAGAGCACTCCTTGCAATCTGCCACAACGTTTAGGGTAACAAATAGGCATGTTGGTACCCTCCCTCACCCTCCCCTATAAATAGGGTTGAAGGAAGGTTCATGAGAATTGGGAACTTCCCCAAACGGTGACCAAACCCCTACAAAGTAGGGATGGTTCTCGTCGGACTCCTCTCCTGAGTCCAAAGGAAACAAATCCTTGCTCGCAAACGCTCAAGATCATGAGGAATTTGAGAGGGAAAATCCCTCTGCAACTCAGCAGAGTCCAAGTCCTTATGGGACTGTACGATGAGCGTTAAGCATTGGATCAAGATCCAACGGCTCTCCTTGCACGCGTTCAACCAAAAAGGAAAAACTTATTCCTATTTGGAAGTTAATTCTATATTTTGGAGATAATTTGAGAAATTCATATATCCTGAACCATAGCTCCTTTTTATCTCAAGTTTTAAGGAGAAATTCATCTTGACATTATCTAGCTATTTATGTAATTTGGGAAACAAATTCCAACAGATGAGAAGGCTTCGTTCCCTCCCAAGTTATCCATTAATTAATCCAAATTTAATTAATATTTCTTTTTCCTTTGCCATTATCTTGTTATTTTGGGTCCCTTGGACCTCAAGAAATCCTAAAGGCATGAATTCCAATTTTGAGGAATATTTATTTGCCTTTATCCTCTTATCTATGTCTATTTCACATATTCTCCTTTTATTAATTAAATCCTTTTCCTTTTTATTTCTCTTTTATTTTTAATTGGGCTCAATGGCCAACAAGGCCCATTATCAATCAATCAAGGCCATTTCACATGAAATCCATCACAAATCAAAAATAGATTTCATTTATTCCTTAAAAGAGAATTACACTTTTCATTACATACTTAGGAAATTGAGGTTATAACATGTTTGGCTCTCCTCCTGCTATCAACCTAGGTAGTTTAAACCTTGATGGGGAGTTGGAATATAGGAGAAAGGGAGATAAAGAACCAGAAGCCTAGAAGATCAACAAGGTCTTGGGAAGCTACAGTTTCTCTGTTGATTACAAACATAGGGTAGTTAACATTTTTGAGGATGAAGAAACTTTTAAGGGTGACTCGAACTCTGAGATGGACTCCGATCATTGGGGATCTGACTCATTGATCATTAGCCAACGGAGTTCCAGGAAAAAGAAAAAGCCAAGGAGGAAAAAGAGGGTATCTAGTTCATCTAGACCCCTTGCTTTGCTTACATATCTAATGCCTAAAAGGAAGACTTCGGTATACAAGATCCTGGAGCTGACTATCTCTGTTTATGTTCTAGTTTTCACTCCACTATTTCAGGAGCTGGGGATAATGCCAGTGGTTGGGAAGGTAGATTAAAAATTGGGTGTTGTTAGTCCCACTTACTTGGTCAATGGGTTTTTTGAATCCGGCAGTAGAGTTTGTAAGCTAGGTCTGCAATTGAGTGGAATTCTTCTAAGAACAAACACTCTGGTCAGTTCATACGCTCGACATTGTGTGGTCTTCAGAAAGGGAAGTTTTAGGACTCAACCCAGATACCTAGTGCTACCATGAATACTCTAGTCTGCCTGCCAATTCTCATATTTTATAAGATGAGGATAATGCAATTGAGGTGATTGACAAGTAGAATAGTGTAGGATTCTAAACCCTGGGGTTTCCCTTTTGTGTTCCTTTACTTCTTTTTTAGTTTGGTGTGGGCTTCCTATGTGAAGCAATCTAGATTTTTTAGTGTTTTGAAACACTAGAATGAGGGGGTGCATGTTACTTTTTTATACCCAACATTTTTGGAAATATAGCAACATGCATTTTTGACAAACCAAAAAAAACCTAACACTGCAGTATATCCCATAATTCATGGTTCCTCTCCAGGAAATGAAAACTCATAGAGAGAGGAGAACTAGGGTTTTGAGAGGAGAAAGTGGTGGAATTGATGATCTATGGTCTCATCTTCCTAGAAATGATACAATCAAGTAATTTGGTCCTCTCTAGATATCTTTTTTTGGTTATTTTTCTCTTACATATACAGATTTTAACTATCCTTTGATTTAAACCATGGATATAACAAATCACCATATATTCTATTTCGTTCTCTACTATTCTCCTTTTCTAATGTTTTAGAGTTGAGAGGAGGAAAAAATGGATTTAGTTGCTAGAATCTAGACGAATTCCTAGAAATTCAGAGTATGAACTACAATTTTAAGCCTCTTTGCACCTTAGGTGATTGTTTCTCCCCCTATTAAGCTTTCTAATCATGCTGAAAGCCTAGTTATATCCAGATAAAATAATCAAGACCATTTCTAGTAATTTAATGCAATTGGGTAACCTATTAGGAATATTTTTATGAAATCAAATGCTACTAATCTAGAATCTTCTCATTAATTTTCATTTAGTTAGTTCAAAATCTATTGATTAAAGTATATGTAAACTCTTATATATAGATAACTATATTGTTTTACACCAATTTTTCTTATTAACCAGCCTAATGGGTGATTTACTTATGAACTTAAAAGTAAGTTGCTCGCCTGAAATTTTGAATCCTTACTTGAATTGAATATGTTATGTACATGGGGATCAATAATATATCATGGCTTGATTGGAGGAAATCCATGTATAGAATAAATGTTGAGGGATGGACTCAAATGAGTCAATGAATCATTGTAAGCTTGTAAATGATTGGTTGATTGTGTGGAATAGAAACTATGATTTGAATGTATCATGAATAAACTCAATGAAGCATTGCATACCCTGATGACATTATTGGATAATATGCTTTACATGATGTATGGAACTAAGTCAACCTCATATAAACCCTAGAAATTCAGTTTTGAGCTGAGTATGAGAGATAAAGCCTAAATTAGTATATCATCATGTAAATGTGATGAGATTCTCAACTGAAGGTAGTTTTACTTCAATTGAAGATAAAAAAAGTATTTTTTAAGAGTAAATGCAAGAATTGTTTTCAAGTCATATAATGGTGAATTGAGAAGATGAATAGAGGTTTAGAGACAAGATGAAGTAACCCTAACCCATGACATCTTCAAATTTTAGTGTTTTACAAAGTATAGAAGGATTGTTTATTTTACCAAAATGCCAATATGAGTCATGTTTTACCAAAATGCCAATATGAGTCAAGTGACTTGGTACATTTATCCAGATGCAAAATAAGAAATGGATTGTGATGATATGTAAGGAATAAAATATTAATAAAATAAGTATAATGGAATCTTTTATTTTTCACTTTAAATATATATAAGTTGACCTAAAATTAATGGAATACACTAAAATCAATACGATAAAAAATTTCATTAGAGAACATTTTTATGCATAATTAGATATAGAATGCTTTATTTCATTAGTGGGGAACATAAAATGAAAGAAATCAAGATTAATAAATATGAATTGGAAGTAAATGATGAGAACCAGTAGATGGATCAAAGAACCTAACTCTAGACCTATAATGATGACTTTTGTGATGCTAACAAACAATGATTTGAAATGCGAGATTAAGGAATATATTGAAGGATATTTCAAATCTATTACAATGTGAGGTTCCTGAAAGTGAATTTATTTACAAGATGACATTCTCATATTGTAATTTTTTGTTAGAATTCTTGCACACTGAGAATTGTTTTTTCTGGTGGATTTCAAATATGAATCAAATATGCCTTTCTTAGTAACCCTAACTAAAGAATGCTAATTAATAGAAGAGGATAAGTAAGTGTGTTATACCCTTTTATACTTGAAATTAAATTACAAATATTAAAACTAGATGAAATAAATATATATTGTATGGTAAACCTATTGTGAGCAAGATGGATGACTTAAAATGTCTATATGCCTATAAATTTTTCTATTTCTAGTGTCTCTATGAGTACTTGATGAGAAATTGAATTGAATTGACAATAAATATGTTGATATTGAATAAACTTGCATTGAATATATTTGAGAAACCCTATCTATGGTAAATGTTGGAAGATGAGACGATGTCTTGGCTGTTAGACCATTGATGATAGATCATGTGAAATGATGTGGAAATTGGAAAGAATCATGAATCTTATAAATCATAAGTTGTTTTAGTTCTTCATATAATGCTAGTATTTATTGATAACCATAATATTAATTATGTCATTCTTGTTGGGTGAGAACATACACATATGATAAAATGATGATTTGGAATTCCTTTGAGATGAGTAAAAAGTATTAATAAATAGTGAAATGATGATGCATATATTTAGGTGCCCTAAGCACCATGCAATACTACAGAAATGACTTATAACATCACATTCATAGGTGTCAGTTGTATACAAGAAACTGACGCCAAAACCATACATCGTCGGTTGAAAATAGAAATCGACATCTATCTGTGAAGAGCGGCCAGACACGGGTATCACTTTTTATTCAGTGTCGGTTCCTCAACTACCAACCAACGCCTAAAATCAACAGTGAAATCTAAATTTTCTAGTGAAAAAAATTACCTCCAAAATTTAACATACGACGTCGGTTATTAAACAAATAACTGACGAATAAAGATTTTCCGCGAGACAGAAATTGGGCCCATTTGTATCATCAGTTTGCTTGCGACAACCGACGCCTACCTATTTTCGTGCGCTGTCCCTGCAAAAATTTTCACCCCCCTTTGGCGTCAGTTTACTGCTGAAACCGACGACTATGGTCAGAATTCGAGAACATTTTTTTGTTGGCATATGTAGATAGGCATCGGTTTTTCTAGTTGAAACCAACGACTATCACTGAACATAGGTGTTGGTTTGTTATTATAACCAACACTATTGCATCTTAGGTGTCGGTTTTTGAAACAACCAATGACGATGGTTAACTTAATAGCACCCACGAAATAGACTCTTTCCCATTCTCTGTTTCATTGTGATTTCACTAGGGCTCTGGCTATTAGCGATTCTGCCATCGTATGCTCTTCCGCCACCATCTATTAGTCCTCCGCCACCAGTCGTCACCGTCCCTACCCTCCACCTTCTACTAGTCTTCCGCCACACGTCTGCTGGTCATCTACCGTCTTCTCCTCCGCCGGTCATCACCAGTACGTCTGCCTTCCCCGCCGCTGGTCCTCTTCCTCCAGCCGCCATTCATGTCTCTTCCTCCAGCCGCCAGCCATCACCACTATGAAGGATGACGTTGCAGCTATGAAGGTCGCTTGAGGAGCTGCTGCTCCATCGGAGCTCAAGCCTGAGGTCCCCGAAGGTAGCCTCTATTTCCCCTACCATAAGGTATTTACTTATCTACTGATTTATATTTACTTATGTATTGATTTGTATTTATTATCTACTAGTTTTTATTCATTTATGTACTGATTTTTATTTACTTATCTATTGATTTGTATTTATTATCTACTGGTTTTTATTCATTTGTCTACTAATTACTATTAATGTACTGTTTTAACTTGCCTAATCCTCATGCTTGACTCTCTCTCTAGGGTTTCTCTCACTTCTCTCTAACCGGTGACGCCGCTCGGGGGAGGGCCGTCATCTCTGGCGCACCCTGCCGTTGGCTTCCAATCAGCCATGGCGACTGAAGCAGGGTTTGTAATCTTGGAGGTGATAGCGTCGAGCTGATCCAGTTGCCTGACGGTTGCCTCTCACGATTCTGGGAAGCACGGGATGTGTCTGCGCTACGTGAGTCGTGACCTGATTGAGGTCGGCACCTTCGATTCATCGACTCCATCTCGTTCAAGAGAAACAAATGGAGAAGAGCCTTCCCTATCGTCGCTTTCATTTGCTGCTGACCGTCCTTGGCACTTGTGCCACCTTCCCCTCGAGTTAAGACCTGGCTATCCAGGTTCATGGCGCCGCCGTCTGCATCTGATTCAGCCTGGTGTCCAAGGTGGAGTTGGCTCTTCGACGAGGGTCTGGTTTGTTCCTGTACCTCTCCATTGACAACATAGATCCGCCCTCATGGGCTCTGGTGGCATCCTCCAGGCTTTATGGGGTCCCTCCCCCAAGCTATGGTGGCATCCTCCTCGCCCTGCAGACATTGGCAGCAGGGTGGCCGGTGATTGGCAGCTGGGTGGCCGATCGTGACCGCATGGTGGAGTCATGTTCTTCTCCGCGTGCTCCGATCCTGCAGATCTGGCCCCCTTATGGGGTTCTGACCCCGACACAGCAGAAGGACTCCCTTCGGGATCCTTGGTGGTGTACTGCCTCGACGCCGAGTCCACTCGGAAGCACATGGGATTCCTCCTCTGCCTCCTCGCTGGTTATTCACACCTGGCTAGTAGGTGGACGGACTGGAGTCCTCGCTGGGTGTTTACCTACACTGTCGTTTCCTGTTCGCAGGCCGACCACTAGGTGTTCGATGAATTTCCCCTATGGGCAATGGCACAAGTCTCAGGGAGACTCGATCTCAGATGTTGAGTCTAATCACTGGGTTCTGAATCAGATTTCCTTGGTCACCCAAGATCAAGGAATAAGAAGAAATCAGGAAGGAAAAAGAGGGAGGATTAGCTGTGTGCATGCTATCTTAACATGGGTTCTTGTTGTTCCTATTTGTTGGGCTGGTTAAAATGTTTTCTTTATGTCATCTTCTTTCCACATCTTGAAGGTGTTTTTATTTCTAGGGGTGAAGTGGATGGTATGGAGAAGGCGTGATGGCGATTCTGATTGATTGGAATAGGAGTCTTGTTGCTGGGTAGCAGACATTGCTTGCTACGGTAGCTGGGAGTTGATGATTTCTTTTTGAGGTCTGAGCTTTGGCTAGTGGATTCTTAGGAGGTAGTTTGTATATCTCTCCATTTGGGACACCTAAAGTTGTTTGTGCTCTTGTTATCCTGCTTGACAACTCTCATTCTTTGTGGGTGAGGTTAATGCATATGAGGTGGTTGTAAAGTTTGGATGGCTCTTGTACCCAGTCTTAGGCATCTATAAATGTTTTTTATGTTTCCTGCTATCTTAGGTTCTTCTTCATGCGTGAACCCTGGTAATGGTTTATAAGTGTTGTTAGCACAGGTCTGAGGGGGCGCATCTTTTTTGTACCCAAAGTTTTTTGCAAATGATATAGAAACATAGTTTTATACCGACCAAAAAAAATCCTCATGCTTGACCTAATTCAATAAATTTTGATGCATGTTGAAATAAGATTCAAACTTGTCCATTCTAGCATCCTAATTTGATTTGATTATGTGCTTTGAACCTTGAAACATGCATGTTAAAGATACATTGATGTTGAATGTCAAACTTAACACACATGTGGGTCTTCTATTTCTAAAATGATTATGTGAACTCCTAAATCAGTAACATATATTATTCTTTGCGCACCCAAATACCTTGTGAATCTTGTATTTTCCCTAAGGTGATTAAATGCCTAAATCTTGACTTGAAATATGACCTAGTATGTATGTTGATATATGAAGCTCTAGTTAAAACTTTAAGATTGACCCCTGATTCAAATCTTTAATATATGGAATCATGGTTTATTTACTGTTTAGTATTTACTGACAAGCATGATTAAATCATGTTACGTACAAAACTTAGGATATGAGTGATGAAATAAGGATTGTAGGTATAAGAATGACAACATACATGTATTTGTTGGCTTGGAAACCCATCTAAGATTTACTCATTAGGAGTAAATCTTGGATAGTCCCCGGTTTGGGACTGTTCTTGAACACCTAATCTCACTTAGGATGTAACTGTATAATGTGTATTGGGTTTTCAAGAAAATTTCGGTAGCATTTCCCATTTTTTCTCTAAGTACATATGTACTTGGAAAATAACGGGGAAATGATGCCAAAATTTTCTTGAAAACCCAATACACATTATACACTTACTAGTGAGATTAGGTGTTCAAGAATGGGATAGGTGGTACACATTTATTATATATAAGAATGACAACACATGTATTTGTTGGCCTAGAAACCCATCCAAGATTTACTCATTAGGAGTAAATCTTGGATAGTCCCCAGTTTGGGACTGTTCTTGAACACCTAATCTCACTTAGGATGTAAGTGTATAATGTGTATTGGATTTTCAAGAAAATTTTGGCAACATTTCCCCATTTGTTCTCTATGTACATATGTACTTGGAGAACAATGGGGAAATTCTGCCGAAATTCTCTTGAAAACCCAGTACACATTATACACTTACTAGTGAGATTAAGTGTTCAAGAATGGTATAGGTGGTACACATTTATTATATATAAGAATGACAACACATGTAATTTTTGGCCTAGAAACCCGTCCAAGATTTACTCACTTGGAGTAAATCTTGGATAGTCCCCAGTTTGGGAATATTCTTGCACACTTAATCTCACTTAGGATGTTTTAACCATTAATTATATATAAGACCTTAAACCCTAAAGTTTTAACCATAAACCCTAATCTTTTAACCCTAGACCCTAATCTTGTTCTAATATATACTTGTTTTCTCTTTGATCATAGATTGGATAGATCATGGATGTCCATTCTAAATCGCTACACCCCCGAGTTTATTTCTGGTCTTGACCAGTTTATTAGATTTGCCGAGGAACATAGGAAATAACATGGAGATATGTTCTACTATCCGTGTAGGTATTGCGGTAACAACTTGAAAGTTAGTATTGGTGACGAAATCAAAAGTCATGTCATGTGCAACGGGATTGTACAAGGATATACAGAATGGCACTGGCATGGAGAGATTTCAAACCTGAAATCAGTGGATGTCGATAGCAGTGCTTGTGTGGAAGAAGAAATTGCCTCCGATCATGTAGATGTGAACAAACTAGTTCCAATAGACATTGTTGATGTGATGCTGGATAGTTGTGGGGTAGAGCACACCGATCCACCTCCCATGTTTAGAAATATTGTGCATGATGCTGAGATACCGTTATACACAGGTTGTAAGTTTACAAATCTTAGCACAGTGTTGAGATTGCATAAACTGAAAGCTAAGAATCGATGCAACGACAAAAGCTTCATGTCATTGTTGTCTTTGTTGAAAGAAATTCTTCCTGAAGGAAATGAGATGCCGATCTCAACATACCAATTAAAGAAATTATTGTTCCCAATGGGAATGGAGGCCAAGAAGATACACGCATGCCAAAATGATTGTGTATTATTTCAAAAGGACTATGTGGATTTGAAAGATTGTCCGAAATGTGGGGCATCAAGGTATAAATTGACGACTTCGGGGGAGTCCAAAACTGGTTCTCCTGCCAAGGTGATGTGGTATCTACCTATAATACCATGATTGCAATGCTTGTTTGACAATCCTATAGATGTGAAGAATTTGAGGTGCCATGCAGATGTTAAGAAAAATAATTATGGGATCCTACGGCATGCGTATGATTCCCCACAGTGGAAGAAGATTGATTTATTGTACCCTGAATTTGGTGACGAAGATAGGAATCTAAGACTTGGGCTTTATATAGATGGGATGAGTCTGTACGGGACACTGAGTAGCCAACATAGCACTTGGCTAGTTATGCTTGTTATATACAATCTTCCTCCCTAGTTGTATATGAAAAATAAGTACGTTATGCTATCGTCTTTGATATCGGGCCCTAAACAACCTGGAAATAATATCAACATTTATCTTGAACCTATGATTGATGACTTGAAGAAGCTCTGGGGTGAAGGTGTGATGACCTATGATGCTTCACAAAGAGAGACATTTCGTTTGCATGCTATGTTGTTTTGCACTGTGAATGACTTTCCAGCGCATGGGAATTTGTCTGGATATAGTGTCAAAGGATCTAAAGCATGTTCTATATGTGAAGAGAACACTGATTCAATATGACTAAAACATGGTGGCAAGACTGTATATCTTGGTCATCAAAGGTTTCTTCCAAAATTTCGTCCATATCATAGGTTGTGTAAAGCATTCAATGGATGAAATGAGGAACAGAGTGCACCTAAACCTATATCAGGGGAGGATGTTTACAAAAGAGTAAAAGACATCGCCAATGAATTTGGTAAGAGATCACAATGTATGATGGCCACACAGAGTGACAAGTCTTTATTCAAGAAGAAGTCAAAATTTTAGGATCTTCCTTATTGGAGTTCTTTGACAGTCAGGCATTATATCGATGTCATGCACGTTGAGAAAAATGTATGTGATAGCGTCATCGGTACTCTGTTGAATATACCAGGTAAGACTAAAGATGGGATAAAATCCAGAATGGACCTACGTGAAATGGGAATAAGGACAGAATTAACAGAAGTAGTTAGTAGCGATCGGAGAACATACTTACCTCCCGCTTGTTACACATTGTCTAGAAAGGAGAAGAAAGCTTTTTGTGAATGCTTGATAAATGTTAAGGTGCCACAGGGTTACTCATCCAACATCCAGACGTTGGTATCAATGAAAGATCTGAAGTTGATAGGTCTTAAATCTCATGATTGTCACACTCTAATGCAACAAATATTTCCCGTGGCAACTCGATCTATATTGCCGAAGCATGTACACTTTGCAATCACCAGACTTTGTTTCTTTTTCAACAGTCTGTGCAGCAAAGTTATTGACCCTGATACTCTCGATAAATTGCAAAGAGAAGTGGTTGTTACCCTATGTCAGCTTGAGATGTATTTTCTTCCTTTGTTCTTTGATATCATGGTACATCTTGTTGTCCACTTGACTAGGGAAGTGAAAATGTTGGAACCAATTTTCTTGCATTGGATGTATTCCTTTGAAAGATACATGAGAATTTTTAAAGGTGATGTTCGAAACCATTTTTGGCCTGAAGGGAGTATTATTGAGGGTTATGTGGTGAGAGAGGTTATGGATTTTTGCAATGACTTTTTGAGCGGTAATGATGCTCTTATGAATGACAAGAATATAGAGGAGCATTTTGGCTAAGGAATTTTGGGAACACGGGTGAAAATAATCAGCCATGAGAAATTGGAGCAAGGTCACTTGTATATTTTACACAACATCGACGAAGTGAGTGTTTATATCGAGGAACATACCAATTTCATCAAGAGACAATATCCTCGATCCAATTCAATGTGGCTTGCTAGAGAGCATAACAAGACATATATTAAGTTGTTTGAAGATAAAGTCTTACATCAACTATCTCAAACACCAGATAATCTTACTAAAACCATCAAATGCCTCGCCTTTAAACCAAAATTGAATGTTATGTCTTATGAAGGGTTTGACATAAATGGATTCTCGTATTACACAAAGCATCAAGATGATAAGAGTGTCGTAAAAAACAGTGGGGTCACCCTTCAAGCGTCTTCATTGTTTTTTGCAAGTGCAAAGGATAAGAGTCCACGTGAAGCTAAAATGTTATATTACGGTGTCATTGAAGACATATGGGAGTTTGACTATGTAGATTTCAGAATTCTACTTCTTTAAATGTAATTGGGTTGACAACAATAAAGGATTTATAGTGGATGAATTGGGTTTCATGTTAATGAACATCGAAAAGATTGGCGAGAAGGGTGAACCATTCATATTGGCATCACATGCGAAAGAAGCATTTTATATTGATGATCTTGCAAATGATAAATGGTCGGTTGTTCTTCATGGTAAAAGACAGTTCATTGAAGATCCTATAGATGAAGAAGAGTACTATGATAAGTATGATGACTCTAGTCCATTCTCAGTTGGGTTGCCAACACCACCAAACATTGAAGATGGGGATCACAATGACTTGTATGTTCGCGGGGATCACAATGAAGGATTGTTAATTGATAAAAGTTCACAATATTAGAGGCATGAATGTTTATATTTTTTATATGTTTTATTTTTCTGAATGTGAACTTTACAATGTGAATGTAGACTTTACAATGTGAATTACTTTACAATGTGAATGTGAACTTTACAATGTGAATGTGAACTTTACAATGTGAATTACTTTACAATGTGAATGTGTACTTTACAATGTGAACTTTACAATTAGTGTTACTTTACAATGTGAAATTTATAATGTGAAAGTGAACTTTTAGATGGCCGAGCATTCCCATGATGACCATGCTGATGATCACTGTGAGGGTGAGGACGTGCTTGCGCCGCCTGACAATGTAAGTTTTAAGAATATATCCTTGAGGTTTCTATCTATATGTTCATTTATAACTATATCATGTAAGTGTGTTTTTTTTATCAAATTTTAGGTTGGTGATGTACCCCCTGAAGAAATTACAACACTTGATGAGCAACAAAAGAAAATTGAGAAAGAGAGGGGCATCACAATGATGAATAAGTTAATACAACAAAGGGGCAATGGATATAAATTGGCTGTGGATTTCGATCATGCAGGAAATCCATATGGAGTGAACTGCAATGCATTTGTTTCATATCTTGTGGTTCTTACTCACAACCATTGTAGTCCTAACCTAGAATCCTGGCATAAAGTTCCTAAGGGGAAGAAAGACCACATATGTAAGGAACTATGCGTGAGTTATTATTATTTGTAATTCTATTTGTGTAGATTACTAATTTTTAGGATACTAGTTAATAGAAATAGTATTTAATTTGCAGAGCATATTTGATCTGGATGAAAAGCTACATCGTAAATGTGTGATGCAATGTTGTGGGAGGGTCCTAAGGAACTATAGGACCAATCTCACCCGAGATTACATAAGCGATTCTCAGAACAGGTTCTTGATTGATTTCCAATTCTAGACATTGATCACTATTTCACTAACTCTACACTAATAATTTTTGTTTGTATTCTCTTTAAAAAATAAATTTAAGCAGAAGGATGCCACACAACAATGGAACTACTTGGACCCCAAAGACTAGGAGGCATTTGTTACCCAAAGAAAAACAGATGAATTCAGGGTATTAAGCGCCACTCCCAATTTAATTAATATACATTTTTATGTATTCACCTATTCAAGATTAACCTTTAGTGTTACTAACCAAATCAATGTGATAACTAACTAGGATATCAGTGATGCTCAATGAGCAAGGTGTGCACTGAATGTGCACGACTACACAATGGGTCCAAGAGGATATGCATGCGTTTGTCAAAGACTACAGGCTGTGTCTACTCAGACTTATACTACTCAAGAGACTGCAGAGTCCTCTACTACTGCTCTCGCACCTCTGCCTCACCATTCTATGTGGATAGCTGGGAGGCAAAACAAGAAGGGAGACATACCATAGCCCACAACTACTGAGGCGACTGCAAAAATGGTAAAAATCAACTCTTAGAGCAATCGATCGATATTGATTATTGTCTATGTTTACTTACTAATTTTTGTTGATGGTGATTAGCGGGAGCTGCACAAGTAGAGGAAAGAAGGCAAGTACATCCCTCAGGGTACAAGGGATGAACTGAAAGTTGATCTGGGTAACCCAGAGCATCCTGGATGTGTTAGGGGTGCAGACGTTGGTGTGGGCATCAAAGCGTTCTTTGGGCCGTCCCAGCGCAAACCTGTACCAAAAGCGGGTCTTTCACAAGCTGAGGTAACCTATTCTTATTTTAGAATGTTATTGCGAAAGGGAATTCAATAATCAGAACCTAGCATTTCTTTTATCCATATATAGGTAGATTCGTTAATTGATAGGAGACTTGAGGAAGTACTTGATAAGAGACTCCATGAAGCACTTAGCAAGTGGCAAGCATCTCATTCTACCACTCAGACAATACCTATGGCGGGCAGCTCTTCTCCTACTGCTCGTACTGAGAGGTTGGGAGTAATCCTCTAGACCCACCACCTAGCACGTCCTCTTTAAGTATTTTTATGACATAATAGCTAGTTTGTTCAAGATGATATAATATATGTTTGTGTATATATGCATAGAACATTCTTTACGTAAATTTGTAGGGGTTGAAGCCATGCCGACTAAAAAGTCAAGAATATATCATTGCAGAGGCGTTGGCTTACCCACCCCTTAAAGGGTGCATGTTTCATTGGTGTCTAGTACCAGATGGTGTGGTACGTGTGAGCCTGATACATGTACTCCCTTACTGGACGGATCTTGCACTGCCTCATGCACACCCAAATACTGAAACACTTGGTGAGGCAGTAGGCGGAGTGATACTGTGACCCAAAGCGGATGTCCTCTATACTGATATTGTATGATAAATTTTCATTACTTTAATTTTTTAGTGTGTATATATGTGTCAATTGATCTAAAATTATACATACAGGTCAAAAAGACGAGACCCGCTACATCTCAACCTCCACCTCCTCAACTACCAAGTTGGCTTCCAAGGGACCTACACGCCTCGATAGGTCCTAATTATAGGGGTGTGGCCGTATGGATCAGTGAACATGATCCAAATTGGCCTATAAATGTTACTATTCCGGAGGGTACTGCAGGTAAATCATACGATAAAAATCTATTTATACAAGTTTATCATATGTATTAATGCATACATAATACAAGTTTGACATACGTATGATTGGCTGAACACATCTGTGATTGGCTGAACACATCTATGGTATTAATGCATGTCAATCATATGAAAACAAGATATTTTGGAGTTGTTTTGTTATGAATTTCTAAAAACATCTATGATAGAGCTGTGGATATGGTGAGATATTGTTTATACATCCATATACCTTGTTTTATATACGGTGATCTGGTTTCCTATACATTAATGCATACAGAATACATATTTTGCAGCCACTTACACAAGATATGTACAAATTTTGGGTTTTCCCATGTGGGATTTTTGGTTCCATCTTAAATTAGTCTTGTAGATGCAGACCCATATTCAGTTACTTCATACTGCTGTGATGCTTTTCAATATTTTGGTAAAAATAAAAAGACGGTGATAATAACTTCATTCAATGTCGAGTAAGTTTACTTTGCTTATAATTTGGACTTAAGCAAATTTCATTTTTATTGTGGATTTTGAGTTATTAATTTTCTACTTTCTTACCTATAGTGGTAAGCATTGGGAGTTACTAGTTATTGTCCCCAAGACATTCACTGTCTATTATCTAGATCCTGTAGGGAATGAGTTGGATACATTATATGGACATTCAATTAAAAGGCAATTATTCTCGTGAGAAATATTTCATGTTTTTATATCTGTTAACATCTATTACTACATTACTATTTAATTATGCAATTTAATGTGTTACATTAACATATGTAGGGCTTCACAAGAGTACAAAAAAGCTGCAGGAAAGGTCCCCAGGAAAAAGGATCTGTCAGTAATTTGGGAGAATGTGAAAGTAATTTCCTGACTCCAATGTATATTGTATTTATGTGAACTGTGGTTATTTGTATTTTTTAATATTTTGTATGTTTCAATTTATAGCGTGCTACACAAGACAACGGCTGGTCATGTTTCTACTATGTGATGTGATTTATTGACCTAATCATCAAACATGTCGTAATGGAAATCAATACGATACAACAAGTATTATACATAGTCTCATTAGATAATATGAAATATATCAATCTTATTATATATTATTAATTATATATATACATCAATCTCTCTGCAGGTCTTTAAACTGATGACTTCATCACAAGTGCAAAGTGTTTCGATGTACAAGCTCCCTATATGGGAGATGAATTAGATGTTGTGAGAGAAGAATGTGCAAGAGCCCTACAAAGAGTGGGAATTTTTAAATATAATTTTATTGACAATGATGACAATGATGAATAAAGAATAACTTCAAGGTTCTCATAATTATTTTTGTGTGAATGTGAATGAATTTTTATGAATTTTCATATGTGTGTGAAGCTGATCAATACATGAATGTTTCTACATGTGTCTGAATGTGAAAAGAGATGAAATGAATGGAACTATAGGTTGCTACTGGTTTCTATATGTGTGTGATGAAAAAATAATATGAATTAAATGTGCTAGTACATGTGTGTGAATCACATATATATATAATATTGTCCATCTTATTAATTTTGTAGGTTTGTGGCCTGTTGTTGGCTGATATCAATGGATGTCATAAACCTACAGTTCAAGTCCACTGAACTATAGGTTTCTGCATTATGCGACTGGCCACAACAGGCCTATAAACTGATTAGAAAAAAAAATCATAACATAGGCGTCAGTTATTTGAAAAAAACCGACACCAAAGACATACATCGGCAGTTTTTGAAAAAAACTTGATGTCTATGTGGAAGAGCGGTAGAAGGGGATATGTCGTCGGTTATTAGCAAAAAACCGACATCAGTTCAGTGATATGGCGTTGGTTATCTTTCCAAACCGACAACTATAGTCCCTTTACTGGTGCATTTTCAGTGGCGGGAAGCATTTTGGCTTCGGTTCTTTTAATAACCGACATCTGTAACCATTCTATAGTGTAGGTTATTAGCAAAAAATCGATGCCTATAGTCCAGTTGCTGGTGCATTTTTGGTGGCAGGAAGTGTTTTGGCGTCGGTTTGGAACAGACGCTGAAGGAGTCCACCTTTAGCGGTGCACATTTGGGTGTCACTTGGAAACTGAAACTAAACCCTTTAATTAACCGACGCTAAAGGCATGTTCTATAGTAGTGATGAGTTTACTCGGAGTGGCACACTAGGGTAATGAAATAGACATCCTTGTACTAATTAGAGTATAATGAGAAGGATTTCCAGATTCCTGACTGGGACCTTGAAGGTTTGATCACTAAGATTTAGGATGAGTCATTTGGAGTGGTTTGACCCTAAACCTCTACTGTGAAAGTCTATATCAATGAGAATCATATCTAGTGAATGAAAAATGTAAAACATGAAAATATGAGAAATGTTGTGATATGTGATATATTGTTTTGTTGGTTCCTATCTTGTGAACTCAAGATGAAGACATGATGCTCTTTAGGCAACCCTATGGTGGGCTAGGGTCTGTACTTGATACCTTAGGGTGTTCGACTAAACCCTAAGATACTGAAGGTGAGTCACTGACACAAGATCATGCATGATGACTTCTATTTGGTGAGGTATGAGTGAAGTAGAATCATTGCTAATGAATAAAAGATGACAAGTTGTGTAGAATGTGAGTTGAATATTTGTCTGATGTTTAACTACTAGCTAATAGACCTAATGTTTGTCGAGCATATTTCTTGTTGTAGAAAGTAATAATTCATTTTTAACACTAATAAGTTTCCATGTTCTTACATGTATAGGGTAGCATTTGATCTAAAATGTTGACATGTGGTTGATGTTGGGATTTAATATCCACTATGAATATGCTTTATATATACTTGTTACTTGTGTAGTCTTTTTTACTAGACATGTCTTATGTGGAGTTCAACTTTATGACCGTAGGATATATTCTTGGTCCGACTTGTGGGGTGTCACAAACATGATTTTATTTTTATGTATTAATTCAAAGTGTATAGATCGTAACTAGTTACTCATACAAATGTATTATCATTCTATATCAAGTAGTATCCACTGATTTTCTCATATACATTCTCAAAAATATGTTTTAAAGTCAAATTTGGTCTAAGTGATCACCTTATCTAATTGGTTACATTATTATAGTAAACTATATTTGAGTAATTTCTAGAACTATATGCTAGTCTTTTCAAAATCTACAAGTTTCTTTTAAGTTCATTATACTTAATGTAATGTTGATGCATGTACTCAGCTTTAGTGGGAGGTACTCCACTCGCTAGGGCACTATATGAGTCTCATGAGGTTTTTTTTTCAAATGTTTTTAGGTATAATGCTACCTAAAGGAAAGTTCATGACAAAGAAGATGTAAATCGAACAATCTAGATAGCTTAGAATGTCCATGTACTCTATCATTCTTGGAAGGGTAGTATACTCAATTTTTAGTTTTATATACATGTAACTAATGTAAAATGAATCACATCTGAGCAAGAGGTATTGGTTCTGGTCTTAGTGGACCAGAATACAGTTTTTAGTGATTGAATATGTTATCCTTTATTTGACATTGGATACCGGTTCTTATGAAAAAGTAAAAAGAAGAATTTATCTGTGTTTTTTCATATATTGTGTCAGTCATGTTTGGTGAGAATTAGTTCTTTTGCTTCATGATCTGGTTTAGGTTTCAGGTTTCACTGTAATGGTTGGCAATAATGGTGATCAAAAGAGAGGTCCAAACAACATGGTATCCATGCCTAGGTTAGATGACTTTACAAGGATAATAGGATATAGGGAAAAATTATAATATGTATGTTGAATATCACCAAAATTATATGCATACTGACTAAACTCAGTGTTTGGTGACACTGATCAAGTTTACTTAGTATTTGGGTTAGGCCAATATGGGATTGTTGGTTGTACTTTTTTTGGATGCCATGAATAAGCATCGATATGTAGAGAATTTTTTAGTATAACAAGATCCATAATTGTAATAAAAATGATAATATTGAGAAAGAGAATGGATTATATAATGAAATATTGAATTTAAGAAGAGATGGAAATTTCATATCAGAAAAATGAGTGAATTTAATTGATCATTAAGATAATTCTTAGTTAATCTAATTATAAGTTTGAAACCCAAAATTGTAATGAAAAAAGTAAGAGCTAGGAACTTTGCCATATAACAATCTTCTTTTTGAAGGGAACTTATGGATGCAGATAATAATACAAAATGAAATATAATCTTCATCAATAAGATACACAAATAAAATTTAAAAATAAAAATAAAGGTGGTGCAAATCACGTCTTGATAAGTTATATATTACTAAGATTTTTGAAATCAATTTTTTTAATATTGAATGAGGTTTATGGTGATGATAAAGAATGAAATATCCTTCCAATGACCGAAAATTCAAAAATCCAATGTGAACAATCCAAGAAGAGAGGAAATGATGTAATCTGAAAGAAAAAGGAACTTAAAATCAATCTAAGAAGACACCAAGAGAGGTGAATGATTATAAGATATGATCTCTGCATCTTTCTTGGATTTCCAAACAAAATCCTAAAAGGAAAGGATAATTTGTAATTACCTATTTTTAAATTATCCATCTAATAAGGTTTACTTGGATGATTTTGAGTTAGAAGGAGACTTAGTCTGCCCCCTCCCTCAAATAGGTGCCATAGCCCAAATGACCCAAGGGATGGTAAATACAATGTGCAATAGGAGGTTTTGAACCCTGGTCCCCCGGGGAGGACATGCCAAGCCAAACCATCTGCGCTAAATTGGCCGGGTATTTACTTGGATGATTGCATTCTTAGCAGATTGATCATATATTAAACTTGAGCAATGTTGATAGTCTAATTATAATGTTTCAAACCTAATGATAAAATCTAGTCATGATTTTATTTTGAATAAATAGGGTTTATGAAGTGTAAATCCAAGTCACCAAAATTAGGGTTTTGGTAGCATATGAATGCAAAATTTCATAAATACATCAATATAGTAAATAATTTTTAGTATTTTATATACAATTCTGATTTACTTGAAATTTTTATGTGGATTGCAAAACTAAAATTTAAGCGTTCTTGCAAAATATCAAAAAGTTTGTGTCTTTCTTGTGACCTATTTGTAAGACGATTTTCTACAGAACATACTCATCCAATCATGCATTCTTGCTAAAATATATTAGTCTAGTATTTGATTTTGAACTTTTTATTGGACATCAAATAATCTAAAATTTAAACTGTACCTTGAAAACTTCTTTTCAAACTTCAATTTTAATTTTCAATATTTTTGTAACATGTTCAAATGATCCAGAGAGTGGTGTCAATCAAGTTTCTTACACTAAAAACTCATCCAAACAACCAATGTGAATAAATAAAATATGCAATGAAGGTCTTTTTTGCACTTATTAGAAGAACCATAATTGATCTATATGATCAAGCTAACACCCTATTATCTCCCATAATTTGTGTTTCATGTTTAATAAATGAAAATTGAGAGAGAGATGATAGCTAGGATTTTGAGAGGAGAAAGTGGAGAAGTTGATGATCTGGGGTTTCATCTTCCAAGAACAGATAGAATCAAGTAAGTTGGTCCTCTTTAGATATATTTTCTTGGTGATTATTCTCTCACATGCATGGATTTCATCCCTCATATGAATTGAACCAAGAATAAAGTAAATCACCATATTTTCTCTTTATTTCTCTCCGAGTCTCCTTTTCTAGGGTTTCTGAGTTGAGAGGAGGAAGAAATTGATTAACTACTAGAACCTTGATGGAATTCTAAAAATTTAGAGTATGATCTACATTTTTAAGGTTCTTTAAACCATAATGAGTGTTTCTCTACAGATTAAACTTTTTAATCACGTTGCAAGCCTAACTATATCCAACTAAAATAATCAAGATCATTGGTACTAATTTTATGCAATTGGGTAATCAATTTGGGAAGATTTTTGTGGAATAGAATGCTACTAATTATGATACTTATCATTATTTATGTTTAGGTAGTTCATAATATACTAATTAAAGTACATGGAAAGTCTTATGTATAGATAACTATATTGTTTGACACCATTTTTCTTAAAAACCAGTTCAATAGGCAATTTGCTTGGAAATTTAGTTGAGATGTATCTTATCACATCTAAACTCAATAAGAATGAGTTTATCAACTAAAATTTAGAATCCATACTTGAATTTTATGTACATGTGGATCAATACATGAGGGTTTTATATTGAGGAAATCCATTTCTACGATAAATGTTAATGGATGAACTCAAATTAGATAATGAATCATTTTCATCTTATAAATTATTGGTTTATTGTGTCGAATGTAAACTAGGGTTCCCATGTGTCTTTAATAAACTCAATTAACCTTTATACACAATAAAAAATTACTAAAAAAAATATCCTTATGATTTATTGAATGAAGCCAAACTCTAAAAAACCTAAAAATACAATATTGAGTTGTGTATGAGAGACAAAGCCTAAAGTTGTATATCATATTGTAAATGTGATAAATTGATCAATTGAAGGTATGATTACTTCAATTGAAGATAACAAGGCTTATTAATATGATCCAAACCTAATGCATCTATTCTAGCATCATATATGTAATAATAAGTAAATCATGCATGAATGCAAGACTTTTATTCAAGTCATATAATAATGAATTGAGAAGATGATCAGAGGTTTAGATGAAATAAGAACTAAACCTAATCCATGTCATCTTATAGTTTGAGAGGTTTACAAATAATAGAATTATAGGTTGATTTTATTTACTTATATGCTAGTCTAAGTCAATTGACTTGGTACATGTATCCAAATGCAAAATAAGAAATGGAGAAAGGTGATGTGAATTTTGATGATATATAATGAATAAATACTCATAAAATAAGTATGAGTGAGTCTTTAATGTTTTCACTTTAAATATATATGGGTTGATCTAAAATGAATGGAATAAACTAAACTCAGACTATAAAGGATTTCAATGAGACATAAATTTTATGCATAAGTAAATATAGAATGATGTATATCATGAGTAGTATTGAACATGGAATGAAGGAAGAGGAGACTAATAAATATGAATTGAAAGGAAATTGATAAAACAAGTAGATGGATTTATGAACCTAAATATAATAAAAAAATGATGAGTAATGTAATGCTAATGAATAATTATTTCAAAATAAGTATTAAGGAATTCATTCAAGTATAATCCAAACAATTACAAGATGAAGTTTAAGGATGTGAGTTGATTTACAAGAATGTGTTATTGTAATTGTTTGTTAGAATACTTTTACTTTGAGAATGTTTTATTCTGTTGGACCTCAAATGAGAATAAAAAATGTTTTGATTTACGAGTGTATTATACAAATTTATACTAGAAATTAAATTACATCTATTGCAATTGGACAAAATATGTATATATTGTACAGTAAACCTATTCGAAGAATGATGTATGAATTAATATGTCTATATGCCTATAAGTTTTTCTATTTCTAATGTCTCTATGAATACTCAATGAGAAATTGTGATATGGAATAAATTGACAATAAATATATTGACATTGAATTAACATGGATTGATTGTAATTGAGAAACCATGTTTATGGTAAATGTTGGTAGATGAGATGTTGTCTTCGTATGATATCCCATTGATGATAAGTCATGTGATATGATGTGGAAATGGGAAAGAAAAATGAATGTTGTAAATTACAGATTGTTTTAATTCTTTATATAATACTAATATTAATTAATAACCCTAATATTATTTATGTCATCCAGTTGTGTGAGAACATATAGATATGATAATTGATGATTTGGATTTTCTTTAAGATGAGTAAAAGGTATTAATGACAAGTGAAATGATGATACATTTATAAGTGCCCTAAACACCTTGAGTTTTCCCTGAGTCCCACACTAGGGACAAGAAATGGAAATCCTTCTATTAGTTAGAGTATTATGAGAAGGATCTCCAAAGTGTGGATGAAGAACATGAAGATAAGGCCACCAAGATTTAGGGTCTAGTCCTCTAGTGTGATCCTTACCCTAAATCATCTATTGTGAAAGTCTATGTCCATGAGTAATAAACTTTTATTAATGAAAAATGTGAAATATGAAAATATGAGAAATGGTGTGATATGTGAGATATTGGTTTGTTGGTTCCTATCATGTGTACCTGATATGAGGAGATGAGCATGCTTATGAAACCCTACGATGGACCAGGAATGTTGTTATCATCTTAGGGTGCCCGTCTAAACCCTATGTTAGTGAAGGTGATTCTTTTAAAGAAGAGTCATGCATGGTAACTTCTACTTGGTGAGGTAAGAGTGAAGTATCTTTAAGGAAAATGAATAAAAGATGACAAAATATTTATAATGTGAGATAAGTGTTTGCTGCATGCTTTACTAGTAGTTGATTGACCTGATGTTTGTTGAGTATATTTCTTGTGTGGAAATTAAACATTCTTTTACAAGGATAATATTCTTCCATATTATTATTTGGCTGGAGTATCATGTGTTCTTACATGTTGACATGTGGTTGATGATGAGATGTAATATATATCCACTGTGCATATGATTTGTATATACTTATTACTTGAATAGTCATGTTTGTAAACATGACTTATGCACAATTTAGATTAAGGACTACATGATGTCCTAGTTTGTCTGGTGGGTGTCACAAAGATGATGTTATTGTTTTATATCAATTCTAAATGTATAGATCTTGACATGTTACTCATACTAAAGGATTGTCATTCTAAATAAATTATCATCCATAGATTTTTTCATAGTCATGCTTCAAAGTATGTTCTAAAGTTAGATTTCTCTAAGTGACCAGCTTATCTGATTGGTTCGATTATTATCATAAATTGGATTTTAGTAGTTTATAGAGCTATCTGCTAGACTTTTCAATATCTACAAGTTTATTTTAAATTCATTATACTTAATCTGATGTTGATGCATGTACTTAGGTTGAGTGGGAGGTATCCTCTCACTATCGCTCCATGTGAGTCTCATGAGGCTGTTTGAATTGTTTTCGGGTGTAATGCTATCCAGCGGAGAGGTCAAGACAAAAATCTGTAAATAGATTAATCTTGATAGCTTAGATTATTCATGTAGTCTCTCTTTCTTAGGATGGGTATCATACTAAGCATTTTGTTTTATATACATGTAATTGATGTAAAATTAATTATGTCTGAGAAATAAATTTTGATTATGGTCATAATGGAGTTGAATATTGTTTTTGGTGATTGAATATGTTGTCATTGATGTGATAGTGGTTATGGGGTCTTATGAGAAAGGAAAAAGGAAAAATGTCTATTTTTTCATATTTTGTGTTAATCACATTTTCTTAAAATTAAGTTGTTTTGCTTCATTTTTTGGGTTTTGTTTAGGGTTTCTATCTAATGGTTGACATTTATGGTGATAAAAAAGGATGTCCCAACGACATGGTATTAGAGCCTAGGTTAGACAAGTCTCTAGGGACAATAGGATCTAGGGATAAATGATAATATGTATGTTGAACATCATCTAAAGGATATGTATACAGACTGAAATCAGTATACATGCATTCTAGTTAAGCATATGATTATTGGGATAATCTAGTACAAAACTATTGACTATCCATTTTTTGGATGCTCTGACCAAACATCAAAATGAAGATAGTCTGGTGGTATAACATGATGCATGATTGTAATAAATGATAAAAACAATGGATTATATAATTAAATATGGAATATAAGCTAAGATGGAAATTTCATATGAGAAAAATGAATGACTCTAATTCATTAGTAGGATAATTCTTATGAATTAGATTATGAGTATGAAACCCCTAATTGTAAGAAAAAAATGAGAACTGAGAATGATGCCCAATACATGATCTTCTTTATGAAGAGAACTTATGGATGTTATAATAATACATAATGAATTATTATTTTGATCAATGACATACATAACTGAAACTAAAAAAAAATAAAAAGGTGATGCAAATCAAGTCTTGATAAGTTATGCATTACTAAGACTTGTGAAGTAAGAGTCTGTAATATTCAAAGAGGGATGTGATGATGATAAAATATTAAATATTCATTAAATGCTAGTAAATTTAGAAATCTAATGTAAAACATCCAAGAAGTGAGAAAATGATGTAATATGGAAGAAAAAAGAAATAAAAATCAATCTAAAAAGACACTGAGAGAGATGCATAATTATAAGATATTACCTCAACATGTTTGTGGATTTCAAGATGAAATTCTAAAAGGAGGGGAGAATTGGTAATAACCCATTTTTAAACGAGCCATCTAATTAGTGTTTACTTGGATGATTGCATTCTTAGTAGATTGATTATTATTTATGCTTGATGAATGATGATAATCTAATTATTATGTTTTAAACTATAGAAACTCTACTCAAGATTTTGTTTTGAACAATTAAAGTTTGCTAAATGTACACCCAAGTCATCAAAGTTAGGGTTTTGGTAGAATATGAATGCAAATTTTGATAAATACAATAGTATACTAGATCATTTTTGTATTATATCTACAATACTGATTTACCTGAAAGTTTTCTGTACATTGTATAACTAAACCATAAGTCTTCTTGCAAAACATAATAATTTTCACTATTTTACTAACAAGTGTTTCGGCTGAGTTTCGATATGACAAATTTAGCCAACCTTGCATTCTCGACGAAATTATATCAATATAGTCTTTGATTTTTATATTTTTGTTCATACATACAAATGATCTAAAATTTTAAAAATAGTTGGAAACTTCATTTCAAATATTAGTTTAAATTTTAATAAATTTTGGATGATTTCCAATAGAAGAGAGTGGTGTTAGTCAAGTTTCTTATAGTTACAACTCAGTCAACTAACAAGTTTGAATAAATAAAAAGTGCAATGAAGGATTATTTACAACTGTCACTAGAACCTTAATTGGTCTATATGATAACCCTAACACCCTAGTTTTTCCCATAATTCATGGTTCCTATCCAAGAAACGAAAAATTTGAAGGAGAGGAGAGCTAGGGTTTTAAGAGTAAAAGGTGTTGGAATTGATGATATAGGGTTTCATCTTCATAGAAATCATAGAATTGAGTAACTTGGTCCTCATTAGATATCTTTTCTTGGTTACTCTTCTCATACATGTATATATTTTTGCCTCCTCTTATTTGAAGCAAAGATAAATCAAATTACCATATTTTCCCTTTTGTTTCTCTCTTATTCTCCTTTTATAGTGTTTTTGAGTTGAGACGAGGAAGATATGGATTCAATATCTAGAACATTGATGGGTTTCTAGAGATCCAGAGTGTGACCTACGTTCTTAAGGTACATGTCACCTTAGGTGAATGTTTCTATCCCTATTATGCTTTGTAATCATGTTGAAAGCTTAAAAATGTCTGACTTGAATAATCAAGATCATTGCTTGTAATTGTATGCAATTGGGTAACCATCAAGGAATATTTTTAGGGAATCAAATGCTACTGCTCATTAATTGTTATTTAGTTATTTCATGATGTATTGACTAAAGTACATGGAAAACCTTATATATAGAGAACTATATTGTTTTACACCAATTTTTCTTAAAGACTAGTCCAATGGTAGATTTCCTTTGAAATTTAGTTGACATGTATGTAGTAATATCTGAAATCAATAAGCATGAGTTTCTCAAAAATTTCTAATAGTTACTTGATTTGAATATGTTATGTACATGAGGATCAATATATGAGGGTTTGATATGGAATGATTAGTGTCTAGGATAAATGTTGAGGTATGGACTCATATGAGTCAAACAATCATGTAAGCTTATAATGATAGATTGATTGTGTGGAATGGGAACTAGGGTTTCCATTTTTCTTGAATAGACTCAAGGAATCACTGTACACCCTGATGACATTACTAGATAATTTATTTCTTATGATGTATTGAACTAGCTGATCTCTTGTAAACCCTAGAAATTCAATATTGATCCAAGTACAACAGATAAATCTTGAGGTTATATACCATCTTGTAGATGTGATGAAATGCTCAATTTGAAGGTATTATTAACTTAAATGAAGAAGAAAATACTTATTAAGATGATTTAAACATAATGCATATATTCTAGTATAATATATGGAGTATGAGTAAATCTTGTAAGAATGCAATACTTTTATTCTAGTCATATAATAATGAATTGAGAAGATGATTAGATGTTTAGAGGAAAAAAGAAGAAACCCTAATCCATGGTATCTTCTAATTTGAGAGTTTTACAATGAATATAAGGGTTTCTTTTATTTACCAAAAATACTTGGTACATGTATCTACATGCAAAATAAAAAATGAACAAAGGTGATTCGAATTTTGATGGCATGTAATGAATGAAATACTAATATAGTAAGTATGTGGGAGTCTTTTATATTTTTATTTTGTCTATATCTAGGCTAAGCTAAAATGAATGGAATAAACTAAAATCAAAATATAAAATATTAAAATGAAATTGTATGCATAAGTGAATATAGAAAGATTTATTCCATGAGTAGTAGGGAACACTAAATGAAAGTAGTCGAGGCTAATTAATATGAACTGAAAGAAAAATGATGAAAACTAGTATATCGATCTAAGAACATAACTCTAACACTAAAATGGTGTCCTATATTATGGTAATGAATAATTATCTCAAATGAGGTATTAAGGAATACATTTAAGTATAGTTCAAGTTAATTAAATGATGAGGTTTAAAGATGTGATTCAATTTACAAGAATGTGTTCTTGAATTGTAATTCTTTGTTAGAAAACTTGTACTCTGAGATGGCTTATTGTAGTGGTCTTCAAATGAGAATCAAACATATATTTATTAGTATCGCTAACTAAGGAATGCTAAATTATATAAGAGGAAAATTAAGTGTGCTAAGCATGTTTGTTCTTGAAACTAAACTATATCCATTAAAATTTTACAGAATAAGTATATATTGTATTATAAACTTGTTCCAAGCATGATGGATGACTTAATATGTCTATATGCCTACATTTTAGCTATTTCTAATGTTACTATAAATACTAGATGAGAAATAGAGACTTTGGAAATAATCATCCTAGAAGTAGGGAGACTCATAAGAGTGTATGAATACTCCATAAACTACACCAGGAGTAGGCTCACAATATTAGTTATGGAAATTATTACCATAGAAAGTGGTCATGTTTCAATATTCACAAAAGAGAAAACTCACTCCTATAAATTGGAGGAGGCTATATAAGGAAGCTAATTGAAAACACTAATGGCCACTTTATACAAGGACCCATGTTACAGACTAAAGAAAGAATGTAAATAGAACTACACTTAAGAAATAAATACAATAATATCTCTCAATACTCTACATCAAGTTAGAGCATAGATATCAATCATGCACAAGTTGTAGATAAGTTTCTCAACTCGCTTGCCTGAGAGAGGCTTAGTAAACATGTATGTAGTTTTCTCATGTGATGGCTGGAAAGGAGCAATGATCTTCTTATCGAGTACAACATCTCGAAGAAAATGGCAGTCAACTTCAATATGCTTGGTCCTCTCATGGAATATAGGTTTGCTGGCAATGAAGATAGCATCAAGATTCTCAAAATACATCAAGATAGTGTAGGTGATAGGGAACCCAAAGTATGTAAGAATAGATTTAATCTATAACAGATCACAAGTAGTATGTTCCATTACATGATACTCATACTTGGCACTAGATCTCGAAACTACATTTTGTTTCATGCTCCTCTAAGCAACAAAATTACCTCCTATGAAGGTATAATAACCAAAGGTGGATATCCTTTCAGACTTTCATCTTGCATAGTCAGCATTAGAATATCCAAGAACATCAAGATATCCATTTCTTTTATAAAATAACCCCAGTCCAGTTGCGTTCTTCAAATATTTCAGGACACAATAGGTAGCCTCCCAATGACATTGCCTAATCCAATCCATAAATTGACCAAGAACTCCTATGGGAAAGCATATATCTGGTCTGGTAACAATGAGAATAAAAGTTTGTCAATTAATCTCTTGTAACAATATTTATATTTCAAAATATGAGTGGACTTAGCCCATAAATCATTAGCATGATTCATAGGTGAGACAACATGTCGACAGCCCAACATTCCAATTTTAGATATTAAGTCTAGAGTATACTTCCTCTGTGATAGAGAAACTTCGTTTATCTTATATGCTACCTCAATGACAAGAAATTACGAAAGACATCCAAGTTCTTTGGTTACAAAGTGCTTGATAATATATTTCTTTGTAGCAACAATCCATGTGGTATCAACACAAAATATAATGATATCATCCACATATACAATAAGTATAATAATTGTAGAAGTGATAGTCTTTATAAAGATAGAATGATCGCACTAAGACCTTGTGAAGTCAAATTTTTGTAGTATAAGAGAGAATCTATCAAACCATGCTCGAGGGTTCTACTTAAGATAGTAACTAGCCTTCTTGAGAAGACAAAATTTCTTAGAATACTCCCCATCAGTAGCATAACCTGGAGGTTGGGACATGTAGACAATTTCCTGCAAGTCACCATATAGAAAGGCATTTTTGACATCGAGTTGATTCAAAAGCCATCCTTGATTCATAACAACATAAATAAGAATATATAACCGAATTAAGACGGGGAATTGGAGAAGAGTTTCAAAATATTCAACTCCAAATTCATGTGAGTATCCTTTGGCTAGAAATCTAGCTTTTCAGGATGCAATTGTTCCATCTAGAAAATATTTAACAGTAGATAACCAGTGACATCCAATATTATTCCTCCCCAGAGGATGATTAATGTGACAAAGTGGGTTTTCTGGCTTAATTCTGAGGATGGAATTTCTTTTAAGGTGTGTAGGATGTGATGGAGTGGACTTTTAGAATCCTAAAATGTCCAATGTCTTAAGTGAAAGCATAAGGTTGGGATAGATCGAGGGTTCCAAGCTCTTGACAAAGTAGGTGTGTTGATGTGAGGTTGATATCATGATTAAGATCTCTCTTTTAATGCCTTTTTGAGGAATTTAATTGAATGGTCTAACAATTGGGTTTTGGCACCAAATTTGAGTAGAAGATAGCTTGATTGGTAGGGAAGCTATGGTTAAAATTCAGTGGCAATAAAATATTCCTAGAGAGGGTTATGAAGGTTAGGAGTTTGTGAAATAATGCACATTATTGAGGGTTCATAGACCTAAGTTTGTGGTTTATCTGGTGTCACGCACCCCTTGGTTTGGGCTGCATCTATGTGGAGAAATCCTGGTCACTCATAGCTGATCTGATGGATGGCTTTGTTGACTTATGAAAGCCATGGATCTGGCCTATTTGTGGGGCACTACCAGCCCATGGATGACGATCAAACGACAAGGAGTTCTCCTCCTATCCCCTCGTCACAATGGAGAATGTGGGGGGGGGGGAGACGAGGCGTCGACCCACTTCCACCATGTCACAGATCATGGATCGAGAGGTTAGACTAAAGGAGTAGTTGATCCAGTCTCGTTGAGACAAGCAGGCTGACCCCTTACTTGAGGGTAGTGGCTGAGAGACGAGGGAAATCAGACTCCCACTCTCTTACCCCGTCTCATTTGGTTTTATAGCTAAAGGATGGGAGCACGGTAAGAAGAACAAGGAGTCATAGAGGAGATCAAAGGAATACAAGAGAGGTGAAAGGAAGATTGAGGGGTGAGGAAACAATTACTGGAATTTGTGTGCCCGACGATGGTTGTTTCCATCGATGACCAGCTCCATGTTGAAGGAGAAGGAGATCGAGCTCGAGCTCGAGAAGAGGCTAGAGGTATTCCCACTGCAATAAATGGTGTTCTTCGAGTTCAGTGAGATTTTGCGAATCCTTTCAAATCTTTGTATGGGTGCAAGTCGGAACAGAGGCACTTTGCCTCTTCTCCCTACCGCATCCAGGCCAGGCGGTGGCCTAGTCGAGTAGGAGTTGGACAACCACATACAGGAAGCCAAGTAGCTGTGGTGGTGCATTTTTGGTCGACAAAGCTAATGGAGGCCTTCAGAGCTGATGAGGATCTTCTTTGGTGTGCATGCTTGCTCATCGGAGCCGAGCTCTGTGGCGGCACCCTGTGCAAATAGGGGCACGTGATGCGAGTTCTTGTCTTGCATCAGTGAAAGAGGGAGGAACGACCGGGAAAATGGATCGTGGAGTCTATGGATCCAACTCAGGATCCAGACCGAGTCCCATGCAGAGAAATCAAAGGATGCGCCACCTTTAGAGATACATGGCAGCTCCTGATTGAACAGAAAAGGTAAAAGTTCAATAAATCTACAGATCTTAGATAAATCATAGAAATTAGCTCAAGCATCAGAAAAATACAAACAAGGTACCCAAATTCTCAGAAAAATGAGTAGAACATAGTGGAATGATTATATCAGGCTTTTGATGCTTAAACATTAGTGATATTAGGTAAGATTTATAATGGTATTGTCATGTACAATAAATAATAAATGAAGACCTAAAATTATGAGAATATATCACTAGATCATAAATCATGTTTGTAGTCCATATAAGGTCAGTAATCATGATGTTGATGCACAAAATTATGTAATTTACTCCATATGGGTAATTAGGGCTAATAACCCTAAATAAAGTGTAATAAATATATACATGCTCAATAAATGATGAAATTCACTTAAAACCCTAATAATAGTAACTCAAAGATAATATATAAATCTGTGATCAGTTTTATACACGAAATCCATGTTAAATGAAGATGACCCATAATACATGTGATGAAACCCTAATTTGAATAATACATGTAACTTAGGGTTAATATGTATGAATAATGATATGGAACCTGATATTCAAATTATGTATCCTAATCTGGAACATAACATCAGTAACATAAATCCCACATAAGGATAAAGATAATACAAGTAATAATGTATATAACATAATGATCTAAGTAAACCCAAAAATGAACACAATTAGGGTTAAGATGAGATGTAAGATGATGAGAACCTGATGATAGTATGTGGTCTTGTCTTAATCGGTGTTTGGACAAGATATAGATGAAATGAGGAATATGTGAATAGGATATCTTGATCAAGGTACGCCATTACCTCTTACTTGGCTTATTATACGATATGCTTGTGTTATGTAGTAGTAAATACTTGGCATATGGTATTGGTTGAAATGATTGTTCTTGTATGATATGTTGGTTGATTTTCTATACTTATTGCTATGAACACATCAAACATAATATATATGTTCCATTATATGAAAGCAACAACTCTTTGGCAGTGTGCTTGGAAGTGACTGAACTCTTTGGTAGTGGTCACATCGTACATATGGAAGCACCAACTCTTTGGTAGTGGTCACATTGTACATATGATCCAACTTTTTGATAGTGATCATAAAGACCTTAATGCACTCAACTCCTTGGTAGTGATGCATGGATGATATAATGGAAAATATGCCTAAAAGTTATGTGTTCTCTTTTGTTAATGAATGTGTTTGTGCAAGTATACACTTTTCTTATATTATTCTATTATTGCCAATTATTAGTTTTATCTTATTGCCAAGATAGGATGAGAGGTATATAAAAGACAGGTAGGCGTGCTCAATACAATATTCTTGAATATTGGGCTGACGTGTACCACATGTAATCTTTTATTTAGGTTGTGGTTATGCTTTTGAAGATCCAGGATAGTTGAGAGTTGTGTGGTGAGCTGATGTATAGGTGGACCTGTTGTCTTAAGATCCTATTGTTTAGTGGTAGTACATGTATAAGTAGAAGTTTGCTGTTCAATATGTAATATCAAATGTTGTAACAATTCATGTTGTAATTATATGTTGAATGGTGAACATGTGTGTATGGTTTTATTATTGTTCATGTACATGTGCTACTGATTGTTTCCTTCTGACTCCTCTAATTTTCTTCTTCTTAGCCTAGTGTGGGGTGTTTAAATTGGGATCCTCGCTGAGGTGAGGGTTTCAATTTGGATGTCACACATCAGATTAAGTTTTAGAAAATCTAGGGACGTCACAGGTGGTATTAGAGCATGAACAATAGCAAAGCCTGACATTTGCTCGTTATGCAACTCAAAATTGAATAACCTTAAACTTAATAGTCTTTTAGGGTTAGATTAGTCATCTTTTAGAGACTAGATCTGACCTAGCCTCTAGGTTAGCACCTAGATGTCTGAGAACTAGGTCTAGACTAGTGCTTGTTGTATAGCAAGTCCTTAGATGTCATTCTTTCCATATAGTGCAGCGGTTTGGGACGTTGCTATATTTGGAAATGGCGCACATCATAGGAAGAGAAACCCTAGACATATAGCGCTCGTTGTCTAAAGTAGCTACACTAGTCTACACCATATTCTCACCCTTTTCACTAGTTTTCATGACATTGTACTCTCCACTATGTGTGGGACACTCATTTTCTGGATTTGGTTTTAGGTTCTAATCGGATCGAACCTTGATAGTTTTCTCTGGCGCATGTTTTATCAAAGAAAAACTATACAATATGTTATTATATATATGTATTACAAAAATGTGTCCCCACACATGTACGAGTAGGAGGTGGTCATGCAACCTAAGTGAAAGTGATGACATCAATCTAGAAGAGACAGTAGTTCTAGATTAGATGTCTAGAGCCTTTTTGATATATATGATAGATGGAATAGTTGATATAAGTTTTGATGATATGATGTAAGTCTTATTTATATGATATAAGATGATTACGATAATTTATGTTTGTCTTTGAGGACTTAAGTCCAGTTTGAGGATTTGAGATAAGTTTTGATGATGCAAGTATGAGTTCTTTTATGAGATCTATGAGATAAGTTAAGTTAGGAAAAAGTTGTGAGTCAACATGAGCCTCAAGATCTTTTACTAAGGAGGACCTCTAGCATTAGGACCAACTTTAGGGTTAACTCCAGAGAGAGTGAGACCTATTGGGAGAAGGTTAGAGAACCTAAACTCCAAGATATTAGAAAGATGAGAAATATGTGATATGATACGTCCTAAACTAGAATACTCCTAAGTGATTGAGTTGAGTAGCTTTATGCATGATTCCTATAGACTTGTTAAACCCTAGATGTCCTTGGGAGGGACAAACCCTAGAGACAAAGAGAGGCTAGCTATATGTGCATATGTGCACATGAAGATGAGTGCCCGCCATCTGGGTGAGGGAGAGAGCTCAACACCCAATAGGAGGTAGCTATGTTAGTTTCTGTGAGGCCTCATGCTCGAGTTGGTGGTTTCTCATATAGGAATCTAGTGGTGTATATAAGAGAGGCATGAGATATAGTATCTCATTGATAGAGATCTATGATGAGAATGTCATAGCATGCTTTGGTTTGTGCTTATGTGGTTAAAGCTTGTGAAGTTGATCACTAGTGCCAATGAGGTATACATGCGAACCCTAGACTAAGAGAAGAAAGATAAAGTATATGCGTATGAGATACTCATAGAGTTGACTGATCTCATAGAGACTGAGCATGGAACTACCCTCATGATATGGGTCAGGAGAACCTCAGTTGGACTAGATAAAGTTTTGATATATGTTAAACAAGACACTCATATAAGTTTCTTTATCACAACCATGATATAATATATGTAAGGATGTGATCTAATCTTGAGATGTTATACACGAAGGAAATCTAGAGATGTTTTAATACATATCAATGCATAAATGGTTAACCACATACATGAATAACGATGATAATGTGATATTGTTGGTTAATCTTGTGATGAAATCACTAGTAAATCTTGGGGTTTATTATGAGCAATGAAATAAGATAATATGAACAAAATATGTTACATGGGGTTTTAATCTTAGTGCTTAACAAAGATGGAAAATATAGCTAGACAGTTAGCACAACATAATGATTATGACACCTTGATATGATCTAGATGGATAACGCGGGTCAATTATAGTTAACTCCCTCCTAAAAGGCATATGTTAATGATGAACATGTTCTAACGATGAGCTAAATAAAATGTTGATAACACCTTGATATAATGGGTTAACTTTGGTTAACACCTTTGAAACATGGTAATATGATGTGGGAACCCTAATGCGTGGGTAAAGATGAAGATGCAACCATAATATATGAGATACATAATGACATAACCAAAGCTTCTAAACCTTGAATGGAGTGTTTGTGCACCAAGATGGTTGTAAACCCCCTAATATTGCTTTGGATACATGGTTCTAGGTAACCTTTACGGATATGTTACACATAGAATAGTGACTACATGTGGATGAAGGAAAGATAAGGTTTTCCCTGGAAATATGAGTATGGTTTACTTTCGAGGATGAAAGTTCTTTTAAGATGTATATGATGTGACAAAGTGGGTTTTTTGTCTTAATTCCGAGGATGGAATTTCTATTAAGGTGTGTAGGATGTGATGGAGTGGACTTTTGGAATCCTAAAATGTCCAATGACTTAAGTGAAAGCATAAGGTCAGGATAGATTGAGGATTCTAAGATCTTGACAAAGTAGGTGTGTTGATGTGAAGTTGATATCATGATTAAGATCTCTCTTTTAATGCCTTTTTGAGGAATTTAATTTAATGGTATAATAGTTGGATTTTGGCACCAAATTTGAGTAGAAGATAGCTTGAGGGGTAGGGAAGCTATGGATAAAATTTGGTGGCAATCAGATATTCCTAGAGAGAGTTATGAAGGTTTGGAGTTTGTGAAATAATGCACATTATTGAGGGTTCATAGATCTAAGTTTGTGGTTTATCTGGTGTCATGCACCCCTTGGTTTTGGCGGAGTCTGTGTGGACAAATCCTAGTCTCTCATAGATGATATGATGGATGGCTTTGTTGACTTATGAGAGCCATGGATCTGGCCTATTTTTGGGGAACTACCATCCCTTGGATGACGATCAAATAACAAGGAGTTCCCTACCTACCCCACCCTTGCAATGGAGAACGTGGGGGGGGGGAGACAAGGCCTCGACCCACTTCCACCATGTCATAGATCATTGATCGAGAGGTTAGACTAAAGGAGCAGTTGATCCTATCTCGTCGAAACAAGCAGGCTGACCCTGTACTTGAGGGTAGTGGGTGAGAGATGAGGGAAATCAAACTCCCACTCCCTTACCCCGTCTCAACTGGTTTTATAGATAAAGGATGGGAGCATGTTAAGAAGAATAAGGAGTCAAAGAGGAGATCAAAGGAATTCAAGAGAGGTGAGAGGAAGATCGACGGGTGAGGAGATGATTACTGGAATTTGTGTGCCCGACGATGGTTGTTTCCATCGACGACTAGCTCCATGTTGCCGGAGAAGGAGATCGAGCTTGAGAAGAGGGTAGAGGTATTCCCACTGCAATCAATGGTGTTCGTCGAGTTCAATGAGATTTTTTGAAGACTTTCAAAGCATTGGATAGGCGCAAGGAAGAACAGAGGCACTTCACCTCTTCTCCTTGTCGTAGCCAGCCCAGGCGGCGGTGGCCTAGTGGAGTAGGAGCTGCACAACCACATCCAGGAAGCCAAGTAGTTGTGGTGGTGTGTTTTTTTCGACAAAGATGATGGAGGCCTTCAGAGCTGATGAGGAGCTTCTATGGTGTGGATACTTGCTAACCAGAGCTGAGCTTTGCGGCGGTGCCCTGCACAAACAGGGGCACGCGACGCGAGTCCTTGTCTCGCATCAATGAAAGAGGGTGGAATGACTGGGAAAATGGATCTCGGAGTCTATGGATCCAACATAGGATCCAGACCAAGTCCCAGACAGAGAAAGTAAAGGACGCGCCACCATTAGAGATATGTGGCGGCACCTGATTGGACATAAAAGGTAAAAGTTCAATAAATCTATATATCTTAGATAAATCATAGAAATTAGCTCAAGCATCAGAAAAATACAAACAAGGTACCCAAATTCTCAAAAATATGAGTAGAACATAGTGGAATGATTATATCAGGCTTTTGATGCTTAAACCTTAGTGATAGCAAGTAAGATTTATAATGGTCTTTTCATGTATAATAAACAATAAACGAAGACCTAATTTTTGAGAATATATCGGTACATCATAAATCATGTTTGTAGCCCATATAAGGTCTGTAATCATGATGTTGATGCATGAAATTATGTAATTTACTCCATATGGCTAATTAGGGCTAATAACCCTAAATAAAGTGCAATAAATACATACATGCTCAATAAATGATGAAATTCATTAAAAACCCTAATAACAGTAACTGGAAGATAATATGTAAATCTGAGACCAGTTTTATACACGAAATCCATGTTATATGAAGATGATATAATGCATTCAACTCCTTGGTAGTATGTATGGATGATATAATGGAAAATATGCCTAAAAGTTATGTGTTCTCTTTTGTTAATGAATATCTTTGTGCAAGTATACACTTTTCTTATATTCTTCTGTTACTGCCAAGTATTAGTTTGTCTTATTTCCAAGATAGGATGAGAGGTATATAAAAGACACGTAGGCGTACTCAGTACAATATTCTTGAATATTGTGCTGATGTGTACCACATGCAATCTTTTGTTTAGGTTGTGGTTATGCTTTTGAAGGTCTAGGATAGTTGAGAGTAGTGTGGCGCGCTGATGTACAAGTGGACCTCTTGTCTTAATATCTTGTTGTTTAGTGGTAGTACATGTATACGTATAAGTTTGTTGTTCAATATGTAATATCAAATGTTGTAACAATTCATGTTGTTATTATATGTTGAATGGTGAACATGTGTGTATGGTTTTATTATTTTTCATGTACATGTGCTACTGATTGTTTCCTGTTGACTCCTATGATTTTCTTCTTCTTAGCCTAGTGTGGGGTGTTTAAATTGGGATCCTCACTGTGGTGAGGGTTTCAATTTGGACATCACACATTGGATTAAGTTTTAGAAAATCTGAGGACGTCACAATTAACAAGGACCCATGTACCACAGGATCGAAGAGCATACATCTTATTATCCATAGACTTCTTCCTTCTAGGATGGAGAAGTGCTTCCCAAATAGTCTTTGGAATAGATATATAGAAGAAATTGTAACAATCTATAGTCTTTGGAACAGATATAACATACATTGCATAAGTAAATTTAGCCATGGAGGCATTTATATGATCTGAAGAAACATGTTAAGAAATGCAATATTTTGCACCAGATTTTTTTTTTGAAAGTCACAACATTCATTACATTAAAGCCATACGGCATCTACATGTAAAGGGAGATACACCAACCGAACACAAAAAAGTAAAGAGCAGATACAATAACTAGAAACTCATATCGGAACGTGATAAGAACAATGATGTATTGATCTCTCTTCTATATCGCTGACCAAAACTGCTTTTTATGAGAGATTCCTTCAACCTGAGATTATATCTGATATAAAGTATATGCTCCAAACCAGTGACCGAAGAAGTGATCACCTTCGCACTTGCTTCCATATAATAAAGAAACAAAAAAAGACCTAACATGAAAGAAGGACACAAACCACACGACAACATAGAACTTATAACACACTAAAGCAACAACACCTACCTAACAACACAATGTCCCACAAAAAAGGACGAGAAAAACAACTACCAACGACGAGCACTAAGGTTGCACCAAGCAGGAGACCCAGGAAGGAGGCCAAACCCTAGTGATGCAAATACAGAGGAAGGACGGCTCATGCGAGTACAAAGGCGGGGAGTAGAGGGTGCCGGGAACTCCACCACCACTTCCGACCACCACTACGAACAGGGGGCGGAAGACCTACACGAATCCCAAAACCCAGCTTTCTCCTCCTCTGCCTGGAGCACCAAGGGGCGCCCGAGCCCACCGTCCACCCAAGAAGGAAACCAAGGCACGACACGACCAACCAAACGACCACAGAAAACGCCTACAGGAAGAGACTAGAAAAACTAAAGACACCTGTCACTAACAAAACGACCTAAACAGAACTGACCTGACGTAACCAGAAGAATGACACAAGAATACTAGAAAAAACAACAACCCACCGTCGTTCCCCAACAACGCCGCCCCCAGCACTGCCGAGGTCGAAAGGTCCTTGATCGGGATCCCAACCGACCAGCAAAACAGTAACAAGAAAAGGACTGATGAGAAAGACGACTAACAAGGGAGAGAACCAGCGACTAACTCAAAAATTTGAGTAGAGTCAGTAGAATTACCATGAACCGTTGGTGGATCATCAAGCTCCAGAGAGGTCAAAGCAGGGGTACTTGAGATAGAGGTCTTTTTCTCTGCCACTCATATATTCAGAACATGGGTGGAATACTCGTTGATGTACTAGATGGAAGAAAGAGGTACATTAGGAATTGGTACATCAGGAGAGGACACATGTTGACCTATTTCAGAAAAGAATGAAGTATCTTCAAAAAAGGTTGCATTTGCACTAACATACAATTGGTGTGCAACAAGATCAAAACACTTGTACCCCTTTTGTGTTCGAGAGTATCTAAAAAACAACATTAAACAACTCTTTGAGACAATTTATCAAGTTCAGGTTGGTGATTGTGGATGAATGTATCGCCCCAAATTTTGCACACATGCACATGAGGGGAAGCATCAATTACTAACTCATAATATTGATGGGGTGTCACAAACATTGAATATCATACATAAAGAATTTGAAAGTGTAACCATCATAGGAAACATTATATTTCTAATTCTAAAATGTTTACATAAATGGGAAACTTAATACAAAATGCCGAGATTGTTATAAAACCTAAGAATAAAAAACTAATGATAAAACATGAATTTTATTTGAGGTGGATAATGGCACCCCACAAGGCACTCCTAGTCTTGCATTAGCTCCTCCATGTTCTCTGCCTAATGTACTAATCCTCTTGTTCTCTTCTCTTCACCTATAGACATCTCATCCCCATCCATGCATTGGAAAAAATAATAATTTGTAAGTAATGTGGGTATGATATCTATACTACTATAAAAAAGATGAATGTTTGAACTGGTTGTGGTTATGCCATTATCTTCTCTTTTTAAACTCAAGAACCAATCAGAACACATCTTTTTTAAAATACTGCTCTGTCGTTCACTCTCCCTGTTCTCCCCATATTTCATGGTTTTTCAACAATTCTATACTCGCTGACCGTCCATCTCTCCCTATAACTCCTATCTTCTACTCCACCTCTAACCTCATCCTATCAAAACGGGTCCCTCAATTCTCTCCAACTTCCTCACAATCATCAAAAACGTGTCTTTTGTTTAAGTCGACTGGTCGTTCTCCTAAAAACTATCTCACACCCTCTCCGTCAGTTTGCCCATTAATTCCCCCCCCCCCCCCCCCCTCAATGTAACTATACATCTCCCTAAACTCTGATTATGCCACTTTTTAATATCATCGCTCTTATTTTTTTCTCATTAAATGGCCCCTGACCCCATTTCACTCCAACAGACTATTCTACTCCATTTTCAAATTGAAATCGTGGTCAACTACTATGTTTCCGGCTGTTACACCTTTTTAATATTAAATACCAACAAACACACGATTTTCTCAATATCCAAAACTGCCGATCCCCACCACTCTCTAAACCACGGCTCCCTAAACGTCTCCTTTTCCTTGTGGCTGTTGATATTTTCTACTCTATCTATCTCTGACACGTCATTTTATTAAAACAAAATCCTCAATTCTCTCTAACTTCTCCACGGGTTTCTAAACATAATTTTTAATTAAGTTGGCATATCGGTCTCCTAAAAGAAATTCCACACCCTCCCGCTCTATTTTCCCATTAGTTTATCCCCCTTCAACGTAACTCTACGTCTCCATACACTTCAAGTATGTTTTCTAATTAAATTTTTTTCTTCATAATTATTTATATCTATATCTATACTTATTATATTATAAAAAGTGAATTTTTTCAACTAATTACAAGCACGTGTCATGTTTGTTAACCCCTTCACCCAATCATATCACACTTTCATCCATACTTTATAATTAAAAAAATAACACACTAAATTAAAATCATGTACTCTCTCCATCTTTCTCTTTCTTCTGACAAATTTTCTCATATTTTATAAAAAAAATTGTATTTTTTCTCCCACACCTCACCAGCCACGCCCTAACAAACTCTACTCTTTGAAACGGTTCACTCGGCTGCCGCTAATCTCCTTTAAAGTCGTTGGTCAAAATTTTATGCCACTCGCTTTCGATTTAGCTTTTCTTAATTGTTTTTCTTCCTACAACGGATATGAATCTCCCCTCCGCCCACTCTCCTTCATTAAAACCCACGATCTTTACACTGTACTGTCTCTCTCTCATCTTGTTAAAATGGATTCCAAAATTTTCTCCTCCACTTTGACCATCTTCTTTCCCTATTATCCTGTTGCGGAAATTAAGTGAACTAACCTTCTGTTTCTTATTTTCAACCCCTTCAACGTGGGTGTAGACGTGGTGGTAAGTTGCTATTGTTGCTAGAGGTGGGTAATTATTCATTAATAACCACGGATGTAAAAAGGAGTGGGGCTGCTTGGGATTGGCCTCGACTGACTCTTCGTCTTTTCCTGGCGCCTCCTTTTACCCCATGCATCAACTCCAGTCCAACCATTCGCTCACCCATTGGAAAAGGTAAAAGGAAAAGAAAAATTCTAGCCATAGCACACGTTATACCCGGCCACATACCCGCTCCTCGGTAATACTCATCTGCCGTTTTCATTAAGACCCGACCACATACCCACATGCATTCCTCCACTAAGTCCTGCTGCTGCGCCAGTCCACTAAGTGCTACTGCTGCATGCCTTTTCATTAAGTGGATATCTCCAGCTGTGATTTTGCATGCCTTTTCATACAAAAAGATGCATGATCTCGTAAACCAAATAAAAATCTAACAGATTTCGATTTCCCTCTAATCATTCCCTCCATTTAATTTTAAATCTCCTATATATATGCACATCTCGTCAATCGTCTCCTCCATTTTCCTCTCAGATCCGAAGAAGAATTGTACGAACCAGTTCTGCCCAGATCCGAAAAAGTACTGTACGTACCAGTTCTGCCCAACATTCAGTAAGTTAAAAATGAATCACATATTGTTTCTATGTATTCGTTCAATGCCTGTTTATATCCAATATCATATGCAACTGCAAGTCCCTTCCCTTCTATTATCTACGTCCTTTTTCCCATCAACATTCACTCCATTTTCATTTTCAGCAAAGATATGAATACATACTGTACCTAAAATGTTTGAATTAGTTATTCCCGACAGTGGTTAAGCACCACCTGTTTCAACCTATTCATTCCATGCATATTTATTTCAAATATCATATAGAACTGCATCTCCCATTCAATGCCTGTTTATATCCAATATCATATGCAACTGCAAATCCCTTCCCTTCTATTATCTACGTCCTTTTTCCCATCAACATTCACTCCATTTTCATTTTCAGCAAAAATATGAATACGTACTGTACCTAAAATGTTTGAATTAGTTATTCCCGACAGTGGTTAAGCACCACCTGTTTCAACCTATTCATTCCATGCCTATTTATTTCAAATATCATATAGAACTGCATCTCCCATTCATTTCGTTTTATTTCGACACAGATATACATCCACAACTCCCATATGATATATACGTTGCTCTTCAAAATGAATTCCAAATGTATAAATATTTTGTACATCCACAACTCCCATATGCTATATATGTTCCTCTTCAAAATCACTTCCAAATGTATAAATAAATAACTCCCATATGCACTAATGTTGGTTCTGCACTAATTTTAGTTCTGCACTAAATATTTCTGCAGCACTAAATATTTTATCTAAATATACGTACAGTACTGATTTTATACAACTACTATCTGTTATGCAGTACGTATAAGTACTGTACGAAGCTGCCGGTGTTGGAGGACGCTATTGTTCAATCTTCAGTTGAATATAAGTACAATACTAATTTTTCTTCATCTGTAATAATTGTATATGCAATCTTTTATGCAATTGTATATGCACTTTTTTTTTAATACAATACTCATTTTTCTTCATTATAACTTGTATTTATTTCAGATGGATTTAGAAGGTAGCAATAATTCTGCTTCTATGCCGATTGAAAGTGTAACCCCATTTCAAGTTCTAGTGTCCGATGCACCTCAGGTTGAAAAATTGATATTTTATCTAACAATAATTACAGAGAAGATTTCATACAACTACCCTCTGTTATGCAAACATATAAGTACTGTACAAATCATAGTCGGAATTCATTCAATTAGTTTTAACTATAAATCAGATGTGTCTAGTGTTTCAGCATTTTATATAATTATATATACAGTACACAATTTCCATAATTGTCTTTTTTATGCAATTGCATAAGTACCTTACGTAAAACAGTTATAGACACAATTTCTCTCTGTTCAGATGTGTCAAGTGTTCCAGCATCTTGTATAATTATATGTACAGTATAAAATTTCTAAAACCCCCCTCTTTTATGCAATCGGCCAAGTACTGTATTTTACATAGTTACAGACCATTCACTTCTTTTTGTTTCAAAATTTTATTTTATAAGTATTGTACGTATCATAATGAGGATTCATTCATTTAAGTACAGTACCCAATTTCTACAACGCACTCTTTTTATGCAGCTGTATAAATACTGTACGTAAAGGGATTCAATTCAGATGTGTCGAGTGTTCCAGCATATGTAACATACAATACACAATTTCTACAACCCCCCCTTCTATGCAATCGGCCAAGTACTGTATGTAACATAATTGAGTCACAAATATACTAATTTGCGGAACGATACGTACAGTACATAATTTCTACAACACACTCATTTATGCAATTTCATAAGTACTGTACGTAACATAGTTATAGATAATTCATTTTTTGTTTACAGATCATTCATTTTTATGCAATTGTATACAATTTTTTTTAGTATGTATTCATTTTTTATACAATTTCAGATGGATTCAGAAGGCAGCAATAATTCTTCTTGTATGCCGATTGAAAGTGTAGAGTCTGATGCCCCTCAGGTTCAAAAACTTCATACAATACTTATACACAACTCTTATTATTATTATTATTTTGTGATATATTTACAAAATCGTACAGATTGACTCAAGCCCAAATGAAGTTCATAATCACTGTGCATCACAAGAAGTAGAGGCTACATTAAAGCCAGAAATTGGGTTATCATTCTACTCTATAACTGAAGCTCGAGAATTTTACACCAATTATGCAGACAAATGTGGGTTTGGTGTTATAACAGCACACTCTACTAAAGAACCGGGTGATAACGTTGTTAAAAGAGTGACATTTGCTTGTGCCAAGTCAGGTCCACCACCAAAAGATCAAAAAGACTCTTTGTACAGATACAAGCCAACCGCTAAGACAAACTGTCCAGCTCGTATAAAACTGCGTCGTAATTATATTGGCAAGTATTATATTTCTGTCATTATAGAAAATCATAACCATGAACTTCTAGAGCCTTGTTTGGTAAGACTTTTACCATCCAAAAGGAAGATTCCTCAAGACATACAAAGACGCATAGAATTAAACGACAATGCGGGTAAATAAGTACTTTCAATTACATTCAACTATTAGTATATAAATACTTGACGTACAGTACATTAGTAAATTGAACACACATCCGTACAGTACCTATTATTGAGTACTTCCTACATGTCCACGTATAGTACTTATTAAAGCAGATTACATAACAGATCTGTACTGTACTATATAAAATAATCATTTACTGCACTTTGTGCATATTAATAACTCTTCAAATTCTACAGGTATCCAACCAGCCAAATCTATGTCTAGTTTTGTTGCTGAAGTTGGATCTTTTGACAATCTACCATTTACGCAAAAGGATTTGATGAACTATGCTGCATCGTCAAGAAATCTCTGTCTTGGCAAAGGCGATGCTCAAGCAATTCAAAGATATTTCATTGCAATGCAAAAACAAAACAATGATTTCTTCTATGTACTTGATATCGATGACCTTGGCGTTTTACAGAACATTTTTTGGGCGGACTCAAGATCTAGGCATGCGTACAGATATTTTAACGATGTTATCACATTTGACACAACTTACTTGACCAATAGATACAAAATGCCATTTTCCCCCTTTGTCGGCATCAATCATCATGGTCATTCTATTTTACTGGGATGTGCATTATTGTGTGAGGAGACCACAGAGAATTATGTATGGTTATTCAAAACATGGCTGGAATGTATGGGTAAGTAAACAAATACTTCTTATCACGTACATTACTCGAATATTTCACGTATAATACTTTCCCAAACGTAATATGTTATTCCCTTTGTTGTAATTTCAGGTGCTGTCGAACCTAAGGGTATTGTCACTGATCAGGCACAACATATTATGAATGCTGTTAAAACTGCTTTCCCCAATTCTCGTCATCGTCTTTGTATGTGGCATATTATGAAAAAACTTCCAGAGAAATTGGGAAAGAACTCATCCGTTTCAAAAATAGTTAAAGAGGCTGTTTATGAGAGTACTTCTGTAACTGAGTTTGAGAACATCTGGGAGAGTGCTATCCATCTTGCTAGTAAGAAAGAACAGAGCTGGCTTTCTAGCATTTACGATCTAAAACAGCTTTGGGTGCCTATCTATGTATATAAATATTTCTGGGCTGATATGTCAACTACACAAAGAAGTGAATCTATGAATGCATTTTTGATGGTTATGTGAATTCACGCACATCACTAAAACAATTTGTTTCTCAATATGAATCTGCCCTTAAATCTAAATATGAAAAAGAGAAACTAGCAGACTTTGAATGCGCCCACAAAAAACCCCACCTTAGAACAGCTTCTAAGATCGAAGCACAGTACGCTGAAACATACACTATTAATTTATTTAGAAAATTCCAAAATGAACTTGAAGGAATGATGTTTTGTGAGTCCAAACTCATATATGGGGATTCTATTCAATCATCATTTGATGTTACAGAACACAAAGATGTGATGATAAATGCAGAGGAATGCAAATCAATTGTGAAGAAGTTTCACGTACAGTACGTTAGTCAAGAGACCATGATCAAATGTTCATGTCTATGCTTTGAGTCAAAGGGTATTTTATGCAGTCATATTTTGTGCGTCATTAGTAGACATTTGAAACTGGAAAAGATCCCTCAACAATATATTTTGGACAGATGGCGGAAAGATATACATCGTGATTACAACTCTAATCACACCATTCTTGCTAGTATTGGTGATGAGCCTGAGCAACGTGCTGAGCACATTTTAAGTATATGTGGGGGATTTGTTAATTTAGCAAGATCATCTATCGAATATTATGATCATGTCAAACGAGAGCTAGCAGATGCATATCAAAGAGTAAACAGTATATTGAAGGAGAAAGGTCATGTGACAACGGTAAGACACGTACTGTACGTACATACATTTAACATTTGCAAGTCACGTACACTACTTTACACGTACAATACTTTTACATTTAAATTTTTTGTATCTGTTTTTCTATCAGGAAAACACACCACCTATACAAGATCCTGCTGTAGCTATTCGTGTTGGACGACCTTCAAGTTCCAGAAAGAAATCAAAGAGAGAGCTAGCGGCATCAAAAAAAAGAAAGACAACAAAAAAGAAGGCAGATACCGACATCAATAAAGATTCTGGCACAGTACGTACAGACAACATCACTACACATTTAGAACAAGATGCAATTAACATTGAAGTGCCAGACCCATTTGAAGTGCGTCCAAATACACTTGTTCAAGATCTCAATGACTCTCCTTACACTTCACCTACTACGGAAGCAGATCGACCTCCTAATTTATCCAATCCTACTATGACAACAAATAGACAATTGTTCGATAGATTTCATAATGGGTGGTTCAATAATTGTCCGCCTAGAGGATGAAATGTATTAGGAATTACTTTATCATTTTTTGAGTATGAATTTATGTTTTCTCACATATTACAAACTGTTTTATTTTATTTGGCTAGAGACATGCACATATGTTATGTGCAAACTACTTTCTAGTACAGTACCTCAGCATACATTATGGCAGTACATAGATTATTTCGAGCATACAATTTGAATAATTTGTGATTTCACTATACATATACCCGGCATACACTCTTTCATATACAAAACATATTCAAACACACCAACTTCAAAGTATCGATCAACATCCAAATACAGTACTGAAAATAAGTACAGTACTGAATCCAAGTACTGTAATCCACATGTACTCAAAATAATTAAAGTACTGAAATCCAAGTACTGAAAATAAGTACAGTACTGAAATATATAATACATGCATAATACTGTATTCAAATACACACAAGCACTGTAATCCACATGTCAATTCTGCTTAATACTTGATTGCAGTACCCACATAAGACCCTATCACATAGAAGTTGTGATTTCACATAAGTACTGTACATCAGCTACATGCATAAGTACTGTACCTTAGCAACTGATACATGCATAAAAACCGAAATATATAATACAGTACTGAAAATAAGTACAATACTGAAATTTGACTAACATAAGTACAGTAATGAAAATATTCTATCAATGTATATATACAAATTCCTAAGTCGTGCACCTCATCTACCCATATGACATTATGTATATATACAAAAGTACTGTACCAATACTAGCAACTGATACATGCATAAAAACTGAAATAGATAATACAGTACTGAAAATAAGTACAGTACTGAAATCCAAGTAATGTAATCCACATGTACTGAAAATATGTTGAGAATGTTGTTATGATACATGCATAAAAACTGAAATATATAATACAGTACTGAAAATAAGTACAGTACTGAAAATATGTTAATATAAGTACAGTACTGAAAATAATCTAACAATGTATATATACAACTTCCTATACATAATACACCGCATAAAGTACAGTACTTTATCTGGTGTATTATGTATAGTTTGCATATAATGTATAGTTTGTGATTTCTCATAAGTACTGTACGTCAGCAACAAATACACCTAAGTACTGTAACTCAGCTACACGCATATATACTGCACCTCAACAGATACACATAAGCACTGTACCTCAACCGTTACTCTTAATGTATAGTTTGTGATTTCTCATAAGTACTGTACGTCAGCAACAGATACACCTAAGTACTGTAACTCAGCTACACACATATATACTGCACCTCAACGGATACACATAAGCACTGTACCTCAACCGTTACTCTATCATAATAGTAATATACAGTGCCGTCATACACACAAGTATTGTACCTCTACAGATGGTTTAACATAATTTTCACATAATCAATATTTCAGTACACGGAACACACCGATATAAAACCACAAAATCGCTTCTAAACTGAAGTTGCTGTTATAACAAGATTGAATACTACATCAGTTCCATGGATTCAAAACAAAAAACATACAATCGAGTCTAAATTGTTCACCATGCAATACTTATAATTTTCTCAACATTGTACTTTACATAATTGGCCATTTATTTTTACTTAACAGCGAACTCTGAGTTCATCAATTGTTTAGCATAAAAGCCTCTGAGTGGATGGACATCACCGCGATGGGTGCTATGAACTGATCCATTTTCTAATATCTCCTCAATCCATCTTATAACATATAACGCGCAGTCATTTGAATCTGGTGGCTGTTGTGGTGCATACCTATCAAAGATCATGACCCAGTCTTGAGCAATCCCACCATGTTTAACCAGAGCGTACTTAATTGCATTTCCCTATATAAGTCAAAAATACAACATTATACAACTGTATTTTAAACGGTTAATATTGTAGACTTTGCATATCAAAGTACAATACTTACCACATACTTTGCATTGTCATCCACTTCACTGTTCTCAATTCTTGTTTCTAAACTGTTATAGTGTATGAATGCCTTACTGGTAGCAGATGCGGTAATAAGATGCCAATGATCACCAGTCAATATAGGCAACAACAAAACCTTGGCATTTTTAATTTTGTCAATTTTCGAAATCAAATATGTAAACAGTCCAGCATTATTTTGATCTCTTATGGCTTGTGGCAGTGATGTATTAAAAATGAAATAATCATCACAGTTCATATTCTCATACATGCACCTTTTTAACTGCATAACAGCCTCCATCACCTAGAATAATATTGTATATTAAATAACGGATAATATTTATCAATGTACAGTACGTGTTTAGTAAAGCACAGTATGTCTACCTGATTCGTGACCATCCCTCCTACTTTGAGCAGTTCTTTCAGATCCTTCCGCATAATTATTGAATGTGGAGATCTGAAAACAACTGCATCTTCATCACTCCCTTGACACGTTAGCTGCAAATAGATTTCACAATTAAAAACCAACATAAAAATACCATATCCATTAAAGTATTATACATAGACTACAAGAAAACCACCAAAATGAACAATGTGTACATCAATGTATATACCTTTATCATTGTTTGTTTTTCTTCTTTAGACAAATACTGAACAGTGGTGTTATCAAACTCCCGCATTTTTTTGAACGGACCTTTTGATACTTCTTCTTCCAACATTTTAGCCTTTCTTGTCCGTGGTCTATACTTGATATTTTTCACCAATGGGCTTGGGCTCATTTTCTTCTCAAAATTCTCCATATGGTCAATCAATGCATCAATCCATTGCTGTTTATTGAGTAAATTATTTATCTTGACAAACAAAAAAATTTATACAGTGAAGATACAAATACCTGCCCATCTTTATTCATTAAATCATCAAATTCATAATGGAGTCTTGTTTTTGAAGATTCTCCAAGTTCCACCAAACCTTCCGTCATTTTTTGGGATGCATATATAGTTTCAATCTCTTTGTCAAGTATAAATCCAGATTGAGTCTCCTTTAAATAAGACCAAACAACTTTACATTATTACTGTACGTAGGAAGCTAATAAACAACTGTATATTAGTACTGTACGTAGGAATATGAATATTAACGAGATATTAGTACTGTACGTAGGAATACAAAAAACAAATGTATTTTTAGTACTGTCTATATGTATACAATAACTTACTTCTTGATGTACACTAGAAATGCCAATACCTGCAACATCTGGAGTTGTATTTACCATTTGTATTTCATCATCTTTATCCTAGCATAACAGAAAATAAATGTAAGATCATTTCGTATAATCTTTTATATGAATCAACTATACATTAGTACTATACGTAGGTGTAGGAATATAAAAATCAATGATAGATTAGTACTGTACGTAGGAATATAAAAATCAACTGTATGTTAGTACTGTATGTATGTATACAATAGCTTACTTTTTGTTTTGCACTAGAAATGCCAACATCTGCAACATCTACATCTGTATTTAACATTTCCATTTCATCATCTTTACCCTAACATAACAGAAAATAAATGTTAGATAATTTCGTATAATCTTTTATTCATGCAATTTAAAAATATATAAAGTACAGTACTTAAAAGCATGTAAAGTACAATACTTTATCTCTATTATTCTTTTCATCAACAGCAGTTTGCAGATCCACAACTTCATTTGCGTCACCATCATTTTCTTTTTCTTCTACTTTATCATTCGACACAGCACACGATATTGACAAATTTTGAGTCTAAAATTTAACAAAAAATCATTTATATCAACTACTGAATATAATACAGTACTGAAATTAAGTACAGTACTTAAAATAAGTACAATAATGAAAATATGTTAACATAAGTACAATACGGAAAATATTCTAACAATGTATATATACAAATTCATAAGTCCTGTACCTCATCTACCCCTATGACATTATTGTCTTCACCAACCAAAGCTTGTTCAACTTGGATTACACATCCACCTTCACCAGTTTCACCACCAATCTCATTGACAATCTCATCCTAATATTATAAAGTTTCGTACAGTACAGTAAGAGTACCACATGTTATTCAAGTAATGTACAATAAACGTGTAACATGTATGAACTTACTTCGTTTTGTTGAATTTCAGTTTTAGCTGCCACATTTTTGTTGGCAATGGTTACCTAACAATATATCAACAACCAAATATCGGTGATATTACCACGATGCGTAATACAGAAAAAAAAATTGATAGTACTGCACTGCACTTAAATCACCTCATCGACGACGATCTGTTCCTTAACAACACTGTCATCTACTCTTTCACGGACTGGCTCACTTACTGCTGCACCTTTTCCACTATCCTTAATAATAATTTTGAGTTTCTTTTTTTTGGGCATTGCTCCCTTGTTCAGCAGTTTGTTTAGTTTCTATTAAAAAAAACATATATTAGTTAGGTATAAATAAACATTGCTCCGTGAAAAAATGTCATTCTCACCAATACTCCTTTCTCGTTCTTATTCTCCTTCAACTGCAAAAAATTAAAAACTAACTGCATAAATGATATTATAAGGTAGCGTACAAATGAATTTGTAAAGTACTGTACAAATGAACTTGTACAGTACGTAACTTACTGTACCAATTCATATATTAAGTACTGTACTCGACACTTTTAATGGAATGTAATATTGTAATTGATCTTACGCTTGTAATGACATCTCGCACGACATCCGCAACAAAGTCCGACGATGCTTCATCATCGTTACTCTTGATTTGCTGCGTCTGCGGATCAGTCACAAAATCGTCAAAAGTTGATTCACTACCTTGCACTGCCGGTTTCTTATCACGAGATACAATGTTTGTATCTGCAACATCCTGAAAAGAGCCAGAATTGTTAACTAATACAGGTTATTGACAATTACAGTATCAAGTATAATATTCTAACAATATTCTCACATTTTTATCACCATCCAACGTAAGTGTCGGATCAGTAATACCATGCATCCGTAGTTCGTCACGCATATAATTTAATGCGTTCTTTGACCTCTCATAATCGACCTTCACATCATTTATTTCTTTCTTAAGGCCATCTATCTCAACCACTAGAAGATTGACCTCTTTATTGTGCTTCTTAATACATCTCTTTAGATCCTTCTTCAACCTCTTCTTGTCCGCTTTCAATGTTTCCATCTCTTCTTGCAATTCTTCCAACTTACCCGCACTGCTTCCCTCATCAACCTTTCTCTTACCCTTGCTTTTTTTTTTTCTGCATCCAATCCTTCCGAATGTACTCCGTGCTGAAATTCAGCACACTCATTTTTCTCTTATGCAATAACAAACTCAACTTACTATCATAATTCCATTTATTAATAAATGGAAACGCATCGTTGTCCTCTGGAGGAAGTAGAGTCTGACACTCCCTGAACCATGCCTGAAAAGTGATTCAAAGCAATATTAACACAATCATTATTGAAGAAACATATACTTAAGTACTGTACCAAACGCAAGTATTGTACTAATAACAGTACAAAATTATATAAATACATACAGTACGTCAAAATTTACCATTAATACTGCACTGCAACCTTTGAGGTACCCCTTCCTTTTAGCAATTACATCAACAAGACCATTTTGTAGGAATTGTGTGATGGCTTCTGGCCAGTTGTACTTATCCATAGACTGCAAATCATCTACTACATCAAAAAATGTCCTGCATATCGCAAAACTCCCATATGGAAACAAAAAATCAGCTAATAGAACCAAAATCCAGATCTTCACAAAATCATTGAGGCTTTTCTCATCTTTATTCTTCTTTAACATTTGCAATGTCTCCATTGCATCTTTCACTTTTGGATCCGACCCAAAATACTCTGCTCTGATGACAGAGTTCTTACCAGCAACCTTGTCAGTTGAGTCTAGCACGACCTCTTCACCTGTTTAGTGATTAATAAACTGATCACACAAAGTAGTATAACAAGTACAGTACGTATCCAGAATTGTTTGATATGTAGTTGGCTTACCCTCAGAAATTAAGCCAAAGATATCTGACACGTGCTCAGTCTTTAACTTAACTACGACATTGCCAAACACAAATGCATTTATTTCCACATCATAACACCTTACCAAATCTTCTATCAATCCAAGATCTAAACCTTTTGGACACTTCATGTCGAAAAAACCACCAAAAACTGTTTTCTTAAATTTTTTCTTATGCTCTGTGCCTGCTATTTCACAAATCTTCCTGAATTTCCTGTAACTGCATCTGGTTTGAAAGCCACGCTCGTTCTCCATCTTATAAACAAAAACATGCACTTAATAAGCCAGCTTCTACAAAAAGTACTGTATTGATATGTTATTTATTACGTAATTCAACATAAGCAAAAGTACAGTACGAACACCATCATTCTTTATTTCAATTTCTGAAGTACCCCATACAGTACAACACTCACATAATTATTACACTAAGTACATGACTAAAACAAGTATTAGTCTAAAAAAGAACATAATACACCAGATAAAGTACTGTACTCAACAAAGTATTTGGCATGTCGAAAAAAAGGCATGTATGAATCATCAGGATACTACTCACTGTCTTTGGATTATTGAGATACAATCATTAGTGAAAAGTACAGTACCCAATTATTTTTATTATCGTATCAATAAGTACAGTACTTTAATTTTTATTGTTGTATCATTAATTACAATTAATCACAATTACAAATAAGTACAGTACCCAATTTGTTTTCATTTTCAGTATCAACCATAAGTGCTATGACTATCATTTCAAAGTACTGTACTTAGCAAAACATTACGTCAGTTTGCTTTTCAATATTAAGAACAATATTAAATTATTATTCTAACGTCAGTAACAAATTTTAAACACTAAACTCAAACAGACATAAAGTCAGTAACAAATTGTTCTTCTAACGTCAGTAACAAATTTTAAACACTAAACGTCAGTAACTCATGATTTCAATTTATAAGTACAATACCTAAACATATTCATACGCACAATTACACTTCCATATTTGCATTTATTAAGCACACTTGCATATTAGAATAAGTACAATACTTATTCATATATGAGTATTGCAAATCATTGACATAATATTTTTTTACCATACCCAGAAGTACAGTACTCAGAAAAGTATGACTTATTTTTTAATCTTTATATACAGTACAAACAAATTACAAGAAAATATTGGGCATTTCGAAAATAAAGCATGTATGAATCATCAGGATACTACTCACTGTCACAGTTTTCATTTGGATTATTGAGATACAATCATTACTCAAAAATACAATACCCAATTATTTTTATTATAGTATCAATAAGTACAGTACTTTTATTTTTATTATCGTATCATTAATTTCAATTAATCACAATCACAATTAAGTACAGTACCAATCAATATCAACTATAAGTGCTATGACTATCATTTCAGTATGATAAAAAGTACTGTACTTAGCAAAACATTAAGTCAGTTTGCTTTTCAATATTAAGCACAGTACTAAATTATTATTCTGAAGTCAGTAACAAATGTTAAACACTAAACTCAAATTGTTAGATAATTTCAGTAACAAACCTATTCGAACGACACAGTCAAAAATAGTGCACGATTAATAAGTACAATACCTCAAATTTTAAACACTAAACGTCAGTAACTCGTGCATTCGATTAATAAGTACAGTACCTAAACCTATTCGAATGACACAGTCAAAAATAGTGCACGATTATGCAATACAATATCAAAAACATACACATATGTCATCAAGTGGTACAATACGTCCTCACGCTTAGGTGATACGTGCCCTAGTACTGTACTCGGGGAGATCGGGGAATGCATGTGGAAATTTTCATTAGAGGATGAAGTATTTAGGGCAACCGGAGTACTTGGTGAGATCGGATCAGCACGTAGCCGCTGGACGAAGCTGCTTCTGGAGGACGAAGCCGCTGCACGAAGCTGCGGGATGAGGCTGCTGGTGTTGGAGGACGAAGCCGAGGAGGCCCTGCTGCGCCGCCGGAGAAGAAAACGAGAGCGGAGGCGGAGGAGCTGCCGGAAAAGAGAGCGCGAGAAGAGAGCGAGCAACCGGAAGCCAAAGAAGAGAGCGCGAGAGCGGAAGAGAGCGCGGAAGAGAGCGAGCGGAATGGGAACCGTTGCGTTAGCGGGAGAGAGGGGTTCTCTGGTTTAGAACCGGGAAGTGTGAAAATATCACGGGAAATGTGAAAATATCACGGGACTTGCGCCGGAAACGGCTGGGAATGTATTTTCGCGGTTTACCGGTAAACCGGGTTTGTCACCGGGTCTGAAAGACACTATGTGTAGCGTAGCTCAAGGAAAAGTGGCTTCCGTAGCTTTCCTTGCAGCCGCCTCTCGGCTAGGAGGATATCCATAAGCCGGTGAAGATTCAAATCTTCGCAAATCATCTTCAACGTATTTGATAGAATTTTCTCTCCGTATATGGTTATTATATGTTCCAATACAATTCCCAATAATATATGAGTTGAAGGAGAATAAGCTAGCTCAAAATTCTCCAAATACTACATGTAACATCCCCACTCTAAAATTGCCACACACCTTCTTTTCATGGTTGAAGGTTTATGATTTATATCTAAATGCCTTTTTTCTAGATATATGGTGTTTTGCTTCAAAATTTATTTTTGTTTACAAAGTATATATATGTCGCCTGCTCAGAATACCGCATACAAACTTGGAGCATAATAACAATAGGGCGATCAACATTTTTACATTATGATTATAACTATATATGATTGTTCTATTTTCATCCTCAGTCTCATTCAGGTCGTATCTATGCTCTACTCAAGCGAGAACCCAAACAACATAGTATACACACAAGATTGTCCCATGTGATTGAGGGGTGTGGCAAACAAAGGCATGGGACATACACTCTTTCATCATCTCCCTGCCACTAGCTAGCCTAAGGGAGAAGCGGCGCGTTGACGACATCACAAAAACACCTTATGCAACCGCCATAAGCATGGTATGCAACTGTAGGTGTTGGCGTCGACAATGATTGCAATCTCTTTGCCCTCTGCATTTTTATATCCAGGTCGAGAGTTTATATGGGAGATCATTCTCTAATTTTGTGTGTAATCCATGAGAAGCAATTTCTGCCCACAACAGCCCTAACCAACAACCCTCTTTATTTTCATTTCTCCATTATCTCTCACTCTCCTTCACTTAATTTGTCTCTTTTCATTGCAGTTGTCTTTTGAATATGTAAGCGTCATCGTCCCTTCTCCAAGAAGCACCTTGAATGACACGTATTCACTATTGTGCCTCGTGATGGTCACTATAATATATGTGTTTGGTTCTTTTCCTTTCTTCCCATATAATTATACTTTATTTCATGGTTGATTTGTATGCAGTTGTCATATGTTCAGGCATTGATGAACATATTGTATTTAGCTGTCACTGGGGTAGTGCATCATAATTCTCTCAATGTAAGTTTCATCAACGAGATAGCTCATAGTTTCTATTTCCTAACCATGTATACAGATCCAATTTTCAATATTGTACCTGCCCCCATCTCATCCGATACTACAAGTTAGAAGGACTCAAAATCCAAGCCAGAGGAGGCGAGCCACTGCTGTCCAATATTCTTAATTGGTACCCAAGTCATGTAAGAATGTGTTTCTCTTGTACCTTGAAAGTGTATGATCGTTTCAAAAGCAATATTTCAACACAACTTTGATAATCTTCACCATGGTGTTAGTCTCCTTTTGCCTTTATTTTGTATGATTCTATTTTGATGGAATCTAGATGTGGTTTCCACATCAAAGAGCTACTCTACAGCATGCCCATTTTCACATATCTAGCAGGTTTCTAACGTTCCCAAATTAAAAAAAAGAACAATTATGCACATGATAGATAAACTGAAAAATAAGTGGAAGGCCGAAAATCAGTAGTGATGTTATTGACTTGTGCACAAGGCCTATATATTTACTTTCGCTGGTTCACCCCATGTCAAACACAATGTATCATCTATCACGCAAGTTAGACCAGGTTGGATTGTAAAATGTTAATGCATCACGACAACAAGCTTACTAGCGGGCATCTAGCACATCCTACAGTGTGTTGAACTTGAATCTCTAATTGTGTTTTAATAGCTAATTGATCCTTAACAAATATTGATCTTGTGTATGTGTAAATCTAATGACTAAATTAAGTGTGGATGCATCCTTCGAGGTTTCCATAGATGACTCACCACAATTTAACAAGTTGATAAAAAAGCAACAGTGAGGCTTAAATATAAAAAATTTGCGTTCTCTGTAAATTAGCACATAGTTATGATTTAAAGACTTAATTGTAATATAACTCCTTCAAATGAAATTTAATAGTTTATTATTTAAGTAATTAAAAGTGATATGTTCAAAGAATCATGTTGTGCCTGCATACAAGTTGAGTCAAACCTTTGTCACGTACAATGCTATTTTTGTAATGTTCCAAAACAAAGTGATTGTTAAGCTTTGGGGATCGGGAGAGGACATGTGGGAGATGATTTGGCACAATGCTTATGAAAGGAATATATCTTTCTAATAAACAAGAAATAGACCATATAACTCATATATATGAAAAAAAGAAAATGACAAATGTTAGTAGTATAATAACTAATTTATTTCACTTGAAGATGAATAAACATTTTCCACTCTTTATTTCTAAATTTATATATGAACAAAAAGACCATTGGCATGAAGATGATCGATTGAGATTTCATTTTATGGCTTCAATTAACAAATTCATGTTTTGTTTGAATATTTAAAACTTATAATATGGAACTCTTCAAGTCATTCATTGTTGTGATTTACCAAGACAGATTGAGAAAATAAGTGACTCAGTTTTAATCTTTGGCTAGAAAGCATAACTTTAGTACAACCAAAATTATACATCAACTAGTTACCTATTATTTGGTATTGCATAAAAAAAATAAGTTACAAATAGTGTTGCAATTTTGAGTTTGAAATGGAAGACATTCAAACATTAGGTTACATTTGAATTCGGAGATCTTTTGTTTTGAATTTCGTAATTTTGTGATTCAATTTTCATTTAAAACCAAAACTTAGTCTCTTATATTTTCTAAAATTAATAATATTATTTAGATATTGTTGTCTCTTGTTTTAATACACATATTTCGACGTTATGATTTTTTACAAATGATAATGAAGGTACATGTGCCATGTATGGATTTACTATTTTTCCAAGAAGTTGGTACAATTGAAAATTTCCATACTTCTTACAAAATTATTGACAATATTATTATTATTTAAACCTATAATGCATGTGTGAATGTTTGGAACCAAATGCCAATGAAAGAAAGCACAACTCTTCAAACAGTGAACATTTGCTTAAAAACATGTACGACATTACATTAATATAATACTACTTATTATTCAGTAGATTTTTGGTCAAATTATTTTTATGAATGCATATATCTGGTCTGATGTTGTCTACCTCACTACAATATAAATGGACTCATTATATGAATATGAACTACTTACATTATGATACTATATCTTTAAGTTTAGTTATACATGTCCTATCCTAAAAGTCTCGACAATAGAAGTGGAATATATATACATGATTCTAAAATGACCCCAAACTGTCTAACTATCATCTATCTCACTCATGTTACTCACATTCTTATGCCAATCATACAAAAGATAAATAAATAGACCTTACCAAATATTCTCCACAAACCAAAACTCTTCTAACAATAGTGCATATATTATATATACAAAAAATGTAAAATATGTATTATATATAACTATAGAATTATAATAAACTCTAATAATTATATTGTTAAATAAATTTGTTCAAAATGATCACTCTAAAATGTATTCGATTTTGTTTCCACGTGCATGTGCACGTGTGTGTTTACTAGTATATATAAAATATTGAAATAGAAAATGACTGTACAATATTCTTAAACATGATGCATGAATGTTAACATAAAAATGGAAAGAAACTTGAACATGGATGTATGATCTTTCTTTAAGCTTAGTTCTTATATTTTTATGGAACTTATGTTGGAGACCCATACTTTGGTACCTAGATCTCATGACATGTACTCTGGCCTAGGTCATTGTATCTGAATCAGCTTGTACTAAGGGCCTAGGCCTCATGACCTGTACTATGGGTCTGAGTCATGTCTTTTGAGTTGACCTATACTAAGGTCTAGGTCTAACTCCATAATATAATATCGTCTTAATTCTCTTTTTAACTTAAATTTATTTCATGAAAATAGCTTGAAACATGTTTAATTAACATGGTTAAAATAATTAGTGGAAGACATAAGTAAATCAACATGATTACATGAAAATTATGTATCTTATCTTGAGTTAATATAGTCCCTCTTATGAATGTGCCATAGTTCTCATAAGACCAGTTAAGGATCGCATAAGGCCATTTAAAGTTCACATAATGCTCCCACAGAGCTCACAAGGCTGGTAAAGGCTCACATAAGGTTGGTTAAGGCTAACGTAATGCTCTCATGGATCTCATAAGGCCAGTTAAGGTTCACTTAAACATGATTGAGAGTAATATATTAACCTAACATGATTTCTTAATCTTAAACATGATTCCTATAATTTGTCAATTCATTAAACATAATTATCATTATCTCTTGATTCATTAGCATGTAAGTGATACATAATATTTCATTTGAGATCATAAACATGAATAAAGTATAAAATGTAACTTCTTAGCAAGAACATGATTTTCTGTAATCATGTAAATCATGAGTATATTACTTAAGAACATGGTCATGTGCGAATGATATGAATAATAAATATTAAATACTCATTGGCATGGACTAGTTATATAATAAGTTGTATGAATTCCTACAACATTGATTGATCTTATCCTTTTATTCAACCTACAATACAAACCATAACCCTAGATTAGGATTTTAAACCCTAATCAAATTAGGTCTGTATATTCATTAAAATTAAGTAAGAGAGGGTACTATAACCAGATCCATAGGACAGATCTTGAAAAATTGATCAAAATACATGTATGGTTCATCCCAATTTGAGATATAGATTAATTATTATAATTTATTGAAGATTAGGCTCAAAATAAGAAATTAGGAGTGAGACATATTAGTTAAATATATACTGGAAAATTGGATAACAAGGAGAGATGAGAGGATGATTTTTCCCTTAATCTATTTCTTTATGATAGGTGTGATAGAGGGAAACTCGGTCAAGTTCTTCTTTGAAGCAGGCATGATTGATCATCAAAATAATCGATCCCATACCATAAAGACCCTAGGTATAGTTTGACACATGTATCACAAGAGCATGGGAAGAGAGGTAAATCTCATGCCTGGATTCTTCTCATGGACATGGCTTCAAGCTGCTCCCTCTCTGTAGTATCAAACATTTGATCAAATCATGCAAGCCAAGAAAAAACTCACAAAGATATATTGCTCATCTGGTTCTCAAACAAGGATGAACTTGATGACCTAATCTTGGAGTCTCGTAGAGTTCAAGATCTCCATACTCATGATGTCATCATGGAAAGAATAACTAGGATGATGGGGAGGTGTGAAACTCCACCACTAACAAAAATATATGTGTACATCCAAATGTTAGAAACATAATGAAACTATGTGTACAAGTTGTGGTGTAGAAAGATCACCCCAACCCCAAAACATTGTCAAGGTTCTAGCAAATAGGGGAAGGAAACCCATATCTAGAAAACACAACATCACAACTGAAGAGTGTATAACAAATCTCGACCTTGCTTTCTAGTAAACTCAGTGAAGGTAAATGACAAGTTTTCCCAATGAAAAGTGGCTTGGAGTGGCCTGATGGGCACGTCAACCACCGACAATGAAGTTGAAGTCCAGGGACTCAACCAGGGCAAATTTTGATCCTTAATGGCATGATAGAAAGGATGTTTGAAGGGTAAGGATTCTTACCATGTGATTAGTTTGACTGGGGTTTCTAGATATGCAAGACCAATCTCATCATCGTCGTGGAGGAGGGTGGAGCTCATGGCACCATCTCAACACTAACAACAACAATTTATTGAGGAGGATCTATGGGAGTCCAAAGTATCTTCAATAACCAATGGTCATTGGATCCAAGACCAAATCTTCCCTCTACAACTCGTGTTGGTGAGGGAGAGGAACAACTATTTGGATGTTTCTAAATCTAAGGGGGGATAGGGCTCACATTAGGGTTTTATGGCTTTGTAAAGCTCTCCCAAATATGATGGTGGCTAGATAAATGCAGTTCATGGAGGATAGGTCCTATTACGATTAGGAGTGAAGTGGCCAATATTGTCGCTCTCTGTTCTAGAGAAAAATGGGAGGAAGAAGACACAATTCTGACCTTCAGATCAAAATCCAACGGCTCTAAAAGAGGATGAGATAGTAGCATGGGCCCTTTGGTGTGTGACACACTTAACTTGTATGATATAGATGTAACTTAGGTAATATCATGAAATTCAGTTGCATAATTAGATAACTAGGTCTTGAAGTGCATGTAATTATCCATTCTTTTCCCTTACATTAGTTAACATAGTTAGGGTCATCTAAATCGAATGAAATTTTGCACATTTTTTCAATTGAACAAGATGATTCTAGCTATCAACTCAAATATACCATTTGATCTAAGGAATTACAAATTTCACATTATTTGACATTTAAGGTAACTTATGTACTATTAGTCATTGAAAATGAATTAGATATGTAACTGAGCATTGCTGGTCATTTTTTATAGAATGAAATTTTATGGATGTTACAATTCTACCCACCTTAAAGAAAATTTTTCCTTGAAATTTTCTTTCAATAATATGGTACTATCCGCCTTAGACTTTCACATATGTGTACACTAACACTATAATATTTTCATAGAGAATCATAACTATGTACTAACATGATTGTTATATGACATTAACATTGATAACTCAATCTTGTCTAACATTATTAACAAAAACAACACATGAATACATTACCATTGATGTTCAAAATGAGATAAACCCTCATCACATACTATAAAAACTTCTCACTTACCCTTATCAATTACATAGTGTTATTTCTCACCGAGTCAATTAAGATGAGCTCTTCACATAACCTTGCACCAAGATTCTCATTGCTCCGAAGATCTCATTGGACCAAAGTGCTCATTTACCTTGGAGAATTTTCATTATCATTAATTTCTTAAAATCAATCTTTTTAACCTTTTTTTCCTCTTGACTTATTCATAATTGTGTGTAACATCTTATCTTGGCATCATTAATGGCTTTCATTAACTAATGTATTAGGTTTATGTGACTATCTAATTTAATTCTTTTATATTAACCATCTTTTACATCCCCAAATATGTGTTGATCAAGCACATACCAAATGATGTCATACTTCATTATGCAACTCTCCAGTAACCTACTAGCACACATGTCCCATACCACATGCACTAGGAAGTAGGCGAGAGACACATAATAAGTCCTTATGCTAATTGCAACCCTCTACACTTCTGAATTGGTTGATCAAACCATTAAGAAATGAGAGGACATGTCATACATGAAGGTTAATGCACAAGGTCCAAATCAGACAGACATTTATCCCAAATACTCATAATCTATTATACAGAGAACTCTAGACTTATATTCCATTTGTGGTTTCTACCTTTACTGACTTCTGATATAATAAAGATGTCTGGCCTAACCTCTTCACTCCATCATATAAATCTAGGATGCATAAAGATATTTTTACATCGAGAACCTAGAATTTTATCTAAAAATTTGAGAATATGGGAGTTTAGGTGGCCAATTATTTCTTTGCTCTGATACCAAGCTACAACACCAATAAATTTTTCACTCAAGCACATGAGTGGAAGCATCAATTCCTAACACATAATATTTATGGGGGTGTCACAAACATTGAATATCATACATAAAGAATAATTGAATGTTTAACCATCACATGAAACATTATATTTCCGATTCTCAAAAGTTTACATAAATGGGAAACTTAATACAAATTGGTGACATTATTCAAAAACCTAAGCATAAATAACTAATGATAAAACATGAAGTTTAACTAAGTTGGATAATGGAACCCCACCAAGTCACTCCTAGTCTTCATTAGGTCATCCATGTTCTCAGCCTGATGTCCTAATCCTCATGTTCTCTTCACCTGTGGACATCTCAAACCTAGGCATGCATAGGAAAAAATGACAATTAGTAAGTGGCATAAGTATGATACATATATATATATACATGTATATATATATATATATATATATATATATATATATATATATATATATATATATATATATATATATATATATATATATATATATAGTGGAATATGGAAATGGTTGTACATTATTCTAAATAGTGTGCGTGAATGCTAACATAAAAAAAGAAAATTGAAAATGAATATATGATCTTTCTTTGAGCTTAGTTCTTATCTTTTTATGTAACTTATGCTTGAGAACTATACTGTGGTACCTGGATCTCATGACCTGCACTCTGCCCTATGTTATCTTATTAGATCAGTTTGCATTAGGGCATGGGCCTCATGACCTGCACTAAAGGCCTGGGTCATCTCTCTCGAGTTGACCTGCACTAAGGCCTGGGTCTAACTCCATAATATCGTGTCATCTTAATTCTCATATTAAGTTAATATTTTTGCATGAAAATAGCTTGAAACATGACTACTTATCATGTTTGACATAATTAGTGGAAGTCATAAGTAAATAAACATGATTGCATGAAAATTGTGTATCATATATTGAGTTAATATAGTCCCTCTTATGAATGAGTCACAATGCCCATAAGACTGGTTAATGCTTGCATAAGGCCATTTAATGTTCACATACTGCTCCCATAGAGCTTATAAGGCCAGTAAAGGCTTAAATAAGGTCGGTTAAGGCTTACATAATGCTCCCATAGAGCTCATAAGGTCGGTTAAGGTTCACTTAAACATGATTGAGAGGGCCATATTAACCAAACATGATTTTTTAATCTCTAACATGATCCCTATAATTTCTTAATTCATTAAACTTGATTATCATTATCTCTTTATTCCTTAGCATGGAAGTAATACATAATATTTCATTTGAGATCATAAACATGAATATAGTATAAGATGTAACTTCTTAGCATGAACTTGATTTTCCATAAGCATGTAAATCATGAATATATTAATTAACAACATAGACATGTGAACAGGCTATGAATAATAAATATTAAATACTCATGGTTTTGGACCACTTACTTAAAAAGTATTATGAATTTCTCCATCATATCCTAATCTTATCCTTTTATTCAACCTATAATACAACCCATAACCCAAGATTAGGATCTGCAACCCTAATTAACTTAGGTCTGTATATTCATGAGTACTAAATTAGATAGTGTTAACCTGATCCAAAGGATAATTCTTCAAAAGTGATCAAAATACATATATGGTTCATCACAATATGAACTATTGATTAATTTCTATAATTAATCAAATATTAGACTCAAAACAACCAATCATGAGTGAGATAAATCGGCAAAAAAAATATTGGGAAATTTACTGATAAGGAGGGTCGAGAGACTGATTTTCCATTTAATCTACTTCTTGATGATAGGAATAATATAGGGAAACTCGGTCAAGTCCATCTTTAAAACAAGCATGATTGATGATCAAAATAACCGATCACATTCCATAAAGACCCTAGGTATAGTGTGACACATGTATCACAAGAGAAGAGGCAAAGTGATAAATCTCACGACTGGCTTCTTCTCTTGCCCATGGCGTCAAATTGCTCACTCTCTAGAGTGTCAAACATTCAATCAAAGCTTGAAGACCAAGAAAAAACTCAAAAAGATATATTGTTCATCTTGTTTCTCTGACAAGGATGAACTCAATGACCGAATCTTGCAATCCTATAGAGTCTAAGTTCTTCATTCTTGTGATGTTGGCATCAAGAGAGTAATTAGGATGACGATGAGGGGTGAAACTCCACTACTAACACGAATAGATGTGTCCAACCAAATCTTGGCAACTCAATAAAGCTATGGGTACAAGCTATGGTGTACAAAGTTCACCCAAACCCCAAAACATTATCAATGTTCTAGGGAATAGAAAAAGGAAGCCATATCCAAAAATCGTGATATCATAGATGAAGATTGTAAAACAACTCACAACTTTTCTTTCAAGTAAAATCAGTGAAAGTAACTGATAGGTTTCTCCAACTAAACATGGCTTGGAGTGGCCCTATGGGCATTGCCATCGACAACAATGCAACTGGAGTTCGGGGACTCAACCAGGGTAGATCATAATGCTTAATGGCATTATAGAAATTTATTTTAAGGGGTAAGGATTCTTATAGAGTGATTAATTTTCCTGAGGAGGATGGATCTACTAGATTGATCTCGTCATCATCATGGAGGAGAGTTGATCTCACAGTGCTATCTCAACTCTAATAAAAAACAATTGATTGAGGAGGAGGGTCTATGGGATTCCCAAGGATCTTCTAATTAAAACACATTTACATAGTGACTTAATTATGTTCCATTATGTAATAAAATCATGAAATATATTACACGTATTTCCTTTACTAACATAATGGATAAATGAAAATGAATAATACACTTTGGAGTAACAATTTGTCATTCCATGTCCGTAAATATTAACAATGTTCTGTTACTTAAATAAATATGAAACTAACTAATGAAATATGTAAAATAAGTAAAATGTAGAATTTTGTTCAAAATAATAGTATATATAGCTCTTTTAAGAAAATATTGAAGATAATAAGACTCAATTAACTAAGTGTTTATAATAAAGATATAGTATTTTTTAAATACAATGGTAATGTGCCAAATTCCTAATGGTGTCATAACTCATAAATGGACATCTTAGAAATAAAATATAATGGTAAAAATTTGTTCCTTGGGTGACAATTATCTTGGTTGCCAGGTTTCACTTTATTTCAACAACAAGAATTACATTAAATATAATTTGAGAAGAAAATAGGAGAAAATGCCAAAAGTGTTCAGTAAAGTACTAAAATTTTCAAATATATAATGATTAAAGTGTTATGTAGATACTATGGAAGATCATACATTGGAATGTAACAAAAAAATAAAAAGAATATAGTAGAATAGAATTCTAAGATATTAGAAGATTATGATAATTATTAAAGTATTTAATGTAGTAGTAACATGAAATCCTATTTATATATATTAGTTAAATAAGCAAACTAACACAAAAGTAGAAAATAATGATAAACGATAATTCTCATTCCTTGATAAAAAATTACGTAAAATTTATTTGATGGATAATGCTAGTTTTTTTTAGGTTAAATGATCTACTTTCATTAGATAATTAAGTCTGCTCTAATGCAGTTCATTACAACAGGAGGAAACAAGTTATAGCTACTAAAAGAAAGACTGCTACTACTAGCAGCCATCCGGGCTAGCTGATGTGTCAACCCATTAGCCTGTCTACGACACGAAACAAAAGAAATGCTTGTGAAAAAAACTTTTAGGTAGGCTATGTCCTCGAGGATGGTTCCCAGGAGATCTGCCCTTCTAGTCCCGACCACAATTAGCTTGACCACTGCTTCAGCGTCCGATTCCAGTACTACATCAATGAGGTTCATTTCTTTGGATAGTTTGAGTCCTTCTCGAATGGCTAGTGCTTCGACGCATCTTGGATCCTTGAGAGACGGCTGCTTTCTTCCTGCTATGCATGTGGCATCTCCTTCAGCTGACCTCCAAATCATCCCAATCCCATCCGCTCCCTGCATGTCCACCGCAGCATCACAATTCACCTTCGTGACTCCCACCGGTGGCCTACTCCAACGCTCATGCATGTCCGCTGGTGCTATGTTGTTCGGTCTGCTAGTCATTTCTTTATATGATTTAACTAAAGGCAGCAAATAATTCTTCATTATAAGCGAGTGACACACCTTGTTCCCGAATGTGATATCATTTCTTTTAGTCCAGATCGTCCATAGTGTTGCCGCCATGTCTTCATTTACAACCCCTTTTTCCAGCCAGACCGCATCCATGATAGCTTCGTGTATGGGCTTTTTACCCAATTGGCGTATGCGCCCTTGCACGTCCATCGAATATTCCTTCCAAAGCTCCCACGCCTGCTCGCATCTGAACAATATGTGACATATGTCATCCTTCTCCCTTCGGCAGATGTTGCAAATTCTGTCTTGGTGGAAGTATCTATCAAACAACCTTCCAACTGTGGCCAGTGAGCCGACGACGCATCGCCATAGGAAATGCGCAGCTTTGGGAGCTAGACCTGTCTTCCATATCACCCTCCATACCTCCTTGTCCACGTGGTTGGCTGATTGCTCGGTATTATTCGGTTGTTGGGTGGCCATCCAGTAGGCTGACTTCACCGTGTATTCCCTGCTTCAGCTTGGTTTCTAAAAAATCCCATCAGCCCTCGTTGTTACCCCTAACGGAATAGCAAACACCATATCAGCCATGTCTTGAGATAGCAACTCGTTTACCATCCCTCGGTCCCATTCTCTTGTTTCCTGATCGATGAGTTGGTGAACCTACTGTACTATCGATGAAGATATACCCAACCTAGATTCTATGCTGCCATCTAGATTGGGTATCCAGTTGTCTGCCCATATATTTATGTCTTTGCCGTCTCCCTCTCGCCATTGCATGCCTTCAAGTATGATGCTCTTGGAATTCCATATACTCCGCCAGGTAAAACTCAGATTATGTCCCCTGTGGGCTCTGAGGACATTGCTTGATAGGAAATATCTAGCCTTGAGGACTTTGTAAGCCAATGTCTCTCTTCTGTGAAAAAGACGCCACACTTGTTTCGCAAGAAGAGCTTGGTTGAATATACTAATATCTCGAAACCCCATTCCTCCTTGATTTTTTGGTTTGCAAAGTTTCTCCCATCTGACCCAAGCAATTTTCCATTCATTATCTTTGGCTCCCCACCAGAATCTAGCAATGGAACTGTTAATGACGTCAAGGAGATATGCCGGTAACTGGAAAATACTCATCAGGTACGATGGGATCGTTTGAGCCACTGCCTTGATTAAGACCTCATTTCCTTCTTTGGATAGTAGTTTTTCCTTCCATCTTTGAAGTTTGTTCCACACCCTTTCCTGTATGTATGAGAAGGCGTGCTTTTTGGATCTTCCTACCGCTGCTGGTAGGCCTAGATATTTCCTGTGTTTCTCCACCTCTCTAACTTGTAGCACTTGGCATATCTCATCCTTCCTCTCCCTGCACACTCCTTTGCTAAAGGCTACCTCAATCTTCAATAAATTAATTTTCTGTCCGGATGCCCGTTCATACTGGCTGACAATCGTAGCTAATTTCAGGCATTCTTCTTTGGTCGCCCTTGCAAAAAGAATGGAGTCATCTGCAAAGAAAAGATGAGAAATGTGTGGCCCATGTCGGCTGGCTCGCACTCTGTGAATATCATTCTGTTGTGATGCCAAATTAAGTGAAGAAGAAAAAGCTTCAACACATAAAATAAAAAGATATGGGGAGAGAGGGTCACCCTAGCACAGTCCTCTGGATGGTTGAGTCTTTCTGGTACGGTCCCCATTGATGGCAAAGGAGTGAGATACTGACGACATGCAGTTCATGACTATCTTTCTCCATAGCTGTCTGAATCCTAACTTCTCCTGTATGAAGTCCACGAACCCCCATTCTACTCTGTCATAAGCCTTTGACATGTCAAGCTTCAAAGCTATATGTCCCTTTTTCTTCCTCTTCTTGCCTTTCATAGTGTGAAAAATCTCGTAGGAAACAAGCACATTGTTTGTAATGAGTCTTTCCGGTATAAAAGCACTTTGTTGTTCTGAAACAATCTTATCCATCATAGGGCGGAAGCGGTTGGCTAGGACTTTTGCAGCAATCTTATAAATGACATTGCATAGGCTTATAAGTCTGAACTCCCCAATCTCCTTTGGAGTTTTCACTTTAGGAATTAGGACCACCAGAGTAGAGTTCACATCAACAATACTATCTTTGGATTTCCACCATCCCTTGATATAATTTGCCACATCACTACCTACTATGTGCCAATATTTTTGAAAAAACATGGCCTTCATCCCGTCAGGCCCGGGTGCTTTATTAGGGTGTATACTTTTCAGCGCTGCTTGAATCTCTTCAATAGTGATATCCCTTTCCAAACTTTCACTTTCTATTCTCCCAATTTTCCTCTCCATCCCTTTTGTTGCCTCCTCTCATCCCGACGGGTTAGATGTTTTGAACAGCCCCTGGAAAAAGTTGGTGATTATGCCCTCAATCTCTTCTTCCTTTGTCTTCCATTGTCCTGTTGCGTCGATGAGTCCTTCTATCTTGTTTCTTTTCCTCCTTTGAGATGGTTTGTGGTGGAAATAAGCCGTGTTCCTGTCTCCATATTTCATTTCATTCACCCTCTCCCTTGCATGCCAATACTTCTCATCACGTCTGTGCCACTCTTGTAGATCGGCTGCCATGCGTGAACATCTGTCAAGATTGCTTCTGTTTGGCGGCTGGAGTTGAGCTTCCCCCAGCTGCCCTTCTAGCTCTTTAATCCTGCTTTTCATCTTCCCAAATTTCTCGGCTGCCCAAGACTTTAGCTTCATGCCACACCATTCCATCTTTCCCTGAAAATCATTATATAGACCACTTTCCCATGATTCCTTGACAATTTGTTCACATGTCTCGTCTTCCATCAACATGGGCTCGAAAAAGAAATTTTCCTGTTTCCTTCTTAGGCGCCTTCACCTCTGCTCAGTGTTTATGATAACCGGCGAGTGGTCATATTCAACTATAGGAAGGTTGAATAACTCTAGCCTGTGGGAATCTCGCTGCCCAACTGGGACACGCCAAGGCCCTATCCAGTCTTTCTCGAATAAGTGATTCAGGTGTTACGCCCCACTGCCACGTGAATATACTTCCACTATATCCCAGGTCCAGAAGATCGCAATCGTCTATCACATCTCGGAAATCCTGAATGTAGCGAAGAGGTTTTGGAGGGCCTCCCATTTTCTCTGAGTTCGATACAATTTCATTGAAATCACCAAAGAACACCGTAGGGAGGTCAGAAATATTTTTTACTCCACGTCTCAAGTCCCAGGTATTGTGCTTCAACTGCTGGTCCGCCCACCCATATATGCCCACAGCTCTCCATTTGCTAGTTCCTGTTCCATCATCAATCTCACAACTATAGTGATGTTGCGAGTAAGATATGATACTAAGATCAACATCTTTCCACCAAAAGCCAATTCCACCTGCCCTGCCCATTCTGTCAATACATATGCCTTGTGTAAAGCCACATTTCCTTTTCACTGCTTCAAGATCAGCACTAGAGATAAGCGTCTCCATTAAGAAGACTATGTTCGGGCTCTCCCTCCAACACCACGACCGGAGGGCGTTCACCGTGTTAGGGCTGCCCAATCCCGGACAGTTCCAGCTTATGATTCTCATAGATGTTCACGGAGCTGGTCTCCGCTACTTGAACATATGATGTCCCTTCATTATGTACTACCGACCCACTATTCCTGGCTTTATTGGTCGTGTCTTCCGCAGGGATGACCATGTCTAACTCCATGTCACAGTACTCTGATTGTCTTGCTCTCTTCCCAGTCACAGTGTCCCAAATGAATTCATGTTCTGGTACCCCGAGTCTTTGTGCTCTGCTCATCTTGTACACCCACGGTGGTTCCTTAGATTTCTTTGGACCACCCTTTCCTTTCTTCCCAGCCTTCTTTTTATTATCCATCTTCTTTTGCGCCCTTGTTCTAACAGTGCTTAGGTCTGTGCATCTCGGGAGTTCTTTGTTTGCTTCTTGCTGTGGAATTATGGGCTCTGATGCTCTGCCATTGTATCCTCCTTCTTTGATAGCCTATGTAGTTTCCCCTCTGATGATCTTCATGTGGTCCTCCTCTGTAGCCTTGGTGGAATATCCCTACCGTTGTACGTCTAGCAGTTCTTCCCTGTTGTTGAGGTTTCGCCTTTCCTTGTCTTCGTTTGTTGGATGGTTCTTCGATGAGTTGCTATCCTCCTGTAGCTCGGGTTCTTCCTCCAGCCTATTGCCGCCCATGCTTGTCTGTCCACCTAGCCCCTGTGCCTCCTGTCGTTTTGGAAATAGGTCGTTCAAGTTGTACTCAAACTTTGCGATAGTCTCCTGAAGGTGTTGTTGGCGATCTCGTGCTCTGCTCTCACCATGTTTCCCTTCCCTGATCTGTCCCTCATTCCCGTCGTCTCCAGTATCCTGTCATCCCTGAGACCTACTTCCGCTGGTCTTCGTTGAGCTCGACGATCCCTCCTGTGCTGGTCTGCTTCTAAAGGTTATCTTCTTCTTCATTCGGGTGTGTCCATGCAGCTCTTCATGTAGCGTCATCCTCGGCTTCCACGGTGAGGCTTTGAGCCAAGGTCCCCATTGCTGGTTCCCTTCTTCTCCTTCACTCTGTTTGTTGCAGTCTCTCTCGACATGCCCTAGCCGCCCGCAGGCGTGACAGAAGTTCGTCAGCCGCTCGTATTTCACGTCCAGGCTGAGAAGTTTGTTTTGATTTCCTCTGATGCGTAGGACTCTCTTTAGGGGCTTGGTAATGTCCAGGCTAATCCGGACTCTCGTCGACGTTTCCCACCCTAGCTCGTCGATGTCTAAATCGAGGACGTCACCCACTCTGGCTGCGATCGTCGTGATGGCCTGGGTTGATCGGAATCCTAATGGAAGCCCGTAGATTCTAGCCCAGAAGGGGGTGTGCGTGATGGAAATCATCAATGGTTTCTCGTCCTTTTCAATTTCTTTGAAGATCAATAGTTTGTTGTCGAAGTTCCACAGCGCCCCGTCTACTACCTTCTGCTTGTCCCACCAGTCGATGAATTGGATGTTGAAAACATCCCCCTCCAGTTGCTTAAACACCACCTTCTGTGAGAGCCCCCATGCCTGCGTGAGGGTGCATCTCATCGCCCAAAAGTTGGGTGCTCTATCCGAAAGGATGCGCGCAACCAGCGCTAACCCCAGATGCCCTGCTTCGTCTTCGGTTCATTCAGCACTGACTTCGATCATTTCTTCTTTCTCTGCCGTTAACTGTAGTCTCGAGTATCTCTCTACTAGCTCCTCCGCCATCTTGGGGAAAGTACCAGAAAGCTCGTCCTGATCCTTGGACCTACAAGAGAAGGAAACCCTTTGGGGTAGAGGTCCTCCCACACGCCCATACCCTAGTCGCCAGAGCGCTAGGTTGCGACCGCGGGGAGAGTTTTTCATGGATAATGCTAGTTGGCTTGAATAAATGTGGAAGGAAATATGGAAGTAATAAGAAATAAAGGGCTAAGATTGTTTTGCATCAAAAGGTTTCTTAAAGTTTTTTTTGTCATGCATAGTGTTGGATATCCATATTATTTTCAATAAATTGTCTCTTCTCATACAATTCAATATTATTCACTTGCACCAAGAAATCATCTTCGTTCATGCTTGTAAAATAAGAAGCTAAGTAATAACTATTTAAGCGGCCCTTTTCTCCATAAATTCTATCTCCACTCTAACCATCACATTGAGAATTCATTTTGAGTAGTTTCCATTTTTTTGATATTGTTTAATCTTTTATGGCTGACTTCTCGCACAATCCAAATTATCACCCTAGATATATATGGTGGGATGCTAGTTCTCCTTGTATTGCTACGGTCGGATCTTTAGTTCTTGTATTTTTTCTGCAACTTAATGTTTCCTCTGACTTCCCAATGTCTCCTCCTTATAACCAATCCCACCTTTAACTAGTAACCTTTCAGGTAGAATTCTCTGTCTAGGGTCCTGCTCTAGTAAATTTCCTTGACCGAAACCATTCTTGCTACTTTCCCAAGGTGGCCTGGGGATCATGGTGTTTGTCTTTGACATAAGCATCAACCCATGTTGACACTCATTAGATGTCAAGATAGGCCCTTTGAGTTTGTTCTTTGGATATGGTTGACTTTAAGTAAAACTTGCGGATTCTCCCTACTAAGGTAATGAACTCACCTTTGTCTTCATTTTCTTCATAATCAAAGTTTCTCAATTTTGTTTTTCCTCACGTTTGTGCTGTGATGAACATGTTGTTTTTCCTTTCAGATATCACCTCTTTTGTCATGCGTCTTTTCGCAAAACCAATTATTGTTCGATGCACCATTATAAAGAAATATATTTAATTTTGTTAGTTGTTGGTTTCCTCATTCCCTGGCTTCCCACCTTCTTCTCCTTGCTATCCATGGAAAAGAGGGTGATTTTGAGGTGATGTACCTTCATAAACTTTATTTTAGGTCTGTATTTTTCTGAAATAGGACGTCATAAGTGTAGTCTTACAATGACTTGAGAGTTGAGATCTTAGAATTCTACCACTGATTTCTATCTTCCACCATTGTATCTGAATTTTTCATTTTGTATTATGAGGGAAGGAAGAAGATAGTTTGTGATCTCTTGACTTGGCCCCTTATCTGGATTTTCAAGATTTTTTGATTGGTTGATGTTTCTAAAATTAATAATAAATTTTTCATAACCTAGAAAAATAAAATAAAATATGTTTTAGAATCGTTCTATTTTTCTCTAACAAATGATATCAATCTTATCCCGTAAGTTAAATGTAATAAATATGTGATGTTTTAAGGATTTTATTAATTGTTTAATATTTCTAAAATTCATAGCTAAATATTGATAACTTGGAAAAATTAAAAAAAAACATGTTGTAAAATTAGAAAGCTATAATCTATTCAATGGTACTAGTTGTATCACTTGATTTTAGTATAATTAATATGAAATTTTAATGGATTTATTAAACTTTTTAAAATTCCTTAAAATTCATAATTAATAATATATAATCCTAAAAAATAAAGTAAAATATGTTATGGGCTCAATAAAGTATAATTCATAGCATAATATGTTTTAAAGACCTAAATCACTAATAATAGGACATTTTTGGAGTTTATATAATTAATACAAATGTAATCCTGTTCTTAGATGTCTTGAATAGGTTGCTTGTGGACTAAGGTGGAATTAGTATTTTGACACCGAACATATGTAGACTCCATCTATGATTTAACAACTCAATTTAATGTATGTGCATCCTTTTTATTATCTAGGCAGTGCTATTATGACCAAAAGTATCCTTTCTCATATGAGGCATGAACAAATATAATCTTTTTCATCATTTTGAAATATTTATTTTATTTGAAAATACTTATGGGTCCTCTGACCCCACATGCTTTATGTTGGATGCTTTCATCTTGTTATTTCATATGGACTAAACTTGTACTTACCTTTCCCTATTTATGTGCATGATTAGACTAGCTTTATTTCTGATAGTGGTACATCTATACAACCATATTTACAAGGGAATGCTTTTCATCCCAGGGTGTGCTTTTCCATCCATTATCTAAAGAGGTGTGCTTTTCCACCTTGTGTGTTTTTTTTTCACCCATATTTTTAGGTTGATATCTAATGGTGTATCAACCCTGCTTGAAGTAATTGTAGTATTTGTTTATTACCTACACAAATTTATTGTTGTTATTATTAATCAAAATATTTTAAAGGAAAGATTTCCCTACTTGACATTCTTTAGTAGACATGCCTCATCTCTTGACCTGATATTTCTACTGAAACTTATTTCTCTTGACCATCTCTTAATTTGATGCTCTTCTTTTAAACTTTCTAAAGTAATGTTGATAACCTCCAATTTTGGATGATTATCTTAGTCTTTTCTTTAGTTTTCCACACTCTTTCCTCAATTAAATTCAGCCATAATCCCTAAATAGTCCCTCTTTTTGTAAATATATCTTTAGACTAACTTTCCCCCTTTATATTTGCAGAAAAAGACACAAAAAAAACCATAAAAGACTAAATCAGACTCAAGACCGCATGAAGCCAAACGGTCCCAAGACCGCATTAGGCCAATCGGTCCCGAGACCGCATGCAGTAACACGGTCTCAAGACCGCATGAAGCCAATCGGTCCCGAGACGGCATGGAGTCACACGATCTCAAGACCGCATGAAGCCAATCGGTCCTGAGACCGCATGGAGTCACACGGTCTCAAGACCGCATGAAGCCAATCGGTCCCGAGACCGCATGGAGTCACACGGTCTCAAGACCGCATGAAACCAACCGGTCCTGAGACCGCATGGAGTCAACCGGTCCTGAGACCGCATTAAGCCAAACGGTCTTGGGGTCCAAACGGTCTTGAGGTCCAAACGGTCTTGAGATCCAAACGGTCTTGAGATCCAAATGGTCTCAAGGTCCAAACGGTCTTGAGATCCAAACGGTCTTGAGATCCAAATGGTCTCAGGCCCAAACGGTCTTGAGGTCCAAATGGTCCCCAAACCATTTGGACTTCACTTAAGGCCTATAAATAAGACCCCAAGGGTCCTCCACCAGTCATGAAGTTTCAGACGTCCAAAGGCTGCCTCGATCACTCTAGAGAAAATCTGACTTCCATCCTCCGCCTAGGGGTTGCCGGTCTGAGACCCACACTCCATCCTGAAGCTGCTTTCTCTCTCTCTCTCTGCCAAAGAAGGTGGGAAGGGGGAGATCTCGTCATCAAGAAACCTGTGAAGCTGGTGGATCGTTTCTCTCTCTCTCCAAGGGGTTGACTTTGCACTCCCCTTTTTGGGGATGACACTCTCTCTCTTTTCTTGCCTCCTTCTTTGTCCTAGTCATGAGCGAGTAGTCTCTCTCACTACGGTGCGGGGAGTAGCCCCGCTACCCATGCTTTCATATCATGTAAATGTAATCCATAGTTTGTAATATAGAGTTTATATATTTTCAGTTCAACATCAAACGTTTAATGAATGCTTGTTGCTTGATCACCAACTTGTGTTATCCTTTATCTTTTAGTATGAATTGTCTACGTTTGTACTATTAGATTTGAAACTCGTTTGCATGTTGGTTCTTGGCGCATGTATCCACCATACATCTGTTTCAGTATCTAGGAGTGTCTTTCAAGAAGTGGAGTATACTCACTCCCATCGCTGTACCTTGATGCTATGAAATGGAATCAGTTGACGTGTGAAAGTACAACTTTGGTGAGTCGAGGAACACACATTGCGAAGGGAATGTTGTAAAGTAAGTGACCATACCTATATGGATGGCTGGCATTACAACATTCCCGCGCTCCTCGTAGTTAGTTATCCGAAAGGAAACTAAGTCTACAAAGATACTAACTGATCTAACTCTTATTGCAGGTTATGCTTTTATGTTGCATGTGTTGATCCATATGTAGTGGTGGTGAAAACCGATCACATCCTAGTGATTCCTTATCATTGTTAACAACCTAAGTCTACTTTCTTGCCTTTACTTTACTTGCACTTAGCTTAAAAACAACCAAATCAACCTTTTGATCTAAATACCAATTATCAAGTGATTAAGTGAAATTCTAACGTTTTCCATCTTGTTGCTGACAACAAGACCGTTGCCCCGTGGATTCGACCCTTAACTATACTGCGATCAGACTTCCACGTATCTTAGCATACGTGGGTGGAGTTCTCTATCTAGTATAAGCAAGGCTAAACTTAAAGACTTACCATCTTTAGGATTTTTAGTGGTGCACGCAATTCCACGTGAGTGGAAGCTCCATCAAAAAATTGGCGTCGTTGCCGGGGACAACGGAACGCTTTAATTTCATTTAGTACCTTGTTAGTTGGTTTGGGTTTTACACTTTCTTTTAGTCATTACTCCTTATCTTCTTGAACTCATTATATCTCTGCCATCATCTAAAAGGTGTTTTCTTCTCTCTACTCAGGTAGAAAACGTGTATGCAACCAGTGCATAACCTCAGATTCTTCCCTGATCCAGAGTACGACTCTAAGGTAGAGAGAAGCTTCCACCGCCGCATTCGTCTCAATCGCCAACGATCCAGGCAAATGGCCGACGAACAATGCTAGGTAGCTTTGGTGATGGAGAGGGTAAATGCCGCCATCGCCGCTCAACGGGCACAACTCATCACGGATACTCGTACCCAAATCCAAGCGGAGATTCGTGCGGAAGAGCAAGCTCGCATCAGAGCTGAAACTGAGGCAGCAACCCAAGCTGCTCAGTTGGAGTTAAGGATAAAGAAACTGAGGGACTACGATGTCCCAAAGAACTATGAGGATAGCCACCCGGTCCGACCTCTGATTATTAACATCCCCAACTTTGAGATTCGGACCCAGTGGATCCAGATCATGCAAGGCATCTCTTTCTCCGGAGGTTCTGGAGATCATTGCATGGATCATCTGAAAAGATTTAAGGAATTGTGCCGCCTGGTTCCACAAGCCGGAGTCGCTTTTGATGCGATAATGCTTCATCTATTCCATTTCACTCTGTCTGGGAGGGCCCTGAGTTGGTATAACTCACTTGACAGGGAACCCATAATAACCACTTGGGCTCCCCAAGAGGAAAAGTTCCTAGAGAAGTTCTTCCCCCCTCACTGACTTATGAAATCAGAGGGAAGATCAATCACTTCTCTCAACTACCTAGAGAAACCCTCGCTGAAGCATGGGAAAGGTTTAAAGAACTTTTGCGGAAGTGCCTCCATCATGGAATCTCCCAGAACCAATTGATAGAAACCGTCTATAGGGGAGTGAGCGATGATATTAAACAATTTTTGGACTCCTCATCTCGAGGAAACTTCATGAGAAAGAATTATGAGGATGCCTAGAAAATCATTACACTCGGAGATGAGAACCATTCTAACTGGGGGCGGTCAGCCGGTAAAGGTCTCCTCAAGGTCTACAAAGCTGAAGAATCAATAGAGATGAAGGCAATAGCTGAAGCCCTGAAAACCATAGTTCATAAACAACAAGCTCTCGAGACTTCTCTCAGAGAGTTTGATAAGAAGAAAAATCCTCTAGTTCAACAAGTCAAGGCCGCCACAGGGACCTGTGAGGCCTGTCATGCTTCTGACCATCTGACCCTTTCCTACGGTATGCTTTATAATGTGATGATGGATCTGCATCCACCACCACAACCATATGAACCCATCACCGACCAGTCTGAAGAACAACTACTGGAACAAGTCAACTCTATCCATTCTATCCCTGGACAAGTCTATTACAACCCTAATCAAACAAGGAATCATCCAGGATTTCAGTATGGAAACCCTGCTGGGACCGCTAATCCACAACATCAGACATAGGGGGGATCCTCTAGTAGGTTACCACCTGGATTCTCAAACAATTTCAACCAAAATCAAGGGAATTCCAGGAATAACTTCCCTAGGGCTAACTACCCCAGGAACCAATCGGCCTACTATCAGTACACTCATCCCCCGCTCCATCCACAGTTGCATACTCAGCAACCTCAGCTGGCGTTGCCACCACAACAATCTCAACAAGCCCAACAACAAAACCCTCTGAAAAACACTTCTCAACAAGAAGATTAAATATCCTTGATAAGGCAGATGCTGCAATCTCAACAGACTATGCTCACTAACCAGCAAGCACATCAAAAAGCAGTAGAAGCCTAGCTTGCCCAGATTGCTGCACAATTGAAGCCTCCGGCAGGCACATTTGCAGTGCAGCCCGAATCGAATCCTAAGCATGGACAGAATAGACATGAACAGTTGAATGTTGTCACCACGAGATCGGGACGCACTCTTCATGAGACTACCAGGATCACCCCGGATAATGATGATACCCCCGCTTGTATGACGAATGAGAGCCCGCAACAAGGAATAGAGAAGCCCACAGAGGGCACAAAGGGCAAAGATAAAGACCAAGTGTCCGCAGAACCTGAAGTTTTTCAATATAAACCAAGAATCCCATATCCAGGAAGACTGCGAGAAATGAAGATGGACACCAGGTTTCAAAAGTTCAAGGAGGCGAGGAAGAAACTATATATTGATATCCCACTCCTTGATGCTCGTTCCGAGGTGCCGGCCTGGGCAAAATACCTCAAGACCTTACTATCAAGGAAGTACATCACCGACGAGCAAGAAACTATTAAGCTTGCTCAGACCACTTCGGACATCATCTTAAACAAGATGCCCAAAAAGAAGAAGGACCCAGGCTCCTTCGGAATCCAATGTTGCATTGGAAATGCATCCACTAAAAAAGGATTAGCTAACCTTGGGGCCAGTATATCCATCATGCCTTATGCCATGTGCAAACGTCTAGGTTTCACCGAATTGCTGCCTACAACAATGACTATTCAATTAGCTGATTCCACCATAACCGCACCTCTAGGGATCATTGAAGATATCCCAGTAAGGATAGGCAAGGATGCCTACGTCCCGTGCGACTTCATTATCATGGACATTAAAGAAGACTTGAGATACCTGATTATTTTCAGCAGACCTTTCCTCGCTACTGCCAGGGCACTTATTGACGTCGAAGCTGGCACCATCATCCTTAGGCTCGGAAAAGAAGCAATTCAATTTCGAGTCCTTAATAGCATGAAAGGCCCTAGTATCAAAGAGGAGGTTTTTCTTCTTGACGCAATACAACAAATGTCTCAGTTAGAAATATCCGAGCCAGCTGACGAACTAGAAAATGTCCTAATCAATCCGGATGTTGAATTCTCTACGAACGAACTAGTTCAACAGTGCCTGCAACATCTAGAAAAAGCCGAAGAAGCATCAACGACCACTTTTGAAGATCTTAAAGCTGTTACCATTATAGAAGCAGCTGAGCCACCAAAAACCCCTAAAATGATGACTTTACCCACAGGGCTTAAACATGTTTTCTTAGATAAGGAAAAACTATGCCCGGTCATCATCAACTCTACCCTTACAGAAGATCAGGAAGAAAAGCTCCTGGATGAGCTGAAGAAGCATAAAAAGGTCATTGGATATAAGATAACTGACCTAACGGGCATAAATCCAGCCCTGTGTATGCACAGACTTCCAATGGCTGAAGAATTCAAGCCATCCCGCGAACACCAAAGAAAACTGAATCCTAATCTCAAGGAGGTGGTTCACCTGGAGGTCCTCAAATTACTCAAAGCTGGCATAATCTACCCTATCTCTGACTCCCAGTGGGTCAGCCCTGTCCAGGTTGTTCCAAAAAAGGGAGGCACTACCGTAGTGCTTAATGACAAAAATGAGTTAGTGCCCACTAGGACTATAACAGAGTGGTGGATGTGTATTGACTATAGGAAGCTGAACAAAGCCACGAGGAAAGACCACTACCCTCTACCCTTCCTTGATGAAGTCCTAGAACGCCTGGCTCATCAGAAATATTTTTGCTATCTCGATGGTTATTCCGGGTTTTACCAAATACCCATACACCCGGAAGACCAGGAAAAAACTACCTTCACCTATCCTTTTGGGACATATGCCTTTAGAAGAATGTCGTTCGGGTTGTGTAATGCACACGCTACTTTCCAACGATGTATGTCTGCCATCTTCGCCGGTTTAACTGAATCCATCATGGAAGTGTTTATGGACAATTTCTCAGTCTACAGAGATTCCTTCGATAACTGTTTAATCAATCTTGGACAAGTTCTGCAACGCTGCGAGGAAACAAACCTTATCCTGAATTAGGAGAAATGCCATTTCATGGTAACGAAAGGTGTCGTTCTTGGGCACAGGGTGAGCGACAGGGGGATCGAGGTGGATAAAGCAAAAATCGATGTTATTTCAAAACTATCGCCACCGAAAGATATAAAGGAGTAAGAGCTTTCTTGGGTCATGCGGGGTTCAACAGAAGATTCATCAAAGATTTTTTGAAGATAGCAAAGCCCATGACCCAGCTTCTGACTAAAGATACTGACTTCATATTCAATCAAGAATGTATGCAAAGCTTCTCCACCCTCAAGAATGCTTTAATCTCCGCGCCTATTCTAAGAGCCCCAGATTGGTCACAGCCTTTTGATATCATGTGCGACGCAAGTGCTTACCCTATAGGGGTTGTTTTAGGACAACGAATTGATAAGAAACCTTACGTCATCTACTACACATCCAAAACGCTAGATGAAGCACAGAAAAACTATACTACCACAGAAAAAGAGTTTCTGGCAGTCATCTATGCATTTGAAAAATTTCGCTCGTATCTGATTGGTTCTAAGGTCATTGTTTATACCGATCACTCCGCCATTCGATACCTGATTCAAAAGCAAGATGCCAAACCCAGGCTCATCCACTGGGTGCTGATGCTTCGAGAATTTGACCTGGAAATTAAAGATAAAAGTGGAGTGGAGAACGTTGTAGCTGACCGTCTCAGCCGTATCGAGGTTGAAGAACAAGACAAAATCCCTATCTGGGATTCTCTTCCAGATGACCAGCTTATGAAGGCCACCCATGGATTCCCTTGGTATGCGGATATCTTCAATTATCTAGCCACAGGGATTATCCACCCCTCTGCTTCCTATCATGACAAAAAGAAGTTCCTTCATGACATAAAACAATATTATTGGGATGAACCCTACCTGTTTCACCTTTGTGCTGACGGACTTTTCCGTCATCGTTTGCCAGAAGAAGAAATAACCCCGGTCCTAGAGCATTGCCATTCAGGACCCACGGGGGGGCACATGAGTGCTAAGAAAACAACTATAAAAGTCTTACAATCTAGTTTCTTCTGGCCCACCATATCAAAGGATTCATACAATTTTGTGAAAGCTTGTAACAAATGCCAATTTTCTGGAAACATATCTAAAAGAGATGAAATGCCCCTCACTATGTGGCAAGAAATTGAGCTTTTCGATGTGTGGGGGGTAGACTACATGGGCCCTTTCCCTTCATCCTATGGCTTCTCTTACATCTTGGTCACAGTGGACTATGTCTCAAAGTGGGTGGAAGCTATACCCACTGTGTCCAGCGATTCCAAGCCTGTTATTAAATTGTTCAAAGACATTATTTTCCCAAGATTTGGAGTTCCAAGAACTGTCATATCAGATGGCGGGACCCATTTCTTGGAACGAAGTTTTGAAGCCTTACTGAAAAAGTACGGAGTCAATCACAAAGTCGCCACGCCATACCATCCACAGACTAGTGGACAGGTTGAGATATCAAATAGACAGTAAAAGGCAATTCTTGAAAAAACGGTGAAAAGAAACCGCACTGATTGGTCAACCAAACTTCCTGACGCCCTTTGGGCATACTGGGCTGCATATAAAACACCAATCGGAACAACCCCGTTGCGTTTGGTGTACGAGAAGTCATGTCATCTTCCAGTAGAGCTGGAATTCAAAGCCTAGTGGGCCATCAAACAATTAAATTTCGATCTCAAAAGTGCAGGAGAGAATAGACAACTCCAATTGTAGGAGCTAGAAGAGCTCCGAATGACCGCCTATCAGAATGCCAGAATATATAAGGAGCAGACAAAAATGTGGCACGACGGTCATCTCAAAAGGAAAGACATCGCCATCGGTGACAACATACTCCTTTTCAAATGGAGTTGTGATAATTATCGACAATAACGGAGGAGAAAGGACAGTCAACGGTCATCGTTTGAAAAGATACTACTCTCCGACAGACAAAATGCCAAGACAAACCATAAAAATCAAAGACGCCACGCCATCAGGATAACAACGTCTCAGCTTCGTCGAGCCAGCGACGTAAAACCCAGGCGCTACTTGGGAGGCAACCCAAGATTTTAGTTTCTTTCTTTATTTCCCGTTCTCTTTACTTTAGGTTTATCTTATGAAAATACAAAAAAATTTATACAACCAAAACAAACATAAAAATAGCAAAATGAAAATATACAAAAAAATTCACATAACTAAAACAAATATAAAAATATATATATTTTTTTCGTTCGACCTTAACCCTACCAAACGGTTCTGAAACCGTTTGGGACCAAACGGTCTTGAAACCGTTTAGAACCAAACGGTCCTGAAACCGTTTGGGACCAAACAGTCTTCAAACCGTTTGGAGCCAAACGGTCTTGAAATCGTTTGGGACCAAACGGTCTCGAAACCGTTTGGGAATCCAAACGGTCACTAAACCGTTTGACCTAGGGTTTTTTTCAAGTCAACCCCCTATTTCCTATAAATGTAAACCCTACCCCTTCGTTTTTCTCTCTTCGGCTCTCAAACCCTCTCATGCTTCTGTGCATGAACTATTCCATTGCCTCTGCTCTCCCTGTTTCCGTCCTCTGCCTCCGACGACCAGGTTCCCGTGCTTCTACACGGAAACCTCACCTTCGTTCCACCACCCTTTGCTTCTTCACTGTCGACGCTACCAACAGCTGCACGGTAGTCCAGCAGTGCTACCATTCTTTTTGCTTCTTTAACCCTCCGCACCGTTGTTATCATCGTCGGTGCCACCGCGGCGCTTCCTCTTCTCCAATGCCGGCACCACCTTCGCCTTCGTTATCGCCGGACTTGCCGCAATCCTCTTTATCTTCATCTCTAGCGTCGTCGGCTCCGACCGCCGTCACCTTCGTTTTAATCTTCGACGACCTTTTCCATCACTGTTTTCATCGCCGACGGCCTTTTCCATCGCCGCCTCCGACCGGCTGATTACCTGACGTTTCGCCTTCCAAACGGTCCCCAAACCATTTGGCACAAAACGGCCTTCAAACTGTTTGGGACCAAACGGTCAAACCGTTTGGAACCAAACAGCCTTGAAACCGTTTGGAACCAAACGGCCTTCAAACCGTTTGGAACTAAATGGTCTTGAAACTATTTGGGACCAAACGGTCTTGAAATCGTTTGGAACCAAACGGTCTTCAAACCATTTGGAACCAAACGGTCTTGAAACCGTTTGGAACCAAACAGTCTTCAAACCGTTTGGGATCGTTTAAGTCTCATAAAAACAAAAATATATATATATATATATAACCAAATAAATACAAATAAAATTCAATCCTTTCTTTATGCATGTGTTCTCACTTATAATTTCTCCATTTTTCAGATATGGCATCACCAGCTAAGTACGCTCTGGGAACTGAAGACGCTCCAATCTGGACAAAGGAGCAAATGATGGAAGAACTAACCAAACTCCAGAAAATGAGGGACGTCTTCAACAAAACTAGAAAGGCCCCTCCAAAAGTCAAGATGATGGAGGTTCTGTGTGACATTGATCGCCTCAACAAATGTCTAGCAGAGGCGACTGACGAAGAAGTGGAAGAAATCTCTTCCGACGACGACGAAGGCTCGGAATACACGCCAAATCCCGAGGAGGAATCCCCAGCCGAAGAACAAAAAGGGAAAGGCAAGGTCCAGGAAGCTGCAACCGGACAACCCTCTAAGAAATGGGCAAGAAAACAATTTCGCCCTAACTCTGCTATGGACCAACCCCTTGCAACACCTACCACCACCATCCCTGTTACCACCCCCACCTTCTGTAACATCCCTGACCTGGGTTATGAGTTAACCCTAGGAGTTTTGCCTAAATATGTAATTAAATCCTTGTGATTAAATTTGGGCATGTAATTAAGTTTCTCAGAAACATATATTTCAGTTTTTGCTCCTTTTTATATAAAGTTGTAGCATTGTTTTGTAATACAGGGACCTATGTGCAAATTACCCAGTTAGAAGGGTTAACTTGCAATTTGCACATGTTGAGATGTTCCTCTGATGTTGAGACATCATGAGAATGATGATGGTAAGGTTTGAGGGATTTCCCAAGCTTGGGCACCAAGGTGCAACTGTGGAAGCAATCCCGGTGCTTGAAAAACCTAAATTGGAAAAAAGTGCAATTTACCCAATTTGAGGGGTGAAACATGTAAAATACATCATCTAAAATATCTTTTAAGACTCTTGTCATCATTTAGAGAAGAAATGATGAAAGGTCACTTCAATTGATTAATCAAGTTATGAAAAAACACCTTTGTGATTGAATAATCAAGGTGTATGTGCTATAGCCCTTTTATGTGTATGCTTAACTAATAGGTTGATCTTCTTTGCCCTCATTTCTTGACCTTAGAAGAAGTTTTGTCCATATAATTAATATGAAGGGACGAGAATAGAAGGATGGAGGGACTTAGTTGAAAATATGGAGAACTTATGAGCTTATGTTGAAAATCTCACCCCAAGTATATATACTCTCCACTTCACTTACCAAGGAAACCCTCCCTTCGTTCCTTTCACTATTCTATTCACCCAAACCGACTAAAGAGGAGCTGTGGAGCTCAGGAGGACGACCAAGGAGGGCAAGGTAGGTTTGAATCCTCCCTTTTGCTTAAGTTCATGGTTAGAACTCGAATTCAAGGTCAAATTGATGGCTAGCTCACATAGCTCTACCTTTCTAGCCATCTCTTCTCGACTTTCCTTGGAAGGATCACCTTGGACGACCTGTGGAAACTCAAGGACGCCATTAAAAACTTGGAGCTCGAAAGCTTGGAGCTCAAGGAGCAAGCTTTAGGCGGGTTTTATAACTCTAAACCTATGCTTTGTTATATACATCTCGTTTATGCTTTCAGATGATAGTTCTTCTTCTTCTCTACCTTCCTTTGCTACCTTGCAAGCAAATACGTGAGAAATCCTTGCTTTTCTTGAGCTAGGAGATGAAGACGTTATTTCCAAAGTTAATCCACTACTTTTCACTTTACTAAACGGTCTCCACAAATTGCTCTCTCGGTTTGCAAAACCGTGTAGTGAGCAAACGGTCTCAGGACCATGTAAGGGTAAACTGTCTTCAAGACCGTTTAGCCACGTTGACCGAGCGTGGACCGTATAAGGTTTCTGTTCATAATTATGTAGGCTAATCACCCACAAAATTTGAGATGATAACTCCAAAGGAATCGTGAGATATGGCCTTTTTAATCAACAACTTTAATTGAATTTACTCCTGATTTCCAATCTGTTGAAATCACCCTTTTTGGGAAAACGGTCTCAAGACCGTGTCAGAACGTTGACCAAGCGTTGACCGTATGAGAGTAATGTTCAAAATAATGTTGATTAACAACTCACCAAATTTGATGGACTAATTCCAAATGAGCTAAGAGTTGAAGGATGATTACTAGGGCAAACCCTAATTGAAATCAGTACTGAAATCTCAATGATTTTATTAAGTGTTTTTGGGTTGATTAACCTAAACGGTCTCAAGACCGTTTGGGGATCAATAAAACGGTCTCAAGACCGTGTGGAGTTCATCCACATGATCTCAAGACCGTTTGGGCCAAGTTTGGGCCCAATTGGAGCTCAATTGAAGGGTTCAACCTTGTGTTGATTCACATTGTTGAGTGTTGATGGTTGAACGTTGATGGACCTTAATTGAACCAACTTCAACCCTAATTGGATAACAATTGAGGGTCAATTGAGTGACCAATTGGTTAAGCATAACCCTAATTAACTCAATCTATAAGTGGTTACCATGGCTTTGACCATTTGGAGGCTTCAACATTGATAATCATAAACGATTGAAATCATTGAACCATGTTGGAGGTCCAAACGGTTTGAGACAAAGTGGACCAAACGGTCTCAAGACCATTTGAGGCCTCGCGGTCTCAAGACCGTTTGAGACCTCACGGTCTCAAGACTGTTTGAGGTCACACGGTCTCAAGACCGTGTAAGGCCTCACGGTCTCAAGACCGTTTGGGGCCAAACGGTCTCAAGACCGTTTGGACTCAAACGATCTCAAGATCGAGAGACACCAAACGGTCTCAAACCGTGTAAGCCCTCTCGGTCTTGAAGTCAAACTTGTTAAATGGTCTACACCCTCACACGGTTTGGGAAAATGACCTTGAAGGTCACACGGTCTTGGAGTCAACCCTATCAAACGGTCAACTCATCCAAACGGTCTCAAACCGTTTGGAGGTTGAAGGTTGAAACCGTTTGAGGTTTTCAAAGGTTGATTTCACTTAATCAATTGAAGGTGTAAATGGTTCAATGATGCTCTAATCTAAACCCTAATGATAACCTAGGATATTAAGGGATTAAGTGACTAATGAATTGAACCATGATGGTGATCAATGGGGTGAATTACCAAAATACCTTGATGGGTTCAATTGAGTAATACCTTGTTCAAATCAAACCCTAATCACATGATAGTGATGTTTTGGCTTATGTTAGCCCATGAGGACTTAACCCAACCTGATCTAGAGTGGTGTTATCACCATCTACTAGTATGAGGAGAGATAAAGTATCTTAAGAGAGATAAAGTACCTTAAGAGAGAGAAAGTACCCTTTTAGGGTGGAAACTCAAGTAAAGAACCTTCAATACACATGAATGTGCATGATTAGGGTATGATCCACCTATGTGAGATCATGGAAACCCTAATTATGATATATGATGAATCTTAAGCTAATCTGAGAGCATCAATGATGATGTTCCTCATACATGATGATGTTATGAGTTCAATTCACCATATGATGTGAATAGTAAACCCTAATTCAAGGGTAATGACATATGATGTGAATAGTAAACCCTAATTCAAGGGTAATGACATATGATGTGAATAGTGAACCCTAATTAAAAGGTGATGACATGTTATATGAGTATTAAACTCTATTTGATAAGAATCAAAGAACTTAGCTCTTATGACCGGAGTGGAAAGTATGATCATTGTTTTGAATTACCTTTATTAGTTGAATTAACCATGCAGGTTCTGATATGGAGGTGATCATATCCAGGTATGGATGATGGTACTATATTCATTAAAGGCATATTGATAGCTTTATGAATAAGTAAAGTATCTTGATGCCTTGTCAGTGGCATTCTATGATAATAATGGGCTGTGAGAGCCATGAATACCATCAAGGTCATGCTTTAGAGATGACTTGTGATGAGTATAATGAGAAATGATGATTGATGTGAGTTAGGCTTGTTACATTTAGTATTCTCCTTTTTATAGCTGTTATGCTACTGTTATTGTTTGAAGAACAATGTGTGATGTTAAATGAATACTGAATGTACCTAACTAATCAAGTATAATGTAGAGCCCTGATCATAGACCCATCATTGTCAGAGATCAAATGATGGTGAAACAGGTTTTCCTAAGGGAACTCCTGGATCACATACTATTGAGTATGTGGGGTATATGGATGTGTAGAACCTTACATCCTAGTGTAGGAATTTGATGTAGATATGTAATCCGTCAATCATTCACTACAATCCCATACCGTATCAGTAGTAGGTAAACATGAAACCTCCTGATGACGAAGAAAACATAGATATCTGTATCAGTGGAGATAAACATGAAATCCCCTGATGACGAAGAGAGTACAAAACGCCACTGTAACTCTAAAATAGTGAAGGACCAGTTTACCCTGGTGAGCTATAATAGTAGAGACACAAGATGTCCTACAAGTGATCCTCTTACTGACTGAGGAAGGTGAAGGTCATGAGAATCCGGCTCTCTTAATGACCTATGTATGATACTGATGTGACTTCTTAGCGATCAGTTGGAGTATGAGTGGTATGCCTCATCTCCACAGGTCATAATATTGTTTGTAAAACATAATCAACCGCGTAGTATACCTGTTAGAGATAACTACGAGTTAGTTGATTGATGATACACTGTAATAGTACTTATATTCTTCATGTCTCATAAATGTTGAGCTCTTGTTTATAGCTGCAACTGCTATTGAATACTTTGAAAGCTTTACTGCTTAAGATATTCTTTGATGTTATATTAAAGCTTCTGGCGGAGAGTTATAACTCTCGCTGGGACAATTATGTAAAATTGTCTCACCCCGTAGACTTCAACTTTTAGGTGGACGTCAAAGTCGGAGGAACCGGTCTACAGGTGACCAGTCCCAGCAGCAGCACCAGGAGCAACAATAAATCTCAGGTGGAGATTTAGCCTGCCATGTGGTGTAGTTAGAGTCAGTCCTATGTGTCCTCTGTACTCTCAGGTCTTGGAGTCTTTTGTTATGAGTTCTTGAGATTTTGTATCTTGATGTATATAATTACTCAAGAAGTAATTATCATGAGATGTAAACAGATTATCTCTTGTTATGAAAGAAGCTTTTAAGGATTCAAGCTCTTGTCTCGAAAAGTTTTAATTTCCTGTGATTTTTGTCTTCCGCTGTTTATCGAATCGCTTCTGCTAAGTTTAAATCATGATTATATCATGGTTTGGAGATCAGAGCCCACACCTTCCTTCCTGTCACCACCACCACACCCCCACCTGAAAACCTTTACATCTACACCATCCCATCCATCGACAAAGTCCTAAAACCAACAAAGTACGTCTTCTCAAGTGTAGTACTGAAGATGGGGATCTATGACAGAGTCCTCACTATGCTCGACAACGCCAACCTATCCAAACTCTGTTTCATCCCCGAAATCTCATATGTCGAGCCCACCATAGAATTCTTTACCCATCTTACTAAAGAAACGGTGGGAATTACACACAGAGCATGGGATGGTGGTGATCGCCGGTTGGTCACCAAGCTCTTTGGGAATGATGTTGTGATAACAGAAAATCTTCTAAACGCAATTTTCATCGACAATCCTGAGCAGCTCAAAAAGGCCGGAGTTGTAGAAATAGAGACCGACCCGTTCAACAAACATACCTTCTGGAAGTCACTAACGGGAATCCCAACCTACGAGCCAAAAACATGTAAAGCCTCCAACATTCACTCAGGGTTCGTTCGCACGCTTCACAAAATCATTACCAGTGTGCTACTCCCCAGATCAGAGGGAGGAAACAGTATCATTGCCGATCTTTTCATCTTATGGTCTATCCTGCACGGAAATTCCGTCAACATAGGATGGCTTTTGATACAAAAGTTCTCCAACTACGCCATAGGAAAGGAAATTTGCATGGGAGGTCATGTCACCTCCATCATAAAATACCTCAAGATGGGCAGACCCCTACCGTGCTGCACGCAAATAAAGGGCGACGTCCTTACCAATGAACAAACCTTGAAGAACTCCTTCATTATTAAGGAAAAGGATGAGAAACTATACTACGTCTTCTGCCCTACAGTCAAGTCATCCAGAACTCTCCTCCTGCTTCTGGAGCTCGCAAATTACGACAATGAAAAGCTCCTCTTCACTGACGAGGAGCTTTCACAACTCTTAGCTTCGGTTAAAACAATCGAAAAGAAAGCACAAGTGGGACAGACAGAGCTAAGTATCACAGCCTCGACAGCTCGACCATCAAAAATACCTATAAAATGACCTTCCAGAAGGCAGTTGCAGGCACAACAGCTGTCGGGGACACCGACTTCAAAACTGCATCCTGAAGACAACCCACTCTCCGACGATCACTTAACCACCTCATCAATCGACTCTTTCATTAAGAGTCTGCATGATCAGCTAACCGCCACCACCACTCCACCATCCACCTTCCCAACATCAACCTCTCTTCCTTTCTTCACCACCTCCACGCAACCATTCACATCCTCCTCTTCACCCCTTTTTCCTTCGGGCTCTCACTTCTCCACCCCTATGCCCGACTTTACCACTTTCCCTTTCCCCTCCACACTCTCTACCCCATCACTATCACTCCCACCACTTTCACCTGAGATACCACCACCCTTCACATCCACCACCACCCCGACACCGCTGGTGACTCCATCCATAGTCACCACGCAGCTCGGAGCATCATCAATGTCTCTTCCGCAAGGCACTACCACCCTCCCACATAGACCACAGCCACCCCACCCTTCCACTTCTGGGGTCCCTTTTGCCAAAATCAGTGAGGAATTTGGCCGTCAATTCGACACCGTCCGAAACCTCCTCACCGATCCCTCTAACATTTTACATTCTATTTTTTCTTTTGTGCAGGGAATATCGAAACAGGTGTCCACGATCGACGAGCAAAACCGAGCCTTGCCCAACATCCTCCAAGGGTTTCATCAACGACAAGATGCAGTGGCTATGCAAGTTGAGCACATCAACAGCCACTACAATACCTTGTCGGAACTGGTCCTTGGAGCAAAGCACCAGCAAGAAGCGACGGAAAAGCAAGTCGACGAGATCTCTACGTAGAATCAACCTCTACCTGAGACTCTCTGCGAGCTACAACAACAACAAGAAGTTCTGAGCACGCGCTTGGACACCATCAACAGCACCCTCACACAGCTACATAATCGCCAAGAGGAGTCAACTAATAATGACATCCAACAGCTGCGTGCTCAGGTTATATATCTAACAGCATGTCTCCTCTTCGCCGAGGGCCAATATAATGACTTCAAAGAATCCCACGATGCATTGCTCGAAACACACAAGCATCTGCAAGTGCCTTTCGATGAGTTACAAACCACCCATCGGCGGTGCAAAAAGACCGCTAGTAAAAAGCCAGCAGACAAGGCAGCGGAAGACAAGGATGGTGATAGTGACGAAGAAGAAGAAGACTCCGACTCATCTGCTGACTCGAACAATGATACAACCTCCTCAGGTGACAAATCTGATGACAGAGAGGACCCAGGCAACGCAGTAGAACCTTCTCTCAAAGGTTCCGAAAAAGGCCACCATGACGGTGAACATCACCCCAAGTCCCCACATAATGAGAACGTTAACATGTCATATGGGGACCAATTCCTTGATTATTCCGCTATGGGGTCGATCGGAGAGTCTTCCAAAGACGCGGCTTTCGCTGAGTTACACTTATGCATATTAGGAACCAGCGCAAGCCTGCCAATGACAACCGCTCAACCTCCCTCCGCTCTTGACAAAGCAGTGCCTTCCCCCCAAGACTCAGACAAGTCAGAACGAGTAAGCTTAGATACAGATGAAGAACTCGATTCTTCTTCGGATTCGGATGACGAGATGCAGGACTATGCAGAAGTCCTGGAACAACCTTCTTCCACCCCTCCGTAGGAACTTCCCCCGCCACCACATCTACCGAACAAAATGCATGATCTTGATATGGCGGCCATCTCCACATTAGATGCTCAGGACATTTTTATACTGAACACTATTGTGGACGACGCAAAGGCAGGGGAAGACATCATCTACAATAACACCAAAACTAGGCGCAAGATGACACGAGAAGACTTTCTCCACATCCTGCGGCCTCGGTCCATGATGCCGATGGCACTCTTCCGTGTCCTTCTCGCCAACTGTATAGAAATGTATAGAATATCTAAGAGGCAACAGCCGGTTTTCAACGCCTCGCCTGCTCTGTCTATTGGCCTTTTATACAAAGACATAAGAGCAAAATCAATTGAGCGGCTGCGTGCTAGTTTAGCACGACGGGCACGTTATCTCACTGTGCCCTTTCAAATCTCGGATCATTGGCTGTTTATGATCATCGACACCGAAGCTCGGGATGCCAAGGTCTATAATTTTGGCGGCGCTGAGCTACCCGCTGGCACAATAAACTTCGTTGGTGAAGCAGCTGGTGAAGCAAGATGCATACCCTTCCAGCTGCTTAAGTTAATCTGGGCCGCACACCCGTCTCTCCGCCAAGACTGGAGCCAGCCCTAGTTCTGAATAATTAACCCTCAAGTTCAAGCTGGCGAAGGATATGGGGATTGCACTTTCTGCACCATACGTCACATCCAAGCACTGAACGACGAAATCCCTTTCACTGACCTAGTTGCTGAAGATTTTCACTCTTTGCGAGGGGTTAAGCCATGGAGCTCATCTGTGATAGAAGGTTCTTCAAGGACCCGACAATGGCACCAGATGACGTCCCTCGTTACCTCTTTTCAGCTGTCCAACGCCCGAAGAAGTGACCTTTCTGACAAACCCTGAAAGAGTTGGAGAAATCAAAGGAGCTGACCTTAGTTGCCGAGCAAAGTAAAGGGGACATCGATCCTTTGTCTGCCATAGAACCAACTTTTCCTAACTTCGATCACAATGCTTACAAAGGTCTCTCTGTCATCGAACTACGTCTCATTATGTCGCAGCTTTCAGCCGAGAAGGATGAACTCGTATTCATGTCTAGTGACATACTAGTAATGGCAGACACGCTTCGAGAGACTTTACAGTTTAAAGGATCCCTCTCCGTAAGCTTAATGGCCACTTATTAGTTTCTACTCGGCCAAAATAACCCCACAACATATATGGCGTCCCCATACATGAAGGATGATCTTTTAAAGCTCAAGAACTTCAGAACAACTGAAGCGCTGATCTCCTTTCTACATCACACAACGCCGAAGTTCATCATGCTACCCTTCCTTTATCATGAGCACTGGATGCTCCTGGCAGCAAACCTACCAGAAGGAACAACAACAATCTATAACAGTTCCGACAGCCAGTACAATCCACGGCAGAAAAACTATGTTGTGACACCAAGGACGCCAACAGAGGTAGTGGCAAAGGAATGCACCGACAGATTAATCTCCTTTCTAGGTCAGCATACAAGGGCTTACGACAAAGAACATTTTCATCGCCCTTCCTTCTGTCACAAATGTCCCCAGCAAATCCGAGAATCAAATGACTGCGGCTTTCACGTCCTCTACTGGATGTACACCATCATCGTCCTTCAAAGACCAGTAGAAGATATGACTGACGTGGATTACCACGCTCTATGCGGACAGTTCGCAGCTAATCTGCTTCAATCACCAGGGGCAAATTCGAACTTAACTTAGCATGCATCCCTTGTCATCGTACTTCTCAACCTATCACTTTGACACTCTGAGGACAGAGTGAATGATAAGTTAGGGGGGGGGTACATTAGACAAGGGCGAGGTATCATTTCTAAACCCCTCATTTTCCAATTTCTCCCTTCTATGTTTGTACATATTTTCTTTTTAACTTTCTTTTTTAAAAAAAAAATAGTCACCCTCAGTTAACTTTAGAATCCTGTTAGTCCTCAAAAGTAAATAGCACTTAGACATTTAATGGCGATTTAATAATGTCGCTCCACCATTGATTTTCATGCTTTTGCTTCACTTCTTTATCTGACTCTCCACAGGTCAATATCAAGGCAGAAATAAGACAGGCTCTCAAGGGTGAGAGGGGCATCAGGCAACTTCCAAATCAAGAAGCTCTGCAAGTGGACCACAAACCAAATAAGTGCATGTTGAAAAACTCTAAGAACAACTTTCCTCTCTCCAAAATAAAAGAGGCTTGGCCGCCCAAAATAATTTCCCAAACAAAACCCCAAAACCCAAGCCTGTGAGTTTTCGAATAAATGCCAGAGAGTCGAATAAAATTATGAGAGTTGTGCCATGAATAAGGATCTATATAAAGAACCGATGAAGGTCTCACCCGGCCGGCACATTCATCTACCCTCACAAAGGCAGATGTGTCGTGCCCGATAGTGAAACCCTAAGGTATCCAAATATATGAAAGGCTTATAAAGGACTCGCCCGACCGGTATATTTAGCTGCCCTCACAAAGACAGATGTGTCGTGCCCGGTAGTGAGATCCTAAAAGCATAGACAACCCCTCCCCCACTTGAAGGGGGAGTTTCTCTAGTTTCTAGTAGGTCCTTCAGAGAGGTATAAAGCTGATTAGAGTCAACAACATGCACAAAATAAAGGTGGTCCCGATGTGAGCTACGAGATATGGAAGAAACCTGAGACCCAAGCAACTCTCGAAACCTGAAAGAGTCATAGCAAGAAATAAGACCTGATATGACCTTAGGAGAACTCAGGTTAAGAATTGAAGTAAGAATATGGAAATCCTAACTAAATAAAATCACCTCGCCATTACATGCCTCAGCTCTATCTAACTTGAGGACAAGCTAGACTCTAAGTTAGGGGGGGTGATAACCTCCAATTTTGGATGATTATCTTAGTCTTTTCTTTAGTTTTCCATACTCTTTCCTCAATTAAATTCAGCAATAATCCCTAAATAATCCCTCTTTTTGTAAATATATCTTTAGACTAACTTCCCCCTTTATATTTGCAGAAAAAGACACAAAAAAACCATAAAAGACTAAATCAGCCTTAAGACCACATGAAGCCAAACGGTCCCAAGACCGCATGAAGCCAATCAGTCCCGAGACCGCATGGAGTCACACGGTCTCAAGACCGCATGAAGCCAATCGGTCTCGAGACCGCATGGAGTCACACGGTCTCAAGACCGCATGAAGCCAATCGGTCCCGAGACCGCATGGATTCACACGGTCTCAAGACCGCATGAAGCCAATCGGTCCGAGACCGCATGGAGTCACACGGTCTCAAGACCACATGAAGCCAACCGGTCCCGAGACTGCATGGAGTCAACCGGTCCCGAGACCGCATGAAGACAAACGGTCTTGGGGTCCAAATGGTCTTCAGGTCCAAACGGTCTTGAGATCCAAACGGTCTCAAGGTCCAAACAGTCTTGAGATCCAAACGGTCTTGAGATCTGAACGGTCTCAGGCCCAAATGGTCTTGAGGTCCAAACGGTCCCCAAACCGTTTGGACTTCACTTAAGTCCTATAAATAAGACCCCAAGGGTCCTCCATCAGGCATGATGTTTCAGACGTCCAAAGGCTGCCTCGATCACTCCAGAGCAAATTCGACTTCCATCCTCTGCCTAGGGGCTGCCGGTCTGAGACCCACACTCCATCCTGAAGCTGCTTTCTCTCTCTCCGCCAAAGAAGGTGGGAAGGGGGAGATCTCATCATCAAGCAACCTGTGAAGCTGGTGGATCGTTTCTCTCTCTCTCCAAGGGGTTGACTTTCCTCTCTCCTTTGTGGGGATGACGCTCTCTCTCTCTCTCTTCTTACCTCCTTCTTTGTCCTAGTCATGAGCGAGTAGTCTCTCTCACTAGGGTGCGGGGAGTAGCCCCGCTACCCATGCTTTCATATCATGTAAATGTAATCCATAGTTTGTAATATAGAGTTTATATCTTTTCAGTTCAACATCAAACGTTTAATGAATGCTTGTTGCTTGATCACCAACTTGTGTTATCCTTTATCTTTTAGTATGAATTTTCTAAGTTTGTACTATTAGATTTGAAACTCGTTTGCATGTTGGTTCTTGGCGCATGTATCCACCATGCATCTGTTTCGGTATCTAGGAGTGTCTTTCAAGAAGTGGAGTATACTCACTCCCATCGCTGTACCTTCATGCTATGAAATGGAATCAGTTGACGTGTGAAAGTACAACTTTGGTGAGTCGAGGAACACACATTGCGAAGGGAATGTTGTAAAGTAAGTGACCATACCTATATGGATGGATGGCATTACAACATTCCCGCGCTCCTTGTAGTTAGTTATCCGAAAGGAAACTAAGTCTACAAAGATACTAATTGATCTAACTCTTATTGCAGGTTATGCTTTTATGTTGAATGTGTTGATCCATGTGTAGTGGTGGTGAAAACCGATCACATCCTAGTGATTCCTTATCATTGTTAAAAACCTAAGTCTACTTTCTTGCATTTACTTTACTTTCACTTAGCTTAAAAACAACCAAATCAACCTTTTGATCTAAATACCAATTATCAAGTGATTAAGTGAAATTCTAACGTTTTCCATCTTGTTGCTCACAACAAGTCCGTTGTCCCGTGGATTCGACCCTTAACTATACTACGATAAGACTTCCACGTATCTTAGCATACGTGGGTGGAGTTCTCTATCTAGTATAAGCAAGGCTAAACTTAAAGACATACCATCTTTAGGATTTTTAGTGGTGCACACAATTCCACCGCCGCATTCGTCTCAATCACCAACGAGCCAGGCAAATGGCTGACGAACAATGCCAGGATGCTTTGGTGTTGGAGAGGGTAAATGCCGCCATCGCCGCTCAACGGGCACAACTCATCACGGATACTCGTGCCCAAATCCAAGCGGAGATTCGTGCGGAAGAGAAAGCTCGCATCAGAGCTGAAACTGAGGCAACAACCCAAGCTGCTCAGTTGGAGTTAAGGAACAAGAAACTGAGGGACTACGCTGTCCCAAAGAACAATGAGGATAACCAACCGGTCCGACCTCCGATTATTAATATCCCCAAATTTGAGATTCGGACCCAGTGGATCCAGATCATGCAAGGCATCTCTTTCTTCAGAGTTTCTGGAGATGATTGCATGGATCATCTAAAAATATTTAAGGCACTGTGCCGCCTGGTTCCGCAAGCCAGAGTCGCTTTTGATGTGATAATGCTTCATCTATTCCATTTCACTCTGTCTAGGAGGGCCCTGAGTTGGTATAACTCACTTGACAGGGAACCCATAATAACCACTTGGGCTCCCCTAGAGGAAAAGTTCTTAGATAAGTTCTTCCCCCCCTCACTGACTTATGAAATCAGAGGGCAGATCAATCACTTCTCTCAACTACCCGGAGAAACCCTCGCTGAAGCATGGGTAAGGTTTAAAGAACTTTTGCAGAAGTGCCCCCATCATGGAATCTCCCAGAATCAATTGATAGAAACCTTCTATCGGGGAGTGAGCGATGATATTAAATAGTTTTTGGACTCCTCATCCGGAGGAAACTTCATGAGAAAGAATTATGAGGATGCCTGGAAAATCGTTACACTCGGAGCTGAGAACCAGTCTAACTGGGGACGGTCAGCCGGTAAAGGTGTCCTCAAGGTCTAAAAAGCTGAAGAATCAATAGAGATGAAGGCAATAGCTGAAGCCCTGAAAACCATAGTTCATAAACAACAAGCTCTCGAGACTTCTCTCAGAGAGTTTGATAAGAAGAAAAATCCTCTAGTTTAACAAGTCAAGGCCGCCACAGGTACCTGTGAGGCCTGTCATGCTTCTGACCATCCAACCCTTTCCTGCGGTATGCTTTATAATGTGATGATGGATCTGCATCCACCACAACAACCATATGAACCCATCACCGACCAGTCTGAAGAACAACTACCGGAACAAGTCAACTCTATCCATTCTATCCCTGGACAAGTCTATTACAACCCTTATCAAACAAGGAATCATCCAGGATTTCAGTATGGAAACCCTGCTGGGACCGCTAATCCACAACATCAGACACAGGGGGGATCCTCTAGTAGGTTACCACCTGGATTCTCAAACAATTTCAACCAAAATCAAGGGAATTCCAGGAATAACTTCCCTAGGGCTAACTACCCCAGGAACCAATCAGCCTACTATTAGTACACTCATCCCCAGCTCCATCCACAGCTGCATACTCAACAACCTCAGCTGGCGTTGCCACCACAACAATCTCAACAAGCCCAACAACAAAACCCTCTGAAAAACACTTCTCAACCGGATGATGAAATATCTTTGATAAGGCAGATGCTGCAATCTCAACAGACTATGCTCGCTAACCAGCAAGCACAGCAAAAAGCAGTAGAAGCCCAGCTTGCCCAGATTGGTGCACAATTGAAGCCTCCGGCAGGCACATTTGCAGGGCAGCCCGAATCGAATCCTAAGCATGGACAGAACAGACATGAACAATTGAATGTTGTCACCATGAGATCGGGACACACTCTTCATGAGACTACCAACAATAATGATGATACCCCCGCTTGTATGACGAATGAGAGCCCACAACAAGGAATAGAGAAGCCTGCAGAGGGCACAAAGGGCAAAGATAAAGACCAAGTGTCCACAGAACCTGAAGTTTTGCAATATAAACCAAGAATCCCGTATCCAGGAAGATTGCGAGAAATGAAGATGGACACCAGGTTTCAAAAGTTCAAGGAGGCGATGAAGAAACTATATATTGATATCCCGCTCCTTGATGCTCTTTCCGAGGTGCCGGCCTGGGAAAAATACCTCAAGACCTTACTATCAAGGAAGTACATCACCGAGGAGCAAGAAACTGTTAAGCTTGCTCAGACCACTTCGGACATCATCTTAAACAAGATGCCCAAAAAGAAGAAGGACCCAAGTTCCTTCGGAATCCAATGTTGCATTGAAAATGCATCCACTAAAAAAGGATTAGCTGACCTTGGGGCCAGTATATCGATCATGCCTTATTCCATGTGCAAACGTCTGGGTTTCACCGAATTTATGCCTATAGAAATGACTATTCAATTAGCTGATTCCACCATAACCGCACCTCTGGGGATCATTGAAGATATCCCAGTAAGGATAGGCAAGGATGCATACGTCCCGTGCGACTTCATTATCATAGACATTAAAGAAGACTTGAGATACTCGATTATTTTCGGCAGACCTTTCCTCGCTACTGCCAGGGAACTTATTGACGTCGAAGCTGGCACCATCATCCTTAGGCTCGGAAAAGAAGCAATTCAATTCCGAGTCCTTAATAGCATGAAAGGCCCTAGTATCAAAGAGGAGGTTTTTCTTTTTGACGCAATACAACAAATGTCTCAGTTAGAAATATCCGAGCCAGCTGACGAACTAGAAAATGTCCTAATCAATCCGGATGTTGAATTCTCTGCGAACGAACTATTTCAACAATGCCTGCAACATCTAGAAAAGGCCGAAGAAGCATCAACGACCACTTTTGAAGAACTTAAAGCTGTTACCATTATAGAAGCAGCTGAGCCACCAAAAACCCCTGAAATGAAGACTTTACCCACAGGGCTTAAACATTTTTTCTTAGATAAGGAAAAACTATGCCTGGTCATCATCATCTCTACCCTTACCAAAGATCAGGAAGAAAAGCTCATGGATGAGATGAAGAAGCATAAAAAGGTCATTGGATATAAGATAACTGACCTAACAGGCATAAATCCATCCCTGTGTATGCATAGACTTCCAATGGCTGAAGAATTCAAGCCATCCCGCGAACAGCAAAGAAAACTGAATCCTAATCTCAAGGAGGTGGTTCGCCTGGAGGTCCTCAAATTACTCAAAGCTGGCATAATCTACCCTATCTCTGACTCCCAGTGGGTCAGCCCTGTCCAAGTTGTTCCAAAAAAGGGAGGCACTACCGTAGTGCTTAATGACAAAAATGAGTTAGTGCCCACCAGGACTATAACAGGGTGGCGGATGTGTATTGACTATAGGAAGCTGAACAAAGCCACGAGGAAAGACCACTACCCTCTACCCTTCCTTGATGAAGTCCTAGAATGCCTGGCTCATCAAAAATATTTTTGCTATCTCGATGGTTATTCTGGGTTTTACCAAATACCCATACACCCAGAAGGCCAGGAAAAAACTACCTTCACCTGTCCTTTTGGGACATATGCCTTTAGAAGAATGCCGTTCGGGTTGTGTAACGCACCAACTACTTTCCAATGCTGTATGTCTGCCATCTTCGCCGATTTAACTGAATCCGTCATGGAAGTGTTTATGGATGATTTCTCAGTCTATGGAGATTCCTTCGATAACTGTTTAATCAATCTTGGACAAGTTCTGCAACACTGCGAGGAAACGAACCATATCCTGAATTGGGAGAAATGCCATTTCATGGTAACGGAAGGTGTCATCCTAGGGCGCAGGGTGAGCGATAGGGGGATCGAGGTGGATAAAGCAAAAATCGATGTTATTTCTAAACTATCACCACCGAAAGATATAAAGGGAGTAAGAGCTTTCTTGGGTCAAGCGGGGTTCTACAGAAGATTCATCAAAGATTTTTCAAAGATAGCATAGCCCATGACCCAGCTTCTGACTAAAGATACTGACTTCATATTTAATCAAGAATGTATGCAAAGCTTCTCCACCCTCAAGAATGCTTTAATCTCCGCGCCTATTCTAAGAGCCCCAGATTGGTCGCAGCCTTTTGAAATCATGTGCGACACAAGTGATTACGCTATAGGGGCTGTTTTAGGACAGCAAATTGATAAGAAACCTTACATCATCTACTACGCATCCAAAACGCTAGATGAAGCACAAAACAACTATACTACCACATAAAAAGTGTTTCTGGCTGTCATCTATGCATTCAAAAAATTTCGCTCGTATCTGATTGGTACTAAGGTCATTGTTTATACCGATCACTCCTCCATTCGATACCTGATTCAAAAGCAAGATGCCAAACCCAGGCTCATCCGATGGGTGATGATGCTTCAGGAATTCAACTTGGAAATTAAAGATAAAAGTGGAGTGGAAAATGTTGTAGCTGACCATTTCAGCCGTATCGAGGTTGAAGAAGAAGACAAAATCCCTATCCGATATTCTCTTCCAGATGACCAGCTTATGAAGGCCACCCATGGATTCCCTTGGTATGCGGATATCGTAAATTATCTAGCCACATGGATTATCCACCCCTCTACTTCCTATCATGATAAAAGGAAGTTCCTTCATGACATAAAACAATATTATTGGGATGAACCCTACCTGTTTCACCTTTGTGCTGACGGACTTTTCCGTCATTGTTTGCCAGAAGAAGAAATAACCCCGGTCCTAGAGCATTGCCATTTAGGACCCATGGGGGGCACATGATTGCTAAGAAAACAACTATAAAAGTCTTACAATCTGGTTTCTTCTGGCCCATCATATCAAAGGATTCATATGATTTTGTGAAAGCTTGTAACAAATGCCAATTTTCTGGCAACATATCTAAAAGAGATGAAATGCCCCTCACTATGTGGCAGGAAATTGAGCTTTTTGATGTGTGGGGGGTAGACTACATGGGCCCTTTACCTTCATCCTATGGCTTCTCTTACATCTTGGTCACAATGGACTATGTCTCAAAGTGGGTCGAAGCTATACCCACTGTGTCCAACGATTCCAAGCATGTTATGAAATTGTTCAAAGACATTATTTTCCCAAGATTTGGAGTTCCAAGAACTGTCATATCAGATGGCGGGACCCATTTCTTGGAATGAAGTTTTGAAGCCTTACTGAAAAAGTACGGAGTCAATCACAAAGTTGCCACACCCTACCATCCACAGACTAGTGGACAGGTTGAGATATCAAATAGAGAATTAAAGGCAATTCATGAAAAAACGGTGAACAGAAACCGCACTGATTGGTCCACCAAACTTCCTGACACCCTTTGGGCATACCGAACTGCATATAAAACACCAATCGGAACAACCCTATTTCATTTGGTGTACGGGAAGTCATGTCATCTTCCAGTAGAGCTGGAATTCAAAGCCTGGTGGGCCATCAAACAATTAAATTTCGATCTCAAAAGTGCAGGAGAGAATAGACAACTCCAATTGTAGGAGCTAGAAGAGCTCCAAATGACCGCCTATCAGAACGCCAGAATATATAAGGAGCAGACAAAAATGTGGCACGACGGTCATCTCGAAAGGAAAGACATCACCGTCGGCGACAACATACTCCTTTTCAACTCCAAGCTCAAGTTGTTCCCCGGAAAACTTCGAACAAAATGGTTCGGGCCCTTCACCATAAAGCATATTTATCCAACTGGAGCTGTGATAATTATCGACAATAATGGAGGAGAAAGGACAGTCAACGGTCATCATTTGAAAAGATACTACTCTCCGACAGACAAAATGCCAAGAGAAACCATAGAAATCAAAGACGCCACGCCGTCAGCATAACAACGTCTCAGCTTCGTCGAGCCAGCGACGTAAAACCCAGACGCTACTTGGGAGGCAACCCAAGATTTCAGTTTCTTTCTTTATTTCCCGTTCTCTTTACTTTAGGTTTATCTTATGAAAATACAAAAAAAAATTATACAACCAAAACAAACATAAAAATAGCAAAATGAAAATATACAAAAAAATTCACATAACTAAAACAAACATAAAAAAATATATATTTCTTTTGTTCAACCTTAACCCTACCAAACGGTTCTGAATCCGTTTGGGACCAAACAGTCTTGAAACCGTTTGGAACCAAATGGTCTCGAAACTGTTTGGAACCAAACAGTCTTGAAACCGTTTGGAACCAAACGGTCCTGAAACAGTTTGGGACCAAACGGTCTTCAAACCGTTTGGAGCCAAACGGTCTTCAAACCGTTTGGAGCCAAACGGTCTTCAAACCGTTTGGAGCCAAACGGTCTGTAAACCGTTTGGGACCAAACGGTCTCGAAACCATTTGGGAATCCAACCGGTCGCTAAACCATTTGACCTAGGGTTTTTGTCAAGTCAACCCCCCATTTCCTATAAATATAAACCCTACCCCTTCGTTTTTCTCTCTTCGGCTCTCGAACCCTCTCGTGCTTCTGTGCATGAACTATTCCATTGCCTCTTCTCTCCCTGTTTCCGTCCTCTGCCTCCGACGACCAGGTTCCCGTGCTTCTACACGGCAACCTCACCTTCGTTCCACCACCCTTCGCTTCTTCACCGTCGACGCTACCAACAGCTGTAAGGTAGTCCAGTAGTTCTACCATTCTTTTGGCTTCCGCAACCCTCCGCACCGCTGTTATCATCATCGGTGCCACCGTGGTGCTTCCTCTTCTACAATGTCGGTGCCACCTTCGCCTTCGTTATCGCCGGACTTGCCGCAATCCTCTTTATCTTCATCTCTAGCACCGTCAGCTCCGACCGCTGTCACCTTCATTTTAATTTTTGACGGACTTTTCCATCGCCGTTTTCATCGCCGACGACCTTTTCCATCGCCGCCTCCGACCGGCTGATTACCTGACGTTTTGCCTTCCAAACGGTCCCCAAACCGTTTGGGACCAAACGGCCTTCAAACCGTTTGGGGCCAAACGGCCTTCAAACCGTTTGGAACCAAACGGTCTTGAAACCGTTTGGGACCAAACGGTCTTGAAACCGTTTGGGACCAAACGGTCTTGAAACCGTTTGGGACCAAACGGTCTTCAAACCGTTTGGAACCAAACGGTCTTGAAACCGTTTGGAACCAAACAGTCTTCAAACCATTTGGAACCAAACAGTCTTGAAACCGTTTGGAACCAAATGGTCTTCAAACCGTTTGGGATCGTTTAAGTCTCATAAAAACAAATATATATATATATATATATATATATATATATATATATATATATATATAAAACCAAATAAATACAAATAAAATTCAATCCTTTCTTTATGCATGTGTTCTCACTTATAATTTCTCCATTTTTCAGATATGGCGTCACCAGCTAAGTACGCTCCGAGAACTGAAGACGCTCCAATCTGGACAAAGGAGAAAATGATGGAAGAACTGACCAAACTCCAGAAAATCAGGGATGTCTTCAACAAAACTGGAAAGGCCCCTCCAAAAGTCAAGATGATGGAGGTTCTGTGTGACATTGAACGCCTCAACAAATGTCTAGCAGAGGCGACTGACGAAGAAGTGGAAGAAATATCTTCCGACGACGACGAAGGCTCGGAATACACACCAAATCCCGAGGAGGAATCCCCAGCCGAAGAACAAAAAGGGAAATGCAAGGTCCAGGAAGCTGCAACCGGACAACCCTCCAAGAAACAGGCAAGAAAACAAGTCCGCCCTGCCTCTGCTATGGACCAACCCCTTGCAACACCTACCACCACCATCCCTGTTACCACCCGCACCTTCCTTCCTATCATCACCACCGCACCCCCACCTGAAAACCTTTACATCTACACCATCCCATCCATCGACAAAGTCCTGAAACCAACAAAGTACGTCCGCTCAAGTGTACTACTGAAGATGGGGATCTATGAAAGAGTCCTCACTATGCTCGACAACGTCAACGTATCCAGACTCTGTTTCATCCCCGAAATCTCATATGTCAAGCCCACCACAAAATTCTTTACCCATCTTACTAAAGAAACGGTGGAAATTACACACAAAGCACGAGATGGTGGTGATCGCCGGTTGGTTACCAAGCTCTTTGGGAATGACGTCGTGATAATAGAAAATCTTCTAAACGCAATTTTCATCGACAATCCTGAGCAGCTCAAAAAGGCCGGAGTTGCAGAAACAGAGACCGACCCGTTCAACAAACATACCTTCTGGAAGTCACTAACGGGGATCCCAACCTACGAGCCAAAAACATGTAAAGCCTCCAACATTCACTCAGGGTTTGTGCGCACGCTTCACAAAATCATTACCAGTGTGCTACTCCCCAGATAAAAGGGAGGAAACGTTATCATTGCCGATCTTTTCATCTTATTGTCTATCCTGCACAGAAAGTCCGTCAACATCGGACAACTTTTGATACAAAAGTTCTCCAACTACGCCATAGGAAAGGAAATTTGCATAGGAGGTCATGTCACCTCCATCATAAAATACCTCAAGATGGACAGACCCCTACCGCGTTGCACGCAAATAAAGGGGACATCCTTACCAATGAACAAACCTTGAAGAACTCCTTCATTATTAAGGAAAAGGATGAGAAACTATACTACGTCTTCTGCCCTATAGTCAAGTCATCCAGAACTCTCCTCCCGCTTCCGGAGCTCACAAGTTACGACAATGAAAAGCTCCTCTTCACTGACGAGGAGCTTTTACAACTCTTAGCTTCGGTTAAAACAACTGAAAAGAAATCACAAGCGGGACAGACGGAGCTAAGTATCACTACCCCAGCAGCTCGACAATCAAAAATACCTGTAAAACGACCTTGCAGAAGGCAGTTGCAGGCACAACAGCTGTCGGGGACACTGACTTCAAAACCGCATCCTGAAGACAACCCACTCCCTGACGATCACTTAACCACCTCATCAATCAACTCTTTCATTAAGAGTCTGCATGATCAGCTAACCGCCACCACCACTCCACCCTCCACCTTCCCAACATCCACCTCTCTTCCTTTCTTCACCACCTCCACACAACCATTCACATCCTCCTCTTCACCCCTTTTTCCTTCGGGCTCTCACTTCTCCACCCCTATGCCCGACTTTACCACTTTCCCTTTCCCCTCCACAGTCTCTACCCCATCTCTATCACTCCCACCACTTTCAGATGAGATACCACCACCCTTCACATCCACCACCATCCCGACACCGCTGGTGACTCCATCCATAGTCACCACGTAGCTCGGGGCATCATCAGCGTCTCTTCTACAGGGCACTACCACCCTCCCACATAGACCCCAGCCACCCCACCCTTCCACTTCTGGGGTCCCTTTTGCCAAAATCGGTGAGGAATTCAGCTGTGAATTCGACGCCGTCCGAAACCTCCTCACTGATCCCTCTAACATTTTACATTCTATTTTTTCTTGTGTGCAGGGAATATCGAAACAAGTGTCCACGATCGACAAGCAAAGCCGAGCCTTGCCCAACATCCTCCAAGGGTTTCAGCAATGACAAGATGCAGTGGCTACGCAAGTTGAGAACATCAACAACCACTACAATACCTTGCCGGAACTGGTCCTTGGAGCGAAGCACCAGCAAGAAGCGACGACAAAGCAAGTCGACGAGATCTCTACGCAGACTCAACCTCTGCCTGAGACTCTCTGCGAGCTACAACAACAACAAGAAGTTCTGAGCACGCGCTTGGACACCATCAGCATCACCCTCACACAGCTACATAATCGCCAATAGGAGTCAACTAATAATGACATCCAACAGCTGTGTGCTCAGGTTACAGATCTAACAGCATGTCTCCTCTCCACCGAGGGCCGATATAATGACCTCAAAGAATCCCACGACGCACTGCTCGAAACACACGAGCATCTGCAAGTGGCTTTCGATGAGTTACAAACCACCCACCGGCGGTGCAAAAAGACCGCAAGTAAAAAGCCAGCAGACAAGGCAGCGGAAGACTAGGATGGCGATAGTGATGAAGAAGAAGAAGACTCTGACTCATCTGCTGACTCGGACAATGATACCACCTCCTCAGGTGACAAATATGATGACAGAGAGGACCAAGGAAACACAGCAGAACCTTCTCTCAAAGCTTCCGACAAAGGCCACCATGACGGTGAACATCACCCCAAGTCCCCACATAATGAGAACGTTAACATGTCATATGGGGACCAATTCCTTGATTATTCCGCTCTGGGGTCCATCGGGGAGTCTTCCAAAGATGCGGCTTTCGCTGAGTTACACCAATGCATATTAGGAACCAACGCAAGCCCACCAACGACAACCACTCAACCGCCCTCCACTCTTGACAAAGCAGTGCCTTCCCCCCAAGACCCGGACGAGTCAGAACGAGTAAGCTTAGATACAGATGAAGAACTCGATTCTGCTTCATATTCGGATGACGAGATGCCGGACTATGCAGAAGTCCTGGAACAACCTTCTTCCACCCCTCCGCACGAACTTCCCCCGCCACCACCTCTACCGAACAAAATGCATGATTTTGATATGTCGGCCATCTCCACATTAGATGCTCAGGACATTTTTATACTGAACACTATTGTGGACGATGCAAAGGCAGGGGAATACATCATCTACAATAACACCAAAACTAGGCGCAAGATGACACGAGAAGACTTCTGCCACATCCTGCGACCTCGGTCCACGATGCCGATGGCACTCTTCCGTGTCCTTCTCGCCAACTGTATAGAAATGTATAGAATTTCTAAGAGGCAACAACCGGTTTTCAACGCCTCACCTTCTCTGTCTATTGGCCTTTTATACAAAGACATAAGAGCAAATTCAATCGAGCGGTTGCGTGCTGGTTTAGCACGACGGGCACGTTATCTCACCGTGCCATTTCAAATCTCAGATCATTGGCTGTTTATGACCGTCGACACCGAAGCTCGGGATGCCAAGGTCTATAATTTTTGCGGCGCTGAGCTACCCGTCGGGACAATAAACTACGTTGGTGAAGCAGCTGGTGAAGCAAGATGCATACCCTTCCGGCTGCTTAAGTTAATCGGGGCCGCACGCCCGTCTCTCCGCCAAGACTGGAGCCAGCCCTGGTTCCGAATAATTAACCCTCAAGTTCAAGCCGCCGAAGGATCTGGGGATTGCGCTTTCTGCACCATACGTCACATCCAAGCACTGAACGACGAAATCCCTTTCACTGACCTAGTTGTTGAAGATTTTCATTCTTTGTGAGAGCGTTACACCATGGAGCTCATCCATGATAGAAGGTTCTTCAAGGACCCGACAATGGCACTAGATGACGTACCTCGTTACCTATTTTTAGCTATCCAATGCCCGAAGAAGTGACCTTTCTGACAAACCCTGAAAGAGTTGGAGAAATCAAAGGAGTCGGCCTTAGCTGCCGAGCAAAGTAAAGGGGACATCGATCCTTTGTCTGCCATAGAACCAACTTTTCCTGACTTCGATCACAATGCTTGCAAAGGTCTCTCCAACATTGAACTACGTCTCATTATGTCACGGCTTTCAGCCGAGAAGGATGAACTCGTATTCATGTCTTGTGACATACTAGTAATGGAAGACACACTTCGAGAGACTTTACAATTTAAAGGATCCCTCTCTGTAAGCTTAATGGTCACTTATCAGTTTCTACTCGGCCAAAATAACCCCACAACATATATGGCGTCCCCATACATGAAGGATGATCTTTTAAAGCTCAAGAACTTCGGAACAACTGAAGAACTGATCTCCTTTCTACAGCACACAACACCGAATTTCATCATGCTACCCTTCCTTTATCATGAGCACTGGATGCTCCTGGCAGCAAACCTACCAGAAGGAACAACAACAATCTATAACAGTTCCGATAGCCAGTACAATCCACAGTAGAAAAACTATGTCGTGACACCAAGGACTCCAACAGAGGTAGTGGAGAAGGAATGCGCCGACAAATTAATCGCCTTTCTAGGTCAGCATACAAGGGCTTACGACAAAGAACATTTTCATCGCCCTTCCTTCTGTCACAAATGTCCCTAGCAAATCCGAGAATCAAATGACTGTGACTTCCACGTCCTCTACTGGATGTACATCATCATCGTCCTTCAAAGACCAGTAGAAGATATGACTGACGTGGATTACCACGCTCTACGCAGACAGTTCGCAGCTAATCTGCTTCAATCACCAGGGGCAAATTTGGACATAACTTAGCCTGCAACCCTTGTCATTTTACTTCCCAACCTATCACTTTGACACTCTGAGGACAGAGTGAATGATAAGTTAGGGGGGGGGTACATTAGACAAGGGCGAGGTATCATTTCTAAAACCCTCTTTTTCCAATTTCTCCCTTCTATGTTTGTACATATTTTCTTTTTAACTTTTTTTTTAAATAGTCACCCTCAGTTAACTTTAGAATCCCGTTAGTCCTCAAAAGTAAATAGCACTTAGACATTTAATGGTGATTTAATAATGTCCCTCCACCGTTGATTTTCATGCTTTTGCTTCACTTCTTTATCTGACTCTCCACAGGTCAATATCAAGGCAGAAATAAGCCAGGCTCTCAAGGGTGAGAGGGGCATCAGGCAACTGCCAAATCAAGAAGCTCTACAAGTGGACCACAAACCAAATAAGTGCATGTTGAAAAACTCTAAGAACAACTTTCCTCTCTCCAAAATAAAAGAGGCTTGGCCGCCCAAAATAATTTCCCAAACAAAACCCCAAAACCCAAGCCTGTGAGTTTTCGAATAAAAGCCAGAGAGTCGAATAAAATTATGAGAGTTGTGCCATGAATAAGGATCTATATAAAGAACCGATGAAGGTCTCACCCGGCCGGCACATTCAGCTACCCTCACAAAGGCAGATGTTTCGTGCCCGATAGTGAAACCCTAAGGTATCCAAATATATGAAATGCTTATAAAGGACTCGCCTGGCTGATATATTCAGTTGCCCTCACAAAGGCAGATGTGTCGTGCCCAGTAGTGAGATCCTAAAAGCATAGACAACCCCTCCCCCACTTGAAGGGGGAGTTACACTTCAAGCCTTTAGCCAACCCTCATACCCTCTCTAGTTTCCAGTAGGTCCTTCAGAGAGGTATAATGCTGATTAGAGTCAACAACATGCACAGAATAAAGGTGGTCCCGATGCGAGCTACGCGATACGGAAGAAACCTGAGACCCAAGCAACTCTCAAAACCTGAAAGAGTCATAGCAAGCAATAAGACCTGATATGACCTTAGGAGAACTCAGGTTAAGAATTGAAGTAAGAATATGGAAATCCTAACTAAATAAAATCACCTCGCCATTACATGCCTCAGCTCTATCTAACTTGAGGACAAGCTAGACTCTAAGTTAGGGGGGTGATAACCTCCAATTTTGGATGATTATCTTAGTCTTTTCTTCAGTTTTCCACACTCTTTCCACAATTAAATTCATCCATAATCCCTAAATAGTCCCTCTTTTTGTAAATATATCTTTAGACTAACTTTCCCCCTTTATATTTGCAGAAAAAGACACAAAAAAAACCATAAAAGACTAAATCAGCCTTAAGACCGCATGAAGCCAAATGGTCCCAAGACCGCATGAAGCCAATCGGTCCCAAGATCGCATTGAGTCACACAGTCTCAAGACCGCATGAAGCCAATCGTTCTCGAGACCGCATGGAGTCACACAGTCTCAAGACCGCATGAAGCCAATCGGTCCCGAGACCACATGGAGTCACACGGTCTCAAGACTGCATGAAGCCAATCGGTCCCGAGACCACATGGAGTCACACGGTCTCAAGACTGCATGAAGCTAACCGGTCCTGAGACCGCATGGAGTCAACCGGTCCCGAGACCGCATGAAGCTAAACGGTCTTGGGGTCCAAACGGTCTTGAGATCCAAACGATCTTGAGATCCAAACGGTCTCAAGGTCCAAACGGTGTTGAGATCCAAACGGTCTTGAGATCCAAACGGTCTCAGGCCCAAACGGTCTTGAGGTCCAAACAGTCCCCAAACCGTTTGGACTTCACTTAAGGCCTATAAATAAGACCACAAGGGTCCTCCACCAGGCATGAAGTTTCAGACGTCCAAAGGCTGCCTCGATCACTCCAGAGCAAATCTGACTTCCATCCTCCACCCAGGGGCTGTCGGTCTGAGACCCACACTCCATCCCGAAGCTGCTTTCTCTCTCTCTGCCAATGAAGGTGGGAATGGGGAGATCTCGTCATCAAGCAACCTGTGAAGCTGGTGGATTGTTTCTCTCTCTCTCCAAGGGGTTGACTTTCCTCTCTCCTTTGTGGGGATGACGCTCTCTCTCTCTCTTCTTGCCTCCTTCTTTGTCCTAGTCATGAGCGAGTAGTCTCTCTCACTAGGGTGTGGGGAGTAGCCCCGCTACCCATGCTTTCATATCATGTAAATGTAATCCATAGTTTGTAATATAGAGTTTATATCTTTACAATTCAACATCAAACGTTCAATGAATGCTTGTTGCTTGATCACCAACTTGTGTTATCCTTTATCTTTTAGTATGAATTGTCTACATTTGTACTATTAGATTTGAAACTCGTTTGCATGTTGGTTCTTGGCGCATGTATCCACCATGCATCTATTTCGGTATCTAGGAGTGTCTTTCAAGAAGTGGAGTATACTCACTCCCATCGCTGTACCTTCATGCTATGAAATGGAACCAGTTGACATGTGAAAGTACAACTTTGGTGAGTCAAGGAACACACTTTGCGAAGGGAATGTTGTAAAGTAAGTGACCATACCTATATGGATGGCTGGCATTACAACATTCCCGAACACCTCGTAGTTAGTTATCCGAAAGGAAACTAAGTCTACAAAGATACTAACTGATCTAACTCTTATTGCAGGTTATGCTTTTATGTTGCATGTGTTGATCCATGTGTAGTGGTGGTGAAAACCGATCACATCCTAGTGATTCCTTATCATTGTTAACAACCTAAGTCTACTATCTTGCCTTTACTTTACTTGCACTTAGCTTAAAAACAACCAAATCAACCTTTTGATTTAAATACCAATTATCAAGTGATTAAGTGAAATTCTAACGTTTTCCATCTTGTTGCTCACAACAAGACCGTTGTCCCGTGGATTCGACCCTTAACTATACTGCGATAAGACTTCCACGTATCTTAGCATACGTGGGTGGAGTTCTCTATCTAGTATAAGCAAGGCTAAACTTAAAGACTTACCATCTTTAGGATTTTTAGTGGTGCACGCAATTCCATGTGAGTGGAAGCTCCATCAAATGCCTAATTGTTATTTTCTTCACAAACACAATTTTTGCTGATGTGCTTTCCTTTTATTTTCTTCATCATGGATGTTATTTTCCAACCAACCCAGAGGTAGCACAACCTAAGGATTTGGACATGGATGACTTTGCATGAAGTCATAGATCTATCTAATGGAGAAGACTCTTAATGGGAGGAAAAGTTGAGATAGATTAAACATCCTTCTACTTTGATCCTTATGTTATAACTTTCATGTAAGACAAATATGGGAGATAATGGTGTACTTCTATTAGATTGAATATAGTTCAAAAATATATTTCCACTACTATACATTGGTTTCTTTTTGTATATCATTTGATAATTAAGAATAAAATTACACACATTTCATCATTTGTTTTTTGTATGTTTGGAATAGATTGATTTATTCTCAAATTTAGTATGGAGTGGATCGGCTCTCGGGTCCCACTCCTTACCAGATGGTATCAGAGCCATAGTGGTCGGATTTATGACTATTTTAATTTTCTCTCCCTAATTAGAACCCTTGCCTAACATAGTGACCCTCTATGTGTGATACCCTAGAAATAACCTATAATAACTCATGATATGATGAAAGGTCAATTCAGGATCATAGGAAGTACACATAACTATCATGATGAGTAAACCCTTATGTGAAGAGGCTCTAGTTACACAAACCTTATGATGTCGGTTAATAGTGACATGTATCTTTGAATATAATAAGGTTTCAATTGATGCTGGAGTTAGGTTGTGAGGACAATGAAGTAGTAAATTAAGGATATCTTAAATGGAAATTGTCACTTGGTTCTCATTTTGATTTTGGAACCTATATTCCATTTTGTATCGTAAAGTTTTGTCATCCATTTTTTTATATTTTATATGTACAAATATTTTTTTATTATTTTATCGAGGTTTTCAAGAACTAGGTCACAATGAATAGATATGTGATATTTTGGTAGAGAAACCCTAAAATAATTTGGGTAGAAATCTCAACCCTAGTTTTGTGTACGAAGTGATGACTAGGAAGATATATCTTATGATAACGTTTTAATTAAATTAGTTGTTGTATCTAATGCCCTTTGGATGATGGAATGAAACTTAGGGTTGGTAGGTTAGTAACACAAGGATGTGAAACTCAACCCTAGGTGGTCTTGACTCGTTAGTTGAATGCATGATATGGACAATATAAGCAACTAAAATTTTCACAACTAAAAGATGATATGTGATCATAGTAACTTGATGTTGTTTAGCTTGATTTGTTAGGTTAAACCTTTTTAAGGGGTGGAGTATGGGTAATTGATAATGTTTGGATGTTTAGATATTAAAAAAAAAATCATTTTAATGGGTAAATTGTTGTAACAAACTAGAACCTAGAATCTTACCCTATTCCATTATGATAAATCTAGTAAGATTTGGTTTCTTAGATTTAACCAAAAAAGGTTAAAAATTAAAACACATTCACATAATGACTTAATTATGTGCCATCATGTAATAAAATCATGAAATATGTTACATATATTTCCGTTACTAACATAATGAATAAATGAAAACATATAATACACTTTGGAGTAACAATTCATTATTACATGTCCATAAATATTAATAATGTTCAATTATTTAAATAAATATGAAATTATGGATGAAATATGTAAAATAAGTAAAATGCAGAATTTTGTGCAAAATAATAATATATATAACTCATTTGAAAATATATTGAAGATAATAAGACTCAATTAAGTAAGTGTTTATCATAAATTTACAATATTTTTTTAAATACAATGGCAATGTGTCAAAATTCCTAATGCTGCCATAACTCATAAATGGTCATCTTAAAATGAAATATAATGGTAAAAGCATGTTCCTTGGGTGTCAATTAGCTCGATTGCCAAGTTTCACTTTGTTTTAACAACAATAATTATTTTAAATATAATTTGAGAAGAAAATAGGGGAAAAAGCTAAAAGTGTTAAAAAAGTACTAAAAGTTTTCAAAAGTGGAACTAAACCTCAAGTTTGAAATCTACATACGAAATTTAGTCTATTTTGTACAATCCTATCTATTTTAATGTATTTATGAAAGAGATTGTATATTAAAGACAAAAACATTATATAATATGGTAAACCATCCCAAAAGGGAAAATTAATTTTAAAACCTTTGTCCTCACATTTTAATTTTCTTGTATGTCAAATTCATAATAAGATAGAATTCCTATGTGCCTTAAATTCATTATGAGAATAAAATAAATGATAAGATTTAACATTATTATATAAATAATCAAACACCCAAAAGATATTTAAAATGGGGCTCATAATATATAATGATTAAAGTGTAATATACATTCTATGGAAGGCCGGACATTGGAATGTGACAAAAAATAATAAAAATTAGTAGAATAGTATTCTAAGATATTAGAAGATTATGATAATTATTAAAGTAGATATTTTTGTAGTAAGATTAAATCCTATATACATTAGTTAAATAAGGAAACTAACACAAAAGTATAAAATAATGATAAACTATAATTCTCATTCCTTGATATAATTTTCATGTAAAACATATTTGTTGGATAATGCTAGTTGCCTTGAATAAACTGTGGAAGAAAATATGGCAGTAATAAGAAATAAAGGCTAAGACTGTTTTGCATCATAAGATTTCTTAAAATTTTTGTTGTCATGCGTAGTTTTGGATCTCCATTTCTTTTATAAACTATCACTTCTCAGACAATTCAATATTGTTCGCTTGTACCAAAAAATCATTTTCTTTTATAACCTCATTTTCCAAACCATATAATGAGATTTGTGATTCTCCTTTAAAAGAAAAATAAGATCATTGTTTGATTTCATGGTTTGTTTTGAATGATTTTTTGTGAATAATTGTCTTTCATGCTCTTTGATGGGCCTTATTGGCCATTAAGCCCAATTGAAAGAAAAAGAAAAAGAAAGGAGAAAGGAATTCAATGGGATAATGGAAATATAAGAAAATGGATAAAGGATGATTAAAAGGCTAAAAGATAATTTCCCAGAAAATAGGATTCCATGTTATAAAGTTTCCTTGGGGTTCAAGGAACTCAGGATAATTAAATATTAGCAAGGGAAATAAAGAATATGTGGAAAATGTGAATAAGAAGGTGTTTTCTTACAACTAAAGAAACGTAACTGATTAATTGATATAATGAGCCCAATTTTTGCAGGATGAAAGACAAAAATATAAAAGAGTTTCCCTTAAAATTTGAGGCAAAAAGGAGTTAAGAGTTGAGAGTTATCAATTTTTCAAGATCACCCTCAAAATAGGATTTTCCTTGCAATTTGGGAAATATTACCCTTCTTGTTTGAACGCGAATGATTGTGGTCATTGGATCTTAATCCAAACGATCCGGCTCATCATCAAAGTCCCAATGGGACAAGGACTGTAGCATGGTTTGCAAGAGGATTTTACTCCATCTTTTTCTCGTTATCTGATGGATGTGCGATCTTGGAAACATTTCCATTGAGATCAGGAAGGGATCCCGAACCACCGCAACCCTGGTTTGGTGGTCATTGGAAGCTTCAAGGCCAAACGCCCAATTGTGCCAAAAGATATGGCAGCGACAGGTTTAGAAACCCTAAAATATCCTTCCCAAGTCCTATATAAAGACCCTCTTCCAATACCTCACACCCTAAAGCTCTTGAACGACCACCTCTTAGATCCCATCAGTCCCTCTCTCTCCCAATCGAACTCTCTCAGGAGAGAGATCCACCTCACTCTGTCGCGGGCCGTGCAACAAGGAAGGGAGGAGGATGACATACAGCCATCGTCCGATCCAGGATTACCATGATCCACGAGAGGATCTAACAGTGCTAGGAGGTGACCAGATAAGTAAAGACACTCGCTGACCTGGAGTGTTAGATCGGAAATCAATGACCGACAGAGGAAGTGCGCACCACTGGTGGGACAATTGATGCAGAGCATCAGATCAAGGCGAGGCTCATCGGCGCAACGATCAAATGGCTGTGGAATTTCGGTATATATCTCTTTATGATCGAAATTACAGAAAATAGCTTTTCCTTGCAAAATTAATAGAAAACGCTAGGATTATCCAATGGAGAAACTTCATATATGAAATTTGTGTATAAAAATGCAAGGAATCTAATAAAAATGATTGTATAACCTGATTCTAGTTCGTTTTGAAAAAGTACTTTAATTTTATAGTAAAATGCATTTCAAGTTAATTAGAAACCCTAATGGTACATAAAGGATGATTCTTTGTAACTTAATGGGTTAATTTGAGGATTATCAACTTGTTAGCTGATAACATGGAGTTTTCATCTATTTTGAGTACAAAGATGGTTAATTTAGGGTTTATGACTATAAATGAATGATAAGATACATGGAAACCCTAATTTAGGGAAAAGGGAAAAGAAACCCATGTTATTTGTGAATTAAGAAGTAACTTGCTAAATGATAATCCTAAAATTGTTAGGAATTTTAAAAGCAGAGAAGTTAAATATTTTAAATGAATTTGATAAATTAGGGTTCAAATTACCTAAGAATGAAAACAAAACCCTTATTTTCAAGGAAACCCTAAAATTGGAATAGGAACCCTAAGGGAGAAGATGGAATTGGATAATTTTTGATAAAATGAAGTTGGAATGTTTATTTCAGGGTTTCTGTACAATTTGCTTGCTTGCTTGGACATTCTCTCTCTACATATTTAATTCTATAACCAAATCTGCAATAAGAGGTATGTGGTTACGCTTATGACTATATCGATTAGTTTTCTGAGGATTTGATCGACGTTTCCCTCAATGCTTGAAATAACTATTGGATGTTTCAATTCATGCAACTATAAAGTGATTATGACTATCACTATGAGTATACATGTATAACTAGCAAGATCTGAGTCCACCCCTGTGGCTATGCAAAGGCTAAGGATAACCTAGAGCAAGGTCTAGGGTATCATGCATTAGAAACTGGGCTACCATGTGTAGTGCCATGAGACTCTTAGCATACCATGAGTTAAGGAGTTGGCTACCTACGGGTAGTGCCATGTGACTCCACCCTAGAAATTGATTCACTTGATAGGTGAAGTCATGAGGGGTATAAAGGGAATATGGGACACATGGATCGCGTAGTTATACTTAAAACGTAAAATTGTTTGTTATATGATAATTGAATGCAATACATTGTTATAGATAATTGCTTGATTAGTGAATCCCCCACATACCAGCTTTGTCTGACGACGTTTTGTTTGTCGGCATTTTAGGTACAAACAAAAAGGACAAATAGTAAACTGTCATTTGTGAAATACACAAATTAAAATCCAAAGGATGATTAGTTAGCTAGTCCCAGTTTTGGATAGATATTTAGAAATCCAAAATTTTCAAAGGTATGCAAAATTTTATTTATTATAACTTTTTAGTTTAGTCTAGTAGAATTTAATAATTTCTATCAATTAATTGCTGAACCTTGATTCGAAAATTGATAAACGACACCAACCTATCAGTCTCCTTTAATTGGGGGTTATCGGAAGGTGGGGTCGTTACATTTTCTTTCATGGTTTTAGAAAAAGAAGTTAAGTAATAACTTTTTAAGTGGCCCTTCTCTCTATGAATACTATCTCCTCTCTAACCATCACATTGATATTCCATTTTAAGTAGTTTCCTTTTTTTTCAATATTGTTTAATCTTTTATGACTGACTTCTCATTCAATTCAAATTCTCACCCTAGATATATATATATGGTGTGATTCTACTTCTCCTTGTATTTATACGGTCGGCTCTTCAGTCCTTGTATTTCTTCTGCAACCCAATGTTACCTCTGATTTCACAATGTCTCCTCCTTATACCCAATCCCCCCTTTAACTAGTAATGTTTCTGATAGAATTCTCTGTCCATGGTCCTTCTCTAGTAAATTCCCTTGATTGAAACTATCTTGGTACTTCCTCAAGGTGGCCTGGGGATCATGGTGTCTAGCCTTGACGTGAGAATCAACCCAGGATGACACCCATTGGTTTTCAAGATTGGCGCCTCGAGTTTGTTCTTTGGATATGGTATACTTTTAATAAAATTGGCACATTTTCCCTAGTGAGGTAGCAAACTCACCTTTGTTTTCATTTTCTTCATAATAAAAGTTTCTCGATTTTGTGTTTCCTCACATTTGTGTTGTGATGAATACGTTATTTTTACTTTAAAATATCGCCGCTTTTGTCATGTGTCTTTTCACAAAACCAGTTTATGTTCGATGAACTATAATAAAGAAATATATTTAGTTCTATTAATTGTTAGCTTCCTCATTCCCTGGCTTCTCACCAATTGCTCCGTGCTAGCCATGGCAAAGAGGGTGATTTTGAGGTGATGTACCTTCAGAAATGTTATTTGAGGTCAATGAATTCGTTGAAAACCAAACGTCATCAGTGTTGTCTTACAACGACTTGAGAATTGATATCCCAGAATTCGACCACTGATTTATATCTTCCACTGTGGTATCATACTTTTTCATTTTGTATTCTGAGGTAAGGTAGATGACAGTTTTTTATCTCTCGACTTGTCCCCTTACAAGGATATTTAGGATTTTTTGATTGGTTGATGTTTCTAAAATTAATAGTAAATTATTCATAACCTAGAAAAATAAAATAAAACATTTTTTGGAATCGTTATGTTTTTCTTTAACAAATGGTGTCAATCTTATCCCATAAGTTAAATATAATAAATACATGATGTTCAAAGGATTTTCATAATTGTTTAATATTTATAAATGTGGGACCAAATATATTGGTAAAAACATTTGATAAAGAAAACAATCCTTCTATTCTTTTTAAAACACTCGAACTAGAATATATCATGGATTATGGTTACTTATTATTATGTATAAACCATTAATCATATTCTAAATTCATTATTATACGACTTGAATAAAAGTTTGTGTTCATCATAAAACTTACTTAGTGTTCCATATGCTATACTAGAATAGATGCATTATGTTTAGATCATATTAGTATGACTTTTTATCTTCAATTGAATTAGTAATACCTCCAATTGATAATTTCATCACATTTATAAGATGATACACAAATTAAGGGTTTATCTCTCATACTCAACTCAATATTGAATATCTAGGGTTTTCAAAATGTCAGCTTAGGTGAATAAATCATAATAATTATAATATCTTGTAAAGTCATCATTGTGTACATAGGTTCATTGATTCTATTCTAGACACATGGATACCCTACTTTCCATTTGACTCATTTGAGTCCATCCCTCAACATTTATCCTAGAGATAGATTTCCTCCATATCAAACTCACATATACTATATCCTCATCTAAATAACATATTAAATTCAATTAAATATTAGAAATTTTAGTTTAGAAACTCATACTTATTGACCTCAAATATGACTACATACATGTCAACTAAATTTCCAAGAAAATAGCCCCTTGGGCTAGTTTCTAAGCAAAATTGGTGCAAAATAATATAGTTATCTATACATAATACGTTCCATGTAATTTAAATCATTATATTTATGAAATAACTAAATAAAAATTATTGAGAAAAATCCAAATTAGTAGCATTTGATTCCCAAAAAAAATTCCCAATTGGTTAGTCAATTGCATGTAATTACTAGCAATGATCTTGATTATTTTAGTTGGATATAGTCTGACTTTCAACGTGATTACAAAGCTTAATGGGGATAGAAACACTCACCAAAGGTGCCAAGAACTTTAAAAACATAGGTCATACTCAAAATTTATAGAAAACCACAAAGGTTCTAGCAATTTAACAATTTTTCCTCCTCTCAACTTGGAAACCCAGAAAAGGAGATCAGGAGAGAAGGCAAGAGAAAATATGGTGATTTTTTGTATCCTTTATTCAAATCGTAGGAGGCACTAAATATAGTCATGTGATAGAAGAATCACCACGAAATGATATCTAAACAGGACCAACTTGATTCTATAATTTCTAAGAATATGAAAGCCAAGATGATAAATTCCACAATGTTTTCCTCTCAAAACCCTAACTCTCCTCTCTCTTTATACTTTTTTGTCTCTTGGACATGAAACACGGATTATGGGATCTAATAGGGTCTTAGGTTGATCATATTGACCAATTAAGTTGCTTGTAACAATTGTAAACAAGCCCTTCCTTGCATTTATTTATTTATTTAGACTTGTTGCTCGACTGAGTTATCATTGTAAGAAACTCAACCGACACCACTATCTAGATCAGTTGAACATATGTCACAAATTATTTAAATTTAATAATGTCTAACATAATGTTTCCAAGTTACAATTAAATTTATAACATTGATATGTGCCAATAAAAAGATAAAATCAAATATGAGATTGATATATTTTGTCCTGAATGCATGGTTGACTGAGTCTCTCCTATAGAAACTCAGTAGACAAACTCATAGAAATACTCAAAAATAATTTAATATTTTGTAAGAACAATTATATTTGAGTTTTCTAAATCATATACATATTTTATTTAAATTATAATTGAATGGTGTATACTAAAAATTGTTTACTACACCACTGTATTTATCATATTCTATATTCATATTCTACCAGAACCCTAATTTGGCAACTAGGTATTACACGTATCAAAACTTAAATATTCAAAATAAAAGCTTTACTAGATTTTCTCATTAAGTTTAAGAAATTATAATTCGAGTATCGTCATTGATCTAGCATAAGGAATGATCAACCTACTAATCATGCAATCATCCAAGTAAACCCTAATTAGATGTAAATTTAAAAATGGGATGTTACAAATTCTCCCCTCCTTTTAGGATTTCATCCTAACAAATATGTGGAGATCATATCTTGTCATAGTGCATCTCTTTCAACGTCTTGTTATATTAATTTTTAGTTCCCTTTTCTTTCATATGACACCAATTCCTTGCTTCTTGGATCCTTTACATTAGATTTCTAAATCTATTGGAATTTGAAAGATGTTTACATTACCTTGTTGAGTATTACAAACACTGAATTCACAAATCTTAGTAATACATAACTTAACAAGACATGATTCACATTACCTTTATTATTCTCTTTGAATATCTCATTGAACAAAGGTGATAACTCATATTGTATTAATATCTTCATCCATAAGTTCTCTTCATAAACAAGATCATTTAGTGGGCATCATTCTCAATTCTCAAATTTTTTATAGTTTTGGGTTTCAATGAAGAGGTTGCATATAGTTTGACACATTAGAACAATGAACTCATGACAACACACTAATATGGCCAAATGAATAAAATGAGTTGATTGTAATTAACTCCTTCTGAACATGACAATTGTATTGATGGAATCCTTAATTGTTGGGTAAAATAAGGATCTAAATCCTAAAATATGGAATATCGTGTGACATAAACATAGATTCTAAATGAAAATCCTTCTTTCATTCTTATTTGGAAGGAGTGGTTGACCCTAGATTCGTTTGAAATGCCCAAGAAAGATATGTATATAGTTATAGAGCTTTCATTTGTGGATATGATACACCTAAAGTGTTACCCTACATGTGAACAAATACCTTTTGATTTTCCCTTGAGTATGAGAATGGCTTAATTTTGACAATTTCTTTTCAAATGTATATGAGATGATGGAGTGCATTTCAACACCATTTTTATGACAAATTTCTTTTAAGGTGTCTAGGATGTAATGGAGTAGACTCTTAAATAATTTGGATACCTAATTACATAAGTGAAATAATTTCTAAAGTTATTTGAAGATTTAAAAGATCTTTGATAAAAGATGGATGTTAATTGGTATTGACATCATGATTATGATTCACAAGTTTATGACTTTTAGAATACTTAATTGTATGGTCAAATAAGTGAGTCTTGGTATTAAAATTGGTTGGTATGTAGTTTGGATAATTTTAAGCTATAAAAAAAGTTTCATGATGTTTTTATGCTCCTTGAAGAAGATATTGTGATTTGTAATTGGTGAATTAATGCATTATTCTTGACTTTAAAACTAGGGGTATTAATAATTTTAGACCAAGATGTTGATTTGTTACTTATCACATTCCCCTTTAAAGAATGAATTGGCTTACCCTCGGATCTATTAGATTGAATGACCCATAGTTTCTCTTCCTCACCATAGTACAATGTGCCTCAGTGAATCTAGCTCCCACATTGCCTAGATACTACATTGTGGGTTAAGCAGCAGAACCATAGTGACGGTTGACGTCATATCTCCAATGAGTTTTCTTTTTAACTTTATAATGTGGCATTCATATGTGAATCGAGTGAGAATGAGTCTCCATCTCTTGTTACTCCTCAGGTGCTTCTACAGACCGTGGGTAGGAGAAGAGTAATGATAGAAATACCTAGTTTCATAACCCCAATGATACACATAGTCCAATATCTCCAACAATTAGGGTTGAAGTGACATGTGGTAGGAAAGAGAAAGAAAAATATGAGGGAGAGAAGATCCCAAAAAAAGAAAACCAATAGGAGAGAGAAGCTATTTTTTATAACTTTCAAACCAAAATAAATATTTTGATGAAATAAAAACCATTAGAATCCTTATAAAAAAAACCCAAAACAACAAATATTTACATGCTTTTGGAACATTACTATGAAATATAAAAATTAGTATTGTATATTGGAGTGGTACTCATTTTCTAAATTACACACCAATGCATAGTAAGTATTGCATGTCGTTCTTTTTCTTGGTATAGTACTCATTTTGATATAATACTCATTTTTATGCCATTATATTTAAAAAAATATTATAATGAGTAAAATAGTATAATTAATTTGTAGTATTCCTTTTTAATATCTTTATTTTACAATATTGTCCCCATAAAATAAAGCATGATGCAAAGTTTAAAAAATGACATAAAAAATGAGTAATATACCTAAAATGAGACGATACTCATTTTGGATTTAGTGTGTTACTCTAAAATGAGTTATATCCCCCAATGCAATACTGAGTTTTGAATAAAAATATTTTTACTTAGACTGTGTGATTTTTTGAATTTTTCTTATACACAAATAAGTATATTATATATGTTCATTTTTTAGATTATAATCATTTCTTGAAGAAATATATATGCATATATACATAAAAATACTAATTTTCAAATTTTATTATTCATTTTTTTCAAATATATATCAACATTAGTATTTTTTAGGATGTATTTTTTGTAAGGAATCTAAAGGTTTTTATTTCGTTATTAAATTCATTACAGTTTGCAAGTTATAAGTGTAACATTTTTTTCTCACAATTCCCTTCACTTCCTTTCTCTTTTGTCTTTATTGCCTATTGCGGTCCATGAAAATGGTGGTTTCTTACTGGGTCCAACTAGTTGGGAGTGGGAATTGGGTATGTAGCCAAGTACATGTGGGGTGTTGCATTGAATTTTTTGTAGGAGAACGATTCAAAAGTAGTGGCACTTATGGAAGAAGATGGTGAGGTGAAAAGAGAGGATGTGTTTGAGAGCTTGTGCATAGAGCTTCTCATAATGAATGAAAGGTGTGGGTAAATTTGTGAAGATGTTGTGCACCCTATGGAAGTTTCAACTTCCAATTGTAGTGTGAGGAGTCCCCACTTCTTCCTCCATCACAAGAGTAGAAATTGATGGAAGACTCCCAGTAATGGATTATCATGGTGAAGAAGAGACCCTTTGATGTCAATGTGAAGAATATTTAGGCCTCAAGACTAATAGATTGAGCTTTCTTAGACAAAATAGGTTAGATAAATATTGATATCTCATTGAATTTCGATCTCTCACTAACACTAACATTGTAGAACAGAGAAGGAAGAAGGAGACACTTCAGTAGCTCATACATCGTAGAGACAGAATATGTTGGTGGTTGCACTTTATAATAATATGAGAGAGGTTAAAAAGATAATATGAGAAGGAAGGGAGTGCCATCGGTTGTCACCAAAAAAGAGAGTCATTGTAGTGGCAGTTCATGGGACAACAAAACTCGTGTATGGCGTCATAGCACCGAGACTGAAAAGTGAGAGAGAGGTTATTTGAACTAGGTCTAGTTATAAGACCAGAGCACTGAGGCAAAACTTTGAATTGGCCACATTGAAAGAGAAATGCTACCACTTGGCAGATTGTGATAAGCCAAAAAGGGTAAAGAACCCTATAAATATTAGTAATAGCTTGTATCTTCTATAAATCATAGAAATTACATCCCTTTTTAGAAAATTACAATCAAGATACCAAAATTCTCAAAAATTTATGTAGAACATCATGAAATCATAATATTAGTACTTTCATGCATAAAATCAAATGAAATCATGAAAGTGTGTGATGCTAATTTGATGCATAATAATATACTAATGATGGTCGAATATTATAAAACTGCATCACAAAACACTATAATCATGTTTGGGAATCATATGAAGTGTGTGATGATGAGTTTAATGCATATATTTATGTAGTATGCCTTATATAGATAAGTAGGGAAAATAACCTTACATAAAATACAATCAATATTATTATATCTTGGAATTTGTAAAATATGCTAGAAATCGTACATATAACCTCATCCGTAACTATTACATCATCTTTACACATGAATTCATGTTATTTAAAGATGATCCTTAATACACGGTCTATAACCCTAAGATGAATAATGAATGTAACCTAATGTTAATATATTCACATAATAGTGTGAAACACAATTATCAGCAAATAAACCATAATCTAAGCATGATATTAGTAAGATAATTCCAAGGTAAGAATAGAAGTGAAGATGACAAGATATATTAACATTTAAGACAAAACCCTAAAGTGAACCTAACTAGAGTTAATAAAGAATCTAATAATAGTAAATTTTCTTATCGTGATTAATGATTGACAAGGATATCTTTGATACTAGGAATGTTGTTTACATTATCTGGATTTAAGGTACGCTTTACCTCCTACATGTCCTACTATTTATAACTCGGATTGATTCCTCTAACAGATCCAAATACAAAAAAGGCTTTGCTGGTCTGTGCATTACCCTATTCTGTTATGCCATCTGGGAGGAGAGGAATAAAAGAGTCCATCGGGGGACTAGAACTACTGAATCTAATCTAATCCAGAAGTTGTGTATAGACATTAGAAATGTGGTGAGATCTAAGAAAGACCTTGTAAAAGGAAGCTCTCTACTAGCTAGAAAATATTGGGGCATTTTGTAGTAAATACACCCTTGATATGGTGCGAGATGCTTTTGTTTGTAACACATACTCACTGATGTAATGGTTGGCGGGTTAGCTTTGCTACCCCTTTTGGCAATACTATTTACCTATTTCCACACAAAAAAAGATATTGTGTGAAATAATTGTTCTTATATGCTACCTTTACTTTATTTTCAATATATATGCTCTTGAATACATGAAACATAATATATTTGTTCCATTATATCTAAGCACATCAACTGTTTGGTAGTAATGTGTTGGAAAGTAAGGCACTTCAACTCATTGGTAATCAAGTACTATAAGGTGATCCAACTCTTTGGTAGTTTGATCACATTACGAAATGATTGAAATATTTGGTATTCGATCATAAAGCCTTAATTCATTCAAATCTTAGGTAGTAAATGCATGGATAATATAATGAAAAATGGGCTAAAATTATGGTATTTCTTTTGTTAATAAACATATTTTGTTCAGGTAGGCTATTATAATATTTGCTTATTACAGCCAAGTTTTAGTTTTATCTTATTGCCAAGTCATAGTATTAGATAGGTATATGAGTCAAGTAGCATACTCAATATGATATTTTAGAATATTGTTTTGATGTCCACCACTTCTAATATATTTTTTAGGTGATGTGGTTATACAATATTAAATACCTAGATAGTTGTGTGTTTCATGGCAAGAAGATGTACATATGGACCTATTTCCTAAAGATTCTATTTTAGATGTAGTATGTGCATTGGTAAAAGTTTACTATTGATGCACAGGAATGTAGTTTTTTTCACAGGTTGTTTGTTCATGTATACATGTAGTTTCTCATTGTTATAATATTTATGGATTTTTTATCATTATAAGTCTGTGAAACACTATTGCATCAAGTTATAATTATTTTTACCAATTTATGTTAAATTGTCAAATTTTATTCAGATATATGTTGCATTTTCCCCATTTTAGGTTGTTTGAGCAATTTAAAGACAATTAGATGCTACCAACATGAACGTCAGTAGCACCAACATTAGATGAAATCAACAGGGAATTCTATAAATCTCAGTGCTACCAAGATGTCATTTGATGCTACCAAAATATACTGAATCACCATGTAAAAAGCATCAAGAACCTGACTTTATGGTTTTAGTTCCATGGAACCCTAATCAGTGGTCCTGACTTTCACATCCAGAACAAGTCAGAACTCCCATAAATCAACTTGGTGCTACCAGAATTCTTGTCAGTAGTACTGACACTGATTAGGGTTTTAATTCAGCCTACAACTCAAAACCAGTGACTATCTATTCAGTGGAACCAACATTGCAAGATTAAAGTAGATTAATGATAAGATAGATCTAATGGATGAGATTTAAAGGTGGTCCAAGTCCTACTTATGACCTGAGGGGACTTCGGTGAGATCGAACGATCATGGTCTATCTTGTTGCCATAGAACATAGAGCCGAGGGAGGAGGAGATGAAGGAGAAGACCACATAACAGATGATTCAGGTACCTCAAGAAAGAAAATGTAGTCAATCCACATCTAGGCACTCACTACATGGAAATGTCTAGACTGGTTTCTCTAAGGGTTTTTATTAGTCTTATATTGTTTAGCTCATTTTCTCTCTCTTCTACTTTGTATTCGTTTATAGAAATCATGCGAAGCTAATCCCCTTGTTCCATAGGACCGTGGAGTAGTATGATGTTGCATTGTATTTGACTTCCATGATTTAATATATATAAATTTTCCTCTAATTTTGGATGTAAATCTATGTTTTTGTAATGAACTTCCTGTGCTTGATAACCACAACCAATTCATTAGACCATTAATTTCTTCGGGAGAGGGATTAAGGGTTGGAAACGTCATAGATTTAGATAGCCAATACCATGCCCTGGGATAGGGCCTACTCCTAGGAAGGGAACCATAACGACAAACGTCATCATTAAGATAACAAGTGTCATTAACAATAATAAAACATGCAGAAACGATCACTAACAGCGGATTACTGAAAATCACTGAAAATTAAAACTTTTTGCAAAGAGATCCACACATAGGAAATCTTTTCCATCATGAACCAGTGTATACATTTACATTCTGGTTCAAACATACATAATCGGTACCATCTCTTTTCAGAGACTACATCATCACTGTCGTATAAACATTATATACAGACAATATACGAATCTCGAGGCATCAAGCCAAAACCTCAGATTGATATATCCAAAAACACTGACTGAAAACTCCGAGGACCTGAGAGTACAGAGATGACACATAGGACTTCTAACTACATAACTTGACAGGCAGTATCTCCACTTGTGATCTCACTGCTGTCCCTGATGTTATTGCTACTGTCCTTTCCCTGCAAGATGTTCTCACTTTCCTCCGTGCTCGTCCACCTAAAAATGTTGGATCCCACGGGGGTGAGACAATTGTAAATTTTCCCAGCGGGAGATATAACTCTCTGCCAAAACATTATTATAGAAGCTTATTAAAATAAACTGAGCAGAAGGATTTATATATTTAATCAACGACAGGTAAGTCACTTGTATGAACAAAGTGAAGTAATCTCCTTTTTAAGGATAACATTGGATCTACTCATGGTAGACTCATAGTTCATCCATCTACTTGTAATGAATACAACAGATATGAAGAACATCAATGAACTACATATATAAATAGAAATGTAACATCAGCCAATGAATTTCCGTATTCAATCCTTAAGCAACATGCTATACGGCTGATTTCATTTTACAAACACACTTATGCCCTGAGGAGATGAGGTATACCGCTCATACTCCAACCGACCACTACGTAGTCGAAATCGGTACCATACATAGGTCTATGGAAGAGCCTGATTCCCATGACCTCTCACATCCCAGTCAGTGTGGGACAACAAGTAGGACTGTGTCGACTGCTCAAAATAGCTTTCCATGGTATACTAGAACTTTGCTGTAGAGTTACGGCGTCAACTGCACTCTCATCGGCCATCGAGAGATTTAATGTTTATCTCCATCGAACTGACATAAGTATTATGGGGAGATGTGTACAACATCTTTCCCAATCATCAGGAGATCAATGATACATCCATCCCGACACATGAAGGATTGAGAGGTTTGTTGTTTACCTTCCGTCAATCTCTTCACCGGACGTAAGGATATTTTTCGCCCATTTACCCCCACATATTAAAAATATACGTTCCAGGTTTTTCCCGCGGAGCACCGGTTTCACCATCGCCTATTCCTGACAATGATGGATCTATGGTCAGGGCTCTACATGAATAGATTTCACTTGATTAATTAAGTACATTCTCATATTCTTTTATCATCAGCCAAGTTCTCAAATAAGACTTATTACAACAATGCTATAAAGAAACATGTACTACTTTCAACAGATACTTATCAGTCTTTCAAAGACTTTGGGAACTCAGTCCCTCATTTCAAAATGGGAATTCTCATCCCTTCACATTATTATCTCCATAATCATATGGTTCTGGGTATTCAAACCCTTAACTCATCATTGAGCATCATTACCATTTATTAGGTAACTAACACCTTCAAGTCATCTAACCAAGGCATTCATGATACTTGTTACACAAGCATCACACATGGCTCACAAGTCCACAAAAATATCTTATCATCTCTTTCTAGACAACAACTTACTCATATGACTCATAGAATCCATGTACATTGTTACTTTTATCAAGCAACAACAACATCAAGGCAAAAAAGGCCAATCAACATTTATTATATAAATGTCACTGCTCAAACCTGGCTATATTCATCATCTCATCATACCTGCATGGTTATTAGGCATGATAACAGACATACTAGTTATTCATCACATCATGTGACACAACAATAACACCATTATTCCTTTATCAGGAATTAGGGTTTACTATCAACAAGGCTTATCATTCCCTTTACCCAAATCAGGGTTAGGGTTCCTCATTTCTCATATACCTTCACCCTTCTTAGGGCCTCTCATCATAACATAATATTAGAATATCATGTGACGTTAATTATTAATCAGGGTTTCTCATGGAATCACCCTCAACTAGGGTTTCACATGGAATCACCCTCAACTAGGATTTCACATGGAATCACCCTCAACTAGGGTTTCCACAATAGTTTCCCACAATTTGGGTTTACTATTCATCTCCATTAGGATTTCATTCAATTATCCATAATTAGAGATTCACTATTCATCCCAATTAGGGTTTTGTATCTCATTACCCTAAATTGATGTTTCACACGTCACTACCCTAAATTAGGGTCACATCCTCACCCTGGATTAGGGTTACATTTAGAATTGCCCTCAATTAGGGTTAGAACTCAATAGCCCCATAAATTAGGGTTTATGTTCATGATTAGGGTTTCATGATCTCTTTACTTAAGGATCATACCCTTAATCACCACATGAATCATATTCATATATGAATTCATGCTACATCAACTTCACAACTTGATAAGGTCATATCATTCCTTCAATCAAGTACATACAACTATGATTAACATAGTGTACCAAGTCATTGATCCTATAAGCAATTAAAGTTCATCCCTTAATTGGCACTATTCACTTAGGTACTATTAGGGTTTCAACCTTTGTACCTTCATTGATTATCATTACTAATCATCATTGGATCAATGGATCATTCATCATCTTAATTCTTAAGAGATTCAATCATATTGGACCTCCATCACATGAGGTATCCAAATGAATTGACCAATTGGATTTTCAATTACAATAGGTGTCCAAGTGAATTAGACAATTGAGTCCTCAATTCTATTAGGTATCCAAAAGAATTAACCAATTGAGTCCTCATTCAAATTTGACTACTTAAGCCCCAAACGGTCTTGGTCTTTCAAAGTTCAAACGGTTTGAAACTGTTTGCTAAAGCACCTTTTTGAAACTGCTTGGGCTCAACCGGTTTGGGATCGTTTGGTCCCAAACGGTCTTGAGACCATTTGGACTCAAACGGTCTTGAGATCTTTTGGTCCAAACCTCCTCAAAACCGCATGGAACAAATATGGTCTCAACCAATCAAATTGGATTAGGGTTTCCAATGTTGATCCCTTCAATCAATGAATTCATGGAACCAATCATCAATTGGACCTATCCTCATACTTCAATTGAGTTAAATAGGTCAACCTACAACTGATTTAGCCCTCAATTGACCCTCAATTAGTCATCAACTAGGGTTTGAATCAATTGAATTAAGGTTTGGAATCAATGATCCTACAACACTAATCAATGCAAGATTAGTTACTTTAAAACCTTTGAACCATCATCCAAATTGAAAATGACCTGACCCCAAACGGTCTTGAGGTCATTTGGATGACCTCCAAACGGTCTTGAGACCTTTGTCCCATCATATCATCAAAATCCAAGTCAACCAATTAAGGTTTGGATCATTGGATTGATCACCAAATCAGCAATTGATTACACTTCAACTTAGTATCATTGGATCATCAATTGCTTAACCATACTCATCCCTAGACCTCCAAACGGTCTTGGGTGACCATTAAACAGTCTTGAGACCATTTGTATGAGCTCCAAATGGTCTTGAGAACGTTTGTCTCATCCAACCCTTGGATTCTAGTGAAATTTCATCAAGGTTTGGTCTATTGAGTCGATCAACAAATCAGCAATTGATCGCTTTTGTAACTTGGTAACTTTGGACCTTCAAATAGGCAACCATACTTAACCCTAGACCTCCAAACGGTCTTGGGTGATCCCCAAACGGTCTTGAAACCGTTTGGGTGATCCCCAAACGGTCTTGAGACCGTTTGGTCTAATCAACCCAAAATCTCAAATCAACTCATTGGAATTTCAGCATTAATTTCAATTAGGGTTTGCCCAATTGATTGGTGTTCAACTCATGATTCCTTTGGAACTATTCCATAAAATTTGGTGAGTTATTAACCAACATCATTAGGAACAGGAATCTCAAATGGTCAACCCTTGGTAAACCCTCTCAAATGGTTTTGAAACTGTTTTCCCGCAAATGGTTTCAAACCGTTTGCTCTCAAATGGTTTGGTGAAACCACATGAGCAAACATGTTGAAACCGATACGAACAAGATTTCTTTGGGAAAAGTATCCAAGATGATGTCATCATCATCTACCTTCATCCCTGAAGTTCTAACAACTTCTGATTTCATGAATTAATCAATTTCAACCAGCAATTAATCAAGATAATGAAGGAATCAATAAAATTGCAAGATTAATGGTTGAATAACAATGAAAAAGGTTTCAAGTTATAAAACCCGCCTTCAAATCTGATCCCAAGCTCCAAGCATCACGGATACAATGGTGGTTGAAGCTCTAGAAACCTCCCAAGGTCGTTTCTCAAGCTTTTGGAGTAAAAGGATCGGCTAGGGTTGAAGATGGAGTGAAGAAATGAAGGAATCATGCATTGTTTTATGATTTTCACCATGAAATCATGAAGAACGAAGATCAAAGGCTTACAAACAGGTTGAGGACGTGCTCCCTGCTGTTCTTAGCCTTCTTGGTCGGTTTTGAAAGCAAGGGGAAGAATGGAAATCCGAAAAAGTCCCTTGGGTGGGTTGGAAAAGGCTATTTTATAAGAAAATTGATGAAAGAGAAAATATCTTTATAAAAATCAATTAATTCGAAAATACCACCTCTTCCTCCTTGGTTTGCTTGTGTACAAAGGCAACTCAAAGCCACCAAACTCCCTTCCATTATCAATGGATTAAGGGAAAAGAAATTAAGCACCTCAATCCATTATAATACTAATATATCTTTTTGAGTGGGAATTCTTTTCCTTATAATAAGGTGAGTGGAATTTCACCTCCTTAAGATATTTTCGATCCTTTCCAGCTCAAGGACGGTCACTCATGCATCTGAATTCCACCAAGTTAATTTTTTTTAAGGCTCTTCAATTATTTTATTTATTTTTACATTAAATTGAAATAAAGTTCCAATTATGCTTAAATCTTGATTATTTTAATATCAAGATTCTCTCTCCTTCAACTTAATTAAAATGAGGCACCCCTCTCATTTTGTTTGCTCTAAATGATGCCAAGAAACATTAGGGACCTTATTGAAGTGGTAATTTGTATGTTGAACCATAGGTTTTGGGTAAATTACACATTACACCAAAACTTGGTTTTAATGCACATACATTGCTTTATCAGCTCTTTCTTGGTATTTAGGCTTCCATAAGCAATACCTCAGCATCATTTTCACTCTCATGATGCTTCAACACATAAGGAACATGTTATCATGCATAAATTGCATTTAAACCCCTCTACTTGGGTAATTTGCATTTTAGTCCAAAACAAGCAAACATTGCTTCAACAATGTTCAAAAAGTACTACAATGCAACATAGGTTCCTCTTGAGGCCTAATTAATTTTCACAAGATGGGATTAAGCATTTAATAACCTTTCTGATAACACCAAATTTTGTGATATTTTAGACTATTTTTCTGTTATCAAAACTGCCCTTTTTAACTGTTTTCCTCTCTTTTATATGTATTTTCGTAATAATTGGCCAAACGACGCTCTTAATCCAATATTTCCTTATTTTGTTGAGTTTTTCCTCATTTTGGTACATTTTGTAATCAATAAGCTCCACCTGCATCGGCCTTCCAGATGCTCGATACGATCGCTGCCCGACAGGGTAGCGCGACACAACAACGCGCGACGTGGTGATGCCGCGCAAGAAGAAACCGACAGGCGACACGTCTTTTACCCGACGGGGAGCCGAGCTCGCCACGAAAACTCAAGCTTGTCGCGCAACATAGGCCACCCACCGGCGGGCGCCGCCCGTCACGTGACCGATAGCCGACACCCTGTGTCGGGCGATAGGTGTATCGACCATCCACCGACCCAACGAATAAGGAGGACACATGGCACTTCGAGCACCATAACTTCCCCCAACTGCTGCCTATAAATAGCAGCTACAGGAAGCCGAAAAGACAGGTAGGAACCCTGAGAAAATCTTCGGAGGAAGCTACGAGAGAAGAATTATCGCGCCTGAGTGTTCGTGTCGGGCAACTCTAGGTGAGTTCTTCCTCATCCCGAGAGGGAGGGGATGGTTCACTTAGGACCATCCCAGGCGACACTGCAGGCCGATATCGGCCAACGTGGATGAGCGACACAAGTGCCCGACATAGATGCGTCACTACTAGCCCGACACAATATCGAACCCGATACACTTCTCCCGTCATGGCATGCCGCCCGAGAGGGTGCCGCCCGACTTGAGCGTATCAGCCAGGGTCCTTGAACGATACAATCGGCCGTCACGGTGTGCCACCCGAGAGGGTGTGCCGCCCGACACTGTTGTATCGGGCTGGAGAGCCGCTGTAGTCAGTCATCCTTCTACATCAAGAAGGCGACCTCTATCTTTATTTTTGTTATATAATTCTTTACTTATGCATTGTAATTAAGACCCTTTTTGGTTTATGGAAATGGAAGAGTTTAATTATCTGCTACTATATGCTTGACACCCTTGTTGGATGGATGCTACGTTTAATATCCGAACTCTAGCTTGCACGTTGGATCGCGTTCTGATTAGCTACCGAATCGCATTTTCCCGTCACAACAGCCTTGAGAGAGGTGTTGTGGCTCTAGTGTTTGGTCCGATTCTGGAGTACGAGAGTGCCCAGAATCCGGAATCGGAGTTGCTTCAGTATTATTTCACTCTAACTTAAAGTTCAGCAACCTCTAGAGTGGTGTTGATGCTTGGTTAGAGGTACCCGCTCTGCGAGGAGGGGTACATGATGTTCCTGCTACCGCTTGTTTTACCGGAGCTTTCTCCTTCGTACATTGCGATAGCTCTCATATTATCTCTCTGTTTCTGTTGCATGAAAACTCCTAAAAACTGCTAAATGCTTAAAAATCTAAGTTTTCCTTGTAACTCCAGTTGGAGATAGGGTTTTCTCTTGTTTTATCGTTCTTGTTCTGTTGTTCCCTTTTGGGAACTTTATCATATCTCTACCCTTGCCGGAGTGTAGCGTGTCGATTCTGAGTTCTCAACACTACCACCCTCGTCCTTGTGTTCGACCCCGTATATCTACATCGACCCCGTAAACAAAGTTGTGGGGGCCTAGAAGGATTCGGGTTATAAATGTAAAAGCTCGACTACCTCATATCCGCCTCTAATTTTAGGACGCACGATATAGGCCGATCAATTTTTTGGCGCCGTTGCCGGGGACGAGGAAAAATGGCACTATTGACGAATATGAATCCACTAACTACACTCCCGTGCCTCAAGCTTAGAAATGAGCTTGACAACACCCTTTTCTATTATTATTATCATTATTATCATTACTCTTTGCACTAAATTAATAATTCTATTTTCTGACTTGATTTTTCGTGCCATTTTAGGAACTCTAAAGTGCGGTGATCTATTCCACCAAACACCAACACCAATATGCCTCCCCACGTCTAACCCCAACATTCTCGAAGCGAACGCCAAGGGAGGAGGCCTGACTCGCCGCCACCCGAAGGTGACGACCGGTACGACGGTAACGCTGAAGATCCAAAATCGGGAGAGCACGAGGAGGGACATCGCCGCGATAGACGTCATTGCCACTAGAGGCACATAAGAAATCATGGTAGTCAGGAACGACGACGTGACGCCAGTGATAGCAACGACTCGGAGGAAGAAGAGAAAATGCTGAGGGAGTTGGCATCCATGAAGGACAACAACTCTCGATGCCCTGTCGTTGTCCCACGTTTCAACCCTGCAAATTTTGAGATCAACCCGTCTGTTATCTCAATGATCCAGAATAAAAGCTTTAGGGGAAGTTCCAAGAATGACAACCCATACCACCACCTGGACGCCTTCAAAAATATATGCGATACCATAAAGATGCGGGGGGTCCCCCAAGAAGTCATATTCTGCAAGGGCTTCATTTTCTCCTTGGAGGACAAAGCTCTGTCATGGTATCTTGGGTTGCCTCACCAATATCTGAACGGATGGGGAGCACTAGCTGACGCATTCGTGAACAAATTTTACCCCACTGAAAGGACTGTGAGAAACAGGCAGAAGATAACCTCCTTTGTGCAGAAGCCCAATGAGAGTCTCCATGACGCCTGTGATAGATACCAGGAATATCAGAGGGATTGCCCCCATCATAATTATAAGAAGGGTTTCCTAGTCACCACCTTTTATAATGGCCTGACTCCCGATGAAAGGATGTCATTAAATGCGGCAGCAGGCAGTGACTTCCTCGGAAAGAAACCAAGCAAGTCCGAAAGGATCATCAAGAATATGGCCGAGATGATGGTCGGCACTGATTTTGATCGATCCGACAGAGGATAGGTCAAGAAGGTCGGTGAAGGGTCCGCTCTTGAGTCCAGGGCGTTGGAGTCCATCACCTCGCAGATACAGAGAATCGCCACTGATGTTAAGCAACTGCGAGAAGCTGGCGGGAAAGGCAAGAAGCCAGTTGAGAAGGTGATGAAATGCGTTACATGCGGCGAAGGAGGACATGGGGTAGACAACTGCGTCTACACCCGACCAGACGTGGACAATGATTCTGACTCAGAAGATGAAAGGACTGAAAATGTCTCTTTCGTGAATTTCAAAAGGCCAGATCACCCCGGCTTTAACTATTGCAACAAAGATGCAGCTGAAAACCCTCATCAGCTGCATATCTCGTCCAAGACAACACAAGTTTTTGAGAAGAGAGGGGGGCCTGGTCAATACGCCAAGAACAACTAGTTCCAGTCAGAAAAAGGAAACTTCCAAGTGCATGGAAAGTATCAAGGGTTGAACCGAGAACAAGACAAGGGCACGGGCCAAGCATATGTGGTTGTCTAGTTATTCGATTTCGTGAAGAGGTAGGACACTATCAACAATCAACTAGTGCAAAGCGCGCTGTCAAATTCCGGCGTTTTGAACTCCTTGTAGGTACAATTGGCAGACATGTAGATGCATAAACGCCAAATTGATCAGCAACTAGCTCAGTTGGCCGAGATCGTGAAGAACCCGTCTGGGAAGATACCATCAAATACGGAGACTGCCAAGAAGGCACAACTGTGACTGCGGAGGCAAGGAAAAAGATGCAGGAAGAAGAAGCTGAAGATGAAGATTGCAACGCTTTTCGAGAGACATCCCGAGCTCTCTTTTATTTCTTAGGATAGGATGCATTTTATTTTCCTACAAAACAAACATTACAAACATTATGGATTGTAATAAGGCCCGAGTCGGTGCGTGCGCCACATGCACTGACTCTTTTTGTTTTATGGGCCAACACACTGCTTTATAGACCAGGATGGGTAATACCATCTGCGGCCATGATCTTAGTCTTTGGCCAGTGATGTTTTACTCATCATCCCCTTTTAAACCGCTATGTTTTCAAGTTGCACCGAGCAGCAACCCAACTGGCACTCTCGGCCAGTGGAATTTTGGGGAATCGCAAGGGTCGTGTCGGTTAGCATGCCTGGGCGGGGTACACTCGTATCGAGTAGTTGGAGTAATCACTCTTATTCTGACAGATGGACTGCTCGACTCAGGAACGAGTTACCCCAACGGCCGACGCGTGCTCTGGAATTACCAAGTTTCACCCCCAATTGAGATTGCTACATATAGAGCCAAGTTTTTACCGTAACGGGGTACTTGCCTTACTATTTTTACTCTCTCCCGTATCGTGCTAAGACCTTGCGCATTTGCTCCCACGACGTGTAAGACCTTCCTGCTCCCGTATCACGCAGAGGTTGAGAGCACAACAAGGTATAGCCTGACAGACCTTGTCGCCCGACACAGATGTCGCGCAACATACCTTTTATTCACGTTTGCCCGATATACCCATGACGGGCAATATCCGTGTCACCCATCTTTGTACCGCCTCTCTCATTTTGTTGGCGGGCGACGCACCGTTTTATTTTCAGAGAATCATGTCGGGTGTCTTATCTTTCGCGACCGTATCGCCCGCCACACCCATGACGGGCGACAAACCTGACGCATATTTGTCACTGTATCGTCTTGTCCTTATCGCATGTATGATCTTCCGACGTGACGAGCGATACCCATATCGCGTGTCGGGCTCGAGCTGAAAACCTCGTATCGCCCGATACAGGGTGTGTATCATATCTGTATCAAGACACACCTTATCGAGCATTGCGTTTTAACTTCTTCAAAACATAAACACATCTAATTGACCAAGGATTTTGTTTGTTAATTAACAGAATGGCCCGCATCAAGAAAACCATTGTCCATGTCGATGATCAAGGCAAGAGGATCTACCCTGAAATAGCAGTTGGAGCACCCACTGCCGGGCAGAAACGCCCGAATACAGAAGCAGCTGGGGCGTCGATGACAGAGAAGAGGACTAGGGTTGGAGAAGTGGCGGCTCCAACTCCAACTCCAACACCGACAACAACGGTAGAACCTCTGCAATACTCGCCTGGGAGGTTCGTGCCAAGAGACGATGAGCACGCTCACCGTTATGATGAGATAGCGACCAAGGTGTACAGGCTGAGCAGGTTCTGCCATGAAGCTTCGTTTGCTGAGCTGGGAATCCTTGAGAGGCTGAAAGGCGTCCTCGATGTGACAGGGCTTAGAAAAATCTGCTTTATCTGATCTTCCTCTTACACTGGACTCACGAAGGAGTTCATGTCTTCTCTCCGTCGGGTGAAGAATTTTGTTGTAGAAAGAAAAGAATACGGCAGAACAGATAGACTCCAGGCCCAACTTTACAACTCGGAGCACACCATCTCTGAGAAGCTGCTGAACAAGATCTTCTCTTCCAGCGAGGAGGAGAAGAATCTAATGGATAATGGTGAGAGAATCACCGAGGAAGACGGGTTCAATCCCGCGGAGCTCTGCAACAAGCTAACTGGTGAATCATCATTCAAGCCGGGACAAAAGGTGGTAGCGGTGCACTCCTGTTTTTGGAGAATAGTGCACAAATTGGTGGCGTGCTTGCTGTTCAGCAAGAATGAGTCCAGCAACATCTACACAGAAGAACTCCATGTCATGTGGCATATGATGGAGGGTCGAGTGATCAACCTTGGGCGGTTCTTGCTGAACAGACTGCACCCGATGAAAGACGCCACCAAGGAATATTGTATGGGTGGCATCGTCAACTTGATTGCGGCAGGGCTCGGGTACCCTAAGGAGCCGCATAGCCTTTCAAGGATGCAAGGCGATGAACTGATCGACACCAAGTACCTGATGAGGACTAGCATCGTAAAGAATGAGGGAAGGGACTACTTCTACAAATTTTCAAGGATGAACATACTACTCCCGCTCCCTCGCTGCACCACCTACGACACAGAAAAGCTGGTCTTCACTACCGCAGAGATTGAAGCTTTGGCGGTAGACGCAACCTATGTCGCCACAACCAGAATTCAGGAAAGGGTAGCCACGAGAGGAGAACTGATTCCTCTCGACCCAAGGCGGGGAAAAGCTTTGACGACCCGTGCCGAATGAACCACCATCCCAGAGCTCCCAACGACAACTGCTAATAGAGATGTCATCGCTACGACTATACCAGCCACTACCACAACAACAGCTGTGGTGGCTGAAAAAGACCTGGTGATTGTTGAGGTCATCGAGCCAGAAACTACAGGGGATGTCATGGGAGAGACAGCCGCAGCTCCCGAAATTCCTATATTATTGCCTGGAGAGGCAGAAGAAGAGATGCAACCAGACGCCAGTAATGAGGTGTTCGCTGCGATCCATCAGATGGAGCTCGAGGGTGCACGGTTGACACCGACACTACCGCCAGAGTCTCCTTTTGTAGCGTCTGGAGAGTTCGCCGATAGTGTAGAGGTGGAGCAGCGTCCGCCCACACCACGACCATCTCCACCCCAACGAGAGGGAAATGTGGTAGCAGCTGAAAGACCGCCGTCACCTTGACCGGCGGCATCTGCATCGTGAACGATTCAGATAGACTCTACCTCGCCTGGTAGACCCGCGCACGAGCCAGATGTCGCGAGAACGGAAGGGATACCCACTGGAACTCCTCCGTCACTCGAAAAGATGCTCGGGCACGAGTTCGATTACTTGTGGGAGGTAACAGATATCAACTCAGATATTTGTATTTCCCTAACCCGCAAGTTTGCCTCTTTCTAAGACAGGCTGAATAGCCAAGAACGAGAGATGCTGACTCTGGCTTGCCTTCCCGGCGGACTAGAAGCCTTGAATTCGATGCTTCAGCAAGTTCTCCAATGCCTCTACAAGATCAAAGAGAGGCTGGACAGGAGTGACGACCATCCACACCGACGGCAGCTGAGAAGGTCCCCGTCACCCCCTAGCCGTGGCTATCCTCCTTTTTCATCGGTTTCCCCCTTGGGAACTGCGTCCTCCTCCTCCTCCAGCGGGCGATCCTCAATGCCTGAGGAGAGCACGCAACAAAGGTCGACTGAAGGAGCTCCAGCAGGACATGGGAGCTCCCTAGGCTTAGAAGAAGAAAACCCCTCCGTCCCCCTAGATGAAGTCGAAAATGATAACGAAGATATCAGCATCGGGGGAGACTCTTCTGATGAATCTGAGGGAGAGAAGAGGGATGTGTACGCAGTCAATTAAAGATGCCTTCCCCGAGGAAGATGCTCGATGGAGGATAGATTCCGTGAGCCATCTGAGATACCCTCCTTTGATATGGCCGACTTCGACAGAAGAGCCATCGGATACTGACGATCAGAGACCAGAAGCTGCTGAATAAGGTCTTAAGATCGCAGGAAGATGAAGAAGACGTCGTCTGGAGCGACGGGTACCTCTCCGTACAACGGGGAGTTCTTCGAAGTATGTTCCACACGCCGGCTGTCGTCGACAAAAGACTGTTTAGGGTCCTGGAGAATGCGATAATAGAGGATATCGACAGCAGGACAGGTCGGAAGACAATATACACCACCACCCCGACCTTGGCAAGGAGGCTGATGAAAGGAGATACAGACTCCAATGCGGTGGCCGACATGCTGCACTACATCGAAGAGCACAGGCCAAACTTCATGTTGGCCCCGTATAAGCACCGCAACGTGTGGTTTCTCTGCGTGACAGACCTCAAAAACCACGACGTCCAGCTACTGTGCTACAGCAATAACGAGGTGCCCTGCTCCGGGGGTGTTTTCTGCCGGTCGGAGGACAAGAAACTGAGACTCCTGCCGCTGCGTCTCCTCCGAGCTATCAAACGCGGAAGCCAACGTCACAAATGCATTTGTAACTTCTTTACTCTCCGAGACCTCCCTGTCCAGATAGAAGAAGGGAGTAGAAACAACGCTTTCGCCATCTTTGGTGCCATTGAGATGCTCAATACATTTGGAAATTTGGGAGCCCTTAAGGGCACGCCCTTCTATCACCGCAGGAGCATTTATGCCATGTTGCTAATTCCGAGATGCAAGGGTGCCTGAGAAGCTACTGGACAACGACCTAGAAGAAGACTCTTCACAATCCAGTAGCTCCCTGGAGAAAGAAGCAGAGATGGCAACTGACACCTACGGGGTAGGCAAGCAGCTAGAGATCCTGCGGAAAGTACATGGAAGCGAAGATCCTGTTTTGCCTGAAACTGCAGAAGGACTGATCAGAAATTTCGACTGCTTCTCGTACGCTACACTCACGCAGGAGCAGGTCAACAACATCCTTCTAAAGTTAGCAGACTCTACCCCGAGGGATGTTGCATATGAGGCGGGCGATGTCGTAGTCCCAGTCGATGATTTGAGGGACATGGTAAAAGAAGGAGGATGCTTGGCCGTATCTGTGGCAGCAGCTTACATTCAAACTATACAGCCAAGGCTCGAACATGCATACATAGCTCATCCTATGTTGTTCAATGACATTTGCCTAGCTGACGAAACAGGAGCAAAGCAAGTTTTTCTGGCAGAATTGGAGAGCATGGTCCCACGCACTATTTTTCTGCCAATCCTGCATTATAACCATTGGACGTTCCTGACAATGTACACTCCGCAACGAGCAGGTATTTTCTACAACAGCTCAGACAGCAACAAAAACCATCCAGTGTCGTGTACATCAGAATCGTTGTCACTCGTCGAACGCTTAGTTCGAAAATACTATGACGAGGTGTCAAAGATGATCCAACCATTCCTCGACACACAAGGAAGCAGATGGCACAGACTTCAGTTCTTCCACCGCAGTCCGCAACAAATTCCTCAATCCAACGACTGCGGCATCTTCGTCCTGGAGTGGATAGCAAGTAAAACAACGCCTGACCAGCTCCACCACATCGATTATCACATCAAAAGAGGAGAATATGTGAGGGATCTTCTATCTGACGCAGGCGCGCTCAACAGCTAACCTCACTGGAGTAACATTGCCTCACCTTATCTACCTCACAACTCTGGGACAAAGTGTGATGTAAGTTTGGGGGGGTACCATGTACCAGTGCGGGAGGTACAAAATTTTGATTTTTTTTATTATTATTCTGACTTAAATTCTTCATTCTTTTGTTCTTTGTGTACATATATATGATCATACCCAATTTTGAAAATTTTCTATTTATATCATCTCCATACATATGTACAAAGTCGCTATATTAGTAAAAACTTGATGTGACTTCTTGCCAAGTTTGTTTTCTATGTGCTCAACGAAATGCAAATATTGTTATATCTTTTTAATAATGCTGCTTCAAACGAACAAAAGATTACATTTTTCCGTGCCAAACAATTTTGAAAAAAAATAATAATCTCACAACAGCTAAGAGACGAGTATGGAGAAGGAAAAAGCTGCCCAAACAGCAACAATCCCTCTTATTTTCCCTTACCCAACAAAAATCCCAAACGAGAAAGCAGCCTTATGAGGTTGAATAAAAGCATGAGAGTTTTTCCCAATAAAAAGGAAAAAATTGTATACACACTTGTCTTCCAAAAGTACCCATCTTTAGGCATGGTACATACGGGGCAGTGGTACGTAGGATGTGAAATCACTGCTCTAAAGACAACTTTCTTGGACTGCAGGGACCACTTGCCCGTTAACGGACCCTTACCTGGATGGACCGATGGGAGACAAGAAAAACCCCAAAAAGCCTTTGCCTACCCTATACACAACTTTCTGACCCAAAAATAAAGCTGTTTGGTGTGTAAGCTAACTTCGGAATCATGCACCAATGTCTCGCTGAAGCTGTAGAGAAATTTTTTACTGAAATAATAAGGCAGGAAATGCAAGGTCTTTTGTTCGTAGAGAGGCAACATTATCTCTAAAGGCATTATGATACTTGTTTTACCTCTTGGCCTGAAAGCTACACCAAGCAAGAAGAAACATCACTAAATAAAGCTTAAATATTGATTGAGGACAATCAAAATGCTAAGTTTGGGGAGTTGATAACACCAAATTTTGTGATATTTTAGACTATTTTTCTGTTATCAAAACTTCCCCTTTTAACTGTTTTCCTCTCTTTTATATGTATTTTGGCAATAATTGGCCAAACGACGCTCTTAATCCAATATTTCCTTATTTTGTAGAGTTTTTCCTCATTTTGGTACATTTTGTTATCAATAAGGCTGTCCCGGCCCACAAATAAGCTCCACCTACATCGGCGTTCCAGATGCCCGATAGGATCGCTGCCCGACAGGGTAGCGCAACACAACGACGCGCGGCGTGGGGATGTCGCGCAAGAAGAAACCGACGGGCGACACGTCTTTTACCCGACGGGGAGCCAAGCTCATCACGACAACTCAACCTTGTCGCGCGACATAGGCCACCCACCGGCGGGCGCCGCCCGTCACGTGACCGACAACTGACACACTGTGCCGGGTGATAGGTGTATCATCCATCCACCGACCACGCGAATAAGGAGGACACATGGCGCTTCGAGCACCATAACTTCCCCCAAGTGCTGCCTATAAATAGCAGCTACAGGAAGCCGAAAAGACAGGTCGGAACCCTGAGCAAATCTTCGGAGGAAGCTGCGAGAGCAGAAGTATCACACCTGAGTGTTCGTGCCGAGCAACTCTAGGTGAGCTCTTCCTCGTCCCGAGAGGGAGGGGATGGTTCACTTAGGACCATCCCGGGCGACACTGTAGGCCGATATCGGCCAACGTGGATGAGCGACACAAGTGCCCGACATAGATGCGTTACTACTAGCCCGACACGATATTGAACCCGATACGCTTTGCCCGTCATGGCGTGCCGCCCGAGAGGGTGCCGCCTGACTTGAGTGTATCAGCCCGGGTCCTTGAACGATACAATCGGCCATCACGGTGTGCCGCCCGAGAGGTTGTGCCGCTCGAAACCGTTGTATCGGGCTAGGCTCCTGACCGGTATCGGGCTGGAGAGCCGTTGTAGTCATTCGTCCTTCTACATCAAGAAGGCGGCCTCTATCTTTATTTCTGTTATTTAATTCTTTACTTATGCATTGTAATTAAGACCCTCTTTGGTTTATGGAAATGGAAGACTTTAATTATCTACTGTTGTATGCTTGGCACCCTTGTTGGATGGATGCTACGTTTAATATCTGAACTCTAGCTTGCACATTGGATCGCGTTCCGATTAGCTACCGAATCGGGTTTTCCAGTCACAACAGCCTTGAGAGAGGTGTTGTGGCTCTAGTATTTGGTCCTATTCTGGAGTATGAGAGTGCCCGGAATCGCAGTTGCTTCAGTAACATTTCACTCTAACTTAAAGTCCAGCAACCTCGAGAGTGGTATTGATGCTTGGTTAGAGGTACCCGCTCTGAGAGGAGGGGTACAGGATGTTCCTACTGCCACTTGTTTTACCGGCATTTTCTCCTTCATACCTTGCGATAGCTCTAGTATTATCTCTCTGTTTCTGTTGCATGAAAACCCCTAAAAACTACTAAATGCTTAAAAATCTAAGTTTTCCTTGTAACTCCAGTTGGAGATAGGGTTTTCTCTTATTTTATCGTTCTTGTTCTGTTGTTCCCTTTTGGGAACTTTATCATATCTCTACCCTTGCCAGAGTGTAGCGTGTCGATTCTGAGTTCTCAACACTACCACCCTCATCCTTGTGTTCGACCCCATATATCTACTTCGACCCTGTAAACAAAGTTGTGGGGGCCTAGAAGGATTCGAGTTATAAATGTAAAAGCTCGACTACCTCATATCCGCCTCCAATTTTAGGACGTGCGATTTAGGTAGGTCACTTTCTTAATCAAAACACCTAGGGTTAAAGTATAACCCAGGTCAGGGATGTTACAAGTTTTCCACCCCTTACAATGATTTCGTCCCCAAAATCATCAACAAAACATTAAGAGAAAAGAGTAGGATATTTCCTCCTCATCTCATCCTCTAGTTCTTTGCCTTCAGCATAGGAATTGGTAAGGATGATTGCATGTCATTATCCCTTTCTTTATTGTTATCTAGCATGTTTATGATCATCTCATGATCAAATCACATTTCCCATTTCCTCATTATGGAAAAGATCTTTATTATGCTTGCAGCATTATTGAACAAGGTTCATCTCCCTTATTCTTGTTCTTATCTTATGAGGAGTACACTTTTAGTTCCTCATACAACATGCTCATCTGAGATTATATCAGACTTCTCCTTCTTATGCATAGGATATGACACATTTATTCATTCCATATTCATGATTTCATGATACTCATTACATTGTCTCAGAATGACTACTTGATCAGAGCAATCAAAAAGACAACAATCTAAGAGTTTCCATACCCATTTTATCATCAATAGTTGTATACCTGGCCAGGGTATATAAATACTAAGATTAAGTGGTATGCACTTTGTATGCTATCATATTTCTTCTTTTCATATTATCATAAGAATAAGACTTAACATCCCTGAATTTTATCCAGGAATTTCTTCTATACATCATCTTTTCTTATAGAGGTAAGAACAACATAAAATATTTGTAATGTTTTACTATGCAAAACATAAGTCCTCATAGGACTAATCAAGGAAAGTCCAATCAATTCCTTTCTCAGTTAATCAAGGAATTCATAAGATGACATATTTGAATGACATTATCCTATCTACCTTGTCATAATTCATGAATTATTCACTACCTTAGGCTAACTCTGCCTCAAAGGTTGATTCAACAGGCTAAGGTTGAGCACAGACTCAATTTAAGTCTAGAAATGCATCATTTCCTTTTGCTTCAACCTGCTGATGCTAATTACAAATCATGTTGATATCTAGAACATCATCATTGGGGCTGGTAATCTAAGTTACACTGCGAATACTTGATCGACTATATATATTACTGTTGCCCTAAATTCTCCAACAGTAATACTTAAAGAAGGATTTTCTTATCATAGATGGATCAGATAGGGGATTCTCAGGCAACTGTCTCTCTCTTGCCTGTTCCCATGCACCCCTTCTTGGTGCAACATTGCTGCTTTCAGCAGCAACCACCTCATGTGACCCAGTCATCTTTAAGTTCTTCTTCTCTCTCATGAGTAGAAGACACTATCAAATACACTAGATGACACCAGAATAGACTCTACTACCTTAGTCCTATGTCTCTGTAGACTCAGCGAACCTAGAGCTTTGATACCACAAAATTATAACGACAAACGTCATCATTAAGATAACAAGTGTCATTAACAATAATAAAACATGAAGAAACGATCACTAACAGCGGATTACTGAAAATCACTAAAAATTAAAACTTTTTGCAAAGAGATCCACACATAGGAAATCTTTTCCATCAAGAACCAGTGTATACATTTACATTCTGGTTCAAACATACATAACATGTACCATCTCTTTTCAGAGACTACATCATCACTGCCTTATAAACATTATATACAGACAGTATACGAATCTCGAGGCATCAAGCCATAACCTCAGATTAATATATCCAAAAACACTGAATGAAAACTCCGAGGACCTGAGAGTACAGAGATGACACATAGGACTTCTAACTACATAACTTGACTGACAGTATCTCCACCTGAGATCTCACTATTGTCCCTGATGTTATTACTGTTGTCCTTTCCCTACAAGATGTTCTCACTTTCCTCCGTGCTCGTCCACCTAAAAATGTTGGATCCAACGGGGGTGAGACAATTGTAAATTGCCCCAGCGGGAGATATAACTATCTGCCAAAACATTTTTATAGCAACTTATTAAAATAAACTAAGCAGAAGGATTTATATATTTAATCAACCAAAGGTAAGTCACTTGTATTAAAAAAGTGAATTAATCTCCTTTTTCAAGGATAACATTGCATCTACTCATGGTAGACTCATAGTTCATCCATCTACTTGTAATGAATACAACAGATATGAACAACATCAATGAACTACATATACAAATAGAAATGTAACATCAGCCAATGAATTTTTGTATTCAATCCTTAAGCAACATGCTATACGGCTGATTTCATTTTACAAACACACCAATGCCCTGAGGAGATGAGGTATATCGCTCATACTCCAACCGACCACTGCGAAGTCGAAATCGGTACCATACATAGGTCTATGGAAGAGCCAGATTCCCATGACCTCTCACATCCTAGTCAGTGTGGGACAACAAGTAGGACTGTGTTGACTGCTCAAAATATCTTTCTAGGGTATACTAGAACTTTGCTATAGAGTTACAGCGCCAACTGCACTCTCATTGGCCGTCGAGAGATTTAATCTTTATCTCCATCGACCCGACATAAGTATTATGGGGAGATTTGTACAGCATCTATCCCAATCATCGGGAGATCAGTGATACATCCATCCCGACACATGAAGGATTTAGAGGTTTGTTGTTTACCTTCCCTCACTCTCTTCACCATACGTAAGGATATTTTTCGCCCATTTACCCCCACATATTCAAAATATGCGTTCTGGGTTTTCGCGCGGAGCACCCGTTTCACCATCACCTATTCCTGACGATGATGGATCTATGGTCAGGGCTCTACATGAATAGATTTCACTTGATTAATTAAGTACATTCTCATATTCTTTTAGCATCAGCCAAGTTCTCAAACAAGACTTATTACAACAATGCTATAAAGAAACATGTACTACTTTCATCAGATACTTATCAGTCTTTCAAAGACTTTGGGAACTCAATCCCTCATTTCAAACTGGGAATTCTCATCCCTTCACATTCTTGTCACCATAATCATATGGTTCTGGGTATTCAAACCCTTAACTCATCATTGAGCATCATTACCATTTATTAGGTAACTAACACCTTCAAGTCATCTGACCAAGGAATTCATGATACTTGTTACGCAAGCATCACACATGGCTCACGAGGCCACAGAAATATCTTATCATCTCTTTCTAGACAACAACTTACTCATCTGACTCATAGAATCCATGTACATTGTTACTTTTATTAAGCAACAACAACGTCAAGGCACAAACGGCCAATCAACATTTATTATATAAAAGTCACAGCTCAAACCTGGCTATATTCATCATCTCATCATACCTGCATGGTTATTAGGCATGATAACAGACATACTAGTTATTCATCACATCATGTGACACAACAATAACACCATTATTCCTTTATCAGGAATTAGGGTTTACTATCAATAAGGCTTATCATTCCCTTCACCCAAATCAGGGTTAGGGTTCCTCATTTCTCATATACCTTCACCCTTCTTAGGGCCTCTCATCATAACATAATATTAGAATATCATGTGATGTTAATTCTTAATCAGGGTTTCTCATGGAATCACCCTCAACTAGGATTTCACATGGAATCACCCTCAACTAGGGTTTCACATGGAATCACCCTCAACTAGGGCTTCACATGGAATCACCCTCAACTAGGGTTTCACATGGAATCACCCTCAACTAGGGTTTCCAACATAGTTTCCCACAATTTAGGTTTACTATTCATCTCCATTAGGATTTCATTCAATTATCCATAATTAGAGATTCACTATTCATCCCAATTTGGGTTTTGTATCTCATTACCCTAAATTGAAGTTTCACACATCACTACCCTGAATTAGGGTCACATCCTGACCCTAGATTAGGGTTACATTTAGAATTGCCCTCAATTAGGGTTAGAACTCAATAGCCCCATCAAATAGGGTTTATGTTAATGATTAGGGTTTCATGATCTCTTTACTTAAGGATCATGCCCTTAATCACCACATGAATCATATTCATATATGAATTCATGCTACATCAACTTCACAACTTGATAAGGTCATATCATTCCTTCAATCAAGTACATACAACTATGATTAACATAGTGTACCAAGTCATTGATCCTATAAGCAATTAAAGTTCATCCCTTAATTGGCACTATTCACTTAGGTACTATTAGGGTTTCAACCTTTGTACCTTCGTTGATTATCATTACTAATCATCATTGGATCAATGGATCATTCATCATCTTAATTCTTAAGAGATTCAATCATATTGGACCTCCATCACATAAGGTATCCAAATGAATTGACCAATTGGATCTTCAATTACAATAGGTGTCCAAGTGAATTATCCAATTGAGTCCTCAATTATATTAGGTATCCAAAAGGATTAACCAATTGAGTCCTCATTCAACTTTGACTACTTAAGCCTCAAACGGTCTTGGTCTTTCAAAGTTCAAACGGTTTGAAACTGTTTACTAAACACCTTTTTGAAACTTCTTGGGCTCAACCGGTTTGGGATCGTTTGGTCCCAAACGGTCTTGAGACCATTTGGACTCAAACGGTCTTGAGACAGTTTGGTCCAAACCTCCTCAAAACCGCATGGACCAAATATGGTCTCAACCAATCAAATTGGATTAGGGTTTCCAATGTTGATCCCTTCAATCAATGAATTCATGGAACCAATCATCAATTGGACCTATCCTCATACTTAAATTGAGTTAAATAGGTCAACCTACAACTGATTTAGCCCTCAATTGACCCTCCATTAGTCATCAACTAGGGTTTGAATCAATTGAATTAGGGTTTGGAATCAATGATCCTTCAACACTAATCAGTGCAAGATTAGTTACTTTGAAACATTTGAACCATCATCCAAATTGAACATGACCTGACCCCAAACGGTCTGGAGGACGTTTGGATGATCTCCAAACGATCTTGAGACCGTTTGACCATCATATCATCAAAATCCATGTCAACCAATTATGGTTTGGATCGTTGGATTGATCATCAAATCAGCAATTGTTTACACTTCAACTTAGTATCATTAGATCAGCAATTGCTTAACCATACTCACCCCTAGACCTCCAAACGGTCTTGGGTGACCACAAAACGGTCTTGAGACCGTTTGGCTCATACAACCCTTGGATTCTAGTGAAATTTCATCAAGGTTTGGTCTATTGAGTCGATCAACAAATCATCAATTGATTGCTTTTGTAACTTGGTAACTTTGGACCTTCAAATAGGCAACCATACTTAACCCTAGACCTCAAAACGGTCTTGGGTGATCCCCAAACGGTCTTGAAACCATTTGGGTGATCCCCAAATGGTCTTGAGACCGTTTGGGCTAATCAACCCAAAATCTCAAATCAACTCATAGGAATTTCAGCACTAATTTCAATTAGGGTTTGCCCAATTGATTGGCCTTCAACTCATGATTCCTTTGGAAATAATCCATAAAATTTGGTGAGTTATTAACCAACATCATTAGGAACAGGAATCTCAAACGGTCAACCCTTGGTCAACCCTCTCAAACAGTTTTGAAACCGTTTTCTCTCAAATGGTTTCAAACCGTTTGCTCTCAAACGGTTTGGTGAAACCGCATGAGAAAACATGTTGAAAACGATTGGAACAAGATTTCTTTGGGAAAAGTATCCAAGATGATGTAATCATCATCTACCTTCGTCCCTGAAGTTCTAACAACTTCTGATTTCATGAATTAATCATTTTCAACAAGAAATTAATCAAGATAATGAAGAAATCAATAAAATTGCAAGATTAATGGTTGAATAACAATGAAAAAGGGTTCAAGTTATAAAACCCGCCTTCAAATCTGATCCCAAGCTCAACGCTTCATGGATCCAATGGTGGTTGAAGATCTAGCAACCTCCCAAGGTCGTTTCTCAAGCTTTTGGAGTAAAAGGATCAGCTAGGGTTGAAGATGGAGTGAAGAAATGAAGGAATCATGTATTGTTTTATGATTTTCACCATGAAATCATGAAGAACGAAGATCAAAGGCTTAACAACAGGTTGCGTACGTTCTCCCTGCTGTTCTTAGCCTTCTTCGTCAGTTTTGAAAGCAAGGGGAAGAAAGGAAATCCGAAAACGTCCCTTGGGTGGGTTTGAAAAGGCTATTTTATAAGAAAATTGATGAAAGAGAAAATGTCTTTATAAAAATCAATTAATTCCAAAAATAGTACCACCTCTTCCTCCTTGGTTTGATTGTGTCCAAAGGAAACTCAAACCCACCGAACTCCCTTCCATTATCCATGGATTAAGGGAAATGAAATTAAGCACCTCAATCCATTATAATACTAATATATCTTTTTGAGTGGGAATTCTTTTCCTTATAATAAGGTGAGTGGAATTTCACCTCCTTAAGATATTTTCGATCATTGCAAGCTCAAGGACGGTCTATCATGCATCTTAATTTCCCCAAATTAATTTTGTCTGAAGGCCCTACAATTATTTTATTTATTTTTACATTAAATTGAAATAAAGTTCCAATTATGTTTAAATCTTGATTATTTTAATATCAAGATTCTCTCTCCTTCAACTTAATTCAAATGAGGCGCCCCTCTCATTTTCTTTGCTATACATGATGACAAGAAACATCAGGGACCTTATTGAAGTGGTAATTTGCATATTGAACCCTAGGTTTTGGGTAAATTACACATTACACCAAAACTAGGTTTTAATGCACATACATTGCTTTATCAGCTCTTTCTTGGTATTGAGGCTTCCATAAGCCATACCTCAGCATCATTTTCACTCTCATGATGATTCAACATATGAGGAACATGTTATCATGCATAAATTGCACTTAAACCCCTCAACTTGGGTAATTTTCATTTTAGTCCAAAACAAGCAAACATTGCTTCAACAATGTTCAAAAAGGACTAGAATTGCAACATAGGTTCCTCTTGAGGCATAATTACTTTTCATAAGATGGGATTAAGCATTTAATCACCTTTCATAATCAAAACACCTAGGGTTAAAGTATAACCCAGGTCAGGGATGTAACCGGAACAACCTACAGATATTGTTAACACGCCTATCTAATTATGAAATCACTACAAAAGTTGGGTTGTCTTAGTATAGGTAGGGTATTACATTGCAGGATTGGATAATACTTATTATAAGTCCTTAGTCAAGGGTTAAGGGAAAATTATTAATAATTAAATGGATTTAAATGCAAGGTATACCAAGGTTAAATTGTAATTCTAAGGAAATCACCATTTCTCGATGACATTCCACTTAATTTAGATTTCAATACTTTTCCTTAGTTATAAACAAACAACCAATCACTTTTCGGTAGGGCTAGATGTTAGGATTGTAGTAAGTACTTGTCTCTAGAGTACATTTACTTGAGTTAGACATATGTCCCTCATAGGCCTATACTACTCAATGTGTGCACTTGGTTGAAATTGTGCATAAATTGAACCCTTTCTTTGAAATTGTCCCTAAATTGAAAGTATTATATTTAGAACACATTAATTAGTGTTCATCCTCACTCACTACTATCTCATTAGGAAGTACTAGTGTAACATCCCTGACCTGGGCTATGCTTTAACCCTAGATGAGTTGATTAGATGATTGCTATTATCTCTTGAAAAGTAATTAAGACTCAAGAGGAACTCATATTTCAAAATTAGCCCTTTTTTAACATTATTGAAAACAATGTTTTGATTTTTGTGGACTAAAGTGCAATTTACCCAAGTTGAGGGGTTAATTTGCAAAGGTTGCATGATAATATGTTACTCATGTGTTGAATCCTCATGAGAATGATATGATGCAAAGGTATGGCTTGGGAAAGCCTGAGTACCAAGAAAGAGTTGATAAACAGTGTTTGTACATTAAAACCTAGTTTTGGGGTAATGTGCAATTTACCCAAATCCTAGGGTTCAATATGAAAATTTCCACTTCAATAAGGTCCCTAATAATTCTTGGCATCTTTTAGAGGCAATAAAATGAGAGGGACATCTCATTTGAGCTACTTTGAAGGAGAGAGAATCTTTATATTAAAATAATCAAGATTTAAGCATAATTGAAACCCTAATTCAATTTTATGCAAATATAATTATATTAATTGGATTTCCCTTCAACCAAAATTGAAATGGTTAAATTTTTGTATGTGTGTAAGTTCTTAGGCCTTGCATAGGCCAAGAAATATCCTAAGGGGGTGAAGACTCCACTCACATTAAGATAAGAAAAAGAAAAATCCACTAACTTTAGGATATTAATATTATAAGGATTAAGGTGCTTAATTTGCTTTTCTTTAAATCATGGATAATTGAAGGTAATAAGAGGCAAAGAGGATATCCTCATCTCTAAGGGAGAGACAGGGGCAAGTGGCAAAAAAAAGGAAGAGATAATTCCTACTTTCTCTCTCTTAAATGAATTTTCAATAAAATTCACATATATGCTCCTTTATCCATGAAATGAATGGGTAATTTCGAATCCACTTCTTATCTTTTCTTAAAAACGACCAAGGAGGCTTTGAAGGACCAGGAGGATGACCCCCAACCTGTTGGTAAGCTTCTTGATCCACTTTCACCTTGATTCCATGGTGGAAATAAAAAATAAATGCATGATTTCTTCTTATCTCGATCCCATCTTCAATTCTAACCATTCCTTTTCACTCAAAGCTTGAGGACGAGCCTTGGAATAGTGAAAGGTTTTGCATCCACCATTGTTGACGTGAGCTTGAATCTTGGAAGCTCAATTGGAGGCGGGTTATATAACTTGAACCCATTTACATTATTATTCAACCATCAATTTTACAACTATATTGATTTCTTATCAATTCTCGGATTTTCCTTTTTATTAATTGATGAAAGTATAACCAAGATAATAGCAAGTTTCGAAGGTCTAAAGATTGAAGATTATGATGTCATCTTAAGAACACACCTCAACTAAAATCAACTGTAAACGGTTTCAACATTTGAGACCAATCGGTCTCAAGATCGTTTGAGACCAAACGGTCTCAAGAGCATTTGGGAGTGTTTGCTGTTGTGATTGGATGTTAATCCAAGGGCCATAATTGATTGATACTCAACCAATTCAATAATGGATATTCAATCAATGTTAAACCCTAAATCGGATTGAGTGTTAAAATCTTCTATGGATTGATTCAAATTTTGGGTTTATTGAGCTCAAACGGTCTCAAGATGTTTGTAGATCACCCAAATGGTATAAAGACCGTTTGGAGGTCAACCAAGACTGTTTGGAGGTCTAGGGTTGAGTATGGTTGAGCAATTGAAGGTCAAAAGATACCAAATCGAAATACAAGTAATAGCTAATTTGATGATCAATTCAATGATCTAAACCCTAATGGAATTTCACAAAATCCAGGGATAGGATGAGGCAAATGATCTCAAGACCAGGTGGAGGACATACAAATGACCTCAAGACTATTTGAGGTCAGGTCTTATAAAAAATTGGATAATGATTCATTGATTTCAATTGAATCAATTCCACAATGTTGATCAATGATGGGTCTTTGATTTCAAAGCCCTAATTGAAAGTTATTGAGTAGTAATCTTAGATCAATTGGGTTCAAAACCCTAATTGAAGGTCTAATTGAAGGATGATTCAATAGTTTAATTAATAAAGAAACCAAACCATGAATTGTTTAAGTGTTGAAATGACTTTTTGGTCCATTCAGTTTTGAGAGGGTTTGGACCAAACGGTCTTAAGAAAGTTTGAATCGAAATGGTCTCATGTCCAAACAGTCTCAAGACCGTTTGGTCCAAATGGTTTCAAACCGTTTGGAGACCCAAGTCCATTCGGTTTCAATGTAATTTCTTGCTTAAACGGTTTCAAAGGAAATTGCCAAAATGGTTTCAAACCGTTTGAGTTCTGAGAGACCAAGACCATTTAAGGATTAAGGAATCAAAACCATTTGAGGTTTAACATGGTTAATCCAATTGAATGCCTAATGGAATTGGAGATTCAATTGGTTAATCCAATTGATCACCTAATGGAATTGAAGGTTCAATTGGTCAATTCATTTGGAACCCTCATTTAATGAAAGGTTCAATTGATTAAACCATTTGGAGACCTAATGTACTTAGATGATTAATACCCTTAGTGGGATTAATCATTAATGCATATGATGTAATAATTAAATACATCAAGCTAATCATAAATACATGTATTTGAATAAAGAGTAGACTCAATCTAATCAAGAATTGAGTAGTGGACATTCTGAATAGGATGAGAGAGAAAGATTCATACATGAATGATAATTATGTAGCAATTAAACATAAAACATTCAAAATGATGTGATATACAATTAGGGTATGATCCTTGATAAAGAGATCAAAAAACCCTAATTGAGTTGGTTGATGAACTCAAACCCTAATTTAGGGCAATTATGAGGGAAACCCTAAACTAGGAAGTTGATGTGAAATGAATTTAGGGAAATGACATGAGTAACCCTAATTCAGAGTATTTTGATGATAAACCCTAATTAGGATGAATATTAAACCCTAATTGTGGGTAATGGAGTATAAAACCCTAATTGGAAGGAATAGTAAAACCTAACCCTAAATTGGGTGTTAGTATATGATAATTCCTGAGGTGATGTGAATAGTAAACCCTAATTCTAAAATAGGGTGAAGGTATGTGAAACCCTAATTTTGGGCTATATTATATATCATGAAACTCTAACTTTGGACAATGAAATAATGAATCATTGGTCCTAATTATGCAAAGGGAATGAGTAACCATGATTGACATGAAATGGGAAACCCTAACCCTAGTAAGGGAATAGTGGTATTTACCTTGAATATCATGGAATTGAAATATGATTGTTATATCTGTTATCATCTGTACTAACCATGCAGGAATCATGAGATGATGATCATAGCCAGGTATGAGCTATGATGTTTTATTTATTGAAATTGATTATTGGCCCTTGTGTGCCATAATATGCCTTGTTTCCTAGTAAGATGTAACAAGAGAGTTAATGGACCTCATGTGCATAAGAGATGATTGTGTAGCAAGTGTCATGTTTACCTTGGTCAGATGACCTGAAGGTGATAGTTACCTGAAAGAGTGGTAATAGTGCTCAGTGATGAGCTAAGGGTTTGAACACCCAGAACCATATGACTATGGCATTGAGTTGTGGAGGGATGAGAATTCCCAGTATTGAAATGAGGGACTGAGATCCCAATGTCTTATAAAGATTGAGAAGTGATTAATGAAAATAGTACATGTTTCTTTGTAGCATTTGTCTTAATAAGTTATGTTTCAAAACATGACTGATGCTAAAAGAATATGATAATGTACTTAATTAATCTAGTGAAATCTCTTCATGTAGTGCTATGACCATAGATCCATCATCGTCAGTAGCTGGTGATGGTGAAAAAGGTTTTCCTACGGGATCTCTTGGAGAGCGCATATTTTTGAATATGCGGGGGTCAATGGGCGAAAATATCTGTACGTCCTAATGGAGGAATTGATGGAAGGTAAACATTAAACCTCTCAATCCTTCATTATATGTGTCGGGATGGATGTATCATGAATCTCCCGATGATGTTTAATGCTGGATCGATGGAGGTAAACATGAAATCTCTAGATTGCGAAGAGAGTGCATCTACCATTGTTGCTCTATAGAGAAGATGCCATTATACCCTGGCAAGCTATGTAGCAGAGACACAAGATGTCCTGCATGTGGTCCCGCACTGACCGGGATGTGGGAGGTCATGGAGTCCGGCTCTTCCATTGACCTATGTATGGTACCGATTTCGATTTCACAATGGTCGGTTGGAGTATGAGTGGTAAACCTCATCTCCTCAAAGCTTAAGTGTGATTGTAAAATGTTATCAGCCATGTAGTGTATTTGCATAAGATTGAAATACGAGAATCACTGGTTGATATTATCCTTCTTAGCATGTCCTTGATACATAAATGTTATACATATTCTTCAATTCTTTATTGAATAAGAGACTTGCTGACTTATCAAGTTTTATAGCTAAATTGCTTGAATAGAAATGTTGCTCTAATCTGCATAGATATTGATTTATCTGTTGTTGGTTATATGATTCCACTGTTCAATTTATTTCTATTAAACTGCATTAATAATGTTTTCGGCGGAGAGTTATATCTCTCGCTAGGGCAATTTTTATAATTGTCTCACCCCCGTTGGATCCAACATTTTTAGGTAGACACAGACAAAGAGGCAGAAACCCTATAGTAGGGGAAGAGCAGCAGCAGCAACAACAAGGGCAACAGTGATATCCAGGTGGAAATACTGGCTATCATGTGTAGTATATAGAGTCCTATGTGTCTTCTCTGTACTCTCAGGTCCTAGGAGTTAGTGTTTTTAATCATTCGATATGAGATTTTGGCTTTAAGCCTCAAGAATTTTGTTACTTTTTGTTTTATTAAGGCAAAGTATTGTATATATATATTCCTCGAGAAGAAATGGTACATGAAATGTACAATGTGGACCAGTATGCAATACTTTGGTTCTTGTTTAAAAGAGTTTTCTGTAATAGACCTTTTTATAAATGGTTTTAATTTTTAGTGATTTTCAATAATCCGATGTTGATGATAGCTTCCGCATGTTTTTAATTTTGTTGATGAAACTTGTTATCTTAATGATGGCATTTTTCGTCACAAGAATAGTGGTATCAGAGCTCTAGGTTCGCTGAGTCTACAGAGACATATGATTAAGGTTGTTGAGTTTGTTCTAGTATCTTCCAGTTTATCTAATAGTGTCTTCTGCTTGGGTCTGGTTGGCGGGTCTGTGATTTATGATATGGAAAGAAAGAAACAACAGGATGCATGGGAAAGGGGATATAGATTTCCTTCCCTTTTTTGAGATTTTTGTGAGTGGTGTGAGGTTGGTGCTTAAAGCTAGACCTAAGATTATGAGGGGGGTCAGTTCTGTTATTTTGGCCCGATGGGATTTTGTAGTGTAGCCCTCTTGTATAGTATACGATGGTTTTTCCATCTATATGCTTCTTTTTTATGATAGTAATATTTTACCTGCTCCAAAAAAAACAAAAAAAATAGTGTCTTCTGCTCATATAGGAGAAGAAGAACTTGAAGATGTCTGGATCACATGATGAACATGCTGCTGAGAGCAACATTGCTGCACCAGGACAAGGTGCATGGGATCAAGCTAGGGAGGAACTAGTATCTGAGATTCCTCATCTTGATCAAGCTGCATTAGAAAAACCAGCCTTCCATGCTCTGTTCGGGCAGTTCATGGCGACTATGATGCATATGGCGGATAGGATGCCACCACCTGCACCGAGGGAAATATCCCACAATGAAGGACAAGGAGCTGGCAAGACCTTTGAACGACTTTGCCGGGTGGGAGCCACAGAGTATGCTAGTACAGCTGATCCAACAGATGTTGATTTATGGTTAACTGAGCTGGAGAAAGCCTTCAGAATCCTTATGATTCTTGAAAATGAGAAGGTGAGACATGTTGTATACCTATTGAAAGGTAGTGTTGGTCATTGGTGGACCATTGAGGAAGGCAAAAGGCTAGGAGTTGAAGTCAGATGGGATGAATTCCGACGTGAATTTGTCACTAGATACTTTCCCAAGAGGTATCTAGATGAGAAGATCTCTCGGTTTGAGAAAATTAGACAAGGGCAGATGAACATTAGCGAATATGAAGCTTTTGCGGTTCTGTCTGCACATGGCAACCACTGATGAAGAGAGGATTCGACATTTCGAAAAGGGGTTGAACACTGAATTGACCACTCTGGTGTTTGCTTTAGAGAAATGAGAGAGGTTTGACACCTTCGTGGAGTCCGTAAGATGGATAGAGAGGTCTGTGATCGAGAAGAGACAAACTAGTAATAAGAAAGTGTATCCTCAGTTTCATGGACAAAGGTCTGAGAGTTTCAAAAAGCCGAGGTTTTTTGCACCAGCAACACCATCAAGATTCAATGCTCAGACACAATGGACATCGAGTAGGGATAGGGGATGTAGTTTTCCTCTAAATAGAGCCCCTAGTACAACATCAACATCAGTGACATGACCACCTAGGAAGAATGTGGGAAGCTACAACTGCTACCAGTGTGGGAGACCAGAACACTTGATGAGAGATTGTCCTGAGAAAGTCAGGACTGTAACTCAACCCCAGAGGCAGAGTCAGCAAGGCTCACAGAAGAGGCAGTTTCCTAGTGGTACTTGAGGATGTGGACAAGCATCCCAAGCTAGATCATCGACACCCAACAACTGAGAACAGGGTCAACAACAAGCAACGACTAGATTCTATGCTTCAAATCAACCTGAAGTAGTAGTCAACCCTCAAGTTGTGACAGGTCAGATGGAACTATTTTATTCTGATATGTCGTCATCCTGCTTTGTTTCTGCTTTAATTGATCTAGGTGCTACACACTCTTTTATTACATGAAAAGTGATTCATGACTGCAACATGAGTGTCAGTCATAGAATAGATAGTTTGATGTTAGAAACCCCTTTTTTGGGATCTGTAGTATTGTGGGAAGTGTGTTCTGCCTACAATCTTTCCTTTTTTGATCATTGCATTCAGGTGGATCTAATACCACTTGAAATGCACGGGTTTGATATAATTCTTGGGATGGACACCGTAGAAAAGTATATGGTTGTCTTGGATTGTGGTTCCAAGTAGGCTGTGTTCACAGATGATGGTGACACATGGATCTTTCAGGGAGATAAAAAGATTCTTCCAACTTACTTAGTGTCAGCTATGGTAGCTGAGAAGTTGATGAGACAGGGATGCTTTGCATTCTTGGATCATGTGGTAGATACCACAATGGACAACCCTCATCCTTCTGAAGTTTCAGTTGTTAGGGAATTTGAGGATGTATTTCCTGAAGAACTTCTAGGAGTTCTTCCGCCCCGAGAGATTGATTTTGAGATTAATCTAATCTCGTACACACAACCAATAGCCCAAATGCCGTATAGAATGACACCTACTGAGATGGAAGAGCTTAAGAAACAACTACATGAGTTCCTTGAGAAGGGTTTTATCCGACCAAGTAATTCACCATGGGGTGATCTGGTCCTCCTTGTTAAGAAGAATGATGGATCGATGCGGTTGTGCATTGATTAAAGACAATTAAATAAAGTAACTATAATGACCAAGTATCCTCGACCAAGGATTGATGACTTGTTTGATCAATTGTGTGGTGCAACTATCTTTTCTAAAATAGATTTGAGGTTGGGATACCATCGGTTGCGTATCAAGGAGAGTGACATACCTAATTCTGCCTTTAGGACAAGGTATGGTCACTATGAGTTCATAGTTATGCCATTTGGACTAACTAATGCACCAACTGCATTCATGGAACTCATGAATAGAATCTTCTAGACTTTTCTTGATTAGTGTGTAGTCGTCTTCATAGATGACATCTTGATATATAGTAGAGATGCTCAACAACATGAGAAGAACCTCCATAAAGCTTTGACTTTTCTAAGAGAGCATAAGTTGTATGCTAAGTTTAGCAAGTGTGAGTTTTGGTTACCAGAAGTTTCTTTTCTTGGACACATAATATCTCCCTCAGGTATTCGTGTTGATCCTAAGAAGATAGAATATTTCCTGCAATGGGAACAACCTAAGGCACCGACAGAGATATGCAGTTTCTTAGGACTGGCAGGCTATTACAGGAGGTTCATTAAGAACTTTAATTCATTAGCTTTACCCCTAACCAAGTTGAGCAGGAAAGATATTCCTTTTATCTGGAATGATAAGTGTCAACATTCTTTCCAGTTGCTGAAGGAAAGGTTAACAAGTGCACATGTGTTAGTGCTACCTGAGCAAGGAAAGGGGTACATAGTTTTCTATGATGCATCTAAGAACGGACTAGGATGTGTGTTGATGCAGGATAAATAAGTGATTTCTTTTGCTTCTCGACAACTTAAGAAACATGAGGAGAATTATCCAACACATGATCTAGAGCTAGCTATTATGGTCCATGCTTTGAAGATATGGAGACATTATCTATATGGAGACACATTCCAGATTTTCACAGACCATAAGAATCTAAAATATATCTTTTCTCAGCATGATCTAAACATGAGGCAATGCCACTGGATGTAATTAATCAAGGACTACGATTGTACAATTGATTATCATCTAGGGAAGGACAATGTGGTTGTTGATGCACTACGTAGAAAATTAGGAAAACTAGCCTTAGATAAAGCACAGTTGAACTCCTTAGTGTGCTTTAAAAGAGATATGTTTATCTCCTTAAGGCAAGACAATGTACAACTTAAAGTGTCATTGTTAGCCGGGTTGTTAGCTGAGATGCAAGTGAAACCTACTCTGAGACAGCAGATTAAAGAAGCACAGCAAGCTGATATTGTGATTCAATAGATCAGGTCAAAGTATTGTAGTGAGAAACGGGATGGTTTCCATAATTCAGATGATCACGTAGTTTGTTACCATGGAAGGATGGTAGTACCTGATGCTGATAACTTAAGGAAGTTCGATCTGGAAGAAGCTCATTCTTTGATGTATGCTATACATCCAGGGAGCACCAAGATGTATCATAACTTAAAAGATATGTATTGGTGGCCTAGATTGAAGAAAGATGTAGCTGAGTTTGTTATGTGGTGTCCGGTGTGTCAGCAGGTTAAGGATGAACATCAAAAGCCCGTAGGAACAATGCAACCTCTGCCTATACCGCAGTGGAAATGGGATCATATAGCCATTGACTTTGTAGTTGGTTTGCCTAGAATAGCCAAAAGTCATGATTCCATATGGGTGACAGTTGATAGGTTGACAAAGTCAGCACATTTCATTCCTGTCAAAACAACCTACACTGCTGAGAAGCTTGCACATATATACATAGATGAAATAGTGTGTTTGCATGGGGTTTCAGCTACTATCATTTTTCATAGAGGTCCCCAGTTCACGAGTCATTTTTGGGAGTGACTCCATAAAGCGTTGGGTACACAATTAAGGTTTAGTACAACCTTTCACCCATAGACAGATGGACAATCTGAGAGAACCATACAAACCTTGGAGGACTTTCTTAGGGCGTGTGTCCTTCAATTTGTAGGAAGTTGGGACCTACACCTGAGCTTGATAGAATTTTCTTATAATAATAGCTATCAGCACAGTATTGAGATGGCACCATATGAAGCAGTATATGGTAGACGTTGTAGATATCCTTTATGTTGGTATGAAACAGAAGAGCACCAACTTTTGGGTCCTAAGCTAGTACAGTGAACAACTGAAAAGATTAAAGTAATACAACAACAGTTGAAAGCTGCTCAGGATAGACATAAATCTTATGGTGATAAGTGTCACAGACCTTTAGAATTCCAAGTTGGAGACAAAGTATACCTCAAGGTCTCACCTTGGAAAGGTATCCTGAGATTTGGAAAGAAGGGGAAGTTAGCTCCTAGATTTATGGGGCCTTATCCAATCATTGAGAGGATGGGAAAGGTAGCCTATAAGATGGAGTTTCCACCAGAGTTGCATAGATTGCACCTAGTGTTTCATATCTCTATGTTGAGGAAGTGTCATCCTGACACAGATTTATTTCTGCAACCTATGGAGGTAGAACTAAATGATGATATATCATATGTTGAAGGACCTGTGTTGATTCTTGATAGAAGAATCAAGAAGTCGCAAAAGAAAGACATGTGTTGTGAAAGTTCTCTGGCATCATCGTGGCATTGAATAAGCTACGTGGGAACTAGAGGAAGAGATGAGGAAGAAATATCCTTCTCTTTTCTCTTAATGTTTTTGTTGATGATTTCGGGGACAAAATCCTTGTAAGGGGTGGATAACTTGTAACACCCTTGACCTGGGTTATGCTTTAACCCTAGATGTTTTGCTTAATAAAGTTGATTAGATGCTTGCTCTTATCTCTTGAAAAGTAATTAATACTCAAGAGGAACTCATATTTCAATTTTAGTCCTTTTTGAACGATGTTGAAAACAATGTTTTGATTTTTGTGGACTAAAGTGCAATTTACCCAAGTTGAGGGGTTAATTTTCAAATGTTGTATAATAATATGTTCATTATGTGTTGAAGCCTCATGAGAATGAAGATTATGTAGAGGTATGGATTGGGAAAGCATGAGTACCAAGAAAGAGTTGATAAACAATGTTTGTACATTAAAACCTAGTTTTGGGGTAATGTGCAATTTACCCAAAACCTAGGGTTCAATATGCAAATTTCCACTTCAATAAGGTCCCTAATAATTCTTGGCATCTTGTAGAGGCAAGAAAATGAGAGGAAAATCTCATTTGAGCTACTTTGAAGGAGAGAGAATCTTGATATTAAAATAATCAAGATTTAAGCATAATTGAAACCCTAATTCAATTTAATGCAAAAATAATTATATTAATTGGTTTGCCCTTCAACCAAAATTGAAATGGTTAAATTTTTGTATGTGTGGACGTCCTTAAGCCTTGCAAAGGCCACGAAATATCCAAAGGAGGTGAAGACTCCACTCACATTAAGATAAGAAAAAGAAAAATCCACTAACTTTATGATATTAATATTATAAGGATTAAGGTGCTTAATATGCTTTTCTTTAAATCATGGATAATTCAAGGTAATAATAGGCAAATAGGATATCCTCATCTCCTACTTTCTCTCTCTTAAATGAATTTTCAATAAAATTCCAATATATGATCCTTTATCCATGAGATGAAAGGGTAATTTCAAATCCACTTCTTATCTTTGCTTAAAAATGACCAAGGAGGCTTTGAAGGACTAGGAGGACGACCCCCAACCTATATGTAACCTTCTTGATCCTCTTTCACCTTGATTCCATGGTGGAAATCGAAAATAAATGCATGATTTCTTCTTATCTCGATCGCATCTTCAATTCTAACCATTCCTTTTCACTCAAAGCTTGAGGACGAGCCTTGTAATAGTGAAAGGAGTTGCATCCACCATTATTGATGTGAGCTTGAAGCTTGGAAGCTCAATTGGAGGTAGGTTATATAACTTGAACCCATTTACATTATTATTCAACCATAAATTTTACAACTATATTGATTTCTTATCAATTCTCGGATTTTCCATTTTATTAATTGATGAAAGTATCACCAAGATCATAGCAAGTTTCGAAGGTCTGAAGCTTGAAGATGATGATGTCATCTTAAGCACACACCTCAACAAAAATCAAGTGTAAATGGTTTCAACACTTGAGACTAATCGGTCTCAAGATCGTTTGAGACCAAACGGTCTCAAGACCGTTTGGGAGTGTTTTTTGTTGTGATGGGATGTTAATCCAAGGGACATAATTGATTGATACTCAACCAATTCAATAATGGATATTCAATCAATGTTAAACCCTAAATCGGATTGAATGTTAAAATCTTCTATGGATTGATTCAAATTTTGGGTTGCTTGAGCTCAAACGGTCTCAAGACCATTTTAAGATCACCCAAATGGTATCAAGACCGTTTGGAGGTCAACCAAGACCACTTGGAGGTCTAGGGTTGAGTATGGTTGAGCAATTGAAGGTCTAAAGATACCAAATCAAAATACAAGTAATAGCTAATTTGATGATAAATTCAATCATCTAAACCCTAATGGAATTTCACAAAATCCAAGGATAGGATGAGGCAAGCAGTCTCAAGACCATTTGGAGGTCATCCAAATGTCCTCAAGACCGTTTGAGGTAAGGTCATATCAAAAATTGGATGATGATTCATTGATTTCAATTGAATCAATTCCAAAATGTTGATCATTGATGGGTCTTTGATTTCAAAGCCCTAATTGAAGGTTCTTGAGTAGGAATCTTAGATCAATTGGGTTCAAAACACTAATTGAAGGTCTGATTGAAGGATGATTCAATAGTTTAATTAATGAAGAAACTAAGGATTCAATTGATAATCAGTTCATCTATTGAAACCATGCATTGTTTAAGTGTTGAAAGGACTTTTTGGTCCATTCGGTTTTGAGAGGGTTTGGACCAAACAGTCTTAAGACCGTTTGATTCAAAACGGTCTCAAGACCGTTTGGGTCCAAACGGTCTCAAGACAATTTGGTCCAAATGGTCTCAAACCATTTGGTGACCCAAGTCCATTCGGTTTCAATGTAATTTCTTGCTTAAATGGTTTCAAAGAAAATTGCCAAAATGGTTTCAAACCGTTTCAATTCTGAGAGACCAAGACCGTTTAAGGTTTAAGTAATCAAAAACATTTGAGTTTCAACATGGTTAATACAATTGAATGCCTAATGCAATTGAAGATTCAATTGGTTAATCCAATTGATCACCTAATGGAATTGAAGGTTGAATTGGTCAATTCATTTGGAACCCTCATTTAATTAAAGGTTCAATTGATTAAACCATTTGGAGACCTGATGTACTTAGATGATTAATACCCTTAGTGGGATTCATCATTAATGAATATGATGCAATAATTCAATACATCAAGCTAATCTTAAATACATGTATTTGAAACAAGAATAGACTCAATCTAATCAAGAATTGAGTAGTGGACATTCTGAATAGGACGAGAGAGAAAGATTCATACATGAATGATAATTATGTAGCAATTAAACCTAAAACAATCAAAATGATGTGATATACAATTAGGGTATGATCCTTGATAAAGAGATCATAAAACCCTAATTGAGTTGGTTGATGAACACAAACCCTAATTTAGGGCAATTCTGAGGGAAACCCTAAACTATAAAGTTGATACGATATGAATTTAGGGAAATGACATGAGTGACCCTAATTTAGGGTATTTTTATGATATCCCTAATTAGGATGAATATTAAACACTAATTGTGGGTAATGGAGTATAAAACCCTAATTGCAAGGAATAGTAAAAACTAACCCTAAATTGGGTGTTAGTATATGATAATTCCTGAGGTGATGTGAATAGTAAACCCTAATTCTAAAATAGGGTGAAGGTATGTGAAACCCTAATTCTGGGCTATGTTATATACCATGAAACTCTAACTTTGGACAATGAAATGATGAATCATTTGTCCTAATTGTGCAAAGAGAATGAGTAACCTTGATTGACATGAAATGGGAAACCCTAACCCTGGTAAGGGAATAGTGGTATTTACCTTGAATAGAATGGAATTGAAATATGATTGATATATCTATTATCATCTATACTAACCATGCAGGAATCATGAGATGATGATCACAGCCAAGTATGAGCTATGATGTTTTATTTATTGAAATTTATTATTGGGCCTTGTGTGCCATAATATGCCTTATTGCCTAGTAAGAGGTAACAAGAGAGTTAATGGACCTCAAGTGCATAAGAGATGCTTGTGTAGAAAGTGTCATGTTTACCTTGGTCAGATGACCTGAAGGTGATAGTTACCTGAAAGAGTGGTAACAATGCTCAGTGATGGGCTCAGGGTTTGAATACCCAGAACCATTTGATTATGGCATTGAGTTGTGGAGGGATGAGAATTCCCAATATTGAAATGAGGGACTGAGATCCCAATGTCTTATAAAGACTGAGAAGTGATTAATGAAAACAGTACATGTTTCTTTGTAGCATTTGTCTTAGTACGTTATGTTTGAAAACTTGATTGATGCTAAAAGAATATGATAATGTACTTAATTAATCAAGTGAAATCTATTCATGTAGTTCTCTGACCATGGATCCATCATCGTCAGTAGCTAGTGATGGTGAAACAGGTTTTCCCATGGGATCTCCTGGAGAGCACATATTTTTGAATATGCGGGGGTCAATGGGCAAAAATATTCGTATGTCCTAATATAGGAATTGATGGAAGGTAAACATTAAACGTCTCAATCCTTCATTATATGTGCCGAGATGGATGTGTCACGAATCTCCCGATGATGTTTAATGCCATATCGATGGAGGTAAACATGAAATCTCTCGATTGCAAAGAGAGTGCAGCCACCGCTATAGATCTATAGCGAAGATGCCATTATACCCTAGCAAGCTATGTAGCAGAGACAGAAGATGTCCTGCATGTGAACCCGCACTGACCGGGATGTGGTAGGTCATGGAGTTTGGCTCTTCCATTGACCTATGTATGGTACCGATTTCAATTTCACAATGGTCAGTTGGAGTATGGGAGGTATATCTCATCTCCTCAGAGCTTAAGTGTGATTGTCAAATGTAATCTACCGTGTAGTGTATTTGCATAAGATTAAAATACGAGAATCACTGGTTGATGTTATCCTGCTTAGCATGTCCTTGATACATAAATGTTATATATGGTCTTCAATTCTTTATTGAATAAGAGACAATCTGACTTATCAAGTTTTATAGCTAAATTGCTTGAATAGAAATGTTGCTCTAATCTGCATAAATATTGATTTATCTACTGTTGGTTATATGATTCCACTGTTCTGTTTATTTCTATTAAACTGCAATAATAATGTTTTCGGCGGAGAGTTATATCTCTCGATGGGGCAATTTTTATAATTGTCTCACCCCCGTGGGATCTAATGTTTTTAGGTAGACACAGACAAAGAGGAAGAAACCCTATAGTAGGGGAAGAGCAGCAGCAACAACAAGGACACCAATGATATCCAGGTGGAAATACTGGCTATCATGTGTAGTATATAGAGTCATATGTGTCTTCTCAGTACTCTGTGGTCCTAGGAGTTAGTGTTTTTAATAATTTGATCTGAGATTTTGGCTTTAAGCCTCGAGGATTTTGTTACTTTTGCTTTTATTAAGGCAAAGTGTTGTATATATATTCCTTGAGAAGAAATGCTACATGAAATGTACAATGTGGACCAATATGTAATTACAATACTTTGGATCTTGTTTCAAGGAGTTTTCTGCAATAGACCGTTTTATAAATGGTTTTAATTTTTAGTGATTTTTAGTAATCCGATGTTGACGATAGCTTCCGCATGTTTTTATTTTTGTTGATGACACCTGTTATCTTAATGATGGAATTTGTCATCACAACTAGTGCATGATGCATACCAAAACCAATGATTATGGGGAATCCACTCCAACATGTACATGCCCGGGAGAAATTCTTCACAGATAAAAAGAGTTTGGGGCTTCAACAAATAAGCTTATCCAAACCCCATTACCAGAAGTGGAGCAGGCATTAGCAACGAATGTGGTCGCAAACCTTGATGCATGTTGAGGTCGATCTTGAGGAACATACTGTCTAGGAGAATATTAAGGCATCTTCATTCATAGAACAATAAGGACCAATTAAATAATAGGTAGTCAATGCGGGCAGCTACAAAATAGATCCCAAAATGGTGGCACTTATTCGATCTCAATCATTCATGGAAACAGTATGGTGGACCCAATGGAACACCTTAATGGATTTGTGGTGAGCTGGGATATGTTGAAGATTGAGAGGGTCCCATCTATAGTGATTTACTTGAAGCTATTTTCCTACTCACTATTTGACAAGGAAAAAGCATGGATACTTGGTATTCCTTCAGAATCCACAAGACATGGTATGAGATTATAGATTTTTTCTTGGTGAGGTAATTCCCACCATGGAATACACAAGACTTGGAGAGAAAAATCTATAATTTCAAATGACCTGTTGAGCAAACCTATTTAGAATCCTTGAAATGATTTTAGAACATGCTTAGAAAGGTCCCTCATCATGGTATTGATCTTAATGTCTAGGAAAATATATTTTATTATGGCCTAAACAAGGCAGAGAGAGAGATACTCTTGAAAAAACACTGGTATGCTTTTTTCTAAATAATAAAGACATAAGGTATTACGAGATATTGAAGTACATGGCAAAGAATCAATCTTGGGGAGAAGAGCTTGACTCGCCAACAATTGTCAAAAGTTCCATGGAATCAAGGGAGCATCACATCCTTGACGGAAAAAGTGGACAACCTCACAAGGAGATTGGATCAAAAATATGGAACCTCATCTGGAGCGGAAGAGGAAGAGTGCATGTATATGCAAAAATAGAACAACTGGGGTGGAAATGATTAGGCATGTAGGAAGGATCCCAAGTTCTCATGCACAAATTCTAGCAATTTTTAGTAGGACCCCACACAGGTACATCAACCTAATGAATAAATGGGAACATGACATGGGTCCTAGTATGATAGAACAAATAGAAAACATGCTGAGCAGGTTGGTTAATCAGAAGGAGGCACTTTTGGACCTAACGAAAAGAGAACAATAAAAACAAGGGGTGTATCAGGAGCATAGAAAACGAAATTTCTCATCTAGTAGCAAAAGTGGTATCCCTTACGAATCTCAGTCACATAGATTTCTAGGGAACATGAATATTCCATATGACATTCTACAACTAAAAGGAGTGCTTCTCTGTATTGGTGTTCCTGAAAAATAAAAGGTAGCACCAGATAAGATGACCAACAAAATTGACAAATGGGTGGTGATAGAGACTATTCCTGTAGAGAAAAATGTGACTCCAGTACCATTTTCTAAAAACTTAAATGCCAAGAAGGTTAATTAGCAGCTCAAGAAATTTTTAGATACATTCAAGAAACTCCAAGTCAACTTACCATTGCCTGATTCTCTTGAGAAAATTGCTTCCTATGGTAAGTTCTTGGAGGACATCATCAATAAGAAGTGGAGGATAGTTGATTATGATGTAGTTGTTTTAAAGGAGAAAGTCAATGTTTTGATTAAATAAAAGTTTCCATAGAGGAGAGATGATCTACGATGTTACAAATTATAATGCTACATTGGCAGGGTCATGTTTGAGGATGCACTCTAAAATTTAGGGGCAAAGCATCAATGTAATGTCATTGATTACATTAAATAAATTGGTACTCAAAGAACCAAGGAAGAGAAACATGAAAATTCAGATGGAAAATGAGTCTTTAGTTAGGCCAATAGGCATATGTGGAGATGTACTTGTAAAGGTTGACAAATTAATATTTCTAGCAGATTTTGTTGTCATGGAGATGCAACAAGACTATTGAAATGAATTACTCTTAGACAGACCATTTTAAGCCACAACATATGTCATCTTAGAATCAAGGAGAGAAATATTGACATTGGGGATCCATGATGACCAATTTGTGAAAAAGCTACCATATTATGAACTGCCAAATAAGGAGAGCGCACAATTCTACAAGATGCAACAATGGGGCAATCATGTGTCACTATTCTTTGGAAAATCATTTCTATACATGGCCCATGTCATTACAAAGGTAGACAAGGATACTCTTGGTGTTGATATATTGGAGCATACAAAGCAGATTTCTTTGAAAAGAGTTGTGAAATACCATGAAATTTCAGAGGAATAGGAATTGCAAACGTGGTATCCTCTACAATTATGGAGACATATCCAAAATTACTATTAGAATCTTGTCTCTTGAATCTGGTAGATGAAAATAGTCACTATCATTTATTGGAGGAGTGTTTCCTATTTCTAAACACCGTAAAGTGCTTATATACAAGACACTATGAAGATTTGGGAATTTTATGCCACCATTAGTCCCACCAGTACAATGTCCTCCAGAGCTAGAATTAGCGCCACTATTGTTGAATCTAAGGTACACATTCATGGAAACGGACAACAAACTCCCAGTTATAATTTCAGCATCACTAAGTGTGAAGGAGGAGGAGGAGGAGCTACTCATAGTTCTGAAGAATCATCGACATGCATTTGGGTGGTCTATTGAAGACATAAAGGAGGTCTCCTCTAGTCCATGTCAACATAAGATACAAAATTAAGGAGAAAAACATTTAGCACAACCTCAACAACGTATAAACCATATCATGATGGAGGTGGATAAGTAAGTGGTAGTTGAACTTCTATTTGCATGCATAAGTTATGTTGTCTCTGATTCTAAATGGGTTTGTCCTAGACAAGTTCTTCTTAAGATAGGGGGAATCACAGTCACTATGAATTTTGGTAGTGAGTTAGTCTCGACTAGGCTAGTGATTAGGTGGCATGTGCACATTGACTATCGCCGCCCGGTCACATTTTTTTCTTGATAGGTATTACAGTTTCAATTAGATTTGTATCAAACCACAAGATCAAGAGAAGTCTACCTTCACTTGCCTCTATGTTAATTTTTCCTACCACTCGATTCCCTTTGGTATTTTTAATGCACTGATAATATTTCAATGATGCATCCTTGCAATATTTTCTAACATAGTCAAGCGTTGTCTTGAGATTTTTATGAAGGACTTTTTGGTGTATGGAGGATCTTTTTAGGACTGCCTTACCAGACTAGATGAAGTTTTACAAAGATGTGAGGACACTCTCTCATTTTGAACTAGGAGAAATGTCATATGATGGTGAGTGAGGCAATTGTGTTGGGACACAAGGTGTCCAACGAGGGGATGGAAGTCTACATGGTAAACTAGAGGTGATCTTGAAACTATATACACCATCATCAGTGAAGGGAGTCAGGAGCTTTGTGGGACATGCCAGATTTTTATCGATGCTTTATAAAAGTTTTTTTCAAAAATTGTCGTCACTTTCCAAACTGTTTGAAAAATATGTAGATTTCAATTTTGATGATCGTTGCCTGAAATCTTTTGATGTTTTAAAGGAGAAATTGATTTCCACGATCATGATGGTGGCTCTAGATTGGAGTGAACATGTGTGTGATGCATTGGATTTGTTAGTGAAGTCTGTTCTAAGACAACGTGAGGATCAAGCAATTTTAGTCATTAACTATGCATCTAGAATTCTTAGAGATGCATAAATGATCCCACCATAGAAAAAGTGGACAACCTCACTAGGAGATTTGATCAAAAATATGGAACCTCATCTGGAGCTGAAGAGGAAAAGTGTATGTATATGTAGAAACAAAACAACCAGGGTGGAAAATATTATGCATGGAGCAAGGATCCCAAGTTCTCACGGACAGATTCTAACAATTTTTAGTAGGACCCCACAAAGGTACATCAACCTAAATAACAACTGGGAATATGTCTTAGGAGTAACAACATGACATGTGTCCTAGTAAGATAGAACGAATAGAAAACATGTTGAGAAGTTTGGTGAATTGGAAGGAGGCACTTTTGTACCAGACGAAAAGAGAACAACAGAAACAAGGGGCATATCAGGACCATAGAAAACCAATTTTATCAGCTAGTAGAAAAAGTAGTATCCCTTATGAATCTCAGTCACATTGATTTCTAGGGAACACAAATATTCCATATGACATTGTACAACTGAAAGAAGTGCTTCTCTGTATTGGTGAAATGTTCATGAAAAATGAAAAGGTAGCACCAGATAAGATGACTAGCAATACTGACAAATGGGTGGTGATAGAGACTATTCCTATAGAGAAAAATATGACTCCAGTACCATTCTCTAAAAACTTAAATGACAAGAAGGTTGATTAGCAACTTAAGAGATTTTTAGATACATTCAAGAAACTCCAGATCAACTTACCATTGGATGATGCTCTTGAGAAAATTGCTTCCTATGGTAAGTTCTTGGAGGACATAATCAAAAAGAAGAGGAGGATAGTTGATTATGATGTAGTTGTTTTAAAGGAGAAAGTCAATGAGTTGATTAAAAGAAAGTTGCCACATAGGAGACATGATCTATGGTGTTTCAACTTGTCATGCTACATTGGCAACGTCATGTTTGAAGATGCACTCTAAAATTCAAGGGCAAAGCATCAATGCAATGGCGTTCACTAAATTAAAGAAATTGATACTCAAAGAACCAAGGAAGATCAACATGAAAATTCAGATGGAAAATGACTCTTTAATTAGGACAATAGACATATGTGAATATGTACTCGTAAAGGTTGACAAATTCTTATTTCTAGTAGATTTTGTTGTCATGGAGATGTAAAAAGACTATGGAAATGAATTACTCTTAGACAGACCATTCTAAGACACTACATATGTCATCTTAGAATCAAGGAGAGAAAGATTGACACTGGGCATCCATGACGACCAGTTTGTGAAAAATCTACCATATTATCAACTTCCAAACAAGGAGAGCACACAATGCTACAAGATGAAGAAATGGGGAATCACATGTCACTATTCTAAGGAAACTCATTTCCAGACATGGCCCATGTCATTACAGATGTAGACAAGGATGCTCTTGTTGTTGATATATTGGAGCATACAAAGAATATTTCTTTGAAAAGAGTTGTGAAATACCATGAAGTTTCAGAGGAAGTTGAATTGCAGACGTGGTATCCTATACAATTATGGAGACATATCTAAAATTACTATTAGAATCTTTTCTCTTAAATCTGGTAGATGACACATAGTCACTATCATTTACTAGAGGAGTGTGTCCGATTTCTAAACACCTTGTCGTGCTTATATACAACACACTATTATGATTTGGGACATTTTCCGCCACCATTGGTCCCACCACTACAATGTCCTCCTGAGATAGAATTAACACTACTATTGTTGCATCTAAAGTCCACATTCATGAGAATGGACAAAAAACTCCCAGTTATAATTTCAGCATCACTAAGTGTGAAGGAGGTGGAGGAGGAGCTACTCATAGTTCTGAAGAATCATCAACATGCATTTGGGTAGGTCTATTGAAGACATAAACGAGGTCTCCTCTAGTCCATGTCAACATAAGATACAAAATTAAGAAGAAGAAAAACATATAGCACAACCTCAACAACGTATAAATCAGATCATGATGGAGGTGGTTAAGTAAGAGGTAGTTAAACTTCTATTTTCATGGGTAAGTTATGTTGTCTCTGATTCTAAATGGGTTAGTCCTAGACATGTTTTTTCTAAGATAGGGGGAATCATGGTCACTATGAATTCTGGTAGTGAGTTAGTCTCGACTAGGCTAGTGATCAGGTGGCATGTGCGCATTGAATATCACCGTCCGCTCACATTTTTTTTCTAGACAGGTATGACGGTTTCAACTAGATTTCTATCAAACTACAAAATCAAGAGAATTCTACCTTCACTTGCCTCTATGGTAATTTTTCCTAGCACTCGATTCCCTTTGGCATTTTTAATCCACCAACAACGTTTCAATGATGCATCCTTGAAATATTTTCTAACATGGTGGAGCGTTGTCTTGAGATTTTTATGAGTGACTTTTTGGTGCATGGAGAATCTTTTCAGGACTGCCGTACCAGACTAGATGAAGTTTTACAAAGATGTGAGGACACTATCTCATTTTTAACTAGGATAAATGTCATATGTTGGTGAGTGAAGAAAATGTGTTGGGATACAAGATGTCCAACAAAGGGATGGAAGTCTACCTGGTAGCCTAGAGGTGATATTGAAACTATATACACCATCATTAGTGAAGGGAGTTAGGAGCTTTATGGGACATGCCAGATTTTTATCGATGCTTTATAAAAGATTTTTTGAAAATTGCCAAGCCACTTTCTAAATTGTTTGAAAAATATTTGGATTTCAATTTTGATGATCATTGCCTGAAAGTTTTTGATGTTTTAAAGGAGAAATTGATTTCCACAGTCATGATGGTGTCTCTGGATTGAAGTGCATAAATGTGTGATGCATTGGATTTTATAGTGGAATCTGTTCTAAGAAAACGTGAGGATCGAGCACTTTCAGTCATTTACTACGCATCTAGAATCCTTATATATGAATAAATGATGCCACCATAGAAAAAGAACTTCAAGTTGTAGTCTTTCACTTTGATAAATTTATACATATTTGATAGAGACAAAAGTGATAGTGTGGACTTCTCATGGAGATATAAAGTATGTTTTACAGAAAAAGGATGTTAAACCAAGGCTAATTAGATGGATTTTGCTACTATAAGAGTTTGATATAGAAATCAAGGACAATGAAAAAGCAAAAAATGTAGTAGAGGGTCACTTGTCAAGGTTGGAGAGAGTGGATGAATTTGGGCTGGAGGTACCCATTGTTGAGGAGTTCCTTAATGATCAACTTTGACCACAAGGGACAAAGATCCCTAGTTTGCAAACATAGTAAACTATCTATCTTGTAGAGAGATACCAGAGGATTGGGGATATCAAGAGGAGAAAAGATTCATCCATTATTTGAGATTCTATGTATGGGACGACCCAGTCTTGCTTAAACGCTATAGGGATGGCATTTTGAGGAAGTGTGTTCCAAAGTGTGTGTTTGAGAGCATACTTTCTCATTCTCACTCTTTAACCACTGGGGATACCATTCATGCTGAAGAATAGAGGCTATGGTATTAGAAAGTGAATTCATTGTATGAAGTAGATTAAGGATGAATATTATTACGTGCATAGGTGAGATGCATGTCAACGGTCTGACAACATATCTAGAAAACATGAAATGTCTGTCAATAGTTTTTAGGAGGTACCAGTTTTGTATCTTTGGGTCATTGATTTTAAGGGTCCTTTTGAGTTGACTAATTAAAATGTGTACAATTTGTTATCAGTTGATTAACAAAATGGGTAGAAGCAATACCTACCAAAACCAATGATGCACAAGTTGTGTGTAATTTTGTTAACGATCACATTTATGTAGTTTTGGGGTGCCTAGAGTGGCCATAAGTGATGGGGGATCACACTATATAGAAAATTTTGAGATTTATTGAGAAAATATGTAATGAAGAATAGGGTAGGAACCCCATATCACCCCAGATCAAAGGCCAGGTTAAGGTGTCAAATAAGGAAATATAGATGATCCTAGAAAAGATCATCTCAACCAATATGAATAATTGGAGCATGAAACTAAATGATGCTCTATGGCTTTTAAGACATTGACTCATAATTGTTTGTTATCCCAAGTCCACACTCCTAATGTCTACTAGATAAAGGCGAGTGGACTGGGGTGTCTGTCTGTAGAATGGCACAATATTTCACATAGGAAACATATATGTAAAAGAAAAAAAAGTCTAAAGAGATAACAAGATACTAAACATGGAGATAAGAGATATGTACCCATTTCTAGATTCAAGTAAATCCATTGGTAATACATTTCAGATTTTAGAGTATTGAGTGCAGTGGATCTTTATTTGGCAACTACAAATTCGATAAAAAAAACATACTGATGCTAAAGCATTAAGTATGCTATGAAAAGGCTTGTAAACAATTTAATAGCATAAGAAAAGTTGTTTGGCTAGAATTATTATATAAGATAGAAGTAGGAACAAGGTGAGAACACAAAATGATATTTTGTACACAACACATGTAATAAGTGTATTTCCATTTTACTCAAGTTTGTTATTCACTTGTCTGTATGAATGCTCATATGAATGCTTGGCTAGGTAATTACTTGTTTAAGCTACTTGTTCTCTACAATTAGTATGTTCCTTTTGCTTGAAATATGTTGAACAAACCTTGAAAATAATTGAACTTGTCCATTATACAAACCTAGTTTACCTACATGTATTATTTGGGTAAGACCACAAGGTTGAACATTTTACTTGAGATGTCAAGATAAGGTGGACCATGTCAACAAAAGGGTTAGCTAATCCTGAGTACCCTTACAGAGCATTCTGATAGGAAGATAGACAATGGCAATAATATGTATTCGATTATTGATGGAAATATAGTTAAAACATGTAGTCTTGTATCAAACAATATCTTTGTTTGACTCTCCTTGTTCGTACTTCTTGCTTATATGGTTTTTCTAGCCAAGAAACTTTTATTATAATCTTAAATTGTTTACATGCCTTTTCATAGTGTACTTGTTGTTTTAGTATTAATAGATTGAGTTTATCGAATTTCTAGTTGCCAAATGAAGATATGTTGTAGAACCACAATCTGGCTCGGGAAGTGGCTTCGCAGAGGCATGATGGGAGTGGTAAGCAACTTCACTAGTTCAACTGAGGCCTCTATCCCCCACTTCAACTAAGCTCCGACAAGCTCACCAACCACGACGCCACGTCAGTTGAGCATGTTCTGTGGGATGGAGCTCAAGGAATGACTTCCTCAACCATAGCTTCTTGAGTGCCCTAGAATTAAAGGTTGGGATCACTCCCACCCCCTAGATTGGTTGATGTTTGTTTGACCATGCTTGGTACCCTTGGTGGGCACCCCGTTGGAGGGTGATAGAGAGAGGCTCCCCATCGTGCACGAGTGATGTGCATAGGTGGAGAGGGACAAAGGGAGTTTAGGAGGGGCCACTGGGCATCGCCGCCCATCCAAGCCATGTGGTCCACCCACAATCACTGGATCAAGATCCAACGATCCAGGATCTTTTTTTTTGAGGTAAAACTATGAAAAATGATAACTCTTGCATCCTTTGGCCAAATAGGGCATATAATATATGCTTTTTGATCCTCTCAATGAGATCTATACATAGGGATAGTTTTGAAAACTAGATATTCTTGTTGTTCTTCTGTATCTCCAAGAATGCTTACAATAAAGCTTTTAAAGATGATTAATGCTATGAAGTGCTCAACTTTGACCCTTTATGTCCCAAGATATGATTATATCCCTAAATACGTTAATTTCACTTCACTTTTGACATTATTGATGCCTTAGATCCTTTGTATGTATCATAAATGATTATCTTGACCTAAAAATCACTGTGTTATGTGCATGTATGTTGTAACTTGATCAAGTGAAGCATCAACATTGCTATCTATTATCTGATCACCTAACATGAAAATTAGTCATCTTTATAATTCTATGTGCCATGTTTGACCATGGTCTTATGATATGGTTTCCATTAGTATCTCTTATGATTTGAAGACCTAGTATGTCCTAAAATGTGATGTTAAGTGCTTATATGTATGGAACTTTAAGGCTTATGCCAACGATGATCCATAATGCTCAAGCATTCATGCTTACCTTACAATCAATCCTTGAGATTGTTTATAACATGAAACTCTATGAGTCACACTCTTACCCACTCATGACATGCATGCGGCAATTAATGTGATGTTAATTCATATGTTAAATTCTTTGGCTCAAACCTTGCTAGATCTTTACCTAATTCTGCCCATGATACCTTAATGACTCAAAATCAGAAAAATCATCATGTTTACATCTACATCGTAACTTGTTCTACTAAATTACTCTTTGAAATTGATGTGGGGTACTATTACATTGAATGAATCTATTATGGATACCAATGATCTTACATGAATAGGCCATGATATAACTTAAATATTATGCTTCCTTTTTTATCAAATCAGATCTAATCCCTATCTAGTATTACTCATGATGTGGATGTAGCACCTAGACCAAAGATTTTGATGTGACCTTTAAACTATGACTGATTGATTTCATGCATGATTGGAATTTTGGATACCATGTTCAATCTATTTGGAGCCTAGATCTAGGGGAGCATCCACATGAAATATATGATGTTTATGTTAAAATATCAATCATGAATCATAAGGTTTACTCTACTCACAAGGTATGTTTTCCTCTTGACCCTACAATGTTATTGGCTTGTTTAGATGCATGATCGTATGAATGCTTGACTAGGTAATTACTTGTTTGATCTACTTGTTACCTATGATTAGTATGTTCATATTTCTTCAAATGTGTTAACAAACCTTGAATATAATTGAACTTGTCCATTATACAAACCTAGTATACCTACCTATATTTCCTGGGTAAGGGCACAAGGTCGGGTGTCTTACTTCAGATATCAAGATAAGGTAGACCATGACGATAAAAGGGTTACCTAATCTTGAGTACCCTTACAGACTCTTCCAATGGGAAGTTGTTCAATGGTCATAATATGTTATTGAGTATAATGGAAATACACTTAACGCATGCCTTATACAAAACATCATTGTTTTATTTATTCTCCTAGTTCCTACTTCTTGCTTGTATAATGTTTCTAGCCAAGCAACTTTTATTATACTCATAAACTATTTACATGCCTTTTCATAGAGTATTTAATGCTTTAGAACTAATACATTGTGTTTATCAAATTTTTAGTTGCCAAATGAAGATTAGCTGCACTCAAGACTCTCATATCTAAAACCAATCCCCAATGGGTATACTTGAAATGGGTAAACTATCTCTTATCTACATGTTTAGTATCTTGTTATTTCTTTAGTCTTGTTGTTTTTGCTTTTACATGTATATTTCCTATGTGAAATATTGTGCCATTTCGTGGACATATGCCCAGTCCACGAGCCTTTGGCTCTATAGCCATTAGGAGTGTGGACTTGGAGTAACAAATAGTTCTGTGATAGACACCTATAGGCACTACCCCCATACTGGATGGTCTATTGATGAACATGTCATTTCCCATTGAATTAGAGAACAAGGCCAAATGGGCTTTTTGGAAATTGAATTCTGATATTTCTAGTGCAAGGAAGAAGCATAGATTATAATTAAAATAATTTGAAGAAATTAGGTTAGCTACCTATGAGAGTTCTCGAATCTACAAATATAGGATGAAGAAAATGTGTGATCGCCACATTCTCCACATAGTTTTCCTACTGAGTCAACATGTGTTGTTGCTTAACTACAAGATGAAATTGTATTATGGGAAGTTGAGCTTCTCGATGGAGTGGACCCAATATAGTGACCAATGCAGTAACATCACTAGATTTGAGTCCTCAGATAAAATGATCTTAAAAAAAAATTGGAATACCCATATCACCAAGGTGCACCTCCTTTTTAGGGATCCCATCACTGAAGAACTATGTGGTTAAGCATGCTCAACCCAAATTATTACTAGGATGGGTGACTAGTCGGGAAATTGATCTCAGCTTTCCAATGAGTGAGGAAAAATCATGAATTTAATGCTAGAGGTGGTATGTAGGGCTAGTCGTAATTCTGAAACTCTACTAGAGCTATGGGTTTTGGGCCACATGTTTACAATTATCAGAACCATAACCCCTCTAGTAGGTGGGATCCACATGGACACGTGGCATGCCAATCTTGAGTCATTTGGTCTAAGAATGTTGGAAAGGGTTTCCCATGGTTATGTAGCCACCCTTATGCTGATCTTCACTGAAATGGGGAAATTTATGAGGCCACATAGTTGAGCCTTGATGAGGATTTCAAGATTCTAAGTTCAAGATATTGTAACCTCCCAAGATTTGAGGAATCAGATAAAATGACTCTTAAAAGGAATGATTGGACTACCCATATCAGCAAGTTGCACCTCATTTTTAGGGAGTCCACCACTAAAGAACTATATGGTTAAGAGTACACAGCCTAGAGTAGTAATAGGATGAGTGACCAATCAGGAAGATTAGCCTAGATTGTCTGTCAGTTAGGAAAAGTGGGCATATAAGGTTAGTGGTGGTCTAGGGAGATAGTCATCATTCCTAAAACTCTACTACAACCATGGGAAGTAGGCATGTGTGTTACAAATGCATTCCCTCATGGATTTTTTGAGATAAGTGATGGTGTCAAGCTTTTCTTGATAAAAAGAGAACACATCAAACATTACTATGTAGGAGAGGTGGTTCATGAAGGAGACGAGTTGAATCTCATTGAGCTTCATTGATCTTTTAGGTGAAAAGATTGTCGACCCTAAAACATTAAGGAAGGGCTCTTATGGGTGGCAACCCAATCATCTTTAAATTCTATCATTTATATTTTGTTTACCATTTTTCAATAGATTTTTTTATTTTGTCATAATATCATTTTTATAAGTTTAAAAAGGCACTTTAATGCTTTTGTTTTGGTGTTCAGAAGGAAAAAACTCATTGAAAATTGGATGAGTGGCACATAATTGAAATTTAATTTGTGATAGAAATTTTGAAAATTATGATACCACTGAAAAGAGGGTTGGTGGCACCAAAACTCTTTTAAGTTAAATTTTACAAAAAGTTGATATTATAGACAAGAAGCTTTGTAGCATCAAGATTTGGCAAAAAAGAACAAGAGCCAAAAAAACATAGTCGATACCATTGAGTCATCAATGGCACTGACTTAAAAGACTAGAATTTGTGACCCAGACATAGATGATCAAGATCATTTTTATCTAATGCTCAGTGGCACCAATCTGGTGCGCATTGTAGAAGTTGGTACCACTGACTTTTGTTGGTACCACTAAATTTTGTCAGTATTACCGACACAAAAGGATTTGTGGCTTGGTACATTAACAACTCATGACTATCAACATCAATGGATGACACCAACACCCACAAATAAGGGTGAAAGTCAGTATCATCAACAAAAAAAGTCAGTGGGACTGACACATCATGCATGGGCCATTCAACCACTATATAAGCGAACACAATCAGTGTTATTCATTCACACACAAAGTATTTCCTTTGCAATAGAGAAGGTGCCAAACAATCTTGAGGACTTCCAAAACTATATAATGTCCTCGAGTAGACACTGATCTGCCTTCCTTGACCTCATTTCTCATTTTGGCAATCATGGCTTCAAGGGGGTAATAATCATCGACAGACGTGTCCAAGCAAATGGTATTGATGTACCACATAATTGTTGTTTTCAAAAGATATTCATTGTCAAGTTTTGTGCACTACTTGTTCATTTTTATACTGATTTGTGCATAATATACTATTATTAGCATGTAATACTAAATTGCATCAAATTATTGTAATTTTAATGTTTCCAAATGATTTAATGAATTTTGAGAGATTATGTTTGGTCTTCTTGTATTTTAGGTAATTTACACAAATCTAGACAACTTGGTACTACCGACTTTAGATTTGGTTGTACTAACACTTTCTCATTTGGAATAGAGAAAAATCGAGAAGACTCGTTAGTACCAACCCAGAAATCGATACTACCAACAACATCATAGCTATGGATTCAAAATTAATCGTGGAAACTTGATACTATCGACATCAACTCAGTAGTACCAATAGCTTTCCAGATGATCACAACTATCGAAGACGTCAGTAGTACTGACATGGCAGGATCAGGGGATCAGGAAGATATGAAAATCAAGTCTCATCCAATGGTTGAAAATTAATTACACTATAAGTCAATTATATGACTTAGAGGGATTTCAGCCAACCATATCAATCACATTCTACTCCGTTGGAATATAGTCGAGAGTAAGGGGAGGATAAAGTGGAGAAGAAGACCATGTTCTGGATGATCTGTACACTTCCAACGAATGAATTTACAGCCAGAAGGTAGCAAAATGACATGTGTGTCAGGGTATCATTTTGACCATCTCCTTCAGGGGTTCTTTAGTTTGACTAATGTTTCCCACATTTTTCTTCTCCTCTGCCATGTTTTTTATTATGGAAATCATGTGGGGCTAAACCCCTCTGTAACATACCAAAACCTAGAACTTAATCTTATTCCAGGGTTAAGAAGTTAGAAACCTTTAAGGTTTAGCCAAAAAAGGATAAGGGTATGTTCTCTGGTGACTTTAAATATGTTATGAATGAATAAATCATCCTAAAATGTAGAATATAAATTAGTATTACCTAATACCTTCAAATTAATCATAAGATCGAGTAAGGGTATACAAAATATGTCACATGAGGCACTAATGTGCATAAAAAGACTAGGTGTTCATAATTTAGAATAATGATATATAATTCCACAAAATATGAAATAAATAAACTTACGTGAGATAATGATAAATAGACTCATTCTAGATCATTCCTTTGCCTTATGATGCAAGGAAGAGAATAAGGAATCCATAATAATGCTTAAAACATGTTAATGAGATATTGAATTGTTAATGAGAGAAATAATAGAAATTATGGATAATGGACTAAAAGGAAAACTTATTGGATAAGAATAACCTCATAATCATTTTCTTAGGATATGCTTTGGCTTGGAGGCCATGTTTCACCAATTTAGGATAATAATAACCATATCTATTTTATTTAGAAAAGAAAAGGGTATTTTTCCTTAAAATATGAAGTAAAATATTTAATGACTCCAAAAGTGGAAAAAAATCTTATATTCATAATCTATATATTAAAATATGCCTTTGGGTGATATTTCACTCAGTTTGGAGAAAGTTTGATTAAAAGATGAAATCCGGAGAGAGAAAGTGTAGAACCTTCAAAATATTAAATAATTATACAAACAACTCCAACATGTAAAAATTGATGGAAAATTTGTTTTGAACACATTAAATATGACTTGTAGGTGAAGTTTCATCAAATTTGGATAATCTTATAACCATTAATGAAGGAGGAAAGAGAAAATAGTAATTGATTTATTTAACACATTACAAGTTCTCAAAAGGCAAATCTAATTTTATATTCACAGATTCTACATATCGAAACTAGCTTATGTACAAAATTTCATCCAATTTAGTATTCTATTTGCACACTCAAAAGAGGAGAGAGAAAAAGGAAATAAATGTGCTCACACTATAGTCGAATTTGATTAGGATTGCTATCTAATGTGTCATGCCCATGTAAGATTTCGTGTGCATTCTCAGACATGGGATCCTAGATAGGATGGATCCTGATCATCTCCTACCTTGGGTCAGATTGGGAACCAGTGGGGTCTCTCATGTGATCTTAAAACTCAAATTTCACGGGATACAATCCATCTTTTGATGTGATTCTTTCACTGTTGTTTTCCAAATATAACTTTGCATATTTTGAGCCCTTGTTTGCTATGTTTCGTAGAGAGTCTGAGAAGAACCCAGTTTTCATTCTCTATGGATGGAAGGTCCCTTACCGAATCAGATTGTTTCACGCCCATACCTATAAATATGGATACACAACTTTGTGTTAGACATCGCCTTACATTCTCGTGCTTTCAATTTCATTAGAGGGCAAGCGTGGAGCGACGTAGATTGAATTTTCCTTCATACCTTGTGGCCCTTGTTGCTCCTTGAACACATCATCTTTGTCAAAACTAAAGGTATGGTTGAGTTTTTCTTTGCTTTGGCTTTCATTTGCAACTTTCAATTCTGAGTTTGGTCGTGATTTGCAAAAACACCCAAATTCCCCCCAACCAGCCGACAACATGCGGGTAGGCTGCAAGAAGAAGACGATAACGTGGCTTTTTTCCATTTTGCCCTTTTGTGTTTCAGGTTCTCTTTAGTTTTGCACAGTCCAGCCTGGTCTTGTCGCGTGTCTAACGCCTTCCCGTCATGTGTGCCACTTAAACACGTGGTTGCTGACATGGCAGCTTGATATTGGTCGATTTTCATAAATTTATATCTTTTGATTCGTTTATCCAAAAATTTAAATAAAATATGTTTTGCATTCAAAAAATATAAGATTTCTAATGGTATTGGTTTTGTTACCTGATTCTAATGTTATAAAGAAGTGATTTTAATGGATTAATCTAAATAAGTAACAAATTATAAAATTAATAACTAAATATATAAAAGTCAACAAAATATAATAATATATGTTCTGAACTCAGGAAAATATAACATAAATCATGACATGGTTTAGATGATCTAATTCACTAATAATAAAAAGGTGATTTTTAGAGTTTTGAATAATCAATGTTGTTATAACCCTAATTTCACATACATGACATTAGTGTTGGGTTTTATGTGGTCCGAGTAGGAAGTGGAAACAAATATTTTACTTGACCATAAACCCATAACTAGTGGATCACATCAATATCTATGTAATGGAAAGGATGGTTTTAGTGAGATATAACTAGTCCTGAGGCTTTCTCAATGACTATACCACACAGCAAGTGCGTTCTTCAACCACCTATCTTCGACGACGCCTGTTCAGCTCCTGGTCTTGACCTGGATTGTGGCAGATTGTCATACTCCTGAGTGGTAGAAGTCGCCCGCCTCTATAGATAGTCCACACAAACTACCAGGAACTCTAGTCATCCTAAAGAACGAAGTAGAAGGAGTTGTCCCATTCTGTTGGTGTACTAGTCACCGACACACTCTCCCACAACCAGTTGTTGTTCTGTAGTTGTTTTTCCCTCGATGTTCCTCCCTGGATGGGTAGAACTTGCTTGGACTCTCTGGGTTACCACAACCAGAGAGGACAACAACTTTGTAGAGAAACCGATGTTCTAAGTTGTATCTCTGGAGAATCCCCTTGTACCCCTCTATTTATAGTAGAGGGAAGGTTCAGGGTTCATAGTTTGTGTAGGAGTAGAAGGGTCCGGAATTTTCATTAAAATTGCACAGCAGTGGGCGAACATGTCAGTTCATAACTGAGTCATTCATTTGGAAGGGTAAGACAATCGGTTCACTACTGAATTAGTCAGTTGGGAGTGTGAATCAGTCATTTCACTTTCCAGACTTGCCTACAATTGACTTTCCTTATTCGTTTCTAATTAATGCAAAGATTAATTCTTGTCCCAATCGAATTGAACAAGTGAAAGGGAAAACTTTTTGCTCATAAACCTGGACAACCCAACACTGATCGTTTGGTCCAGTTGAACCGATCAGTTCACTAAAGTGAACCAGTCATGTCACTGAACATAAGTCGATCATTTCAGCCAATGAACTGATCAGTTGGTGGTCCTGATTGTGCAGAATACAGTCAATTCAGTTTTCAATCAATGTGGCACTCTAATCAATTAGTTCAACACTTGAACTTGATGATTCTGAGTCAAGTATATTGATTGAATGTTTGATTGCATACCTAAACACTTTAATAATCTATCCAAACATCATTCACTGGTAAACTCCTCTTCCAGGTTAATCCTTTGTGTCTGACCCTATAGGTCCCATCTCACGTTGGCAGTGAATGTCCATAACTAGATTATGACATCACAAGAAAAGAGCAGTACCTAATCGCACATCAGTGCTACCCAAGTGAAAAGAAAAGTTGGAGAACAACTTTTTATCTTATAGTCCGTGATCGGTGTTCCAGTGAATGTATAATTCCTTTGTCTTTGATATTCTAAATGAACTCAAGTCATGGAGGTGTCATCCTTTCAATGTTCATTCATGTTTCTTGAACTAGAGTGGACTGTCTGAGATATATGTGACATCAATATCATATATTGATTCACATGTGCATGCACATGCCTTTCTTAGTCTTGCTTATCAAGTGACATGGACATCATACTCCCTTAGGAGGGAGAAATCCCATATCTATCACTCACATTCTATCTCATGCATCAAAGACACCCAATAATCACCATTATAACAACCCATGATTCCAGACTGTGTTTGATGATGTCAAAGTGTACCCAATCACATTTGATGAGTGCAAAAATTTTAGGTCCATGAATCACAATCACCACAATCACTATGAGAGATGATTCTGACTACCATATCATGGTTCCATGTATCACTCTCATGGTGGGTCTGTCTGATACACTGTTCTCCAACATGTATTTGGGTGCTTGGTTTGATATCATATATCATCACTAATGAGACACTATCATCAACCAAGACACACTCTAGTCTTGATGTGTCATTGTTGTCCATCAACCTTACACAATGACATCCGACTTAGGACATAAAAAGAATGTACATACTCTTAGCATTTGTACAATCTCATTGTTCGGGTCCTTCACCCAAAGACATACGTCATTGAGTTATTGTCATTCTTTAGACATTCATTCTGGTCCATCATATATCTCATAATTGATTGAGCTAGAATAAATTTTTTTTTTGGTCGGAAAAAAAAAAAAAAATTTATTCTAGCTCAATCAATTATGAGATATATGATGGACCAGAATGAATGTCTAAAGAATGACAATAACTCAATGACGTATGTCTTTGGGTGAAGGACCCGAACAAATTGTGGCATAATTGATTGAGCTAGAATAAATTAGAATCTTGCCTTTGATATTTATCAAATAAATTGTGGCATATGGCAGTCCAATCATCCTATGATTGGCTCTCAGGGCATACATACCAATAGACTCCCACTTTTACTTAGAGCCAATCACCTTCGAATCATATTCTTTTTTATCTATAAACATGTCCCACATGTTTCTGTTGCACTAGTGCTAATCCAGTGGGTTAGCAACATTTTACTTTAGGCAGTATATTGCATGATTCACATCTCCTCGCTCTACGACATTTTGTATGAGATGGAGTTGCCATAATATTCTATCTGATATTCCTTGCCTAATAGTTAGCACCATAGTTTGACTTAGTATTTTTATCTAATATTCCTTGCCAAATAGTTAGCTCCATACTTTGACTTAATATTTCTACTTTGTCATCATTGGTTGGAATATTTATAAGTTCATCTGTATGAACTTCTAGATGCATATAGTATCCTTTGGTGTTCATAACACAAGGATACTCAACATTCCTTTTAGAATTAAATGGCCTTTTAATTTTACACAGAACACTTCCATTTAATAACTCTTGTTCACTTTACAATTGAATATAACTTTTATATTTTGCATTTTGCGATCATTGTTCTATCATTTCGGAAGCTTGCATCAGCGTAACACATTTACACTTGGCTCTTCCTTTTATTACCATTGAACTAATCCTTTAATACTCCATAATTACTTAAATAATTCTTTATGGTATTCCAGTGACTCTCCTTAGAAGTAGACAAACATCCACTCATCATGTCCATTACATACGAGATAACTGGATGAGCATATCATATTATCATGTGCAATACATACAAGATGATGAATGCATATATATATTTTTTTTCATGTCTGATACATACAAAATAATGGGATGATTACATACAAGATAGATCCAATTGTGAATGCATGATACATCTATCCATGTGTTCCTATTCTTCATAAGAATTTGGGACACTAGGCATATGAGACACTAACTCCACATAATATGGACACATTTTCTCCCAATGAATCAGTTCATACTGAACCTTTCAGCATAGACTGCCAATGTATTTTCTTTCTTTATCAGGTCAAGATACTTTTGAGAACTATCTCTATAGGTCTCACTTCTTGTCACATAGGACATTTCTCTTTATTCCTTTAAAGAAGGTACTTCCACACCAGTTTTGTTTTATTCCTCATTATCATGTGGAATATGCTCCCACGAAATCTTTGTAATCACGGATCCCTTATTTATTTCGATATATTAGTCAAACCTTTTGATTATATAATCAAAGTAAAGACTCCAGTTCTGAGGTTCTTGTATTTAATAAATCATATTGATTAAACTCTTGTAACTTGTAGACTGCACTTGCATTAATGGAATTTAAAACCCTTCAGGTTGTGTTACGTACACATCCTCATGTTATTTTTCTCAGAATGTGGTTTTAATATCCATATGCCAAATTTTACAGTCCTCATGTTCCAATAGCAAGCTCTTGATCCTTTATGGCCTATAGCCACTGCAATTGTTTAAATAAAATCATCAGGTTCAACACCTTAAACTCACTTGAATTTATCTCAACCAATCATCTCTTCAAATGTCATCCATGTTAGTCTTAACTCATAGGACCCCAATTGCACTTATGGGTTTTATCCCTACAAGTGCTACCATTATGGTCATACCTAATTTGGTACACATGGAAGTCATTTTGGATCTTACATCTTCAAGACATAACTCAAAATCTGGTTCGTCAACATCATCTAGATAGATTATTGGCTCATCATCATATGACCAATTCATCACCTTTGAGTTTGTAGGATATCATTATCCATCAAGCTCAATGTTCTTTCTACTAGATATATGAGGTGTATTTGTTACATAAGGAATTTAAGAATCCACAACACTTGTTATTCTTAATCTCCTTTTATACCTTTATTTAGTGTAAAGGATGTTGTTTAGAAGAATTCTAGAAGATTATTTATTTGTTTTATAATCATGCTCTGACTATTTAGAGTATGATTCCTTCTTTGATTTAGATATCATCATTCCTTAATCATGAGTTCTCTATGATACACTATTATAGTTACTCACAAGGTCCTCAAACATTTGGTTTAAGTATCTTGTTCATTGATCATATCAAAGAATTAATACTTTTACCAGGTTTGTTCTTCGTTTAGGATATTCTTAAACACTTCATCATATTCATATTGGTATTTCATTAAACACCATATCTGAAGTATTAGCATTTATTCCAATAGGTATGTATATACATCAATATGTATTATACCTAATACAATAGTCATTCTCCCACTACATCTAGTGAAGATTGACTTGTCATCATGCCCAATAAACAAGACACTCATATCTCTTAATGGTTCATTAACCAAGAGAGTCTAGCTTTATCCATCAACATGGAACCTAGAGATGAATTTATCATTCATATGTTTAGATAATATGCTCATTTATTATTTGAGTCATCAATAACTTTTAGGTATTATTTTATCTGATGCATACCAAGTACCACAAGATAAATAAGGCTTTGCTATAAAAGATCTTATCTTTGAAATTGAAACATAAATTTTATTGATAGACATCCATGTCATTACAAGATGTAGAATTAAAATGTTTCTATTTATTGGCAAAATGAAATAGCAGTTCATAACTCTATTACACACCCTTGGGATGAAATAAACTATAAGGTACTTCTATCTATGGCAGCAACACTTGCTCCAATGTTGATGAGTGTTCCTTCTTGGTCCTTTCATAAAGGCCCTATCTTCTTTTCAGATCCTGCACATCATATATGTTAGATATATATATGTTGGTATCATATACCTAAGTTAAAGAAGAATTTTAAATTTATTTCATGATACCTGAGGTGGAGACTTCCATCACCTCCTTCTTCTTCTTTAGTTCATCTATGTAGAGAAGGCAATTTCTCTTCCAATGTCCTGGATCATGACAATGGTGACATTTACCTCCCTTGTTCACCCCTACCTTGGCTTTGAGAGTTGAAGATGACTTGGGCTTCTGGCTAGCATCAAAACCTTTCTTTTCTTTGCCCTGGGCCTTACCCTTAGACTTTCCCTTCTTTCTACTGATCATCATCACAGATTTGGGTCTGTCTTTCTTCAGCTATGTCTCAGCTTTCCTCAACATGCCCAACAACTCTGTCAGTAACCTATCATAGTTGTTCATGTTGTAGTTCATCACAAACTAACTATAGAATTCTGACAATGATTGTAGTATCACATTAATAGCCAACTCTTGGTTCAGAGGGAATCCCAGTCGAGTTAGTTTCTCCGCATACCCAATCATCTTGAGTGTGTGAGGGCCTACTAGATCTCTATCTATCATGCACTTGAATAGTTCCTTGGAGATGTCATATATATCTTGCCGTGCCTGGTCTTGATACATGTTCTTGATATGTTGAACCATCTCTATAACGTCCATGTTCTCATGTTGTCTCTACAACTCATAGTTCATTGAGCAAAACATCAAGAACTTCACATCAATGGCATCCTCAATATGCTTCTTGTAAGCAGCCCTTTCAGCCTTTGGTGCATTGGGAGTAGGTTCTTCTGGCTCTAGTGTATCTAGGACAAAGAGCTTTCACTCTTGAGTGAGAACAATTCTCAACATCCTAAACCAGTCATAGAAGTTGTTCCCATTTCGCTTGTCCTTCTCAAGAATCGATCATAACGAAACGTGATTGTTGTTGGTATCCATTTACTCTACAAAAAGGAAATTTGCAATTTTAGTTCAAAACTCTTTTGATTTGATTTGATTTTTAAATTCATGATATTAATTAGGTCTTTAATTAATTATCGCTCCCACTATTTTGATCAAACTGATAGGCCTCATCATCGATTCGGAAGATTGTAGTGTACAACCTTCTAGTGAGCAAGATCTTGATTTCATCTAAGCCATGGGCCAGCTAGGGTTGTCACCCACAACTAGAGTCTTTTAGGTAGGAAACCTTTACCAATTGCATCATATGCAACTCTTGATAGATGTCATGTGAAACTCCTTCCCATGTTCATCTTTATGCCTCAAGGTTCTTGATCCGATCAAGGTCACCTTGTTAAGTCCGACCCAAAAGCCAACACAATGAATATGCACCCTGCAAAGGCAGACCCACATATTCACAATCACACTTCCATGAGATAGACAGTGCATCACACAAAGGCATGCCCACACTTAGTCGATCAAGCTTTTCATGTGTTCTACCTTTGCAAGGCATCTTCAACTTAATATGTTTGTTGAGGGGTTTTAATATGCTTATATATGCATACATGTATCCAGTCATCACATAAATAGTATGTATCCTATATATGATATATCCCACAAACAAAAACATGAAATAACAATAAAGTGATGATTATGGCCACCATGTTGTAGTTCCTTGGAGCCACAAGGAACTATGATCAGCTAAGGTCTACATCACATGCAACCTATTATTGATGAAGATTTGTGCTTGGCAATCCGGGTTGACTGGTTCAACCTTTGAACCAGTCAACTCTCCTCTTGGCTGGTCAATTGGTCTCCTCCAGTCGGTCATCTTCCTCCTCTAAATGGTCAGCTCGTCTGGTCATCTGGGCTTCTCGTCGGTCCACCAACTTCTCCTTAGTCAGTCATCTTAGTCCATCAAGCAGTCATCTTCAATCTTCTTCATAATAGGAAATAAAACTATCCTACTTTTATAAAATCTTTAGGAAAACTCGAGTTACATTGGGGGGAGAAAAGGTAGAAGAGAAGGCTCAAGTTATCTCAAGTTACATCCATAATAGAAAAAGAGGGCTCGGTGCACAGACCAATATACAAACAACCATAACCAACTTGACACGTGCACATAGGGTTTATATGCCATAACCACGCTACACATCCACCATCAAAACCATTTTAGGGCGATGTGTATTGATTGCATATATATACCATATCATATATGTATATATTAGTTTGGGATCATGTTGTATCAATCATATATTCACATTAGTCATTTAAATATTCAAATCATATGCAATAAATAAAAGATGGTAAAACCAAAATCTAATCATATCGATTATCCCAAAACATAAAGTATTGCCATGGATTTGATACCACTATTGGGTTTTATGTGGTTGGAGTAGGCAGCGGAAACAAAAAATTTACTTGACCATAAACCCATAACTAGTAGATCGCATCAATATCTATGTAATGGTAAGGATGGTTTTAGCGAGATATACCTAGTACTGAGGCTTGCTCACCGACTATACCTCACAGCAAGTGTGGTCTTCAACCACTTATATTTGATGGTGTCTGTGCAGCTCCTAGTCTTGACCTGGATTGCGGTAGATTGTAGTCCTCCTGAGCAGCAGAAGTCTCCCGCCTTTATAGATAGTCCTCATAGACTACCAAAAATTGTAGTCATCCTTAAGAACGAACTAGAAGGAGTTGTCCCCTTCTGTCAGTGTACTAGTCACTGACACACTCTCCCACAACTACTTGTTGTTCTGTAGTTGCCTTTCCCTCACTATTCAACCCTAGATGGGTAGAACTTGCTTGGGCTCTCTCGGTTACCAAAACCAGAGAGGACATCAACTTTTCAGAGCAACTGATGTTCTATGTTTTGTCTCTAGTGAAGCCCCATGTACCCCTCTATTCATATAGAGGGAAGGGTTAGGGTTTCTAGTATGTGCGGTAGTAGAAGGGTCTGGAATTTCCATGAACAACTTGCACTACGACATTCGAACTGGTCAGTTCATAACTGAACCAGACGTTTAGCAAGGTGAGTAGATTGGTTCACTAGTGAACCGATCAGTTGGGAGTGTGAACATGTCAGTTCACTTAGTGAACTAGTCATTTCACTTCCCAGACTTTCCTACAATTGACTTTCCTTATTCATTTCAAATAAATGCAAAGATTAATTCTTGTCCCAATCGAATTGAACAACTAAAATAAGAATTTTTTTCCCACAAACTGGGAGAACCCAATACTTCTTTTTTGGTCTAGTTGAACCAATCATTTCACTAGAGTGAACCAGTCGTCTCATTGACCGTGAGTCAATCGGTTCATCCAGTGAACTTGTCGGTTGGTGGTCCAGATTGTGTAGAACACAATCAATTCAGTTTTCAATCAATCTTACACACTAATCAATTGGCTCAACACTTGAACATGATGATTTTGAGTCAAGTCTATAGATTGAATGTTTGATTGAGTACCTAAACACTTTTGTAATCAATCCAAACATCATTCATGGATAAACTCCTCTTTGAGGTTAATCCTTTATGGGTGACCCTATAGGTCCCATTGCACATTGGTAGTGAATGTCCATAACTAGCTTATGACATCACAAGTAAAGAGAGGTACCTAGTTGCACATTAGTTCTACCCAAGCGAAAAGGAAAGTTGGAGAATGTTACAACCCCAATTTTTGGGATTTTTTGGTGAGAAATGGAATTTCTCCTATTAAAGATATTTAAAAAAATAATGATATAATTTTTTTTGAATAAAAGGATTTCGTTTACAATATCCTTGTTGGTTGTTTTGTAGGCTTTATTGGCTATTGGGCCCAATAACAAGCAAAAGACAAAGGAAACTCCATTATTAAATGAGCAAATAATAACATGGAGAAAAGAAAGATGTAGAAACATCTAGAAGGCAAAAGAATATAATCCAAAGTTGGATTTGGTGCCTCTTGGGTTCCTTGGGTTCCAAGGAGTCCAAAGTTGCAAAGATAATGCAACAAGAAAAGAAAAGATCAATTGAATATTTCTTTATTAAGAAAGAAATTGAAAACAATGATAAAATGTGGGAAATAAGTGGAAAGAGGTATAATTGAGTTACCTTTGGTGGATTTTCGTATCCATAAGGTTTCTAATGTTAAAAGGAATTCGAATGAGGAAAATAAAAATAGCGATAAATAGAAATACTCAAAAAGAGATATTTTACTAATGAAATGAATAAGATAATGAGAAATAATGGATATGGATGCATCTAGAAGGACGATGAGTATCCACTAAAAAGGGATTTCAAAATATTAGAGTTTCTTGGGGTCCAAGGAGCCCAAATGGAGAAAAAGAAAGAGAAAATACCAATAATATAGAATAAGAGGATAATGTGATACATAATCAATGCATTTTGTGGTATTGTTAAAAAGGAGGTATTTTCTATGAAAAGAAAATATAATTCCGTGCCAATGAATTAAAAGGCAAGTACAAAGAGAGTAAAATAGGTAATGTTCGAAATCATAATATTTAAAGAATAAAGAATATCAAAGAGATAATAAAGAGAGAGGAGATTGATTATCCATAAAGGAATAGGATTCCTATTGGGAAAAGGGATTTGTTACTTTGTGGGAAAGCATCCTAGGGATTTGATAACCTCCCTTATATAAGGGGGTATCACCCTTGGCCGAACCCAAGAGGATCCCATGCACCTTCTCTTTCCTTATTCATCGTTTTCATTCAAAACCCTAACAATGGATGTAGTGTGACCCCAGGGCAATGAGGAGCCCTGGACTGGAGTACGATGGAAGCCCAATGCTCCCACGACACCACAGACAAATGAGGCCATCTTCCTCGTGCTCTGGCACTTGCGCAACAGCCATTAGATGGCTGCAAGTCGACCGCAAGTTGTAGGCTGAGTAGGCTCGAAACATCTGCCCTAGCCACAACCCAAGGGCACCTCCCTTTGCACAGAGGCACCACGGAGGTCGGGCAAAGCAAGTTCCTGCGATGTTTGTGGCCCAAGGAGGAGAGGATAGCCCCACGCATGGCTGCAAACGGCGGTCGCTATGGTTGGCTGAAGGTGGAACACGACCTAGGTGTCGTCAGACCGATTTGCCCCTCCGTGGGCTGAAGCACCGATCACATAATCAAGGGAAAAAATGTAAAAGTTTTATGTTTCTAAATAGGCAACGTTGCATGGGTTTGATGACGTGGCGGCCTGTCGTTGGTTCAAGTAATTTAATTTTGCAAAAAGCATATCTTTTTATTGGTAGCTCAGATGAATACATATAAAATATGAAAGTTGCTTAGAAAAATGTGTCAAATTCATAAAAAAATAGTTTTAGAAGCTAATTCCTCTTGCAATTCGAAAAGTAATGGAAGTTATCAACTTTAATGCATTAATGATTAAGTAACCCTATTTTGAGATGATTAATGTATTTAGTAGGGTTTAATGGATGATTAAATTTGATATTAACCTATTAATTCTAAAAGGGTACATTAAGAACAAAAAGGATGAACTTTGCAAGTAATTGGTTTAATTTAGAGTTCCATGTGCATGAATGAGCTTTAATGGGCCTTGAAACTCTAAAGTTAGTAATTGTGACTCTTAATGGCTTTAATTGTTCAAATTCATGGATAAAGTTAAGATAAGATGGTTCTAAGATATTTTGAGTATAAAGGTTCCTAATTGTGGATAAATACCCTTAATATAGTAATTAGGGTTTTCTAATGGATAAATGTGGAATTAATGATAAATAGAGTTCATATGTGAATTAGATCATAATGAACTATGAGTTGTTAATCCGGAAGGAACCAAATATGATAATTAGGCCTAATGATCTTGTCATAAATTAAAAAGGATAAAAATGGTAGTTTTAATTTAAAAGAGGCATAATAGACTTAATGGCCATTTAATTGTGCCTTTAATCCGAAATTAAGGTTATATGTTGTTAAAAGGTAACCTTAATATCTTTCGTGAAGAGTAGATGAGATAATTCGGGTTTGTGAGTAATTGCATAAAATTAGGGTTTAAAATCGTAAAAATGAAGTGAAATCCTAATTGCAATGGAAACCCTAAAAGTGGACTAGAAACCCTAAGAAGCGAGCTAGGTTTAATAGATCTTGATGGCATGATCAATGATAGGAAATTTTATGCATATTTTAGGATCTCTTTGTGTGCTTGCTTGCCTATTGGATTTCTTACATTGATTGGACTAATTTTGTCTCAAATTAGCCTGACAGGTATGTGGTTAATTTTGGTTAATCACATTGGTTTCCCAAAGATTTTCCCGGATGATTCATCACATTGAATGCAACCTATTAGTTTGGATGTTCATACTTGCAAATCATAAAGTCACTATGATTATCACAATAAAAGTATAAGTGTGTATTCTCGCACCTACATGCCACCCTGATGGATGATGCCAAAGGTCAAGCCCAGGAGGGAAGACCAATGGTCACCATGAGTGGTGACCCCAGACACGAAGCTCAGGATTGAGAAGGTGGTCTTTATAGAATGACTATCGAGCACTATGAAGGGTGACCCCATGCACCCAGCTCAGGATTGAGAAGGTGGACTTAAGTCATTGGCTAAAGAGAAACCCTAAGGTGGGTATGCCAGGGTTAGGGCAAAAGAGGTGGAGAATGTCACACTAAAAGCGTAAATTGTCTTGTTAATTAACTTGAGTGTGATATTTAGATTGTTGGCCATATTTGCGAAATTTTTTTTGTCCCCACATACTAACATATTCATTTATGCTGACCGACGTTTTGTTTGTCGGCGCGTTAGGTACAAGATTGAAAAGGACAAATAGTAAAGTGGAAAATGTAGAATTAAATAAGAATTAAACTACAAAGGAGTATTAGTTAGAATAGACTCCAGATGTGGATAGAAGTAGATATCCACATTTTTGAAAAAGGTATGAAAAGCTTTATTTTATACTAGATTTCAGTTTAGTTCGGTAAAATTTCATAATTATTACTGATTAATTGTTGAGCCTTTGATCATGTTAATTGGGATAATGGTTCTGACCTTATGGTCTCCCTTAATTGGGGGTTACTGAGAGGCGGGGTTGTTACATTTAGTATCAGAGCATAGGTTCTTCATTTAATCTTTGATAATTATTAAATTTTACAAACTATGTAGAACCGAAGGGAGTTATTACAGTATTTTCTGTAAGACAAAGGTGTCTAGAAAAGGATCACGTCTGGGGGCTGGCAAGATTTTCCTCCGCACCGCACGTCGGAATACGAGGACTCCCATATTAGTGTGACTTCCTAGCCAATGTCTCAGGATTTGACTCGAAATAAGATACATTTTGGACTCTCTCATCTTGTTCATCCCTTCTCAACTCAAATGTTGTTAAGGTCCTTAAGGATTAGGGTTTTCTATCTTTTCCTCATACTCTTGAGGTATGGGTAAGGTTGATAAGGTCTAAGGAATCCTTCACCAAATTAACAAAAAGCATGTAAATAAGATGTCATGGGCATAAGCTTAATAGATTAAGCATAAACTAAAGAATAGATAAATGCTTAGGTCGTATGACATTAGTTGTCATTGCCCTCAGAAGAGACCTGAGGCTAGACCTCCTGGTCAGGAGGATGAGTGGAGAAAGTCTTGGAGGTAGAGACCTCCATTATAAGTAGAGACCTGGCACATCCTCTGAGGATGATGCTAACCTTAACCCTAAGTGGTGGTTAGAGAGAGAGATGATAGAATGAGCTAGATGTCATGATAGACCAGGTGTGTGGACATGCTTTTGGATGTCGATGACGTTATGAGACATGTGAGGTTGGATAACCTAGTACCTGTGGCAACCCAACCCTGGAAAGGGTCGTGCATGTTAGAGAGAAGGATAACTCCTTCATTGATGAGGTTAGAGAAGGACCTATAGAAACCTAATATGATTATGCAAGTATGGCATAGAATGCACCCAGAGTACGTTAGTGGTGCGAGTAGTAGGCTAAAACCCTGTCCAGGAGAGTATGATGGATAGCTTATGAGATAAGCATAAAGAGATATGGATAATCTTGAGCAAGCATAAGTTGAACAGAGGCCTATAGATAATATTGAACCTCATTACTCTATCCTTTTGGATTCCTAGTATATATATTGTTATAGAGATCTCAATTACAAATCTAACAACCCCAAAATTGCATCTTTTGGACCTATGAAACTCTAGATATGATGTTTTGAAGATTTTATGTGTTAGTCTTTTTCTTTATGTCGGATTGGGCTGATTTTGGCCACTATGGGCCTGAGCTGAATTTGGGGCCCATCCTCTTGCTTCCCCCCCCCCTTTACCCTTCAGGAAAGCAGCGAACAATAGTAAATGCTCTCCTTCTTCCCTTCCAAACCAGGTAACGAAGGAAGCTGCTAGCCCTCTGCGCCCCTCATCTAAACCCTAGGTCTCAAGTTGTTTTTTTAAACCCCCTTGGTTTGCCCGTCTTCTTTACCCCTCTTTTTCTCCAGCCATTAGCCCTCTTCTCCCTCCCTTTCTTCTTCTTCCTTGCTTCTTGTCCTGTAATAGGGAGACGAAGCAGTCACCCCAAAATCCGGAAGGTAATCCTAGAGAAATCTATCCCTTTCATCCCTTCGTGCTCCCCTCACCTCTGGGTTCTTCTCCCTTGTCTCCCTCGCCGTCTATGCTGCTCAGGTACAGTAGCCGTGGTCATATGGATAGATCCCGTCCCCACCATGGTGCGGCCCTGTGATGGTGGTACACAAATCAGACAAGCTCCTGGAGCTGAGGGAATCCTGCAACCCTCTTGGTTCACATCCGGCGCCGCCCAACACCACCAGGTGCCTCGACGACGCCCCTCCTATGCGCATCTCGGGCACCATAGTAGATCGGAAGCGGGAGGTGGCTCCCCTGTTCTAGCCCCAGAACAGAGGAATCGTGAGGAAGGGGAAGATGCCCTCTTGGGCTTGGACCAGCAAGGCCAAGGCCCAGTCAAGGGACATACCAAATCTGTAGCAAATAAGGTGTTGTTCCCCTTTTTAAGACTAATTCTTTGAAATATGATAATTCCTAGACCCTAAGTCCAAAGTGCACGAACCTATATATCAAATCGATCAACTCGAAAAGGTCTACAACATGCGAATGGTTTCAGACCCTGTATATTCCTCTAAATCTCTGATAATGCTAGATATGTGATCTTTGACTTCTTTGAACATGCTTAATGCATAATTGTGATAAATGTTGAATATTTGATGTATACCTACCCTCCTAACATTGAAGTCAATAAATTTTGTACATATGGAGTTTAATGGGAGTCATCATTATCCCTATTGCTCATAAACGAATCCTTTTTGTGTACATATGTGCCTAGTGCAGACTATAATGTTGAACTTTTCCTAGATTGCTAATCTTGCTTCTAATGGACATACACCTATTTTGGAATATGTTTCTTATGACCTAATGTTGCTGATCTAAACCATGTTTGATGATGGATTCTCCTATCATTGATGATCTTTGACCTTGATTACTCTATTATGAGTCTTTAGCCCTATAATGTGCATGTAAATGCCTTAAACCTTGAAATGTTCTTATATAATGAATGGAACATCATAATGGCATGAAACTTGAACCACCTCATCATGATGACCTATAGATTAGTACAATATCATATGATGTACTATAACCAACCTTGGAACCCACCTTGGACATAACCCTAAAATGAAGATAATTAGGGTTAATGATAAGAATCTAATGTGTATATGCAATCTTGTTCTTAATCAGGTTTGGCATGTGGCTAGATGGTGAAGGATATGTTAGGTTTTTAATCTCGGAATCAGGTATGGGCCTTATCTAGTTATATGACTACCACTTTCTTGCTTGAAAAGACATATATTGTATGCTTGTTTGCCCATTTTCTCAAATATTGCCATGTAATATTGCTATGTGTTACTCGATGTTTGCCTCGTCAGTTTTATAACTTGAACACATATATAGATAAAACTCCATTATAATATTGATTGATAAAGGGTTAGCTCTTGGCTACGGCCTTGAGGTCCCTCTCGTATAAAAGGGTTAGATAAGCTTGAGCACCCTTACGGACCCTTCCGACGGGAAGATTGTCAAATGCCTTAAACATGCTTGATATTGTTGATATAATGGAGTGAAAAGACATAAAATATGGTTTCTCTTTTGTTAAACAATTAACTTGTTTATTCTTGTTCGTTTAGTCTTGAAATCTTTTCAAAATTATGCAAAGCATTATATATATGTGTAGGGTGTATACCAATTTTCTTGGTGTTGAGGTAACCTAAAGAGGTCTAATAGGATCTTGAGAAGCTAAGTGAAGAGTACATGGTAAGAGAATGAACCTGTAGACCCATGGATAACCATCTCTATGTGCATGTCGATGTGTTACCATGGAGGTAACCAGTATGGGGCCTGACCAAGGTAGGTAGGTTGCCATGACCCCTATGAAAGGATGAACGTCATCCCAGGAATGCAGAGAGAGATGATGGAGACTTGGGTAAGGTTATAAGTGGGACATGTACTATGTTAGAATCCTAAGTCTATCCTAGGGTCAGGTACGGATAAGACCGATGGAAGTAGGAGCTGCCTAATTCCCTAGTTGCACATGACCATAGGGTCGGAAGGTAACAACTATCATTGTCTGAGGGCCATGGGTTAGGAGATTGATCACCTTCATGAACTCATGGGACCCAAAGGGCAGATGAGGAGGGCACTCTCTAGATGGATAAGGGAAGAGGAATGACCCCAAAAGTGTTGACACCCTATAGACCTAGAGGAGATGACCAAGGAATGTGTGTGGACCCAAGTAGGTTCAAGACCAGTTTTCCATGGAAGTAACTTTGATATCAAGATGATTGTGATGTAGAGACATAAGTTGCATGTTCCAACTTAGATTTGAAGGTGTACTGGAAATGTGGGATGTACCATCTCTACTCTTGGAATAGGAAGAACTTTTTGTTTGGACGGCCGCCAAATGCTTATTTCCTCTTGTTATGGGAGTGAGAGATAGGACAATACGCATGCCATACACCAAGGATAAAAGATGACGTCAGTTGGAACGTTGCTATGAGGTATGAGGATAGAGATTGTAACATACCCTTGTGGGGTGAACGATGTGGGGATGGTTTACAAACATCAAGGAAATAAGGTAGTCATCTTATGAGGATGTTTTTAGCATGTCGAATTTGTGAGTTATATAAGGTTGACTTCAAAAACCAAGAGGATGAGCTCAGAGTTTTCTTGATGAAGATAGACTTAGAATTTGAGCTGAGATTATAAATGGAATACATGGAGGTGTATGTCTTCAAAATTACCTAACACTTAAGGATGTGAAGTGGTAATAGATGCTCTACTTGAGATGCAGCTGCCTAGTTTAGCTAAAGGCTAGAAGAGGTTGTTAGGCTAACCTTAAGTTTGAAAAAAAAGTTTGGCTAACACTCAGATGCAACGATATCAATTGATAAAGTTAGTAGTTGTTTGGTTAGACAGCCTAGGCCTTGATGCAATGAAATGATGGTTGTAGAACCTAAGATGCACTTCTCTAGAAGAGAAGGTGATGAAACCTCGACTAGAGTGGTTTAGGGTTTCTGAGGAATCAATCTTGAGGAATCATGACATACAGGAGATCATGATTTTAAGATCATCATACACCGTGGTACTACGAAGATAGTAAGGGATAGTAGTATTTTGAAGTTGCACGCGGCTTGTCGCCATGCAAGCCAGGAGGTGAAGGATGACCACCAATCACCCAATGAGTTGATATAGAGGATAAAGAGTCCCTGATAGGGAATGGGAGTTCATCACTATGGATGTTGTGGTAAGTCTCCCCTAGACCAAGGAAGGTCAAGATGCAATATGGGTTATGGTAGATTGCCTTACCTAGATGACATGAGAGAGAAAGAATAATGTCAAGAGATGGATCCGATTGAACTACATATGAGAAAGATGGTTCAACTAAACCATATGTGAGTTCAAAAGTTCTTGAGTATAACCTAAAGATTCACCTCCATGAGGTGGAAGTTGATACATGAAGAAGTCAATGTTAGTACAGTTTATCACCCCTAACTAATGGTTAGTATAATCCAGACTAGAGGGTCTGATGAGAGCATGTGTGCTCGTTCAAGGTGATACCTAGAGACATTTCTTGTCCTCTATAAGATGTGATGATAACCACCATTTCCAATATCAGGATGTAAAGAAGCACTGTAAGGAAGGTTGTGTCGGGCACCACTTCAATAAGATGATGTTGGTGAAGGGACCTCACGAAGGTCAAGAAAGAACCACAATGTGTGCAGATGAAGTCGCTTTGATCGTGCAATGGCTAAAAGAGAGCTCAAGGGCAACATGAGTCGTGAGTTGATGCAAAGTAGACTGACATGCAGTTCACTTTGGGAGAGTATGTGATGTGAAAATCTGACCCGTCTAAGCTACAACTGAGAAAGATGATTCCCCGATATATGGGTCCATTTGAGATGGATTGGTGGATATGGTTGTGTTTATCCTTACCCCTCAGGATAACATGATGTATAATGTGTTCCATGAGCATGATGTAGAGCACTATGTGAGGTACCCAAGCCATGTGTTGAGCCCTGAACCTATTCATCTTTTTGAGAGGCTGAAACATACTGAGTCACCTATGAGGGTACGATATACCAAGGTAAGAAAGAACTCATATTGAAGAATATGAGATGATGAAGGTTCTTGGGAAGCACCATGGAAAGGGTGAGGCCACATGTGAGCCATGATGGACATAAGAAAGGCTTATCCTATTTTCTTATGTGTCTTGTGGAATTTTGGGGGAAAAATTCTTATAAGAGGGGAAGGATGTTACAACCCCAATTTTTGGGATCTTTTGGTGAGAAATGTAATTTCTCCTATTAAAGATATTTGAACAAATAATGATATAATTTGTTTTGAATAAAAGGATTTCGTTTACAATAGCCTTGTTGGTTGTTTTGTGGTCTGTATTGGCTATTGGGCCCAATAACAAGGAAAACACAAAGGAAACTCCATTATTAAAGGAGTAAATAAGAAAATGGAGAAAAGAAAGATGTAGAAACCTCTAGAAGGCAAAATAATATAATCCAAAGTTGGATTTCGTGCCTCTTGGGTTCCAAGGAATCCAAAGTTGCAAAGATAATGCCATAAGAAAAGAAAAGATCAATTGAATATTTCTTTATTAAGAAAGAAATTGAAAACAATGATAAAATGTGGGAAATGAGTCGAAAGAGGTATAATTTAGTTATCTTTGGTGGATTTTCGTATCCATAAGGTTTATAATGTTAAAAGGAATTCCAATAAGGAAAATAAAAAGAGAGATAAAGAGAAATACTCAAAAAGAGATATTTTACTAAAGAAATGAATACGATAATGAGAAATAATGGATATAGATGCATCTAGAAGGATGATGAGTATGTACTAAAAAGGGATTTCGAAATATTAGGGTTTGTTGGGGTCCAAGGAGCCCCAATGGAGAAAAAGAAAGAGAAAATACCAATAATACATAATAAGAGGATAATGTGATACATAATTAATGAATTTTGTGGTATTGTTAAAAAGGAGGTATTTTCTATTAAAAGAAAATATAATTTCATGCCAATGAATTAAAAGGCAAGTACAAAGAGAATAAAAGAGTAATTTTGGAAATCATAATATTTAAAGAATAAAGAATATCAAAGAGATAATGAAGAGAGCGGAGATTGCTTCTCCATAAAGGAATATGATTCCTATTGGGAAAAGAGATATGTTACTTCGTGGGCAAACAGCCTAGGGCTTTTATACCCTCCCTTATATAAGGGGTAGCACCCTTGGCCGAATCCAAGAGGATCCCATACACCCTTCTCTCTCCTTCTTCATCATTTTTATTAACAACCTTAACAATGGGGGTAGTGCGACCCCAGGGCAACGAGGAGCCCTGGACTGGAGTACGATGGAAGCCCAATGCTCCTACGAAACCATAGACGACTGAGGCCATCTTCCCCGTGCTTTGGCACTTGTGCAACAACCAATAGATGGCTGCAAGTCGATCACAAGTTGCAGACCAAGCAAGGCCGAAATAGCCACCCTAGCCACAATCGAAGGGCAACTCCCTGTGCGTAGAGGCACGGGAAGGTAGGGCAGCAAGTTCTGACGAGGTTCGTGGCCCAAGGAGGGGATGATAGCCCAGCGCGTGGCTGCAACCGGCAGCCGCTGTGGCTGGCTGAAGGTGGAAGACGACCTAGGTGTCGTCGGACCGATTTGCCCCTCCGCGGCCTGAAGCGTCGATCACTTAATTGAGGGAAAAAATGTAAAAGCATTATGTTTATAAATACGCAAGTTGTATGGGTTTGGTGACGTGGCGGCCTGCCATTGGTTCAAGTAAGTTAATTTTGCAAAAATTGAATCTTTTTATTGGTAGCTCGGATGAATACGTATAAAATATGAAAGTTGCTCGGAAAAATGAGAGGAATTCATTAAAAATAGTTTTTGAAGCTAATTCCAAATTCAATTAGAAACGTAATGAAACTTATCAACTTTAATGTATTAACGGTTAAGAAACCCTATTTTGAGATGATTAATGTATTTAGTAGGGTTTAATGGATGATTAAAGTTGATATTAACATGTTAATTGTAAAAGAGTACATTAAGAACAAAAAGGATGAACTTTGCACGTAATTGGTTTAATTTAGAGTTCCATGTACACGAATGAGCTTTAATGGGCCTTGAAACGCTAAAGTTAGTAATTGTGACTCTTAATGGCTTTAATTTTTGAAATTCATGGAAAAGTTGAGATAAGATGGTTCTAAGCTATTTTGAGTATAAAGGTTCCTAATTGTGGATAAATACCCTTAATATAGTAATTAGGGTTTTCTAATGGATAAATGTGGAATTAATGATAAATAGAGTTCAAATGTGAATTGGATCATAATGAACTATGAGTTGTTAATCCAAATGGAACCAAAGATGATAATTAGGCCTAATGATCTTGTCATAAACTAAAAAGGATAAAAATGGTAGTTTTAATGTAAAAGAGGTAGAATAGACTTAATGGACATTTAATTGTGCATTTAATCCGAAATTAAGGTTATATGTTGTTAAAAGGTAACCTTAATATCTTTCGTGAAGAGTAGACGAGATAATTAGGGTTTGTGAGTAATTGTATAAAATTAGGGTTTAAAATAGTATAAATGAAGTGAAACCCTAATTGCAATGGAAACCCTAAAAGTGTACTAGAAACCCTAAGAAGCGAGCTAGGTTTAATAGATCTTGATGGCCTGATCAATGATAGGAAATTGTATGCATATTTTAGGATCTCTTTGTGTGCTTGCTTGCCTATTGGATTTCTTGCATTGATTGGACTAATTCTGTCTCAAATTAGCCTGATAGGTATGTGGTTAATTATGGTTAATCACATTAGTTTCCAGAAGAGTTTCCCGGGTGATTCATCACATTGAATGTAACCTATCAGTTTGGATGTTCATACTTGAAAATCATAAAGTCACTTTAATTATCACAATAAAAGTATAAGTGTGTATTCTCGCACCTACATCCCACCCTAATGGATGATGCCAAAGGTCAAGCCCAGGAGGGAAGACCAATGGGCACCATGAGTGGTGACCCTAGACACCAAGCTCGGGATTGAGAAGGTGGTCTTTATAGAATGACTACCGGGCACTATGAAGGGTGACCCCAGACACCAAGCTCGGGATTGAGAATGTGGCCTTAAGTCATTGGCAAAAGAGAAACCCTAAGGTGGGTATGTTAGGGTTAGGGAAAAAGTGGTCGAGAATGTCACACTGAAAGAGTAAATTGGCTTGTTAATTAACTTGAGTGTGATATTTAGATTGTTAGCCATATTTGTGAAATTTTGGTTGTCCCCACATACCAGCATATTCATTTATGCTGACCAACATTTTGTTTATCGACATTTTAGGTACAAGATTGAAAAGGACAAACAGTAAAGTGGTATCTGTGGAATTAAATAATAATTAAACTATAAAGGAGGATTAGTTAATTAGAATAGACTCCAGATGTGGATAGAAGTAGATATCCAAGTTTTTGAAAAAGATATGCAAAGTTTTATTTTATACCAGATTTCAGTTTAGTTCGGTAGAATTTCATAATTATTACGGATTAATTGTTGAACCTTTGATCTTGTTAATTGGGATAATGGCTCTGACCTTCTGGTCTCCCTTAATTGGGGGTTACCGGGAGGTGGGGTCGTTACAGAGAACAACGTTCAACCCGATAATCTATGATTAGTGTTCTAGTGAATGTGTGATTCCTTTGTCTCTGATATCTTGAATGAACTAAAGGCATGGAGTTGTCATCCTTTCAATGTTCATTCATGTTTCTTGAACTAGAGCATACTGTCAGAGATATATGTGAAATCAATATCATATGATTATTCACATGTGCATCCAGGTTCCTTTGTTTGTATCACTTATCAAGTGGCATGAACGTCATACTCCCTTAGGAGGGACAAATCCCATATCTATCAATCACAGTCTATCTCATGCATCAAACCCACTCAATCATCACTGTTATAACAAACCATATTTCAGGATTGTGTTTGATGATGTCAAAGTGTACCGAATCACATTCGACGAGTGCAGTGATTTCAGTTCTAAGAATTACAATCACCACCATCAAAATGAGAGATGATTCTGACTACCATGTCATGGTTCCATGTATCACTCTCATTGTGGGTCTATCCAATACACTGTTCTTCAACATGTATCTGTGTGATTGGTTTGATATCTTATATCATGACTAATGAGACACTGTCATCAACCAACACACACTCTAGTCTTGATGTGTCATTGTTGTCTATCAACCTTCCACAATGACATCTGACTAGGGACATAACAAGAATGTACATAATCTTAGCCTTAATATGATCCCTTGGTTCAGGTCCTTAGCCTGAAGACATACATCATTGAGTTATTGTCATTCTTTAGACATTCATTATGATCCATCATATATCTCATATTTGATTGAGCTAGAATAAATTGGAAGCTTACCTTTGATATTTATGTAATCAATCATGACGTATGCCAATCCAATCATCATATGATTGGCTCTCAAGGCATACATACCAACAATTAGATGTTTTGGAAACCTAGATTTGGATCTAGAAGTAATCTTGTTCTTTTAGACTCTATGGATAGGTATGTTTGCATCTCCTATTATTCTTTATTACAAAATAACCTAAATTGTATTTCTTTTGTCCCTATGCACAATAGCCTATACACATTTCTCTTATGTTTTGATAACATGGTTCTTTTAAACTATCTTATTTGTGGTGATCTTGGATATTCTCTTGACTCTTTTTCTCATGCCTTGGTGCATGTTGGACTTATTTGTTGTTATATGCCCACTTTGAGGTGGATGATAATGATGATCACTTATGTGGTGATTAATTTTTAAAATATGACTATACCTTTTACTTGCCTCCCTATTATGCATGCTATGTGACTCAGTAGCCCTAGGTGTAATATAGTTTGCATTGGTTTTTGGGTTATGTGCCCTTATTTAATTTTGGGATGGAGGTTATGTGCCCCATACATGTGCTTCAAATTTATGAGGTTTGGCCCAACATTTATATTTATTGGGAGTTTTGTTATGTGCCAATCTCTATCTAGTTTCAAGTTTAGGCTTGGCCGCCTTTGTTATTTATGTTGTTGTAGTTCTATGTTTATCTCACCTACATGTAGGTTGTTATGGGTTTTGTACCCTAAAAACATTATGAGTGATTTTGTAGAACCACGTTTATTATTGATTTAATGGCAAGTATTCCTTTTATCATATGTTAGTGATTGTTTCCTTTTATGCTTGTTTCGATAGTTCTTACCTTTTTCATGGGAAGCCTTCTATACTTGATGTACCTCTTACCTAATATATATTGCTCAATTTCTTTTTAGCATGCTCATACCGTATTTTTGCTGATATCCTCTTTTTTTTGTGGGGTACGCTTCCAACCCCAGGTGGTGGATAAGGAGAAGGAAATCTAGGAGAACCTGGACCACATCAAGTGTAGCTGACTTTGTGGGAGACTTTGCTTAAAGTTGTTAGGTGATCCTCACCTTGTCCTAAATATGTAGTTAGTTTTTCCTTTATGTCACCCTATGTAGTGAAAGTTTATTATGATAAGAAGCTTTGTAATGGTTAGATACATCCCTTAATTCTGTTGCTACTTTGTGTTATGTTACAGTAATGTTAAATAAATTTGGTTTCACCCCTTTCAAGAAAAAGTTTTTTTGGTCGATGTTGTCTTTTTATTTGTAGTAGGGAGTGGATCCCTATGGGATCCCACTCCTTACAACATGGTATCATATCCTGTAGCTATGAGTTATCTAACTATTTCAATCTTGTCTCCCTTAGGATGTTTACCTTTTTCTATAGGGTGCTTATACATAGTATCCTTGCCTTATGCAAACAAAAACCCTAATGGTGGGAGATAACTGCACTGTTGACAACTGGTACAGTTATGAGACACCCCAATACCCTAGGTTTGGGATGCCAAGGATGGATCCACCCTTTACCACACTAGTGACTCAAGTTACTCCTCTGATTAAAAGTGGACCATCAGTAGGTCAGGAGACCCAGTTTCAGATAGTACGAGTATAGTCATCTCTCTAGAGTAAGAGTTGGCTATGTTTCAATAACTTTTTGCTACAACCATGGTGGGGAATATGAAAGACCTATCTGTGCCTAAAAAGCCTAAGGATTACTCAACCATGGAGTTCATGAAGATGCAGCCACCTTCCTTCAAGTGTGAAGGTGAAATAGAGATGATCGACAAAGTTGATGATTGGGTGCTAGCCTTAGAGAGGAATTTGATGGTATGGCATGTCCTCCCTACCAGAAGGTTAGGTTTGCTTCATATGTTTTGGATGGACCCACTCGAGTTTGGTGGAATGAGATAGGAAGGACACATGATACCTCGACCATGACCTCAGAGCAGTTCTTAGTGCTTTTTCTGGGAAGCACATCTCCACTGCTTCCCTAGAGAAGAAACAAGTGGGGTTCTATAGCTTGAAGTAAGATTCCTTATCGGTTTCTACATTTAAATAAAAGTTACTACTTTGGGAATGCTATGTAGTTGGTTTGAGTGTAGAAAGTAGGGCTGACCTATTCCTACAAGGACTCAACTTCAATGTGGGATGTTCTCTTATTCCACAACTACCCTTGACCTTTCACAAGATGGTTGATAAAGCTTTGGTCATGGAGTCTTACCCAAGGTTTCAACCTAGGGAGTTTGATAAGAAGAGGAAACCCTTAGGAGATGATAAGAGAAGAGACAAGTGTTCTAAGTGTTGGTATGTATGCTCTGAGAGCCAACCATGGGATGATTGGTGGGATACATTAAGATTGATTTCATAAACATCAAAGGCTAGCTTCCAATTCTTTCTAGTTCGGTCATATGAGATAATGATAGAACATATTGAATGTCTAGAGAATGACAATGCTTAATGACGTATGCTTTCAGGTTGAGGACCTGAACGATGAGATCATACAAATTCTAAGAGTTTGTACATTATTATTATGTCCCTAGTCAGATGTCATTGTGGAAGGTAGATAGAAAACAATGACACACAAGACTAGATTGTGGTGTTGGTAGATGACAGAATCTCATTAGTCATGATATAGAGATATCCAACCAAACACATAGGTACTTGTTAGAGAACAAGTGTACTGCACATACCCATTGTGAGTTTGACACATGGAACCATGATATGGTAGTCATAGTAAGTTCTTAGAATGATGGTGGTGAGTGTGATTCTTAGACCTGAAATCACTACACTCAAAACATGTCGTTGGGTACACTTTGACACTATCAAATACAGTCCTGAAACATGAATTGTTATAAAGGTGATGATTGGGTGGCTTTGACACATGGGGCTTTTGAGGGGTGAGTGATAGATATGGGATTTGTCCCTCCTTAGGGAGTTTGATATCCATTGACACTTGATGAGCATGATTGAGATAGGCATGCACACAAATGTGTGAACCAATATGTGATATTAATGTCATACATATCTCCTCTAGTCTACTCTGAGATCAAGAAAGTGAATGAACGTTGACAGGATGACTGTTCCATGCCTTAAGTTCATTTGGGATATCAGTGACAAAGGAATTATACATTCACTGTAACACCATTCATGGATTGTAGGATTTAAAGTTGTTCTCCAACTTTCTATTTCAATTGCGTAGCATTGATGTGCGACTAGGCACCGCACATTGTTTGAGAAGTCATAGGTGTTTTGGATTTTCACTGCCAATGTGAAATGGGCCTATAGGGTGACACACATAGGATTTAACCTAGAAAAGGAGTTTATCCACAAATTATGTTTAGATTGATTGCTAAAGGAGTTTAGTAGTTCAATTAAACACTCAATTAATTAATAGCTCAAAATCATAGTGTTTAAGGTGTTGGACCAGATGATTAAGAGTATCAGATTGATTGGAACTACAATTGACTGATCTACACCAGTTTGCTTCCCCAACGAATCAGCTCATAGGGATGAACCAGTCGGCTCAGGTTGGTGAACCAATCGGCTCAAAGTGGTGAGTAGATCGGCTCATGTATCAATGAAACGATCGACTCAATTGTTGAACCGGTCGATTTGTGTGACCAACTGAGATCATTTGGAAAGTCAGAAGACTCTTTTTGCAAATACATATTCGTTTCACTTGTACAAATTTGATTTGAACAAAGACTAATATTTGATTAGTTGGAAACGAACATGGAAAGTCAATTTGAGTTGGAGCAGGACCACGAACCGATCAGCTCAAGGCCCCAAACAATCAGTTCAACTATCACAATGTGTTAGATTTTGTGGAAATTCTGAACCCTTCTACTCCTACTTTAATCGCTCATTTCCTGGGGTAGAGAACCATGTCCCATGACCCTCCTATATATAGGGGTATTGGGGGCTTCTCAAGTACAACTCAGAACACCAGTTGCTCTGCAAAGTTGTTATTCTCTCTGGTTGTGGTAACCAGGAGACCCCGAGCAAGTGCTACCCGATTAGGGAGGCACAGTCAGGGAAACACAACTGTAGAAAAGCGACTGGTTGCAGGATAGTGTGTTGATGACTAGTATACTGACAGGAGGGTACGAATCCTTCCGGTGCCTTGTTGGACAAGGAAATCAGAGTCCAGGTGGTCCGTGTGGACTACTACAGAGGGGGGAGACTTCTGCCGCTCGGACGACATCTGTCAATCTTAACCGTCCTGGTGAGACCAGGAGCTGCACAGACACCATCCAAGACCGGAGGTGAAGACCGCGCAAGCCGTGAGGTAATGTCGCCGAGCAAGCCTTGGGACATGGTATGCCTCTACAAACCATCCTTCCTATTGTATAGATGTTGACGTGATTCCTTCGTACTGGGTTTAAGGGAGAATTTTTTTTGTTTCCGCTGCCTTCTCTGCCTCCCCTAAAACCCAACAGTGGTATCAAAGCCACGTCAACTGCTCTATACTTTAGGATTATTGATGTGATCGATTTTGATTTTTCACCTTTTATTTTTTGCATGCGATGCGAATAATTAATTGGCTTTTTGCATGTCCAATCCTAAATCCACAAATCCCAATATGCATATATAAAATGTAATATGAATGGACTCGATACGCGTTTCCCTTAAACAAGTTTTGTGGTGGATGTATAGCGTGGTCATGGCCAATAAACCCTATGTTTGTGTGCTTGGTTGAATGTGGTTGCTTGCATCTCGGTCTACGCACTGATTCCCTTCCTCCTTTTCTTAATGTAACTCGAGATAACTCAAAATTTCTTTCCTACCCCTGCTACCCCCGAATGTAACTCGGGGTTTCCCTTTTACAATGTAAATAGGATAGGTTTTATTTCATGTTATGTCGAAGAACGACAGACATCCTAATGGTGACTGAGACGATCGGTTCAAGGCATGAACCAATCGGTTGGCATTCCAGATGATCTGTCTAAGGAGTGAACCGATCGGTAGATGACCGGTTCTTGGAGCGAGACGAGCGGGGGGCAGTCATGAGGAGATGCACGATGACCAGGAGAATCGATCGGTTGGAGGAGCCAACCGATCGGATGGTGGCACCCAACCGACCGGCCTGATGGCGAGCTGATCAATAATGGAGATGAGTTTATCAAACCCAGAACTACAAAGCACGGAGTTCATGTTGTACAAGTTGCATGTGATGAGGACCTAGATGACCGTGATTCCTTTAGGCTCGAGGAATCACATTAGGATGGCCATAATCATCACTTTTATCATTTTGCATGTTTTTTGTGGGATATAACATGTATATGATACGTACTATGTATTGTGGTGATTGGATATATATATGTACCTATAAAACCAAATCCCTCAATAAATATTAAAGTTTTAGATGCCTTCCAAATGTGACACATGTGAAAAGCTTGATCAGCCAAGTGTGGGCACGCCCTTGCGTGGTGCACCGTCTATCTCATGGAAGCGTAAGGATGGATATGTGGGTCTGACCTAGTAGGGTGCATATTTATCGTGTTCGCTTTGGGTCGGACTTAACAAGGTGACCTAGATAGGATCTAGCACCTTGAGGCATGGAGGAGATCATGGAAAGGAGTTGTACATGACATCTTTTAAGAGTTGCATATGATGCAATTGGCAAGAGTTGCCTACCTGGAAGATCTAAGTTGTGGGTGACAACCCTACCTGGTCCATGACTCAGAAGTCTCTGATTCTAGGATCTTGACCCACTAGAAGATTGTATGATGCAATCTTTCGAATTGATGGTGATGGCTATCAATTTGAACAAAAAATAGTGGGAGCAATAACTAATTAAAAGTCCTAATTATATCATCAACTTTTCAAATCAATCAAATAAGTCAAAAATAAGTTTTTGGACTAAATTGTATATATATCCTTTTATAGTACAAATGGAATCCTACAACAATCACTTCTCATTGCGATCGGTCCTTGAGAAATACAAGTTGAATGGGACTAACTTCCATGATTGGTTTAGGTCATTGAGAATTGTTCTCACTCAAGAGCGAAAGCTCTATGTACTGGATACTCCAATACCAAAGGAACCTGCTCCTACTACACCAAAGATAGAAAGGGATGCTTACAAGAAGCATTATGAAGATGCCACTAATGCAAAGTGCTTGATGTTGTGCTCCATGAACCATGAGTTGTAGAGACAACATGAGAACATGGGTGACATTGAGATGATTCAGCATCTCAAGAACATGTATGAAGATCAAGTAAGGCAAGAGAGATATGATGTCTCCAAGGCACTGTTCAAGTTCATCATGATAGAAGGAGATTCAGTTGGTCCTCACACGCTCAAAATGATTGGGTATGTGGAGAACCTGACATGACTGGGGTTTCCACTAAGCCAAGGGTTGGCTACTGACGTGATACTGCAATCATTTCCAGAATCCTACAGTCAGTTTGTGATGAACTACAACATGAACAATTTTGACAAGTCATTGATAGAGTTGTTGGGCATGTTGAGGACAGCCGAGGGACATATGAAGAAGGACAAGCCTAAATCTGTGATGTTGATCAACAGAAAGAAAGGCAAGTCCAAAGGAAAGCACAAAGGAAAAGATAATAAGGGTTCTGATGCTAGCCAGCAACCCAAGTCGTCTTCATCTCTCAAAGCCAAATGAGGTGTGACCAAGAGAGGAAATTGCCATCATTGTCAAAAGTCAGGACATTGGAAAAGGAATTGCACTCTCTATCTGGAAGAACTAAAGAAGAAGGAGGCCACAAACGTCTCCACCTAAAGGTATCATGAGATAAACTTGTAACACTTCTGAGGTATATGATACCAAGAAGTGAAGTGATAAGCACTCAATAAATGGGGCAAATGTTGCCATCATAGATAGGAGTACTTTAGTTTATTTTCATCCTCAAAGGCATGTAATAGAGTAATGAAGTGCTATTCATATTTGTCAATAAATAGAAACACTTTATTCTTTTGCATCTTGTGTGACAATGATGGCTATTAATAAAGTTTCAATTATTGATCTTTGTGGCAATGCCTTGATTATCTTGTGGTACTTAGTATACATAAGATAAAATGATACTTAATGGTTATTGATAACTCAAACAAATGAATTAGCATAAATCATGAAAAATTCATTTCTAGTTTCCATGTGATGGATAAATCTAGACTCTGTTGGTTAGAGAACCAGTAAGAGACATGAATCTCTTAGACATGATTAATCAATATTCACTAAGGTAGTGAAAGAATGATTATCCTAATAGGTATAATACATGTGATGTATTCACATACCTATTGGAGTTAATTCTAGTACTTCAAATGGTGTTTATAGAAATACCAATATGTATATCTTGAAGTGTTCAAGAATATCATAAATGAAGTATGAATTTGGTAAAGTGTTAATTCTTGATGAGATCAATGAATGAAATACTTGCACCAAATGTTTGAGAACCTTATGAGTGATTATGATAGTGTATCATAGTGAACTCATGATTAAGGTATAGTGATGTCTAAATCAAGAAGGAATCATACTCTAAGGAGTTAGAGGATGATTATCAAATAACCAAATTCTTCTTAAATAAAGAATAGTTTACACTAATAAAGGACATTAAGGATCACAAGAGGTTGTAAGTTCTTATATCCTTGACAGATACATCAAAGTTATCTATGTTATGAGTTGGTCATGTGATGAGTCAACTATCTAGATGAATATGAGGAACTGAAGTTTTGTGTTATGGTATGATCATATGATCCTAAATGAATTCCATGTAAACCACAACGTATGACCTTGATGGTAGCACCCATTGGGATAAAACCTATAAGTGCACATAAATTTTAAATGTTAAGACACATGGATGAGATTGTAAGAAGGATCATGCTTGCCAATTGCAACTTAATGACTAAGAAGTTTGGCATAAGGATACTAAAACCGCATTCCTATGAGTAATAAAACAAGGATGTGTACGTGACACAACTTATAAGGTTTAGGAATCCATTAATGCAAATGAAGTATATAAGTTACAATGGACTAATCAATGTGATTAATTAAGTACAAGAAACTCAGAGCTGGATCTTTACTTTGATGATATAGTCAAAGGGTTTGACTGATATGACAAAGATGAAGAAGGGATCTATGATTTAGTGGGAGCGTATTTGCATTCCACATGTCGATGAGGAATGAGATGTTCTAGAATGGAATCCTTTGTGGAAATTATCTTTAGGGAAGATAGAGACGTTTCCTATGTGATAGGAACAAAGATCTATAGAGATAGTTATTGAAAACCTCTTGACCTAAAAGGAGAGAGCATACATTGGCAATCTATACTGAAGGGTTCAGTGTGCACAGATTCAGTGGGAGAAAACTTGTCCATGTTAAATGGAGTTAGTATCCCAAGGCCAAGTGTCCAATTCTTATGAAGAATGGGAACACGAAGAATAGATATGGATCTATCATGTATGTAATCATCCCATTATCTTGCATGAAATGCATTCCTCATCTTGTATGTAGGACATGACAATATGATGTGCTCATCCTGAGAACTCGTATGTGGGACATGATGAGTGGATGTTTGTCCAGTTCCAGGAAGGGTTATTAGAATACCATAAGAACTTGATAAGTACTTGAGAAGTACTAGTTCTATTGAAATAAGGAAGACTTCACTATAAAGAGTTACAGTGATGCAAACTTTTGAATAGGACAATTAATCACAAAATATATATGGGATATATAAAAGTGAATGTTTGTTGATAAATGGAAATGATCCAATAAAGCTGTTCTAAAAGGAAATGTTGAGTATCCATATGTTAGAGAACATCAGTGGATACTGTATGGATCTGGAAGTTCATGAGAAGAACTTATAGTTATTCCGGACATTGATGACAAGTTAGGAGCGCTTGGTCATGCAATGTGGCTAAAGGTTAGCAAAGGAATACTAGATCGCATATTACGATAACTCCATCTCATACGTGTGACGTGCAGCGAAGAGATGAGAGAGATGCAATTAATACCAACTTTGGCAAGGTGTTGACATTACTAACTGTGTTAGTGCTGGAGCATAGTAACATGTGGGACACGTTTGAAGATCACTGAGAATATGATTCTAGAGTGATTGGCTAGAAGTGCAAGTGTGGGTTTGTTGGTATGTATGCCCTGAGAGCCAATCATGGGATGATTGGTGGGATACATTAAGATTGATTTGATAATCATCAAAGGCAAGCTTCTAATTCTTTCTGGTTTAGTCATATGAGATAATGATAGAATAGATTGAATGTGTAGAGAATGACAATACTCAATGACGTATGCTTTTAGGTTGAGGACCTGAACGATGATATCATACAGATGCTAAGAGTTTGTACATTTTTATTATGTCCCCTAGTCAGATGTCATTGGGGAAGGTAGATAGACAACAATGACACGCAAGACTAGATTGTGGTGTTGGTTGATGATAGAATCTCATTAGTCATGATATAGAGATATCAAACCAAACACATAGGTACTTGTTAGAGAACAAGTGTATCAGACAGACCCACCGTGATTTTGACACCTGGAACCATGATATGGTAGTCACATCTAGTTCTCACACTGATGGTGGTGAGTGTTATTCTTAGACCTAAAATCACTACACTCAACACATGTCATTGGGTACACTTTTACATCATCAAACGCAATCCTGAAACATGGATTGTTATAAAGGTGATCATTGGGTGGCTTTGACACATGTGACTTTTGAGGGTTGAGTGATATATATGGGATTTGTCCCTCCTTAGGGAGTTTGATAATCATGGCCACTTGATGAGTAGGATTGAGATAGGTGTTCTCAGGCATGTGTGAACCAATATGTGATATTGATGTCATAAATATCTCCTCCAGTCTACTCTGAGATCAAGAAAGTGAATGAACGTTGATAGGATGATTGTTCCATGCCTTAAGTTCATTCGTGATATCAATGTCAAAGGAATTATACATTCACTATAACACCATTCGTAGATTGTAAGATTGAAATTTGTTATGGATTTTCACTTGGGTAGCATTCATGTGCGCTAGGCATCGCTCATTGTTTGAGAAGTCATAAGTGTTATGGATTTTCACTGCCAACATGAAATCAGCCTACATGGTCACACACATAGGATTTAACTTGGAAAACATGTTTATCCACAAATAATGTTTAGATTGATTTCTAAAGGAGTTTAGTAGTTCAATTAAACATTCCATTAATTGATACCTGAAAATCATAGTGTTCAAGGTGTTGGACCAGATGATTAAGAGTATCAGACTGATTGGAACTACAATTGACTAATTTGCACAGTATGCTTCCCCAATCGATCGGCTCATAGGGATGAACCGCTCGACTTAGGTTGGTGAACCGGTCGACTCAAAGTAGTGAGTCGATCAGCTCATGTATCAATGAAATGATCAGCTCAATTGTTGAACCGGTCGATTCGTGTGACCAACGAAGATCGTTTGGAAAGTCAGAAGGCTCTTCTTGCAAATACATATTTGTTTTAGTTGTAAAAATTTGATTTGAACAAGGAATATTATTTTATTAGTTGGAAACGAACATGGAAAGTCAATTTGAGTTGGACCAGGACCATGAATCGATCGACTCAAGCATGAACCGATTGGCTCAAGGCCCCAAACGATCGGTTCAAATGCCGCAATGTGTCAGATTTTGTGGAAATTCCGAACCCTTCTACTCCTGCTTTAATCCCGCATTACCCAGGGTAGAGAACCTTGTCCCATGACCCTCCTATATATAGGGGTATTGGGAGCTTCTCAAGTACAACTTAGAATACCAGTTGCTCTGCAAAGTTGTCATTCTCTCTGGTTGTGGTAACCAGGAGAGCCTGAGCATGTGCTACCCAATTAGGGAGGCACAACAAGGGAAAGACAACTACAGAAAAGTGACTGGTTGCAGGAGAGTGTGTCGGTGACTAGTATGCTGACATGATGGTACGAATCCTTCCAGTGCCTTGTGCGACATGGCAATCCGAGTTCCAGGTGGTTTGTGTGGACTACTAAAGAGGCAGGAGACTTCTGCCACTCAGAGGACAGTTCTTAATCCCGACAGTCCCGGTGAGACCAGGAGCTGCACAGACACCGTTCAAGACCATAGGTGAAGCCCGCACAAGCCGCAAGGTAATGTCTCCGAGCAAGCCTCGGGACAAGGTACGCCTGTATAAACCATCATTCCTATTATATAGATTTTGACGCGATTCCTTCGTACTAGGTTTAAGGGAGAAATTTTTTTGTTTCCACTGCATTCTCTATCTCCCCTAAAACCCAACACTAAGTGTAATGGTTATCATCCTCCAGGGAAGTGATCTCAAGATAAGAATCATGCAAAATATCAGCCTGACTTTCAAGTTGTGTTCCATCATTAAAATGAACCTGGACATATTCTCCCCAGGTTTCCTCATCTTCATAATGGACATGTACTAGCTCAACAACAACAACCTCAAGTGCCTCATTAGACTAATGGTAAAAGGCAAGCCGGAAGAGTTTTAGATTTCTATGGTGTAGAAGTCTATGATGATGATCAAGTTGAAGATAACCCTTAGTCCCATAGTTAGACTTTCAAGTTACGTTTCCTTTTACATGATACCTTATGGATTTATGTAAAGAAGTTACCTTTTTAAGGGGTGGTAGATAGTTTTTGTGAATGTTTATTTTGAGGAAAAAATCTCTTTAAGGGGTGGTATGCTGTAACATACTGAAACCTAGAACTTAATGTTATTCTAGGGTTAAGAAGTTAGAAACCTTAGTCTTCGGGGTTTAGCCAAACAAGGATAAGGGTATGATCTCTGGTGATTTTAAATATGTTAATTCATGAATAAATCACCCTAAAATGTAGAATATAAATTAATATTACCTAATACCTTCAAATTAATCATAAGATCATGTAAGGGTATACAAAATATGTCTCATGAGGTAGTAATGAGCAAGAAAAGACAAGGTGTCCATAATTGAGAACAATGATATATAATTCCACAAAATACAAAATAAATAAACTTATATGAGATAATGATAGAATATATTCATTCTAGATCATTCCTTTGCCTTATGGTGTAAGGAAGAGAAAAAGGAATCAATAATAATGCTTAAGACATGTTAACGAGATATTGAGTTATTAATGAGAGAAATAATAGAAATAATGGATAATGGACTAAAAGTAAAACTTATTGGATAATAATAACCTCATATTCATTTTCTTAGGATATTCTTTGGCTTGGAGGCTAAGTTTCACCAATTTAGGATTATAATAACCATATCTACTTTATTTAGAAAAGAAATACATGTTTTTCATTTAAAATATGAAAAAAATATAATGACTCCAAAAGTGGAAAATAATCTTATATTCATAATTAAAATATGACTGGGCAAAATTTCACTCAATCTGGAGAAAGTTTTATTAAAAGATGAAATTAGGAGAGAGAATGTATGTAGAACATTCAAAATATTCTATAATTGTAAAACCAACTCCAACATGTAAAATTGATGGAAAAATCCTACCCAACACATTATGTATGACTTGTGGGTGAAGTTTCATGAAATTTGGATAATCTTATAACCATTAATGAAGGAAAGAGAAAATAATAATTGATTTATATAAGACATTAAATATTCTCAAAAGGCAAATCTAATTTTATATTCAGATTCTACATATCAAAATTAGCTTCTGTCAAAATTCATCCAATTTGAGATTCATTTGCACCCTTAAAAGAGGAGTGAGAAAAAGGAAATAAATGTGATCACACTATTGTCGAATTTGATTAGGATTGCTATTTAATGTGTCATGTCTAGGTCGGATTTTGTGTGCATTCTCGGTCTGGGATCCCAGATCAGACGGCTCCCGATCATCTCCTACCTTGGGTCAGATTGAGAACCAATGGGGTCTCTAGTGTGACCCTAAAACTTGAATTTCTCAAGATAAAGTCCATCTTTTGACGTGATTCTTTCATCATTGTGTTCCAAATATAACTCCGCACATTTTGAGCCCTTGTTTGCTACATTTCATGGAGAGTTCAAGAAGAAGCCAATTTTCATTATCCGTAAATGGAAGGTTCCTTACTGAATCAGATTGTTTCACACCCATACCTATAAATATCGATACATAGTTGTGTGTTAGACATCGCCTTACATTCTCGTGGTTCCAATTTGGATGTAGGCCAAGTGTCGAGTGACGTAGATAGAGTTTTCCTTCGTACCTTACGGCCCATGCTGATCCTTGCACACGCCATCTTTGTCCAAACTAAAGCTATGGTTGATTTCTTCTTTGCTTTAGCTTTCATTTGAAACTTTTAGTTTTGAGTTTTGTCGCGATTTGCAAAAATGCCCAAATTCCCCCCCCCCCCCAACCAACCGTCGGTGTGCGGGGCTGGCTGGAGGAAGAAGATGACAACATGGATTTTTACCATTTTTCCCTTCTGTGTTTTAGGTTCTCTTCAGTTTCATCCAGCCCAACCTGGTCTTTTTGCACGTCCAACGCTTTCCCACCGCGCATGCCACTTAAACACATGGTTGCTGACGTGGCAACTTGAGATTGGCTGATTTTCAATTCATATCTTTTGATTCATTTATCCAAAAATTAAAATAAAATATGTTTTGGGTTTAGAAAAATGTAAGCTTTCTAATGGTATTGGTTTTGTCACATGAATCTAATGTTATTAAGTGGTGATATTAATGGATGAATCTAAATAAGTAATAATATATAAAATTCATAACTAACTATATAAAATTAAAAAATAATAATAAAATATGTTCTAAACTCAGGAAAATGTAACCTAAATCATGGCACAGTTTTGATAATCTAATTCACTAATAATACAAAGGCAATTTTTAGGGTTTTGAATAATCAATGTAGTTCTAACCCTAATTTCACATACATGATATTACGTCCTTTGGAAACATAGATTTGGATCTAGAAGTAATCTTGTTCTGTTAGACTCTATGGAGAGGTATGTTCGCATCTCCTATTATTTTTTATTGAGCAATAACCTAAATTGTCTTTCTTTTGGTCCTATGGACAATGGCCTATACGCATTGCTCTTATCTTTTGATATCATGGTTCTTGTAAACTATCTTGTTTGTGGTGATCTTGGATATTCTCTTGACTCTTTTCCTCATGTCGTAGTGCATGTTGGACTTATTTGTTGTTATGTGCCCACTTTGAGGTTGATGATAATGATGATCACTTATGTGGTGATTAATTTGTAAAATCCTACTATACCTTTTACTTGCCTCCCTATTAAGCATGGTGTGTGACTCAGTATCCCTAGAATAATATAATGGGCTTTGGTTTTTGGGTTATGTTCCCTTATTTAATTTTGGGATGGAGGTTATGTGCCCCATGCCTGAGTTTCAAATTTATGAGGTTCGGCCCAACATTTTTTTTTATTGGGAGTTTGGTTATATGCCAATCTCTATCAAATTTCAAGTTTATGAGGCTTCGCTGCCTTTGTTATTTATGTTGTTCTAGTACTGTGTTTATCTCACCTACATGCAGGTTGTTATGGGTTTTGTTCCCTAAAAACATTACGACTGCTTTTGTGGCACCACTTTTATTATTGATTTAATGGCAAGTATTCCTTTTATCATATGGTTGTGATTGTTTCCTTTTATGCTCATTTGCATAGTTCTTACGTTTTTCATGGGAAGCCTTCTATACTTGATGTACCTCTTTCCTAATATATATTGCTCAATTTATTTTTAGCATGATCATACCAGCATTTTGATGATATTCTCTTTTCTTTTCCTTTTGTGGGGTACACTTCCAACCCCTGGTGTTCGATAAGGAGAAGGAAATCTAGGAGGACCTAGACCACAACAAGTGTAGCTGACTTCGTGGGAGACTTTACTTGAAGTTGTTAGGTGAGGCTCAGCTAGTCCTAAATATGTAGTGATTTTTTCCTTTATGTCACCCTATGTGGTGAAAGTTTACTACGATAAGAAGCTTTGTATTGGTTAGATACATCCTTTAATTCTGCTGCTACTTTGTGTTATGATACAATCATGTTAAATAAATTTGGTTTCATCTCTTTCAAGAAAAAGGTTTTTGTTGGTGGATGTTCCCATTTTATTTTAGTAGGGAGTGGATCCCTATGGGATCCCACTCCATACGCCCTTTTTTCTTAAGACCTTGGAATACCTAGTTATGCATTGTAATGGACTTTTATGCATTAATATATCAATTATGTTAATTCTTAGACTTATTTCTAAGAGGATGTCATGAACTATCCATGCTTGATCACCATAGGTAGTTAATTAGACCTTAAATTTCTCTAAAAAAAGGAAATTCATGGTTGGAAAATTCATACAAATACATATTTTATATCACCCTTTGAGAAAGGTTCTCTACCAATGTGAAGAAATTATACAAAGTTTTTGATAAAGCACATAACTAATTACACATTGAATACAAGAGTGGGATTGATATTATATTAGGTAGTGAATTATGTTGTGTGAGCGGGTAATTCTTGCTACAACCTTTTAATCTAGGGTTAGGAGAGATAATTATTAATGTTATGATTATTAATTGCAAAGTTAACTGAGGTGAAACCATAATCCTAAGGAATTCACTCTAATGAGATTAACAACCATAAATTATAGATTTATTTTCTACTTAGATAATTATACCATTCAATCAAGTTTTCATCAGCCTAGTTGGTCACATTACAACTAGTAATAGTTTCTGATTTACATTTCCTTGTGTTCGATATCCAGGCCTCATTGGCCTATATTACTCTGATAGCATGCACTTGTGTTTTAGGGTGTATAGTAAATCCCTAACAAGTTCTTGCACCGTTGTCTGAGACATAGAAAAATCCAGCACTACAGTGATGTGATCGGACACTTTAGGCCACACCTTTTTTCTTTTCTTTTCATTCTCCTAAAGATGAATTTCAAACATCATTCAATCAATTATTAGTACCCATTCTCACATTGTTTTCAACAATTTCAAATACTATTGCATGATGCACACTAGAGATCATGACTACATAGAGTCATCTCCATAGGGCTTCAGTCAGGCAGAGTTCTTATGCTAAGGAAGAGAGTTTGGTAATTCAGTCAGAAGAATGATTTAAACTCCACCACCGAATACGCTGACACCTCCACCAGAACATCCAGAAGAACCAACTAAGATGGTTGAACTAGAAGAAGAGAATACCATTTGGGAGAACAATCAAGGCATCTTCATTAATAGCTCAGTTAGGTCCCATAAAAAGACAAGCAATAAATGTGGGTACCTACAAAATTTATCTAGGGCTCGTGGCATTGGTCAAGTCACATGATTTTCATGTCCATAGAATAAAAGACCAATGACGCACATAAGAAACTTTGTGGAAAGCTATGATATTGTGAAGATAGATAGGGTACCTACTATTGTGATCTACCTGAAACCATTTCCTTCGTCCTTGAAAGATAATACCAAATCTTGGTTTTACACCCTTCTGCCTAAGACGATTAAAACATGGGACCAAATGATATACACTTTCTTTTGAGCATTACTTCCCACCTCATAAGATGAATGATCTAGTTAGGAAAATATACAACTTCAAGAAATAGGTAGAAGAATCTTATTCTGAAGCTTGAGAGAGGTACCAGAATATGTTGAGGAAGGTCCATCATCATGGGATTCATCTATATATCCAGGAAATTTTTTTTTACTATGGACTACATCAAGGGTAAAGGACCACATTGGATAGCGTAGAGACATTCTTCTTCCTCAACAACAAGCCATCTAGACATCATGAGATCCTAAAAAATATGGCTAAGAAATAGTTTTGGGGAGAAGAGAGACAACATCCAACATTCATTAAAAGTGTTTGAGAGTCCCAAGTAATTTCTATATTAAATGAACAACTTGATATCATTGCTAAGAAATTGTGTGTGAAGGATGGAAGTTCTTCTGGAGGAGAGGAATAGGAGCACATTTTTGCATGTCAGAAAAATTATAGGGGCAATGACTATCCCTAGTGGAAAGACCCCAAGTTCTCATGGAAGGACCCCAATAATTTTCTACAAGATATATCACAAGCACAACATCAAAAAAATCCACACTAGCATGAAAGGGGCCCCAGTAAAATTGAGCACATAGAGGACATTCTAGATAAACTGGTCAGCTAGAATGAAGCTAGCATTGGCTAAACATAGAGGGAACTACAAAAACAAGGAGAACAAATTCATAGTATAGAGACTCAAATCTCTCACATTACAGTGGAGGTAGCTTCTTTGAAGAAACCTGGCTAGCAGGGGTTCCTAGGAAATACTGATGTACCATCAAGAATCAATATGTCAAGGCGATATTGCTTCGTAGTGGCAAGAAAGTGCTTAATGACACATAGAAAATCCCAGAAGCAAAAGATGCCTTAGATGACATAGGGCCAGTAATGACTACCGATACAATTGAGCCTGATACTGCCACATGGGACAAAGGAGTTGATGAAGAAATTGAGAAACCAAAGGAGACATGGAAGGAGGAATATATTCCACTACATCAAAGAATCCGGTTAATCCAGTGACCTTTCCAAACAGCTTGAAGGCAACGAAGGCCGAGCAACAATTTCTGAAGTTTTTGGACAGTTTCAGGAAGATGCATGTCAACATTCCCCTGATTGATGCAATTGTGAAGATTCCTTTGTACGATAAATTTTTTAAGGATATAATAAATAAATATATGGGAATAAATGAAAATTATGTAGTTGTATTGAAGGAACATGTCAATTCTTTTATATTGGGAACTTTGCCACCTAAAAGTCAAGATCAGGGCTGCTTCAACATATCATGTTACATTGGGAAGTCAAGGTTTCGAGAAGCTTTGTGTGATTTAGGGGCATGTATTAATTTTATGCCTTTGAGCACCTTAATGAAGATGGGTCTTAAATAATATACAAGGAGCAATATGACCATACAGCTTGCAGACAAATCAGTGGTCAGGCTATATGGCATCTGTGAGGATGTTCTTGTCAAGGTGGATAGATTTGTTTTTCCAACATATTTTATGCTAATGGAGATGAAGGATGATCATGACAATGAGATACTAACTGGAAGGCCATTGCAAGCCAAAACAGACATGATCTTAGATACATACATAGGAAGATTGACACTGGTGATCAAAGAAGATAGATTTGACATCATGATGTTTGAGTTTACACAAACAACTAAGGAGAAGGCATAGTGTCACATTCTACAGTAGGTCCAGTGACAAATGTCTTTATTCCTAGGGAGGCCATTCCTAGACATGGCTCATGTGATGACACAAGTTCATAAAGGCACACTGGCTATTGATATCTTTGAGAACACAAAGGAGGTTTCTTTACCCAAGGTAGTTCATTATCTAGAAGATGAAGTGGAGGATTGTTGCCCATTGACAATTGAAGAGGGAACTTATCCATCCTTTCTTAGACATATCCATAGTTATCTTTGGAGGCGTGTCTCATGAATATGATGGATGACTGCATTCGATCCTGTTCCTTGGAGGATTGTGTCTTGTTTCTCAAGGTACTACCATATTATTATATCGAACACTTTAAGGATCTAAGACCACCTCCACAACCATTGATCCCATCTCTCTAGAGACTGCCAAGTTTAGAGCTGAAGACATTGCCATCACATTTGAAGTATATTTTCTTGGTAGTAGAAAAGAAGCTTCTAGTCATCATCTTGGTTTTGTTGAGCATTTAAGAAAAGGATGTGCTCCTTGTGGTTTTTAAAAACTATTGTGAAATGTTCAAATGGTATGTTGAAGACATAAAGGGGATCTCCCCTAGTTTCTACCAGCACAATATTAGACTGGAAGAAGGAGACAAGCCAATTGTGTAACCTCAGTGGCATCAAGATTCCATCATAACTGAGGTAGTAAAGAAGAAGGTAGTGAAACTTTTATCTGCATGTATAATTTATGTTATCTCTGACTCTAACTGGGTTAGTCCAACCCAGGTGGTTCCTAAGAAAGGGGGGATAATGGTCACAACAAATTTAGATGATGAGTTGATTTCCATAAGGTTTGTAACTGGGTTGGGAGTTTGTATTGGTTACCGATGCTTCAATTCTACCACTTTAAAGGATCATTTCCTCATTCCCTTTATGAATCAAATTCTGGAGCGTCTCGCCGACCGCTCTCACTTTTGTTTTCTCAATGGTTATTTGAGATACAATCAAAATTCTATTGATCCATAAGATCAAGAGAAGTAAACCTTCACATTATCCTTATGGTACGTTTGTGTACAATCGGATGTTGTTCGGTCTTTGAAATGCACCGACTACCTTTTTTCAATCATGCTCACCATCTTTTCTGATATGGTGGAGTGATGTCTGGAGGTATTCATGATCAATTTATTAGTGTATGGTGCATCATTAGATGATTGTCTTGATAATCTTGATAAGGTTTTGCAAAGATGTGAAGACACTCATCTAGTTTTGAATTGGGAAAATTTTCACATGATGCTGAGTGAGGGGATTGTTTTGGGACAAAAGTTGTCTAGTAAAGGAATGGAGGTTGACCAATTAAAATAGGAGTCATCTCTGAGATACCTCCACAATCATCAGTGAAGGGAGTGATGATATTTTTAGGACATTCCTGATTTACCAACAATTTAAAAAAGATTTTTAAAAATTTCCAAAACCACTCTTTGAATTATTGGAAAAGGACGTTGAATTCAATTTTGACAAGAAATGTATGAAGGAGTTTGATCTGTTGAAGGAGAAGCTAGTCTTCGTACATGTTATATATGCTCCAAATTGGAGTCCATATTTTGACTTGATGTCTGACACATCAGATTATGTAGTACAGGATGTTAGGCCAACCCCGAGACAAAGTTCGCACCGTCATTTATTATGCATCTAAAACTCTTAATGATGCCCAATTAAATTACACAAAAATAGAAAAAGAATTTTTGGTGGTTGTTTTCAGTTTTTATAAATATCGTCAGTATTTGATAGGGGCTAAGTTTATTGTTTGGATAGATAATGCGACAACCAAATTTTTTGTTGCAGAAGAAGAATGCAAAGCCTGGGTTGATTACATGGATCTTGTGGATGCAAAAGTTTGATATTGAAATCAAAGATAAGGTAGGTACTGAAAATGTAGTAGCATTTCACTGGTCTAGGCTTGAAAGGATGGATGAAAAGGACATAGATATACCCATTGGGGAAGAATTACCAGATGAGCAGCTCTTTTCTATGAAATTGCAAAGATCCACGGTTTGTAAATATTGTGAACTATTTGGCTTGTGGAGAGATGTCAAAAGATTGGGAATATCAAGAGAAGAACAAATTCTTCCATTCATTTAGGTATTACATTTGGGATCACCCCATCTTGCTTAACTAGAGGGATGGTATTTGAGGAAATGTGTGTTGAATTGTGAGTTTGAGAGTATTTTGGAACATTATCATTCCATACCGACTGGAGGTTATCATGCTAGTTGTAGGACTACAACCAAGGTTTTAGAACGTGGTTTCTATTGGCCTATGATATTTAAAGATACATATAACTTTGTGCTTTGTTGTGACTCATGTCAACATGCAGGTAATATTTCACAAAGACATGAAATGTCCTTAAATGTTTTTCTACAGGTTGAGTGTTCAAGTTACGGGGAATTGACTTTATGGCCCATTTTGTGTCTTCAAATTCTAATATATACATATTAGTTTTTGTTTATTATGTGTCTGAGTGGGTGGAAGCAATTCCAACCCGCACAAATGTGCTCAGGTGGTATGCAAATTTGTGAAGGAACACATCTTTTATAGGTTTTGGATACCCCAATTGATAATTAGCGATGGTGGATCTCATTTCACCAATAAGAAATTTGGGGCACTTTTGATAAAAATATGTAGTGAGACATAGGGTAGGTACTTCATATCAACCCCAAACCCAAGGTCAAGTTTAGGTTTCTAATAGAGAGATCAAGAAAAGTTTAGAAAAGACAATCTTAACTAATAAGATAAATTGGAGAATGTTTCTCAATGATATTATTTGGGCATATAGGACAGCCTATAGACACCTATAGGAAGCACTACTTTTAGGTTGATTTATGGGAGAGAATTGAATTTACCCATAGAGTTAGAGCACAATGCTAAGTGGGCCCTTAAAAATTATACTACAATTTAGACAACGCATGGAAAAAGAGAATGTTGGAAATGAATGAGTTAGACAAGATGAGGTTTAATGCCTATGAAAGCTCAAGGATTTATACTAAAAGAATGAAACAAATCCATGATCACCACAACCTATATAGACTTTTCACTCCAGGATAGAAGGTTCTTTTATTTAATTCTAGGTTGAAATTACATCCCGACAAATTGAGGTCTAGATGGAGTGGGCCTTTTGAGGTAGTTAAAGCTTTCCCCCATGGGTTGGTAGAGATAAGAAATGTGGCTGAGACATTCCTTGTTAATGTCTAGTGTCTTAAACAGTACTTTGGGAAAGATGTGGTGAGGAAAGAAGATGAGTTCAAATTCATTGTGCTTTAAAGATCTTTTATGCTTGATCATTGAGACTAAGATGTAAAACAAGGCTGCTTGTTGGGAGGCAACCCAAATATCATTTTTGTTCTTTACATTCAAAATTTTAGTTTCATAGTGTTAATTTTCATTTATTAGTTTATATGTACGAAAGGTGCCTTTCTGAATTTTATGTGTTGTGCTGGTTGAGTACCATTCGATACTACCAACCATAAAATCAATACTACCAATTCAGTCATAGGGAAAAGGATCGAATTTGACTGAACAACTCAGTACTACTGAGCCCGTAGTACTAAAAACATCATAGGAAGGCTGAGAAAAATTTCAAAGACACTCAATACCGCCGACCACTGGTTCGGTAGCTCTGACTTTTTGCAGAAAGGGAGTCGATCTTTCTGATGAAGACTTAGTAATATTGAACTAAAGCCAGTGCTACTATTGAAAATGAAAGCTCCAATTTTAAAACACAGAGTTCACCCTTAGAAGCACTGAAAATTTTGAATGACTCGGTACTACCGACACAAAAGTTGGTAGTACCAACACTAGGGGACATGAGATCCCTGGGAGTGCCATCGATGATCAAGAATCATTACGACTTACGATCGGTACTACCGATCTGTGGCACAAATTAGTACTACCAACTCCACGTTGGTACTACCGAGACATAGCGATCCACGTATATTGACTTTGGTGATTGATGACTACTGATACCGATGGATGGTACTCAGTTACAAAAATAATAGACGAAAAGTCGGTACTACCTACTTTTCATTAGTAGTACTGACATAATATAGTAGGTTGGTTGTGGTGTATTTAAAGAGGAGTTGTTTTCATTTTATGTTCACACCTTCTTCACATATCCTCTAAGCAAGTGCAAGAAAGCATCCCCAGGAATCTAGAGTCTACTATTAGCATCTTTTCTCTCCATCTCCTTCTTGTACCGTTGTGATGGAATCTAGGAGGAATGCCTCTTCATTGGCGAGGAAAACCGAGATGACCCTAGAGTTGAGCCGCATCGCCTTCCAACACTCATGTGCGGAAAATATATGAAGTTCTAATGAAGAGGGACATAATGCTACACCGTATGGACACTGTGCCTTCATCGCCTCCTTGGGCTTCACTGACAATATGCACCAAGTATGTGAGTGTTAGAGGCTAATGGGTGATCACCCATTCTTTGGTAATTGGCCCACTTTCTCGGACATTATCTATGAGTTCCTGGCGTCACTAGTAATTTACATCATCCTTGATAATGGGGATGGATGGAAGGAGGGATGTGTCAACTTTCACCTTTTCAACACCAACTTCCACGTGACACTATGGTAGTTCAATGTCATCTATGGGTGGTTGATGGGAGAAGAACAATTTGTGCCATGCACCTTCAATTTCAAGAATGCATGGGAGCTTTAAGTAGAGGTGCCATAATATTTCCATATCAACTGACACTCAAAATCTATCATGAACACCGAGCACCCTTTTACTCATATTCTAGATCACCACACCACCATCACAATCTTCACAAAGTCAAGCCAGGGACAAGGGAAAACCTATAGGGTTGACATCTACTTCTTCTACAAGTTATTGGAATTAGGAGGACATAATTTGAACTTTGGTTCCTTATTACTCTAGCATGTGATGGGCATGACGTGATTGGTGCACATGGTTATAGTAAATCCCTATCAGGTACCGAAATCGTAAAGAATGTCCTTTTTGTACAAAGATCATAAGAAACTCTTCACTACCATGATGAAGAGGGAGATCATACCAATGTGGTATGAAGACTTTTCCTTCCTCAATGACACTGGATTCACTGACAATCTGCACCTAGTCTCCACCAAGTAGGTTATGGTGGTCAATTATATTTTCTTTGGTGATGGGACCACATACTCACAGATCACTTGTGAGTTGATTTCCACTCTATATGTCTACTACATTTTGAGAATGGGGAAAGCTGGCACTCAGGCGGGGTGAAGTTTAGGATGCATAACATCGACCACCATCTCACCCTGGATGAGTTCAACTCCATCTATGGTTGGCCAATGGATGGATCACATTTCACCCCAAGTCATTTCAACTACACCTTGTGCAATGCCTCGACCCACTTCCCAAGGATTAAGTAGAGTTTTAAAAATGAATATTGGCCCCACAAACCAGCACTGGCCTTAACTAAGTATTTTTTTCCTCATTCATGGGCAAGCTAAGATCAACTTCTCGACTAGTCACCCATACTAGTAATACTCTAGGTTGAGCATGCTTAACTCATAGATTTATTTAGTGATGGGATCCCTAAAGAGAGGTGCACCTTGGTGATATGGGTAGTATAATCATTCATTATAAGAGTCATTTTATCTAAGGCCTCAAATCGTTGGATGTTACAATCTCCCCCAGTTAGACTTTTTACGTCTTTGTCAAGGCTCAACTATATGGCCTCATAATATTTCCCCATTTCAGTGCAGACCCAGCATGGCCTATGGACACCTAGCTCCCGATTAGGGAATACCAGTGTAAGAGTGGCTAAATCACCATGGACAACCCTTTCCAACATGCCTGGATCAAACAACTCAAGACTGGCATGCGACATGCCCATGTGAATCCCACATACCAGAGGGATTAGGCTCTGATAACATTTGTAGTACCTAGGCCCACTTCCAAGGCTCTAGTAGAGTTTCAAGAATGATGATTGGCCCCATAGACCACCATTCGCCTTAACTGCATGCTTTGTCCTCACTCATGGCAGTCCGAGATCAACTTCCCAATTGGTCACCCATCCTAGAACTATTCTAGGCTAAGTACACATAAGTGTAGAGTTCTTTGGTGATGGGATCCCTGAAAGAAGGTGCACCTTGGTGATACATGTATTCTAATATTTCCTTTTATGATCATTTTATCTGAGGCCTCAAATCATGAGATGTTACACCTTGCCTTGGAGGTAGATGACAGCCTTGCCTTAGGGGTACACTGTCAACTAGAACCAGTCGTCAGCGATGGATATTGAGTAGCCCGTTCACCCAAATCATACATCACTTCCCAACGTATACTATATTTTCTAGGTCCAACCATGGATAGGGGAAGGTCTAAGAGGAGGATCCATTTTTTCAATGGGCATTCATATCTTTAGAAGGAGATGAGCAATCTTAGGTCACTCTTTCTTCAGAACATGATGGCGATAAAGAGGTAAGTTTGGAGGAAACCCACAATACACTTTGTGGGACTACTTATGTTTCTCACACAAGACCTTTGCATCGACCTCTCCAAGCCCACCACTTTGAAGATTTCATCGAAACTCGACTTTAAACACTTCAAATATGCACAGTTGGCACCCAAATGTTAGGGTAGGGTATATGCCTACTGCATGAACAGATGAAGGAAAGGGCCCTTCAGGACCCTATCTTTCATCTCAGAGCAGTTTTCCATCTTCAGTGACTGATGGATGACATTGTGCATGTTCGTAAAGGAGAGGATGTCAAAGAGGAGAAAATAGAAAAATCGACATAAGAAAAATATGAATAGGAGTGACCATGCCTTTACACAGAGGATGTATTTCCATAGCATTTCACACCATTACGTAGCATCCAACTCTAAAGTGCCACCATGACCTCCAGTACTAGGAGGTTCTTTCTCCATGGAGGATATATATGGGATGTCGTAATCCATTATGTAGGATCAACAACAATAGTCAGCCACCTTGACTAAGATTCATTATGTTCAGGAGCAGCTACTTCAACAACAACAAGAAATCTTTTCCAATGAGTTCCTTCTCCTAGCCAACCGAGAGAACATGCACACCCTCCTGTAATGTTGAGTACTATTAGTAGCCTCTATATGACTATTATTAGAGTCAAAAAAAATTTTCTACCTACCCACAGCTGCCACATATGCCAGCAAACCCACCCACACTAATTGATACTTACTACCCTCCAGATCCAGAGATGCCAGTGGAGACATTTTGGCCAACACTACCATTTTGAGCATACAGTACCAATGATCCTCCTCTTTGATTGAATTTCATCTATGAGTAAATAGTCTAGCTCAAGCTTAGGAGGGTGTTCAAATGACTTTATATGTATTATCTTGTATATTGTCTTAGTTTTTTTGTATTTGCATGTATAGGATCCAAATCTATCTACTGTAATAGTGGAGCTTAGTTATCATTATTTCTTCTTCTCAAAAGAAACATGTGTTTTGTTCCTTCGCAAATAAAATAAAAAAATTAGAAGATAACATCTTTTAAGCTTAATTTGAAAAGTCTAAGGCAACATCAACTAGAGGAAGTGTATGGGTTAGCCAACTTGAAGAAACATAATATGAATGGAAATCTTAATTTATCCAATTATTGTGTATGGATATGGGGTTCAAGCCCAAACAAACCAAACAAGAAACATGACCTTAAATGAGAATGTTAGAAAGAAACCCTAAGGTTACCCTACACATAGGTTGATAGGAGAGGGATTTATCATAGTTAAGATAGGAATTGTCTCTTAATCATGTGATTTCACCCACCTTTCATGACATGTCATCAACTACCTTAAGATGATCCAGTAATCTGCATTATTTCCTCTTGATTGCAGAGCATCAATAATAGGTAGCGTGATAGCTAGTTTCCTTATGATGCATTAGTTAGAAGAAAAATATAGAGATATGTGTATAATAAATTTCATGTAGATTGCATTGTCTTTTGCATCATTTATTTATATACCTTTCTCCTTAATTATAAATTGTAAGGATGCACATTCACATCCCCCCAATGAAAAGAAGAAAAAAAGCAATGTTATGTTGAAGAAAAGCCTGAGCATAAATTATAGATCATGCTAAAATAAAAGGTTAGAAAAAAAAAGAAAAAAAATCAAATAATTAGAGAGAAAAGGATGCCTTGAACTAAAATATGAATGTCATTCATGGAAAGTGGAAAAAATTTACATGTATGCATTATTTCACCCACACTCATCAATCAGATGAGACCTTCAGTGCATTTATCAACCCACCACAATAGTAGGCAACATGATTCATGCATTTTTCATTTTTTCATTCTACAAGTTCATCATATTTTATTTTTGCATAAATGTTTTGGATGTTGATTGTGTTTTTTGTTCATAGCCACCTATTTGATTCCACCCATTGCTATTTATGGGATACCACATAAATGATTAATCCCCTCATTTTCTATTATATGGGAAACTACTTCCAACATAGTTTGGTAGGTAGACAAGAGAAATGTAGATAGGGAATTACATGGTGCATCAAGAATATGCCCAATTCACTATGATGTTAATTGCTCTATTGATAGTGTTTCATTGATCTAAGGATGGACATTTGAATGAAAGTATTCGGTCCCTTTAGGGTCATTATTTGTTAAATAGTTGGTAAGGGCAAGTACAAGACTTCCAAGATATGGTATATAAGAAATACAGTTCATATTGTTTGTCCTCTTACTGACTTATTTCAAATATATCCAAAGGTAGTGTTGCTCGAGTGTGAGCATCATTCAATTTTAGGGGATTTAATGCACCGGATAGTAGTTTCTTTTCATAGACCATTTTCCATGTATTCATTGCATATTTGCTAATTTTGATACTAGTTATGTATTGTTTATCATTATTATCCTATGAAACCATATTGCATCAAGTTATAAGTATTTTTACCAAATTATGTTAAATTATCAATTTTTATTTGGATCTATGTTGGGTTTTCCTTCTTTCAGGTAATTTGATAACTTTTAAGACAACTTGATTCTACTGAGATAAAACTCAATGGTTGTGAAATTAGGTGAAATACAATAGGGAATTCTAGAAATCTTGATGCTACTGAGATGACATTCGATTCTACCAAAAGACAAATTTAGTTCTACCGAGTCACCCATAAAGCATTAGAAATGGACCTTATAAATTTGGTGCCACCAACATCCTAGTTGGTGGTACTGACTTTCACATCCAGAACATGTCAAAACTCACTGGAATCAACTAAGTGATATCGTTATTCTCATTATTAGTCCCAAAACTTATTAAGGTTTTTAGTTAGTCGACAACTCAATGCTACTATTGTTTCTATCGGTGGTGTTGACTTTAATGTGATTAAATTAGATTAAATATTAATATATATCATACGACTAAGAGTTAGTGATGGCTCGAGCCCCACTTATGACCTAAGGGGAGTTTGACTAGATTGAAGGATCACGTTCTATCCCATTGCAATAGAGCATGGAACTGATAGAGGAGAATATGAAGGAGAAGACCAGATACTGAATGATTCGGGAACCTCCAAGAAGTAAATTTGCAGCCAAAACATTGTCGATTGAGGTGATCACAATAGGGGATTATCCAAATTGACTTCTCTATGGTTTTTCAGTATTCTTCTACAACTTTCCTCATTTTCTCTCTTCCTCTTCGTATATGTTGATATAGATCATGAAGAGTAATACTCCTATTCTGTAGAACCCGATAATAGGCTAGTGTTAAGTTGTATTTGACTTTGATTATTTCGCACACACACACACACACACACACACACACATATATATATATATATATATATATATATATATATATATATATATATATATATATATATATATATATATATATATATATATATATATATATATATATATATATATATATATATATATATATATATATATATATACCTCTAATTTTGCATGTAAATCTATGATTGGTTAATGAATTTCTTGTGCTTGATCACCATAATAAATTTCTTAGACGTTATATTATTCGAGTGAGGGTGTAAGGGTTGGATAGGTCATAGATTTACACAACCAATACCAGGCCATGCGGATGGCCTATGTCTATGAAGGGAACAACTACAGATATTATTAATGTGCCTATCTAATTATGAACTCACTACAAAAGTGGGTTTTGTCTTAGTATAAGTAGGGCATTATGCTGTAGGAGTGGGTATTACTTGCTACAAGTCCTTTGTCTGGCTTAAGGGTAAATGATTTTTAATGAAATGGATTTAAATGCAATGTATACCATGATGAAACTATAATCCTAAGGAATCCATCAATTCTTGATCACATTCTACTTAATTTAGATTTCAATTTGTGTCCTTAGTTATAAACAAACACCCAATCCCTATTTCATTGGCCATGTTGATTGGGTTATAGTTAGTAGTAGTAGTATCTAGAGTATGTTTCCCTGAGTTTGGCATCCAAGCATCATAGAACTATACTACTCGATATGTACACTTGTGATTTGCACACATAGTTCAGTCATGCCAACTATTTAATGGGTAAAATCAATTTGTAATAATTCATTTTGTAATTATATGTTGAATGTTGAGCTTGTGTTGTATGTCTTGTTCTTGTTCATGTGCATGTGATGTTGTTGTTTCCTTTTGACTCCCTTGAATTTCTTCTTCTTGGCCTAGTATACGGTGTTTAAATTGATATTTTCACTGAGATGAGGGTTTCAATTTGGACACCACACATGTGGTTAAGGCGTTGAAAATTTCGGGAAAACACATGTATTAATATATAATACCACAGTTTCAATGCTTGTTTTCTAATACCATTGATGTGTGAAATATATACCGACATGTAGAGGTAAACAAAAGCAATGATGGGATCCTACAATATGAGTATGGTTACTCAAAATGGAAGAAAATTGATTTTTAGTACCCTAAATTTGGTGAAGAAGTCAAGAATCTAAACTTGGGCTTTGTACTGATAGGATGAATCCATAAGGTGCATTAAACATCCAACATATCACTTAGCCTATTGTTAATATTTTTTTTGGAGAAGTTAGGAGGCTTTATTATTCATCCCACCCTCGTCTTGCAGGTCTAAACTCAAAGTTCACTACATTATCAGCAACGAAATTAAATTTGGTAGGACTCCTACCATTATAGGGAAAGGGGGAAAGGTTAAGACCCACAAGGTCGAGGGGAGATGTTGTGTAGGTACAAATCTCCTTATGTTTTTGGAGGTGATGCTTAGCCAAAGCATCGACAATACATGTTTTCTGTCTTGGTACCTTGACAATGCGAATGTCATACATCCCTTCTAGCATCTTGTTTATAGATATGAGCCATGGATGGAAAGTAGGATTCTCATCCGCCACACCTTCAATTGCTTTCATAGCTTTATCACTATCTATTAGTATTGTCGCTGATTGCAGAAAATTTCTTGAGAAGATCTTCAGAGCAAAATCAATAGCTCATATTTCGACTTCAGTGACAGACTGGGTATCAATATTTACGGCAGCCCCTCCCTTCCATTTGCATGTGTGATCGAGCCATGCCACTGCAATTGCAGAATTCCCGCCTTTCACGGCTGCATCAACTACTAGGATATCCCGCTCTCCGTAAGGTTCCCAACCATAGTCCTGATTGTCATCCGCTCTTTTACAGCTTCCAACAATGCTTTCTTTGGATTTATAAATTTGTTCACAGAGATATTGAGTTTGAAAGACTTTATGGTCGAATCCCATCCATTTTGTATCAAACACCATGGCATTTCGGGCCTTCCATATGGTCCAGTAGGTGGTCATGAAGTGTATAGCTTTTTCCTTTTCCCCTTGTAGATTCGTCATAAGCCATTCCTGTGTGCTCTCCGCAATGGCAGAAACTGCTGGGTGTGTTTTCTCCAAAACTTCTTTTGCATATGGGCAGCGATACAAAGCATGAAGAGTGTCTTCCTCCTGGGCTTCACATCTCGGGTAGCTCATAGATTCTATTAATTTGTGTTGTTTTCTACGATAGTTTGTCATGATAGCTTCATGTGCTACTAACCATATGAAGGTCTTGATTTTGCTGGGCAGATCTGATTGCCAAATGCACATCCACAATTTATTAATAGGGTACTGGATATCCTCGTGTATCAGACGATAAGCCGAGGAAGTTGAGTAGTTTCTGCCCTCAACATGGAGCCATATGTGCTTGTCTTCTCCCTTCTCAGTGGCTGGGGCGGGCAGTTTAAGAATTTCTTTAACATAGTTTTCTGGTAGGTAATAGTTTAAGAAATCAACGTCCCAAGATCCATTCAGGTTCTGCAGACTTGCTACAGATAGGTCCGCAATATCAACGCTAATGGGTTTGGTTGCTATACTAGAGAGATCTTGAAAGCCTGGAACCCATTGGTCTGTCCACACCATGGTGTCCTGGCCATCATTAATCACTTTTCGGCTATTTTCCTTGATGAATATTGTCCCAGATTGCATGCTTCTCCAGAGAGCAGTAGATCTCCCCTTTCACTTGTAATATAGGCACTTTGTCCATAAGGAGTTCTTATTGGTCATATACTTCCAAGTGTTCTTCCAAAGTAGAGCTTTCTTCCAGTCTGCCATAGATTTTATTCCCAAGCCTCCATTTTCCATGCTGGTGCTAACCTTGTTCAACGCAACAAGGGACATAGGTTGGCTTTTATGGTATCCTCCCCAGATAAATTTATGAATTGTTCTGTCAAGCTTGGAGCAAACAGAAATAGGGATGTCACTAGTTTGTATGACATAAGTGGGTAGGGTAGTAAGAACTGATTTAGCCAGGAAGATTCACCCGCCTAAAGATAACATTTTTGCTACCCAGCCATTGATGCGATTTTCCATATTGTTCACTATAAACGAGTATGTTTTCTTATTGATCTTCTTATGTAACAGAGGGACGCCCAAGTATTTCCCCAAATCATCAGTTTCTTATATGCCACTAGCCGTGCAGATTGCTGTTCTAGTAGTTCTATTGACACTTGAGGAGAAGTAGATTTTGGATTTCTCAGTCGGAATTTGCTGACCAGAATCCTCTTCAAAGAGTCAAAGGCAATTATTGATAACATTGATTTGCTCCACCGATGCTTTAGCAAAAACTATGATATCATCTGCAAACATGATATGGGATATATGCGGTCCTTGCTGAGTTAGCTTGATTGGTTTCCATTTGTTGGCTTTAACCTGCTGCTGAATGAGTTGTGTAAGTCTCTCCATATACAAGACGAATAGGTACGGTGACATTGGGTCACCTTGTCTAAGACCCCTAGACATTTTGAAAGTTGGCAGAGCTCCTCCATTGAGAATAATGCTTGTATTTCTTTCTCCTAGAGCAATTAGAATGTACTACTTAATGTGAGGAGGCCAGGTCATTCGATTTAAAGTGTGTGCATTGAACCGCCATGACATGCGGTCATACGCCTTGGATAGGTCACTCTTTATGGCCATATATGGAGCACTTTGTTTCCTTCGGAGATTATGGATAATTTCCTGTGCCATGATAATGTTTTTAGTGATGCTTCGCCCAGGAATAAAGCTAAATTGCTCTTCTGAGACCCAATTGGATATGAATTTCTGGACTCTACTGACTACCACTTTGGATGCCGGTTTCAGACATGTATTATTAAGCATGATGGGTCATAGTTGATTGCAGTTGAGTGGATGTTTCACTTTGGGAATTTGTACTATACTGGCATTTCCAATAGAATTAGGGATATCATTACCATTGAGCAAGCTGTGGATGGTAATGAGTAAAGAGTTTTTGATCATCTTCTAGTTGGATTTGATAAAGTATATATCAGTGCCATCAGGCCGGGATGCCTTCAAGGGATTCGCCTCCTTGATAATCTGCAACAGTTCATATTCAGTTACCACAGCACCCATTTGTCTGAGTTGTCAGTTTGTTAGAGCTTTAAACTACCCAGGAATCTTGTCCATGGCCTCAATAGAAGGAGCTCTATTTTCCGTAAGAAGACTACAGAAGTGATTAGTCACTAGCTTTTGCAGTTCAAGAATGTCTTTTGTCTGAACGCCATCCTCATTTTGGAGGTATTTGATGGTATTGAACCTGCGACACATGTTAATGTAAGCATGATAGAATTTTGTATTGTTATCGCCATTCACTAACCAGTTTATATGGCTTCTCTGCTTCCAGTCCTCCTCCTCTTTCATGTATATATTCTCGAGATCATATTCAAGTTCAGTACATTTGCGGTCCTCTTCAGCATTGAGTTTTACTTCCATATTTTTTTGTAGCTGGGATATGGCTGTTATTAGTTTATGTTTCCTCTTCCCCTTATTGCGGCAGAATCCCGTATGCCAGTCGATGATCGGTTTGCAAGCAGCTTCTAGAGCAGTCTCAAACGGCATGGATGAGTTCCACTTCTTCTGCATCAGAGTGTTGAAATCCTTTTTTTGTTTCCACGATGTTAAGTTCTTGAACCTCTTCTTATTCTTTAGTTTGATGGAATCAAGGATTCTGATCGGGTTATGGTCCGAGCCTATGTGAGGTAAGTTAACACAGTTGAAAGAGGCATAACTGTGAATCCAAGTTGCATTGGCGAGTTCTCTATCAAGGTGCTCATGGAGGAGACCCTTTTTATAAGTAAAAGTGTGGCCCATGCTGTTGATATCTGAAAGGCCAGCCATCATGATGGCGTTTGCGAATCTGTTAGCTTCATTGAAGTTAAACTTATCGCTTCCAATCTTCTCGTTAGGGTATATCATACAGTTGAAATTGCCAAGGATGATCCAAGGGTTAGAGATTTAATAGCTAATTCTCTTGAGATGCTCCCACAAAATAGGCCTGCCGCCTGGGCAAGGAGACGCATAGACAAACGTACATAATGTTTTGTTGTCAACACAACAATGGATGAAGTATTTGTGACTTTGCAGTATCTGTGTATGACACTCGTCTTCATTCCAAAGAATCCAAATTCCCCCAGAGAAACCATTTGCTTCTACTCTATGAGAGCTAGTAATTCCAAGCTCGTTGATAACCTTTTGTGCTTCAGGACCAGATATCCGAGGCTCTAAGATAGAAACAACCTTGATACTATGCTCAACAACAAGTTGTTTGAGGAAGTGCTTAGCAGACTTCTTGCTAGCACCTCTAATATTCCAGGCTAGTGTATTTAACAATAACAACATATAAGGTTGATAACTGGTTAGTTACCCGCATTCCCCTCCTTGCCCTCCATTCCTCTTCTAGTTCTGCTTCGCGTGATAGAAGATGGGGTCTTTTGTGGGCTACTAGTGCCCATTTGGCTTTTCTTTTCTTTGGCTTTCCTACCAGCATGCACTGCTTCCTTATTTAACTCGTTATGTAATCTGATGCTGTCATTAGTTTCAGTAGGCGGTGCATGTTCAACCATGTCCTCCTTCCCACCATTATTTGGTTCTTTAGGTTCTAGTAGTGGTCTTCCCATTATAACTTCATCACCTACTGGTTTCACTGCGGTGTGTAATGGGGTTGAGGGTTCTTGAGGTATTTCTTCTGCTCTAGCATGGCCAGACAGAGCACTTGCAGTTGCTGGTTGAGCTTGTTTCTTGGATGAGACATCAATATCCTCATTACGTCGTTGTTTTTTCCTCCAAACTTTTGGTCTGCGCCCGTCTTCTAGGTTTGGTTGTGTTTCTTAAACTTCATTATGTTTTCAGTATTCAGATTGTTACCTTCATCTTCTTCCTCCCGAGCCTGATACTTGTTCTGTTGTGCTTTCCCTTTGTCTTTTCCCATATTCTTTCTTGGGTTGTCTTTGTTGCGCTGCGGCCGTCAAGAAATGACGTTCTTGCCGTAGTAGACTTGCCACTTTTCTTCTTCCTCCATCCATCTAACAACAGCTTCATCTTCCTCCAGATTATTGTTTTTCTTTTCTGGTTCTTTATCGAGCCCTTTGCAGTCTTCGACATCATGCCCGAGTCTCCCGCATTTAAGGCTCATATTTGGGAGGGATTCATACTCAATTTTATATTCCCATCCATTGATGACGATGGTTGGGTGGATTGACTTTGTTGTTTCTATTCAATAGCGAGCCTTGTGAATCTACTACGAGTTCGATTAATTGAATGATTATCCACTCGCACCAGACGTCCGAGGGCTTCCCCTATACGGCTGAAGATCTCACTGTTGTAGTAGTGGATCTGTGACGACTGTCTCGAAAAAACGAGATCAATGAATGCGGAAGCGATTAACTAGCAGCGGAATTATTAAAAATGACGAAAAATTAAAACTTTTTGTAAGGAGATCTTCAAATGATAAAACTCTTTCATAAAAAAACATAATAAGTTATTTACAAACTGATTCATCATTACATCTCTGTAACAAACACATCTCGAGAGTTACAACATCAACCACCTTGTTAACAACACAAGGTAAGGTACAAAATCTCGAGGCATCATGCCAAAATCTCAGATATACTGACTCCTCAGACCTGAGAGTACAAAGACGACACATAGGACATACTATCTACACAACTTGAAAGACAGTGTCTCCATCTGAGGATCATTGTTGTCCCTGAGATTGATGTTGTTGCTGCTCACCCACTGGTGGGTTCCTTCGTCCTCGGCGTCTACCTAAAAAGTCGAATCCCACGGGGTGAGACAATTGAATAATTTTCCCAGCGAGAGTTATAACTCTCCGCCAGAAGATTTGTTATTGCATTAAAGGAATAACAAAAAGTAGTAGAAATATAAATATTCAACAGCAGGTAACATTATATAAACTATGTGAAGCAGGATCCTTATAAGTAATCATTTCAATTATAACTTAATTGAATGACAAGACATATAACAATAAGGAATATGAAGAACATGTATACTAGTTACTTAACTAGAGCACTATAAACAATGTATCATCAATCATTGTTTCTCATAATTCAACCTAAGCAACTATGTTATGCTGTTGATTACATTTTACAAACATATTTATGCCTTGAGGAGATGAGTTACACCTCTCATACTCCAACCGACCATCACTGGATCGCAATCGGTACCATACATAGGTCATCAGGAGAGCCGGATTCCTATGACCTCATCACTCCTCAGTGAGTATGAGGATCAACATGCAGGACATCTCGTGTCTCTACTATAATAGCTTTCCAGGGTATTCTGGCAACTTCACTATTTAGAGTTACAGTGGCGTTCTGTACTCTCTTCACCATCGAGGAATTTCTTGCTTATCTCTCATCGATGCGGCATTAACAACATCATCGGGAGATTAGTGAGACATCATCTCGGCATAAACATATAATGAAGGATTGAGAGATTATTGATACATCTTCTATCAAATCCAACATTAGGACGTAAGGTTTTTTGCGTCCATAACCCCCACATACTCAAAAGTATGTGCTCCAGGAGTTCCCTTAGGAAAACTTGTTTCACCATCATTGACACTGATGGATCTATGGTCAGGGCTCTACATGATATCGTTATACTTGGTTAGTTAAGTACATTACTGCATTCTTTAGCATCAAGCATGTTTTCAAACATAAACCAATAAAACAATTGCTATAAAGAAGGAGTACTATTTGTATCAAGTTCACATTTCATACTTTAAACATTGGGATATCAATCCCTAACAATCCCATCATTGTGATTCACGACTGTGGGTATTCAAACCCTTGAATAATCATCACACTTGTTACCAGTAACATCTTATCATCCAGTCATTTCATCAGTATGTCCTTTGATTATTGCAATGCATATATTACTCATGGATCGTTCAGCCTTTCAGCCTCATATGTTACCACTCACCAGATAACATAGCATATCATTATACTTGAAGCATGTAAAGTGCTTTCAATTCATATGACATCATAATCCTTACCTAGATATGATCACCTCTTTATGAAAACATGCATGGTTAACATTTACTAATAACATGCACATTGTAACTATATCAACACAATCCAAGTTCTTTTCAAATTATTTATAGGATACCACGGCCATGCTAACTTGCACGGTCATGCAAGAGTAAGTCACCACGGCCGTGCTTCATTACATGGTCGTGCAACAAAGGTTTCACCACAACCGTGTCATATTACCACAGCTGGTTTCTAGGGTTAGGATTCTCATTCAATCCAATTAGAATTATTGAACCCCTTAGTTTGATTAGGAATAGGGATTCCTTATCTCATACTTTAATCATGGAGTTTCATGCTTAAAAGCATAACTCAGAATTAGGGATTACTTGTTCATATCATCACATCACCCTAGATTAGGGTTTACTATTCACATTACATCACATTTCCTTAGATTTGGGTTTACTGTTCATATTACAATAAATTGAGGTCATATAATCATCATGTATTAAGATTACTTCCATTAATTCCCTCAAATTAGATTGAGATTCATTAATCATCATAATTAGGGTTTCCATGATCTCACTATGAAGGATCATACCCTAATTAGGTGTATTCATATATGTTGGAAGTATATTACTTGATTCTCAAACATATAGGTAGTTTTCTCTCTCCTCTTACTAATAGATGATGTTTACATCACTCTTGATTAGACTAAGTCAAAGCATCTTTGATAACATAATTCATGTCATCACCATTATGGTCATTAGGGTTTGCTTGATCAAGGGGTATCAGTCACACTAACCCACTAAGGGTACTTTTGAAATGTTCACCATTGATCATAACATGAATCAATCGACTAATTACTTGTTCCCTTAATCACTTTAGGTACCTTTATGGTTTAGGTTAATCAACTACTAAACCATCTTGACCACTAAGTCGTCAAACGTTCTTGCCCTTAATAGACCCCAAACGGTTTTACACTTTCAACCTCCAAACGATTATGAAACCGCATGGAGTTGTTGATCATTTGGTCCCTTTGAATTTCAAGACCGCATGGTAAGGTACACCATCAAGACCATTTGCCCATCATATCATCAAAATCCAAGTCAACCAATTAAGGTTTGGATCATTGGATTGATCACCAAATCAGCAATTGATTACACTTTAACTTAGTAACATTGGATCATCAATTGCTTAGCCAAACTCACCCCTAGACCTCCAAACGGTCTTGTCTGACCTCCAAACGGTCTTGAGACCGTTTGGATGACCTCCAAATGGTCTTGAGACCGTTTGGCTCATCCAACCCTTGGATTCTAGTGAAAAATCATTAGGGTTTGAGCTATTGAGTTGATCATCAAATCAACACTTAAATGCAAAGTGATTTGGTACCTTTAGACCTTCAATTGGTCAACCATACTTAACCCTAGACCTCCAAACGGTCTTGGGTAATCCCCAAACGGTCTTGAGACCATTTGGGTGATTCCCAAACAATTTTGAAACCGTTTGGGCCAATCAACCCAAAACATCAACTCATTCCAAAGCAAAATCAGCACTTAGCTGATTAGGGTTAACACCATATCTTTTTGTCCTTCAATCACTTAACCATATCCAACCCTAGACCTCCAAACGGTCTTGAGTAACCCCCAAATGGTCTTGAGACCGTTTGGGTGATCCCCAAATGGTTTAGAAACCGTTCACTACTACAGAAATAGCATTCAGTGTCGCTTTTCTGGGCGTCGGTTATTAAGAAAAACCGACGCCTATCATATAGGGCGTCGGCTGTTTAAGCAAACCGACGTCTATATTCGAAGACCAGCCAGACACGGGTACCGCTTTGTATTTAGCGTCGGTTGACAATAACAAACCGACGCCTAAAAGCTCCTGCGAAATCCAATTTTCGAGCGAAAAGAAAAAATGTCACATACAGCGTCGGTTATTTAAATAGCCACCGACGCCTATATGTGATGAAAACTTTGCGCGCAAAGTGTCACTTATAGCGTCGGTTATCTGTTGATAACCGACGCCGAAAGTGGTTCCCGCCAAACAATTTCGTGAAAATATCGTCCATTTGAGCGTCGGTTGTTTCAAACAACCGACGCTAAATTATTTTAGGCGTCGGTTGTGACAAACAACCGACGCTATAGGTGAAATTTATATCCTGCGATCACCCGACTGTTCCCCTTTCTTCTGTTTCATCGCCTAAACAGCCGACTGCTCCCGCCGCAACTGCTGTCGCCCGACCCTCCAACTGCTGTCGCCCCTCCCCTCCACACCGCCGCCGCCGCAACTGCTGGACCCTCCAACTGCTGTCGCCCCACCCGACTGCTCCCGCCACGCCGCCGCCGCAACTGCTAGTGCCTCCACGCCGCCGCCGCCAGGACGACAGAGCTACTCTCCACCGCCGTCTCGCCGCCGCCGCCAGGACGACAGAGCTGCTCTCCACCGCCGTCGCGCCGCCACCAGGGTTTAGCTAGCTGCTTCTCCGCCGCGCCGCCACCACAGCTCCTCTTTACCGCCGTCTTCTCCAGACCTCCAAATCGGTATGCCCTCTTCTCTGTATTTTATTGATGTACATGTATTTTATTTGTGTGACAATGCTTGCGGGTGATTGGTGGGATTACGAGGGTAGTATTGCTGCAATAGAGATTACGATAGTAGGGGTGAGGCTTGGGGATGAATTTCTCTGCCATAGTTGAAATTTTCTTACTGAAATATGATAAGTAATTCACGGTTACCACTAAATATTATTCTCATTCCATTTCAAGTTACATTACCTTTTGTCATTAGGGTTAGGGTTGCTCTTTTGAACTTGACTAGGGTTTTTAGGGTTATGTTCAATCATCACCCCTATATCATAACTCCTCATTCTTAGGAGCTTATATTATTATCTTTACATTCAATTGTATCACAAATAATCTATCAATCAAGTCACAACCTTTCATAATTAGGGTTAGGACTTCTATTGTATCCGATTAAGGTCGTTAGGGTTTTATTCAACAGACAAACCCTAATTCATAACCCCGACATCTAGGATTTTAATTCATTACTTTAAGTATTCAATTATACTTGATTACTTTCATCAATTATCATTATAAGGTATTACCTTTCTCATACAATTAGTACAAGTTTCTTTCATCCTTACTAGAATATTAGATTCAACTTTAACTTGTTATATTGTCTGCTGCTTTTTAGGGTATACTAGCTAGCCTACACTTTTCAAAGTGTATCCTTCTCATTAATTTCAAGTGTATCCATTCATTATATTCAAGGTGTATCGGCCTACACTCATTAAGGTGTGTCAACCTAGGTATATCACCTACATGTTACACCTTGTGTCGGCCTAGAAACATGTGTTTGTAATGGTCAAAGTAATATGAAAAGGTCAACTTACCGAAAAGAATGCTCTTCTACCTTTTATGATATTCAAGAAAACCCTAGTTTGATGATTAGGGATACATATAATGTCTAGTAAAGATTCCTAGACCTTTTGTTTAAAACTATTGATTTCTTGATTTATTATTTAATAATGCTCTGTTGATTAGGATTAACCATGTTTCCTGTAGTTTATAGACAATTATTATATATAAGAATGACAACACATGTATTTGTTGGCCTAGAAACCCGTCCAAGATTTACTCATTAGGAGTAAATCTTGGATAGTCCCCGGTTTGGGACTGTTCTTGAACACCTAATCTCACTTAGGATGTAAGTGTATAATGTGTATTGGGTTTTCGAGAAGATTTCGGTAGCATATCCCCGTTTGTTCTCTAAGTACATATGTACTTAGAGAACATCGGGGAAATGCTGCCGAAATTTTCTTGAAAACCAAATACACATTATACACTTACTAGTGAGATTAGGTGTTCAAGGATGGGATAGGTGGTACACATTTATTATATATAAGAATGACATCAAATGTATTTGTTGGCCTAGAAACCCATCCAAGATTGACTCATTAGGAGTAAATCTTGGATAGTCCCCGGTTTGGGACTGTTCTTGAACACCTAATCTCACTTAGGATGTAAGTGTATAATGTGTATTGGGTTTTCGAGAAAATTTCGGTAGCATTTCCCCATTTGTTCTCTAAGTACATATGTACTTAGAGAACAGCGGGGAAATGCTGCCGAAATTTTCTTGAAAACCAAATGCACATTATACACTTACTAGTGAGATTAGGTGTTCAAGGATGGGATAGGTGGTACACATTTATTATATATAAGAATGACATCAAATGTATTTGTTGGCCTAGAAACCCATCCAAGATTGACTCATTAGGAGTAAATCTTGGATAGTCCCCGGTTTGGGACTGTTCTTGAACACCTAATCTCACTTAGGATGTAAGTGTATAATGTGTATTGGGTTTTCGAGAAAATTTCGGTAGCATTTCCCCATTTGTTCTCTAAGTACATATGTACTTAGAGAACAGCGGGGAAATGCTGCCGAAATTTTCTTGAAAACCAAATATACATTATACACTTACTAGTGAGATTAGGTGTTCAAGGATGGGATAGGTGGTACACATTTATTATATATAAGAATGACATCACATTATACGCTTAGGATGTAAGTGTATACCCTAATCTTTTCCTAATATATACTTGTTTCCTAATATATACTTGTTTTCTCTGATCATAGAATGGATAGATCATGGATGTCCATTCGTAATCGTTGCACCCCAGAGTTTATATCTGGTCTTGATCAGTTTATTAGATTTGCCGAGGAACATAGGAAAAAACCTACAGATAGGTTCTACTGTCCATGTAGGCATTGCGGTAACATCTTGAAAGTCAACACTGGTGAGGAAATCAAAAGTCATGTCATGTGCAACGGGATTGTACAAGGCTATACAGAATGGCACTGGCATGGAGAGATTTCAAAATCGAAACCAGTAGATGTCGATAGTAGTGCTTGGGTGGAAGAAGAAATTGCCTCCGATGACGTAAATGTGAACGAACCAGTTCCAGCAGACATCGTTGATGCGATGCTGGATAGTTGTAGGGTAGAGCACACCGATCCACCTCCTATCTTTACAAACATTGTGCATGATGCTGAGATACCGTTATACACAGGCTGTGCTAAGTTTACGAAGCTTAGCGCTGTTTTGAGATTGTATAAGTTGAAAGCTAACAATAGATGGAGCGACAAAAGCTTCACTTCATTGTTGACTTTGTTGAAAGAAATTCTTCCTGAAGGAAACGAGCTTCCAATCTCAACATACCAGGTAAAGAAAATGTTGTGTCCAATGGGAATGGAGGCCAAGAAGATACACGCATGCCCGAATGATTGTGTATTATTTCAAAAGGACTATGTAGATTTGAAAGATTGTCCAAAATGTGGTGCGTCACGGTATAAATTGACGACTTCGGGGGAGTCCAAAACTGGTTCTCCTGCCAAGGTGTTGTGGTATCTACCTATAATATCACGGTTTCAACGCTTGTTTGCAAATCCGAAAGATGCGAAGAATCTGAGGTGGCATGCAGATGTTAAGAAAAATAATGATGGGATCCTACGACATGCGTCTGATTCCCCACAGTGGAAGAAGATTGATCTACTGTACCCTAAATTTGGTGAAGAAGATAGGAATCTAAGACTTGGGCTTTGTACAGATGGGATGAATCCGTACGGGACATTGAGCAGCCAACATAGCACTTGGCCAGTCATGCTTGTTATATACAATCTTCCTCCCTGGATGTGTATGAAAAATAAGTACGTTATGTTGTCATTGTTGATATCGGGCCCTAAACAACCCGGAAATGATATCGATGTTTATCTTGAACCTTTGATTGATGACTTAAAGAAACTTTGGGCTGAAGGTGTGATGACCTATGATGCTTCAGCAAAAGAGACATTTCGTTTGCACGCTATGTTGTTTTGCACTATTAATGACTTTCCAGCATATGGGAATTTGTCTGGATATAGTGTCAAAGGAGCTAAAGCGTGTCCTATATGTGAAGAAAACACTGATTCAATAAGACTAAAACATGGCGGCAAGACTGTATATCTTGGTCATCGAAGGTTTCTTTCAAAATTCCATCCGTATCGTAGGAAGCGCAAAGCATTCAATGGATGGAATGATGAACGGAGTGCACCTAAACCTATACCAGGGGATGTTGTTTATGAAAGAGTAAAAGACATTGTCAATGAATTTGGTAAGAAATCACAATGTAGTATGGCCACACGGAGTGACAATTCTTCATTCAAGAAGAAGTCAATATTTTGGGATCTTCCTTATTGGAGTTCTTTGACAGTCAGGCATTGTATCGATGTAATGCACGTTGAGAAAAATGTCTGTGATAGCATCATTGGTACTCTATTAAATATACCAGGTAAGACTAAAGATGGGATAAAATCCAGACTGGACCTACGTGAAATGGGAATAAGGTCAGAATTAACAGAATTACGTGAAATGGGTAATAAAAGAACATACTTACCTCCCGCTTGTTACACGTTGTCTAGAAAGGAGAAGAAAACTTTTTGTGAATGCTTGGTAAATGTTAAGGTGCCACATGGTTACTCATCCAACATCCGTAGATTGGTATCAATGAAAGATCTGAAGTTGATAGGTCTTAAATCTCATGATTGTCACACTCTAATGCAACAAATATTGCCTGTGGCTATTCGATCTATATTGCCGAAGCATGTAAGGTTTGCAATTACCAGACTTTGTTTCTTTTTCAATAGTCTATGCAGCAAAGTTATTGACCCTGATACTCTCGATAATTTGCAAAGAGAAGTGGTTGTTACCCTATGTCAGCTTGAGATGTATTTCCCTCCTTCGTTCTTTGATATCATGGTACATCTTGTTGTCCACTTGACTAGGGAAGTGAAAATGTTGGGACCAGTTTTCTTGCATTGGATGTATCCTTTTGAACGATACATGAGCGTTTTTAAAGGTGATGTCCGAAACCGTTATCGGCCTGAAGGGAGTATTATTGAAGGTTATGTGGCGAGAGAGGTTATGGATTTTTGTAATGACTTTCTCAGTGGTAATGACACTCCTGATAATGACAAGAATATTGAGGAGGGCAAAGGAATTTTGGGATTACGGGTGAAAGTAATCAGCCGTGAGCAGTTGGAACAAGCTCACTTGTATATTTTACACAATATGGATGAAGTGAGTGTTTATATCGAGGAACATACCAATTTCATAAAGAGACAACATCCTCGAGCAAGTTCAATGTGGCTTGCTAGAGAGCATAATAAGACTTTTACTAAGTGGTTTGAAGATAAAGTCTTACATCAACTATCTCAAACACCAAATGATATTACAGAAACTATCAAATGCCTCGCCTTTAAACCAAAACCGAATGTTATGTCTTATGAAGGGTTTGACATTAATGGATTCACATATTACACAAAGCGCCAAGATGATAAGAGTGTCGTCCAAAATAGTGGGGTCACTCTTCAAGCGTCGACTATGTACTTTGCAAGTGCAAAGGATAAGAGTCCACGTGAAGCTAAAATGTCATATTACGGTGTCATTGAGGACATTTGGGAGTTTGACTACATAGATTTCAAAATTCCGCTCTTTAAATGTAATTGGGTTGATAACACCAAAGGAGTTATAGTGGATGAATTGGGTTTCACTTTGGTGAACTTTGAAAAGATTGGCGAGAAGGGTGAACCATTCATATTGGCATCACAGGCGAAACAAATATTCTATATCGATGATCCTGCAAATGATAAATGGTCGGTTGTTCTTCATGGTAAAAGACAGTTCATTGAAGATCCTATAGATGAAGAAGAGTACTATGATAAGTATGATGACTCCAGTCCATTCTCAGTTGGGTTGCCAACTCCACAAAATATTGAAGCTAATGATGACTTATATGTGCGCGGAGATCACAATGAAGGATTGTTAATTGATAAAAGATCACAATTTTAGAGACATGTATGTTTATACAAATGCTAAATGTTTGCCTTTTTCTAGTTAATACAAATGCTAAATGTTTGCCTTTTTCTAGTTAATACAAATGCTAAATGTTTGCCTTTTTCTAGTTAATACAAATGCTAAATGTTTGCCTTTTTAATGACATTTTCAGATGGCTGACCATGATGAGCATGATGTCCATGATGAGCATGAAGTCCATGATGAGCATGGCGAGGATACTAATGTAAGTTCTAAAAACATATCCTGTATTTCTATAAAATTCATTATCTTCTAGTTATGTCATATATCCTATATTTCTATATTGGGCTAAGTTAGTGTGTTTTATTTTTGTCAAATTTTAGGTTGATGCACCTGTACCCACTGAAGCACTGGAGCAACTTGATGCGCAACACCAGACACTTAACAAGAAAAGGGGCATCACCCTGTTGAAGAAGTTATTAGCGCTAAGTGGTAGTGGATCTAAATTGGTGGTGGAGTTTGATAATGGAGGAAATCCAATTGGAGTGAACCGCAATAATTTTGTGAACTATCTTGGGTGTACCACTCGGGGCCATTGTGGTGTTAAGTATGACAATTGGCATAAAGTTCCTCAAGCGAAAAAAGACTCGATATGGAAGGATTTATGCGTGAGTTATTATTATTTGCAATTCTATTTTGTAGATTACAAATTCTATTATTTGCAATTCTATTTTGGATACTAGTTAATAACATTTCTATTTTACAGAATCTGTTTGCATTGGATGAGAAGTTGCATCGTAAAAATGTGATGCAACGCGCTGGAAAGATGCTTAGGAATTATAGGACAAATCTGAACAGAGAATACATAAAAGAGGGTGATAAGAAGAAGAAGTCAGCCCTTGAACAATGGAACTTCTTGGACAAAGAAGATTGGGACAATTTTGTTGCTTCAAGAAAATCTGAAGAATTCAAGGTATTAGGCGTCACTCCTAATTTAATTAATATACATTGTATTCACCTATTCAAGATTAGCATTTAGTGCTACTAACCAAATCATTAATGTGCATACTAACTAGGCCCTCAGTGACGCACAAAAAGCAAGGCGTGCACTGAATGTGCATGACCACACTATGGGTCCAAAAGGCTATGCAAGCGTTCGCCAAAGACTACAGGCGGAGTCTGCGGCTACTCAGGAGTCTGCTCCTACTCAGGAGTCTGCTCCTACTCAGGAGTCTGCCACACCCATTCCTCGCCATGATATCTGGATAGCTGGCAGGCAAAACAAGAAGGGTGAAATAAAGAAGCCTGTAACTGCTGAGGCGGCTGCAAAAATGGTAAAATACAACTCTTAGAGAAATCATTTGAATATTGATTATTTGTGGTGTTAACTTACCAATTTCTATTTATGGTGATTAGCGGGAGCTGCACGAGCAGAGGAAACAAGGCACGTTCATCCCTCAGGGCACAAGGGATGAATTGACAGTTGCTCTGGGTAACCCAGAGCATCCTGGACGTGTTAGAGGTGCCGGCGCTGGTGTTGGCATCAAAGCATTCTTTGGGCCATCCCAGCGCAAACCCAGAGCGGGACTTTCTCAAGAAGAGGTAACCTATTCTTTTTTTAGAATGTTACTGCAAAAGGAAATTCATTAATAAGAAGCTAATGTTTCTTTTATCCATGTATAGGAGAATAAGAGAGTTGAGGATTTAGTTGCTAAGAAGATCAACGATGTAGTTGCTGAGAAGGTCAAGGAAGAATTGCTGCGGTGGCAGGCATCTCAGGCTTCCAATACGCCTATGGCGACCCACTCTTCTCCTGATGCACAGACTGCGAGTAATCCTGGAGACCCATCGCCTAGCACGTCTGCTGTAAGTATTGTTTATGACATTGTAGTTAGTCTTTTCAAGTTGTTATGTTTTCAAGATGATATGTATATATGTATAATATTCTTTACGTAAATTTGTAGGCATTGAAGCCATGCCGCTTAAGAATGCAAGACTACGTTGTTGCAGAGGCGCAGGCTTACCCGTCCCTTCCTGGGGCAATGTTTCACGGGACTCCAATGCCACAGGGCTACGTTCGTGTGAGCCCGATACGTGTGTTACCTGATTGGAGAGAAGCTACATTGCCATATGCCCACCCGGATATTGATACACTTGGTGAGGCAGAAGGCGGGGTGATATTGTGGCCCAAAGCAGATGTCGTCTACACGACTGAAATTGTAAGATAAATTTACATTGATTTAGACTGTTAATGTGTATATATGATGTCAACTGATCTGAAATTATATGTACAGGTTAAAAAGAAGACACCAGGAGCACCTAGGCCTCCACTTCCACTTCCCGCATTACCCGATTGGGTTCCAACTGACCTAACATACCCGTTAGGTCCTGCTTGTAGGGGAATGGCATGTTGGCTACGGGCACATAATGTACATTGCCCTATAATTATTTCTTTAGATGCAGATTATGCAGGTCAATCATACGATAGCTCTTTATTTATACAAGATATTATTGAGCTGTTTAAGTATGATTGGCTGAATACATCAATGATAGAGACATGGATAAGGTGAGATCTTGTTTATACATCCATATACCTTGTGTAAGATCCGGTGATCTGGTTTCTTATATATTAATGCATACGCCTATATGTTTTGCAGCTACCTAGTCGAAGATCATTGCAAACAATTTGCATTTGATCATGTGGGATTTTTGATTCCATCATTGATTAGTTTGGTAGCTAAAGATCCTGATAATGTTCAACAATACTGTATAGATGCTTTTACAATTTTTGGTCAGCAAAATAAGACGATAATAATAGCTCCATTCAATGTCAAGTAAGTTTACTTTATTTATAATTTGGACTTAAGAAAATTCCATTTTTATTTTGCATTTTGAGTTATTAATTGTTAACTTCTTACTTCTAGCGGTAGACATTGGGAGTTACTAGTTATTGTCCCCGGGACATTCACTGTTTATTATCTAGATCCTGCGGGGAGTACATTGAACACTAAAATTGGACACGTAATGAGAATGCCATTATTCTGGTGAGAAATATTTCATTTTTATATCCGTTAACATCTTTTATTACATTACTATTTACTTATGCAATTTATTGTGTTATATTAACATGTAGGGGTTTAGATGCATTCAAAAAGGCTGGAGGAACGGTCCCAAGGAAAAAGAACCAGCCAATAAATTGGCAGAACGTACAAGTAAGTTCCCGACTCAAATATATATATTATTGATGTGAATTGTGCTTAGTTGTATTATTTTGTATGTTTCAATTTATAGTGTGCTACACAAGACAATGGATGGGCATGCGCATACTATGTGATGCGATTTATGCAGATGATTATCAAATATGCCGCATTGGACATCGATACCATACGTGAGGTATTATATATAGTCTCATTAGTTAGTATGCAATATATCAATCTTATATTATTTTTATATTATTACTTATATATATACATCATTCTCTTTGCAGGTGTTTAAAACTGACAACACTACAGGTAAACGTTTAAAAAATATACATGCTCCATATACGATGGAAGCATTAAATGAAGTAAGAGAAGAATGGGCAAAAGCCATACAAGCAGTGGCAACTGTAAGATATAATTGGGATGTTGATAGCGATAATGAATGATACTATGTAAATGAATATTTCTGAATGTTAATACATGTATTTGAATGTTTCTATATGTGTGTGAATGTGAGAATTGAATTGATGTCTGAATGTATGTACTTGTGTAGAATTTTGCTTGTGACTTTTGCAGGTTTGCGGCCTGTTTGTAGGCTGATATCAATGGATGTCGTAAACCTGCAGTTCAGAAAACTGAACTGCAGGTTCTCATCCTGCTGACCAGCCACAGCAGGCCTGCAAACTGATTTGAAAAAAAAAAATATATAAATAGGCGTCGGTTATTTATAGAAAACCGTCAGGAAAGACCTACAGCGTCGGTTTTTTCAATAAACCGACGCCTGATGTGGCCAAAGCAGTCCTGGAAATGGCGTCGGATATTCATATCAAACCGACGCCTATTTAACATATAGGCGTCGGTCGTTTAGTATATAACCGACGCCAAAAGTGTTCGCGCCACAAAAAATGGCGTCATCTAGGGCACTTTATGCGTCGGTCATCTACTAAAAGACCGACGCTATATTCCATAGTGGCGTCGGTTATTTACTAAAACACCGACGCAGAAAGTGCCCTAGATGATGCCGTTTTCTGTGGCGCGAACCCTTTTGGCGTCGGTTCTCTACTAAACGACCGACGCCTATAGATTAAATAGGCGTCGGTTAAAAAACCGACGCCGAAGTGTTCGACCTTTAGCGGCGCCCACATAGGCGTCGGTCGGAAACCGACGCCAAATGGGGTTAAACGACCGACGCCAAAGGCCGTTTCTGTAGTAGTGGTTTGGGCTAATCCACCCAAAATCTCAAATCAACTCATTGGAATTTCAGCACAAATTTCAATTAGGGTTTGCCCATTTGATTAGCCTTCAACTCATGATTCCTTGAGAATTAATCCATCAAATTTGGTGAGTCATTAACCAACAAGGATAGGAACAGGAATATCAAATGGTAAACCCTTGGTCAACCGTCTTAAATGGTTTTGAAACCGTTGCCCAAAAAGTTAAAATACTCAAGTTGCAAATCAGCACTTAATCTAATTAGGTTTGCCTAATTGATTAGTCTTCAACTCATGATTCCTTTGGAATTAATCCATAAAATTTGGTGGGTTATCAACAAACATAATTAGGAACAGGAATATCAAATGTTCAACCCTTGGTAAACCCTCTCAAATGGTTTTTAAACCATTTTCTTTTCAAACGGTTTTGAAACTGTTTGCTTCCAAACAGTTTTGAAACTGTTTGCTTCCAAATAGTTTTTCAAACTGTTTGGGCAAGAGGTGGAGGACCGTTTGCTAAAGTAAGATTAGGATGAACTTTGGAATTAATTCCATCTTCTTCTATCTCAAGAACATGGACTGTTCTTCACGAATTTGGTTGCAAGAACACATAGAAGTGTCTAAGAAAGGAGATTAAGCAAAGTTTTCATAGAAACAAGATGCATAAGCAAAACTTTAAGGTTTAGAGTTATAAAACCCACCTTAGGATATGATCTAGAGCTCCAAGCTCTGTAGATTTAATGGTGGCTTGAGCTCCACAGGTCGTCCAAGGTCCTTTCTTCAAGATTTGGATGGAGAAGATGGCTAGAAAGAAGAGTTGTGTAAGGAAAACTAACAAACCAACTTTGTAGAAAGACTTCCTCCATGAATTTGATCTAGATGATGGTCAAAGCTTACCTAAACCAACTTAGTCGTTCACCTCTACTCCTGAGCTTCTCCTTAGTCGGCCAAAGCAAAGAGATAAGTGAAGGAATGAAGGGAAACGATCCCTTGCTTTGTGAAAAAGAGTGTTTATATATATTTGGGTATTTCCAAGGCAACGAAGGTTATTTCCTTTATTTTACATCTATATCCACCAAGCCTTTCTCCACTCTTTGGCCACGTCTCTCCCTTCTTATCATATCCAAAACCCCTCTCTCAACCAAGGTTAAGAAAAAAGGAACCAAACACCTTACTAATTGCATACATAAAAGGGTCATTTTGCTTAAAACTTGGTTATTTAGATATTAAGGTTATCTTTCTTATTTGATTACTCAAATGAGGGGCCCTCCTCATTATTTTTATTCTACTTTATGTCAAGAGTCATGAAATATATTCTAGTGGGTATATTTTACATGTTGCACCCTATGTTTTAGGTAAATTGCACTTTACACCAAAACTAGGGTTTAAAGCACAAGGATTGCTCTACAAGCTATATCTTGGTGCCCAAGCTCGGAGAATCCATATCACTATATCATATTCATTCTCATGATGTCTTAACATCAAAGGAACATCTTAACATGTGCAATTTGCAAGTTAACCCCTCTAATTGGGTAATTTGCACATAGGTCCACTTTTAACAAAACAATATTACAACATTGTTCAAAAAGGACATAAATGGAAATATAAGTTCCTCAGAGGCTTTAATTACATATCAAAAGATAATCACAAGCATCTAATCACATGTCTTAAGTAAAACACCTAGGGTTAGGTCATAACCCAGGTCAGGGATGTTACAAATTATCCACCCCTTACAAGGATTTCGTTCCCGAAATATATAAAACATATCAACAAAACATATTATGAGAAAAGAGAGTGGTATTTACTTCTCATCTCTTCCTCTAGTTCCCATGTGGCTTCTTCGACACCATGATGATTCCAGAGGACTTTTACAGGACTTACGTCTTTCTTTTTCAACTTTTTAATTCTTTTATCAAGGATTGACACTTCTCCTTCCTCATAAGATATATCATCGTTCAATTCTACCTCCATAGGTTGCAGAACTGATTCTGTATCAGGGTGACATTTCATCAGCATGGAAATGTGAAACACAGGGTGTAACTTCTATAACTCTGGTGGTAACTCTAGCTTATAGGCTACCCTCCCAATCCTTTCAATGATTGGATAAGGTACCATAAACCTAGGAGCTAACTTTCCTTTCCTTCCAAATCTCAAAACTCCCTTCCAAGGCGAGACTTTGAGGTACACTCTGTCTCCAACCTAGAATTCTAAAGGTCTACGACGTTTATCAGCATATGATTTCTGCCTATCCTGTGCAGCCTTTATCTGTTGTTGTATTACTTTAATCTTTTCTGTGGTCTGCTGCACAAGATCAGGACCTAACAATTGGTATTCACCAGTTTCATACCAACATAGGGGTGATCTACAACGTCTACCATACAAAGCTTCATAAGGTTCCATGTTAATGCTATGTTGATAGCTATTGTTGTAGGCAAACTCTATCAAGCTTAGGTGCATATCCCAACTCCCTGTAAATTGAAGAACACATGCTCTAAGCAAGTCTTCCAAGGTTTGTATAGTCCTTTCTGACTGTCCATCAGTCTGAGGATGAAAGGTTGTACTAAACCTTAACTGTGTGCCTAAAGCTTTGTGAAGTCGCTCCCAAAAACAACTCATAAACTGGGGACCTCTATCAGAAACAATGGTGACTGGAACTCCATGCATCTGCACTATCTCTTCAACATACAACTGTGCTAAGTTTTCAACAGAATAGGTTGTTTTGACAGGCAAGAAATGGGTTGTCTTTGTCAACCTATCAACTATTACCCAAATGGAATCATTCCCTTTGCTTGTCTTGGGTAGACCAACAACAAAGTCCATGGTTATATGATCCCACTTCCATTGTGGTATGGGTAAAGGTTGTATTGTTCCTGTAGGCTTCTGGTGTTCAACTTTAACTTGCTGACATATAGGAAACCGCATAACAAACTCAACAACGTCCTTCTTCATTCCAGGCCACCAATACATATTTTTCAAGTTTCAATACATCTTGGTGCTTCCTGGATGCATAGCATACATCGAAGAATGAGCTTCTTCCAGGACCAACATTCTCAAGTTATCCACATCAGGCACTATCATCCTACCATGATAATAGGCTACTTGGTCATCTGAATCATGGAAACCATCTCATTTTTCATTACCATACTCCGATCTAATCTGTTGAACTACATCATCAACTTGTTGTGCCTCCTTGATCTGCTCTCTCAGATTAGGTTTTATATGCATCTCAGCTAACAACCCAGCTAATAATGATACTTTCAACTGTACATTGTCTTGTCTTAAGGAGATAAGCATATCTCTCCTAGAGCATACCAAAAAGTTTAGTTGTGCTCTATCTAAGACTGGTGTTGCTGATTTCCTACTCAAAGCATCTGCAACCACATTGGCCTTCCCTGGATGGTAATCAATTATACAATCGTAGTCCTTGATTAACTCCATCCAGCGGCGTTGCCTCATGTTAAGGTCATGCTGAGAAAAGATGTACTTAAGGTTCTTATGATCAGTGAAAATCTGGAATGTTTCTCCATAGAGATAGTGTCTCCAGATTTTCAAAGCATGAACCACTACAGCTAGCTCCAAATCGTGTGTCGGATAATTCTCCTCATGATTCTTAAGTTTTCGGGAATCAAAAGAAATCACTTGTTTATCATGCATCAACACACATCCAAGTCCATTTTTGGAGGCATCACAGAAAACTATATATCCCTTCCCTTGCTCGGGTAACACAAGTACTGGTGCACTTGTCAACCTTTCCTTCAACAACTGAAAAGATTGTTGGCACTTATCACTCCAAGAAAAAGGAACATCCTTCCTGGTCAACTTAGTAAAGGGTAAGGATATGGAACTGAAGTTCTTAATGAACCTCTGGTAATAGCCTGCCAAACCCTAAGAAACTACAGATCTTCGTCGGTGTCTTCGGTTGTTCCCATTGTAGAACAGATTCTACCTTTTTAGGGTCAACACAAATACCCGAGGCAGATATTGCGTGTCTAAGAAAAAAAACTTCCGGTAACCAGAACTCACACTTGCTAAACTTAGCATATAGCTTGTGTTTTCATAGCAAAGTTAGGGTCTGACGAAGATGTTGTTCGTGCTGTTGAGCATCTCTACTATAGATTAGGATGTCATCTATAAAGACAACAACACACTGATCGAGAAAAGGTCGGAAGATTCTATTCATGAGTTCCATGAATGCAGCTGGTGCATTAGTTAGTCCAAATGACATAACTGCGAACTCATAGTGACCATACCTTGTCCTAAAGGCAAACTTGGGTATGTCACTATCCTTAATATGAAGTTGATGATATCCCGACCTCAGATCTATCTTTGAGAAGACGGTTGCACCACACAACTGATCGAAGAGATCATCAATTCTCGGCAGATGATACTTATTCTTTATTGTTACTTTATTTAACTATCTATAATCAATGCATAACCGCATTGACCCATCTTTCTTTTTAACAAAAAGAACCGGAGCACCCCAAGGCGAAGTAATCGGTCGGATGAAACCCTTCTCAAGCAACTCTTGCAACTATTTCTTGAGTTCTGCCATCTCAGCAGGCACCATCCTATAAGGTGTTTGTGCTATAGGTTGTGTGTCTGGGATCAAATTGATTTCAAAATCAATTTCCTGAGGCTGTGGCACACCTGGAAGTTCTTCAGGAAATACATATTCAAATTCCCTGACTATAGGAACTTTAGTAGGGTTCATACTATCCATGGTAGTATCTACCACATGGACCAATAATGCATAACATCCTTGCCTCATCAACTTCTCAGCATCCATAGCTAACACAAGACAGGTGGGTAGAATCTTTCTCTCTCCTTGAAAGACCCATGTGTCACTATCATCAACGAACACAGCTTGCTTGGACTCACAATCCAAGACAACCTTAAACCTTTCTAAGGTATCCATCCCAAGGATTATATCAAATCCATGCATCTCAAGTGGTATAAGATCCAATTGAATGTGATGTTCAGAAAAGAAGAGGATGCAGGGAGAACATACCTCCTACAACACAGCAGACCCCATCAATGGAGTTTCTAGCAACAAACTATCTTCTCTATGACTTATGGTCAAATTGCAGTCAAGAATCACTCTTCGAGTGATGAAGGAGTGCGTAGCACCCAGATCAATTAAAACAGATACAATACAAGACGTAGAAATATCAGAATATAACAACTCCATCTGACCTTCTACAACCCGAGGGTTGATAACTGCATCAGGTGGATTCATTGCATAAAACCTTGCTGTTGTCTGAGGTTGATTCAGTGCTTGTTGACTCAGTGCTGATGATCCAGCTTGGGACGCTTGTCCACGTCCTCTAGCTCTTCCTAGAAACTGTCTCCTTTGTGATCCTTGCTGACTCTGCCTCTGAGGTTGAGTTACACTTACTTCTGTAGCTCTACAATCTTTCATCAGATGTCCCATCTTTCCACATATATAGCAACTTTTGTTCAGTTGTTGTGGTCTGGGTGGTCCTGTAACTGACATAGATGCTGAAATGTGAGCTCCTTCTAGTGGTAGGCTTCGTCCTCTACCCCTATTCGACGTCCACTGTGTCTGGGTACTAGGTCTAGGTGGTGGTGTAGGCGTAGAAAACCTAGGCTTCTTGAAACCTTTAGATGAAGATCCTTGAAACTAAGGATACATTCTCTTGTTCTGGGTCTGTCTCTTCTCTGCCACAGATTTCTCTACCCTTCTGACAGATTCCACGAAGGTAGCAAACCTTTCTATGTTCTCTAGGGCAGACACGGTAGTAGTCAACTCTACATTTAACCCTTTCTCGAAATGCCTAATCCTTTCTTCATCTGTGGTCGCCATGTGCAGACAGAACCGCAAAAGCTCCATGAACTTAGCCTCGTACTCGCTAATGTTCATTGGACCTTGGCTTAACCTCTCGAACTGAGAGATTTTCTCGTCTAGAAACGTCTTTGGGAAATATCTGTGGATAAATTCCCATCGGAAGTCTTCCCAGGCAACCTCCACACCAGGCCTCTTCTGTTCTTCCATGGTCCAGCAATGACCAGCACTCCCCTTGAGGAGGTACACAACATGTCTAACCTTCTCAGCTTCTGGGATGTTCAACATTCTAAAGGACTTCTCTAGTTTAGATAACCATTAGTCGGCATCTGCGGGATCAGCTGTTCCAAAATACTATGTGGCTCCAACTCGGCGAAGTCGTTCAAACGTCTTGCTGATTCCTTGTCCTTCAGGTTGGGTAGGTGCCCTAGGTGCAGGCATAGGTATCCTATCAGTTATGTGTGTCATGGCAGTCATAAACTGGCCAAACATTGTCTGGACAGCTAGGTTCCCCATGTCAACTGAATTGAACTGGGGTGGTTTAGGCACAGGTTGCTCTATCTCTGGGTTTCTTGCACTTTCTCTAGGTGTAGCAACACTACTCTCTGCAACATATTCCTCGTGTGGTCCAGACATCCTTAGTATTATCTTCTTCTCCTGAGGAGTAGAAGACACTATTAGACATATTGAAAAGCACTAGAATAGACTCAACATCCTATGTCCTATGTCTCTGTATACTCAGCGAACCTAGAGCTCTGATACCACTAAATTGTGACGACTGTCTCGGAAAAATGAGATCAACGAATGCGGCAGTGATTAACCAACAACAGAATTATTAAAATCACTAAAAATTAAAACTTTTTGTAAGGAGATCTTCAAACGATAAAAATTCTTTCATAAAGAAACATAATAAGTTTTTTACAAACTGATTCATCATTACATCTCTGTAACAAACACATCTCAAAAGTTACAACATCAACAACCTTGTTAACTACACAAGGTAAGGTACAAAATCTCGAGGCATCATGCTAAAATCTCAGATATACTGACTCCTAGGACCTGAGAGTACAGAGACGACACATAGGACATACTATCTACACAACTTGACAAACAGTGTCTCCACCTGAGGATCACGGTTGTCCCTGAGATTGCTGATGTTGCTGCTCACCCACTGGTGGGTTCCTTCGTCCTCGACGTCTACCTAAAAATTCGAATCCCACGGGGTGAGACAATTGAATAATTGCCCCATTGAGAGTTATAACTCTCCGCCAGAAGCTTTGTTATTGCATTAAAGGAATAACAAAAAGTAGTAGAAATATAAATATTCAATAGCAGGTAACATTGTATAAACTATGTGAAGCAACATCCTTATAAGTAATCATTTCAATTATAACTTAATTGAATGACAAGACATATAATAATAAGGAATATGAAGAACATGTATACTAGTTACTTAACTAGAACACTATAAACAATGTATCATCAATCATTGTTTCTCGTAATTCAACCTAAGCAACTATGCTATGTGGTTGATTACATTTTACAAACATATTTATGCCCTGAGGAGATGAGTTACACCTCTCACACTCCAACCTACCATCACTAGATCGCAATCGGTACCATACATAGGTCATCAGGAGAGCCGAATTCCTATGACCTCATCACTCCTTAGTCAGTATGAGGATCAACATGCAGGACATCTCGTGTCTCTACTATAATAGCTTTCCAGGGTATTCTGGCAACTTTGCTATTTAGAGTTACAGTGGCGTTCTGTACTCTCTTCTCCATCGAGGAATTTCTTGCATATCTCTCATCGATGCGGCATTAACAACATCATCGGGAGATTAGTGAGACATCATCCCGGCATAAACATATAATGAAGGATTGAGAGATTAATGATACATCTTCTATCAAATCCAACATTAGGACATAAGGTTTTTCGCGTCCATAACCCCCACATACTCAAAAGTATGTGCTCTAGGAGTTCCCTTAGGAAAACCTATTTCACCATCATTGACACTGATGGATCTATGGTCAGGGCTCTACATGATATCGTTATACTTGGTTAGTTAAGTACATTACTGCATTCTTTAGCATCAAGCATGTTTTCAAACATAAACCAATAAAACAATTGCTATAAAGAAGGAGTACTATTTGTATCAAGTTCACATTTCATACTTTAAACATTGGGATATAAATCCCTAACCATCCCATCATTGTGATTCAAGACTATGGGTATTCAAACCCTTGAATCATCATAACACTTGTTACCAGTAACATATTATCATCTAGTCATTTCATCAGTATGACCTTTGATTATTGCAATGCATATATTACTCATGGCTCGTTCAGCCTATTAGGCTCATATGTTACCACTCACCAGATAACATAGCATATCATTACACTTGAAGCATGTAATGTGTTTTCAATGCATATGACATCATAATCCTTACCTAGATATGATCACCTCTTTATGAAAACCTGCATGGTTAACATTTACTAATATCATGCACATTGTAACTATATCAGCACAATACAAGTTCTTTTCAAATCATATATAGGATACCATGTCCGTGCTACCTTCCACGGTCGTGCAAGAGTAAGTCACCACGGCCGTGCTCCATTACACGGTCGTGCAACAAAGGTTTCACCACGACCGTGTCATATTACCACGGCTGGTTTCTAGGGTTAGGATTCTCATTCAATCCAATTAGAGTTATTCAACCCCTTAGTTTATTAGGAATAGGGATTCCTTATCTCATACTTTAATCATGGAGTTTCATGGTTAAAAGCATAACTCAGAATTAGGGTTTACTTGTTCATATCATCACATCACCCTAGATTAGGGTTTACTATTCACATTACATCACATTTCCCTATATTAGGGTTTATTGTTCATATTACAATAAATTGAGGTCATATCATCATCATGTATGAAGATTACTTCCACTAATGCCCTTAACTTAGATTGAGATTCATTAATCATCATAATTAGGGTTTCCATGATCTCACTATGAAGGATCATACCCTAATTAGGTGTATTCATATATGTTGGAAGTATATTACTTGATTCTCAAACATATAGGGAGTTTTTTCTCTCCTCTTACTAATAGATGATGTTTACATCACTCTTGATTAGACTAAGTCAAAGCATCTTTGATAACATAATTCATGTCATCACCATTATGGTCATTAGGGTTTGCTTAATCAAGGGGTATTAGTCACACTAACCCACTAAGGGTACTTTTGTAATGTTCACCATTGATCATAACATGCATCAATAAACTAATTACTTGTTCCCTTAAACACTTTAGGTACCTTTAGGGTTTAGGTTAATCAACTACTAAACCATCTTGACCACTAAGTCATCAAACATTCTTGCCATTAATAGACCCCAAACCGTTTTACACTTTCAACCTCCAAACGGTTTTGAAACCTAATGGAGTTGTTGACCGTTTGGTCCCTTTGACTTTCAAGACCACATGGTAAGGTAAACCATCAAGACTGTTTGCCCATCATATCATCAAAATCCAAGTCAACCAATTAAGGTTTGGATCATTGGATTGATCACCAAATCAGCAATTGATTACACTTTAACTTAGTAACATTGGATCATCAATTGCTTAACCATACTCACCCCTAGACCTCCAAATGGTCTTGGGTGACCTCCAAACCGTCTTGAGACCGTTTGGATGAGCTCCAAATGGTCTTGAGACCGGTTGGCTCATCCAACCCTTGTATTCTAGTGATAAATCTTTAGGGTTTGAGCTATTGAGTTGATCATCAAATCAACACTTAAGTGCAAAGTGATTTGGTATCTTTAGACCTTCAATTGGTCAACCATACTTAACCCTAGACCTCCAAACAGTCTTGGGTAATCCCCAAACGGTCTTGAGAGCGTTTGGGTGATTCCCAAATGGTTTTGAAACCGTTTGGGCTAATCAACCCAAAACATCAACTCATTCCAAAGCAAAATCAGCACTTAGCCAATTAGGGTTAACACCATATCTTTTTGTCCTTCAATCACTTAACCATATCCAACCCTAGACCTCCAAATGGTCTTGGGTAACCCCCAAATGGTATTGAGACCGTTGGGTGATCCCCAAACGGTTTTGAAACCGTCTGGGCTAATCCACCCAAAATCTCAAATCAACTCATTGGAATTTCAGCACAAATTTCAATTAGGGTTTGCCCAATTGATTAGCCTTCAACTCATGATTCCTTGGGAATCAATCCATAAAATTTGGTGAGTCATTCATCAACAAGGATAGGAACAGGAATCTCAAATGGTAAACCCTTGGTCAACCCTCTCAAACGGTTTTGAAACCGTTTGCCCAAAAAGTTAAAATACTCAAGTTGAAAATCAGCACTTAATCTAATTAGGTATGCCTAATTGATTAGTCTTCAACTCATGATTCCTTTGGAATTAATCCATCAAATTTGGTGGGTTATCAACCAACATAATTAGGAACAGTAATCTCAAACGGTAAACCCTTGGTCAACCCTCTCAAACGGTCTTGAAACCATTTTCTTTTCAAACAGTTTTGAAATTGTTTGTTTCCAAATGGTTTTTCAAACCGTTTGGGCAAGAGGTGGATGACAGTTTGCTAAAGTAAGATTAGGTTGAACTTTGGAATTAATGTCATCTTATTCTACCTTAATAACATGGACTATTCTTCACGGATTTGGTTGCAAGAACACATAGAAGTGTCTAAGAAAGGAGATTAAGCAACGTTTTCATAGAAAGAAGATGCATAAGCAAAACTTTAAGGTTTAGAGTTATAAAACCCTCCATAGGATCTGATATAGAGCTCCAAGCTCCGTATATTTAATGGTGGCTTTATCTCCATAGGTCGTCCAAGGTCTGTTCTTCAAGATTTAGATGGAGAAGATGGCTAGAAAGAAGCGTTGTGTAAGGAAAACTAACAAACCAACCTTGTAGCAAGACTTCCTCCATGAATTCGAGCTAGATGATGGTCAAAGCTTACCTAAACCAACTTGGTTGTTCACCTCTTCTCCTTATCTTCTCCTTAGTCGGCCAAAGCAAAGAGATAAGTGAAGGAATGAAGGGAAACGATCCCTTGCTTTGTGAAAAAGAGTGTTTATATATATTTGGGTATTTTCAAGGCAAGGAAGGTTATTTCCTTTATTTTACATCTATATCCACCAAGCCTTTCTCCACTATTTGGCCACGTCTCTCCCTTTTTATCATATGCAAAACCCCTCTCTCAACCAAGGTTAATAAAAAACGAACCAAACACCTTACTAATTGCATACATAAAAGGGTCATTTTGCTTAAAACTTTGTTATTTAGATATTAAGGTTATCTTTCTTATTTGATTACTCAAATGAGGCGCCCTCCTCATTATTTTTACTCTACTTTATGTCAAGAGTCATGAAATATATTCTAGAGGGTATATTTTTCATGTTTCACCCTATGTTTTGGGTAAATTGCACTTTACACCAAAACTAGGGTTTAAAGCACAAGGATTGCTCTACAAGCTATATCTTGGTGCCCAAGCTCGGAGAATCCATATCACTACATAATATTCATTCTCATGATGTATTAACATCAAAGGAACATCTAACATGTGCAATTTTCAAGTTAACCCCTCTAATTGGGTAATTTTCACATAGGTCCACTTTTAACAAAACAATATTACAACATGGTTCAAAAAGGACAGAAATGGAAATATAAGTTCCTCAGAGGCGTTAATTACATATCAAAAGATAATCAAAAGCATCTAATCACATGTCTTAAGTAAAACACCTAGGGTTAGGTCATAACCAAGGTCAGGGATGTTACAGGATCGGTAGGCCAATCACGCGTACCCATGTCACAATATGATCTGGAAGTCCCTTGGATGGTTCAAAGTAGCCGTCCCATGGCTAAACATCCAGGAAACTGCCAAACAGCGACCATGGTCCCTTCGTCAACATGTTCTCTTGATCAACTCGACTGTAAAATTGCACAACATAATATTGCTCTGCCAGTTCATAAAGTTCGAATCAACTCACTGGTTGCCATAAAAGTTTCAGTCTTTCAAACATTCTTAGGAAACCAGCGTGCCTGTCTATGAGTTTGACGATTATGACATATTTAAATGGCTTGCTCATGACTTCCTCCGCTTCAGGTGCAACATATATTTTTGGGTATCCTTTATGATAGACCAGTTCTATGTCCTCTGGATTTACGATTTTCTATGGCTCATCGTCGATGAAGAATGGATCACCAGCGTTTCCACCATCGCTTCCCTATCCAGAGACTGCTTGCTTAAAAGACTTCTTATTGGTATTGGATGTCCCGTCTATGAAAGGTGGGTTGCCATCGTCCTCCTTCATTGGATCGAGGTCCATCATACTTGATTCATTCATTCGTTCTGTTGGGTGCCCTCCTCGCATGCCCTTATAGGTTAGGTTGATTCCGAACTTTTCTAGATTATCATGATTCTTCCCTTTGGTGGTCTGCATCGTCGTCCCTTCTGCCTTTTCTTTCTAATTGGTTCCGCCATTGTCATCTTCTAGGGTTTCCCTAGAATCACCCAGAGCATCGCCAACCCCCGCTCTCCCGTCAGCCGTTATGATTGTTATATACAATATTATTTCCTAGTTGTGTATAAGAATAAGTACATCATGTTGTCCTTGTTGATATTAGGTCCCAAACAACCTGGCAATGATATTATTGTTTTTCTTGAACCTCTGAGTGATGACTTAAAGAAACTACATGGAAAATATGTGACAAACTATGATGCTTTGTGTAGAGAGACATTTTTGTTTCATGCTATCTTGTTTTGCACTATTAATGACTTTCCAACATATGTGAATTTGTCTAGATAAAACGTAAAAGGATCCAAAGGATGCCCTATATGTGAGAATAAGATTGATTCAATACAATTAAAACATGGAGGACTATTGCAAATCTTGGTCGTCAAAAGATTCTTCCTTGAGTGCATCCTTGTTTAAGGTTTCACAAAGAACTCAATGGATCAAATGAAGAATATAGTGCCCTAAACCCATATCAAGGGAGGTAGTTTATAAAAGAGTAATAGACTTTGTCAATGCATTTGGTAAGAGAACACAATGTACTATTCTACATAGAGGGACAAATCTTTATTCAAGAAGATGCCAATATTTTAGGATCTTTCACATTGGATTTCTTTGGTAGTTAGGCATTATATCGATGTCATGCATGTTGAAAAAATGTATGTGATAGAGTCAATGGTACTCTATTGAATATACTAGGTACAAATAAAGATGGAATTAGATCAACAATGGACCTCTGTGAAATGGTTATAAGGAAAGCATTAACAACATAAGTTACAAGTGATTGAAAAACATATTTACCCCTTGCTTGTACACATTGTCTAGATAGGATAAATTAACTTTTTGTGAGTTCTTGGTTAGTGTTAAGGTACCACATGGATACTCTTAAATATATGTAGATTTAAATCAATGAAGCATCTGAAGGTGATAGGTCTTAAATCATATGATTGTCACATAGTAATGCAATGAACATTGCATATGGCTATTCGATATATCGGTTGAAGCATGTAAGGTTTGCAATCAAGAGGCTTTGTTTCTTCTTCAACACTCTATGCAGCAAAGTTGTTGATCCTGAAGACACATGACCTATTAGGAATTTGATCCTGGTTTGTGTGAGTGAGGACAAAATGCACACTTAAGGGTAAGGGTGGTATACGGGGTGACTCATCATGTCAAAAAGTCCACAAATCCTTGGGTAGTGGGCTCAGCCATTATAGGTAGCAGTCTCAAAGTTTTCCCATTGATGATGTTCATCACACTCAACATTGATTGAAGTGATATCTAGACCTAAAACAATGGAAACATATTTTGGTAGATTTCCTAAGGATGTAATGGGAGGTCGAACTACGAATATAGGCATGACGAAAGATATAAATCAATGCCTCTTTGAGATTTTTTATTTGAAACTCGTGGATACATGATAACAAAGTCATACCTTGCTCTCTACACTAGTGCCTCAAATAAAAAAAAACAACACAATTATCACTATTTTGAAATACCTCCTTCCATAAATGGTGCACCCCTATCAACTTTTGAGATATGGACCTATGTTTTCGTTCATGCCCATCTAGAATAATTAACTATATACCCTATAAATTACAGTTTTATGTTATGATCCCTCATGATTTTGACTAACATCTTAATGTACTAAAGTGATGGGCCTAGATCTAGGTCAAAGCCTAGGAAAGATACACCAAGGAATTGTAGAATCTGTATCCTAGAGAATTATGATATGAGGGACTTGGATTCCAAAGGAACACTAGTCAGATGACCTTACTAACAAGTCTTTGTACTGGAACCCAATCATGGTGTAGCCCACATAGGAATACTTAAGACCATTCAAAGAGGAGAAGACTAGACTTTTACCATGACATCAATGGAGTGCAGCATGGAGTATGCACCCTTTCATCGTGAACCACACAAAGGAGACCATAACGATCAACTGCTGAAAGTCATCGAGAAACAAAAATATCCAAATGAGTTGCTTTTCATGATGACAACATTTCTTATTTGTGGATTTCATGTGCCATCTACTTGTTTCAAGAACCAATCAATTCTTAGGAAAGATTAATCAAAATCAAATCATTAAATGCTTGAATTGTTGTTTATATATGCTTATTTGTAAGACAAACGTACAAGTATTTAGAACTCATGTGCAATCAGGCTATGGATCAACCCTGTCTATCCCAAACCTATCCATATGTCAAAACTAAGATTCCATTATAGGTAGGTCACATTAGAAAAATCATTAGATCAATTTTCCTAAAAAAATCCACATCTATTTATAGGGAATTTTCTCAGTAGAGAAACTTGTCAACCAAGACACCATCGGTCAAAGAAATTTTCAACTAAGACTCCCCTTGTTACAATCACAATTTTGGGTTCATCTGATGAGAAATGTAAACTCTCATATGGGACAAATAAGAGGAAGAAACCCTAAAAAGGAATAGAACCATAAGTAGCAAGATGATTTGGATATATTTTGATAAAAAGGAAATTGAATGTAATTTCAGGATTCTTACACTTGCTTGATTGTATGACTTGGTTGATTAGATTATTTATGTCTCACATCAACTTGACAAGTATGTGGTTACACCTATCAATATCATGAATTAGTTTCTTGAGGATTTTCGAGGTTTTATCGATGACTTGAATTAAACTGTTGGTTGCATTTAATTCATACAAATTATAATGTGAATATGACTATCACATAAGAGATGTACCTACTAACTCATATCCTAGTCCCCTCTGTAGCCTAATGGATTGACCTAGTACATGGCTACCAATGGGGTAGGCCCATCAGGTCATTGAATGACTTAGTACATGGCTAACAATGGGGTAGGACCATCAAGTCATCATGAGTCAGGGATTGGGCTACCTTTGGGTAGGGCCATGTGACTCCATAACCCTAGGAATTTGCTACCTATGTGGTAGGACCATGGGGGTAAGGATCTACCATATGAGAGAGGTATTATCCATGTCCATTGTAGGGATGGTACAAAGATAGGGGATAGGCAAGGATTGAGTAGTATTGCTTAAAACGTAGTCTTGGATGTTAAATGAGATTTTGTTGACTACATTGTTAACATAGTTGCACAATTATTGTTTCCCCCACATACCAGCTTCTTGCTGACCGACGTTTTGTTTGTCGGCGTTTTAGGTACAAATGAAAAGAACAAACAGTAAAGTGGCATATGTGGAACTAAATGAGAAATAATGTACATAGGAGGATTAGTTAGATTAGTATCTTCATGGATAGAAGTTTAGAAATCCCAGCTTTTAAAAGGTAAATAAAGTTTTTATTTTATACTAGTTTTCAGTTTAGTAGTAGAATTTCATAATTATTATTGATTATTTGTTGAACCTTTGATCTAGGATATTATATAACGGCTCTGATCTCTTGATCTCCCTTAAGTGGGGGTTACCGGGAGACAGGGTCGTTACACCCCTCATTCAAGGATCTAGAGCACTAAAAGAATTTTTACAATGTAGTTAGTTTTGAGTCATTCTCGGTCAAAATATTTGTCAACCGCAACACATTCGATCAAAGTTTTTCTCGACCAACAATAGTCTGTTAAACTAGTTGACTAAAGAAGTTAGACCAACATATAGGCATTAGAAGCTTATTGTGCACTCATGTCAATCTCGATTGAAAATCATCTGGACTGAGAAAAATATGATCAAAGTTTTTCCAGATCGATAATGGTTTTGGAATGCTAATTTCATTAATGACCAAATTAGTCATTGCAATTACATTGGCACAATCATAAAGTTTATTTCACAACCTAGAACACGCTAGACACTTCCCAAAGTTGCCTTAGGCACTTGTAAACAAATTCTATTAATAATAGTGATCTTATTACATCCAAATCACAATTAACACACTTGATCATACTTTCTTTGGATGATTTGAGCTAAAGAATCTTACTTACAATCTTCTATGCTTAGTATTTCGTGTCCTATCCATAGCTTCCCAACAACAATGCACATCATTGGCATATACACTATGGTCTTGGTCCATGATCTTGATCTAAGACATTGTTGAGTCAAATTGGTGTACTCTACTTTCTAATGTGCATTCTATGTTATAGAATTGCGGTCAAACTACTCCAATGATAGGAGTTTGTCCAAGATCTTGTAGGAGAAGAATGCGTCTTCTCATAGGTGCTCTTTTGTGGCCATTAAAAAAGAGGAGGTGATCTGGTGCTCTTCCAATTTGGTGAAAGAAGAGGTTTTCGGTGCTCTCATGTTTGATAATGAAAAGGTTAAGTAGGTACTCCTCCGTGGCCAGTAAAGAATAGAATAAAATTACAATAATTGTATTTTTTAGTTTTTCTAATAGATAAATAATAAAATTGAGTGTTGCACACCCTAATTGAAACGACTAGGTATTAGAATGATGTCTAAGACAGAACCGCTCTAAATCTTGTCTCTTATTGTTTTTTTATTTTTTAGATAAGTTTATTTTATTTTATTCAAATTATTATAAATCTCTATTCACCCCGTTGGGATATTTCATTTGGTATTAGAGAAGTCTTCAAGGAGGCCTAAAAGGTCCTGAAGCATTCAGGAGAACGTACTCGACCACCTTAACATGGAAGGATTGCACGTGAATAGGCCTCCAGTATTTGGTGGGTCTAAATATACCTACTATAAAAGAAGGGTGCAATTCTACTTCTAGGGAATCAGTTTTGAACTTTGGGAGATGATAGCTCTTCAATATGTACCTAACACCACTGAGTTAGAAACATGAAATCCTGATACGATAAAGAAATCCATATTCAATGGAAAGTCAATAAGCATTCTTTATTGTTCTTTATCTATTATTGAATTATAATCGCATATTTGATGCGAAACTTCTCATGAAATTTAGAAAAACTTAGTTGTAACACATGAAGGGACTAGTCAAGTTTAGAACACTAAAATTAGTATGTTAAAACACAAGTTTGAATTATTTCATATGCAACCTAATGAGAGAATTGCATAAATGTATGATACATTTTCTAACATTGTAAATAGTCTATGTGTGTTAGGGAAGAACATAAGTGAGAAAGATCAAGTATCCAAGAAACCCAGATCATTACCTCCCAAATATAAGTCAAAGGTGACTGCTATTGAGGAAGCCAATGATCTTACAACACTAAAGATGGAGCAGCTCATCGGGAACCTGGAGAAGCATGAAGTCACTCTAGAAGAAGAAGACATGGTCAAGGTTGAACTACAAAGGGGAAGAAAGAAGGACATCTTAAAACCACTTCTAAGGCATCACCATCAAGAAATTTCACTCAAGAAAGAAGTGACATAAGCTACGACGATGAAGAAAATTATCTAATTGTAAACAATAGGAAATATAAACCTTTTTCATTCTTCCAGGTGTTTTGAATGAAGAGATAAGGGACACTTGAAAAATAGTTCCAAAGATCAGGAAAAAGAAGTTTCCATTCAAGAAAAGGATAAGGGATAAAAATCCTACAAAGCTTATTGGGATCAATCAAGTGATGATAGTGAAAGCAACAAAGAAGAGGAGATTGAATGTTTCAGGACAAAAGAGGAAGAAGAATAAAGCAATGAGGTAGATATTTTCAGATTATCTAAAGAATTACTATTATTAGTCTTGAAGAAATTCATGCAAAATGCATTGACTGTAGCAAATAAAAGAAGAAACTTACTAAAATTATTGATGAACTTCACATTGGTTAGGATAGCATTAGTTCTGACAATGATACTCTATAATATTCAAATAATACATTATAAGAATCCATTGAAAATTATAAGATACAATTACTTGTTCTTAAAAATAACAATAATCTTCTTTCTCAAGAAAAGATTGATATGCTTGCTAAATATAAATGATTACCATACTCAACCTATTTTATACACACATTCAGATTATGATATTTTGGTGAAAGAAAGATATAAATTACTTGCAAACCTTGCTCATGTAAATTTGGATATAACTAAAAACGTTGCTTATAATGTTGAATTACAAAAACAAGTTTCTAGATTAATGTAAGTAGACAAAAGTCTTGATAATATCCTAGATAATTCTTCTAAACAAGTAGGAAGAAGAGTTCTATGATATATACCTAAAAAAACATATGTTCCTAAGACTTGAACTATATATGTACCTAAAACTAGAGTTGTAAATTATCAAAATGTTTAAAAGAAAAATGAACTATTTTTTTTATCTCATGTCATTATTGTCAATACTTAGGCCATCCCTCTTTCTCATGTGAATATCAAAACAAAGGAGTCCATGACATAGTTTGGGTTACAAAATCACCAACTTAAAACAAAAAGAGGAACTAGTAGATATTTGACTTATGCTTAATCTTGAGAAACATATTTATGTCTTATCTCAACCTAATTTGATATTAATTCCATATCTTTTATTTAAACAAAGATTCATTTCCATATCTTGTGTAAATTGTTAATATAGAAATTCAGCCTTCCCTAAAAGTTGTTTTGGTCGACAAAACTTTTTTTTTGGAAATAAGTAAATATATTGCCAAAAGGAGTGTACACAGACCCTTACAAACCAAAAGCTTTTACAAAATATACAAGAGGTTGTCTAACTACAAAAACCAAAAAATAGTCTAGCTCTATAGGTTAGTCCTACATTAAAGTCTTTCTTGGCCCTCAACATTATTTCAATGTTGGAAGAAATCTTTTTAAACACTACCTCTTCATTGTTACATGCCTTATTATGTAGCCTGTAGTTCCTTTCTTCCCAAAAAAAAAGCAAAAAGCTGATAGAAGGGATCGAAAAATCCCTAGTTGAGCTTTGTTTGTACTCAATGTTTCCAGCAGGGAGGCTTTAGTCAGCATGTTGTTGTTGTTAACCACACCCCAGGTTCTCTTCAGACAGAGGAGATCCCAAATATATTTGGAGAATTCACATTTGTTGAAGAGGTGGTCATGGTCTTCCTCCTGAGTTTTACATAGAAGGCATATCAGGTCCACTTACAACCCATCTCTTCATTCTATCTTTGGTAGGTAGCTTGTTGAGGATGGCTTTGTATAGTAACGTACTCTGTTTAGGAATGTGGAAGGAGTTCCAAACAATTTTCATCTAGGGTAGGTTCATGCCAATATCACTATTTATCCATGGTTTCACAAGCTCATCCTCCAGAACCATGAAACCATGAGCATCCATAATATATTGTGTCTTAACCATGTCCCATCGCTTGCACATCATCTTCTAGGTTCTTGATGCAACCACGCCCATGTGATATGGGAGATCACCATATCTAGCTCTCAGCCAAGTAGACCAGGCGTTACTTCTCTCTCCTAGGAATTTGTCCAACCTCTTGAGATTGCAGACAACAAGAATGCTACTAGGTTGGATTAGGTTGAGTCCCCCCTTTGGCATGCGGTTGATCAATGGTATCCAATGCAACACCATGGCCTCTACTAGCCCACATAAAATTAACTATGATCCTCTTCATTCTGTCTGCCATAGAGTTGGGTATGTCGCACACATCACCCCAAAACTGTATCATACCCTGGAAATTAGTTCTAACAAGCACAAGTATGCCTACAAAGGACATCCTAACAGAGGACCAACCATCTATCTTCTTCCTCATCCCATCAAGCCATTCCACGTGCCTTTTCCACCTGCGATTGGGGCACCAAGGCATCAAGTAGGGAACCTATCACCCTTGACCCCCACTGCCACTTTGAGTCTGCCCTACGACTATCACATCATTTTGAGAGATAGATCCTAAACTTCATTTCACTAATGTATAGACATATGAGTATACCAAAGTTAACCATAAATTTCTTGTATTCATTAAGTCTGTTTCCATGCCCAACAGAGAAGAGCATCACATCATCTACGAAGATGAAGTGTGTCTTCACCTTAGTACCTCTGATGATGTAGGATTTTATTTTACCTCTATACTCAGCCATCTTGATCATGTTGGTCAACCCCTCCATCACCAAGGTGAATAGGAGAGGGGAGAGTGGGTCTCCCTGGCGTAGGACATTGGTGCCTCTAAACAACCTTGATGGATGTCCATTGATGAACATTGAGTAGGAGCTCGTCTCAATACACTATTTCAGAATTAAGATCAGGCTTTCAGCAAACCCCATCTCCCTCATAATGGCCCATAGCGGTTCCCATCTAACATGATCATATGTTTTATTAAGATCCACCTAGACACATGCTTTGACATTGGATTTACCAACTTTGAACCCTGTTATGTCCTCAGTAGCAAGAATGGTATTTTCAGCTATTCTCCTACCTTTGATCAATGCACTTTGTTCATTAGAGATAACCAGAGGTAGTATGTCTTTGAGGCGATTAACCAAGAGATTAGAAATTGCTTTGTACAGGACGTTGCAGCAAGCAATGGGTTTGTAGTCCCCCATTTCAATATCATCCTTCTTTTGGGCATGAGCTTTATGAAGGTGTGATTGGCATATCTAACCATATTGTGTCCGTTGATGATCCATCTCACTACTTCACAAACATCCCCTTTAATGGTATTTCACATAGAATGGTAGAATTTACTATTAAACCCATCCGACCTAGGGGCCTTGGATGGGTTTATGGAGAAGATAGCCTTCCTGATCTCTTCATCATCAGCATACCTGCATAGAGCCATATTCATATCAGAATTGATTTTGCCATTAGGTAGTAACTCTTCAAAGTCATGGTTGATCGTGTCCCTTTTATTGTACAAGTTGGTGAAGTCAGTGACAACATTGAAAGCAATGTCCTCTCTATCATTAAGGACCCTCCCCTATTCATTAATAACTTCGTGTATGGTTTCTTTCAGCTCCTTTTTTCTCACTGTTGTGTGATAGGTTCTTGTGTTCCTAGCATCATATTTGATCCATATCATACAACTTCTTTTCCAATAATACACCTTCTCTGCCTTTTTTAGTTTCAGCAGTATGTCCTCATCCTTCTCTTTGATCATGGTCTCCTTATCAAGTGGATTATTGTGACTATCAGTGGTTGCTTTATCATACTCCTCTTTAGTAGCTGTTAAGAAAACTGCTAAAATTCATCTTTTATTTGCTCCATTTCTTTATCTTAAGCTTTGGGTGCTGAAGTTTATTTATGGTTCTTAATAAAGGATTTCCATCAACTTGGATACTCCAACTTTCCTCTACTACCTCTTTATAACCTATCCACTCAGTCCACCAATTGGAGAACCTAAAAGGTATGGGGATATTTGGCTTAGTAACCAAGCTCATTAACATCATGACGTGGTCACTAAGAGTGTCGGCTTTGAGCTTTAATACTGAATATGTAAACACTTTAAGCCAAGCCTCATTAACAAGGCATTTATCAATGTCACTAGCAATTCTTCTGGTTCCCTATTGCTTATTGGACCAGGTGGTTCTTCCACCTAGTTTTTTTAGCTCAATGAGATCAGTAGCTTCAATTATTTCGTTAAATGCCTCAAGGACTCTATCAGGGATCCCCTACGCTCCTTTCTTCTCATCAGATATTCTAACATTCTTAAAGTCCCCAATAGTCGGTCACGGTACTTCACCCTGTGTGGTTTTTTTATCTCCTACCACATTCTCCTTCTATCTACCTCCAATTGTTCACCATAAATAGCTGATAGAATGAAGGAGAAACCCCCAGTGTTGCAGTAAGAGACAGTAATGACTTGGTCCGACATAGTGATGGTGTCTACATACCATACATCTGGGTTCCACCCAACGACTATTCTACCATTGCCTCTCTTGTCTAGGTTGGACATCGCCTGCCATCCTATAGGGAGCATGGTAGCCATTCTTTCCCTCATAGTTCTCCTTATTCTTATTTCTAAAGCAATGACCTGGGTCACCTTCTTATTGATAATGACTCTTTGTAGCTCTTTTTGGCTTCCCGCCAATGAGGCTCCTCGTACATTCTAGGCGAGGATCGACATTTAAGCTTTTTTCCCACCACCTCCTCCCCCACAGTGGGTGTTATGCTTCATCTTCTTGGTCGAGCTCCTAGTTTTCCTAGGACTTCTACTTTTGTTTCTCATCTCCACCGCAAGTACTTCTTCTTCATTTTGGTTTAGAACTGCAAACATGTTGTAGTCCTCTATCTCTACAGTGGTAGAGTCAGGAACAGTCGTAGTTATAATGATATCGGTGTCCTCCTCTACCTCCCCTCATATGAGATTAGGAGGTATTTCATCTTCTTCATTTTTAGTAGTCTGTTTGTATAAATGCCTAGCTGGATCAACATCATCAACATTCACAACTTCATCAACTGGAGGAGGGGTTGTCATGGCCACCACAATAGCCGTAGTCTCCTTCTCCCTCCTTGCTTAGGGTCACTTGGATTTAGAAGTTCTTTTCTTTCTACCACGAGTTGGCTGTGGAACAATGGGGGAAGCTCGGCAGCAACCAGTAGCCCTTTCACCAGGGCAACTCCCCTTCTCATGGCCAAACACTCTACATGTAGATCAGTGATCGAGCAAGGCTTCATACCGGAGTCTAGCCTCGATGTCAAAGCAAGCTCCAGCAAGCATCGCCATGCCCTCAACAACGCGCCACAACAGCAACACGGCTGCACAAGGCAGCTGCAATGGCGGGTAAACCCTGCCAACCCTGGCCATCTTGGCCGGATGTTTAGGGTGCTGAGGGTGCACCCAGCCATGGTGGAGGTGGGGCGCAGGAGAGCATGGAGTTTCATGCCTTGGAGGGGGTGGAGCAGCCATGCAAAGAGCCGTCCATGGCGGCCTTGCGGCTGTACGAAGGTTGAAGACGAGCTAAGGGTATGTTGGACGGTTCTACCCCTCTGGGGTATAAAGCAGCAACGACTTAAGTGAGGGGCAAAATCGTAATCTGGTTATATTTCTTGATCGCTACGTGCATGGAGATAGAGGTGACGTGGCGCGACCTGATTGGCCAAGTAAGTAAAATCTTGCTAAAATCGTAATTTATTCTAGGAAACTCGGATTAAAGCAAGTCTTATATGAAAATTGATCCTCAGAATGAGAGGAATGCAAATAAATTATGTTTGAAGCCTAATTCTGCTTGAAACTCAAAAAGTATAGGGTTTTACATCTTTTGATGCATTAATTGATAGAAAACCCCTAGAATGATGTAAAAACAAACATGATGAATATTTTATATGTTTTTGATCAATCTTAACTTGTTATGAATAAAAGGAATGATAAAATCATAACAAGATGATTAGTATGTTGGTTTTAGGGTTTTATGATCATGAACATGGTTTAATGGACTAAAAACCATAATTTGAGTAGATATGAGTTTTAGTGGCCATAACATGATACAATTGTAAAATTCTTGATCATAGTTTGGATTAGAGAATCCTTAATAAAGATAATTAAGATGATTAGGTTTTTGTAGGAAACCTTAGAAACCCTAAATTGAATATAAGGGATACATCTTTGAAGACTAATAGGTTAATTTGAAAGATACTAACATGTTGATTAATAATATAGAGTTTTCATCCATTTAGTATAAAAAAATTGGTAGTTTTAGGGTGTAATCCATAAATGAAGAATAATTCTTATGGGAACCCTAATTGGGGTAAAAGAAGAGGAAAACCATGATGTTTCAGATTAAGTAAGTAAATTACTAAATGATGATCCTAAGACAGTTAAGAATATTAAAAGGAGAGAATTTAAAGGTTTTAAGAAGATTTGATGAATTAGGGTTCTTAATAATTAAGAATGGAGGCAAAACCCTAATTCCCAAGGAAACCCTAAAATTAGAATAGAAATCCTAAGAATGATAATGATATTAAATGAATATTAATAAAAGGAAACTGGTATATTTATTTCAGGATTTTGTGCATGATTGGTTGCTTGACTGGGATTTCTATGTTCCGATTAAATTCAGTATCTAAATCTGCAATACAGGTATGTGGTTAATTATGAATAACCTCTTAGTTTTCTGATGGTTTCTCGGATGTTTAATCGCATTGAATGCAACTAAACTGTTGGGATGTTCATATTGCGATTATAAAGTGACTATGACTATCACATAATGTATATGCCTTATAGCTCAGATCTTGGTCCCCTCTGTGTCGTAAAGGATGACCTGGTATATGGCTACCTAGAGGGTAGGTCCATCAGGTCATGAATGACTTAGTATATGGCTGCCTAGAGGGTAGGTCCATCAAGTCACAGTGAGTCAGATATTGGGCTACCTTTGGGTGGTGCCATGCGACTCTACCTTTACAGAGGTACCATATAAATCCTTACAGGGACAACACAGAGTTGTGGATAGGTATGGATTGAGTAGTTTGGCTTAAAACGTAATCTTGATTGTTAAATGATTAATTGCGTGATTATATTGTTCATATAGTTGAACATTATTTGTTTCCCCCACATACCAGCTTCGGCTGACCGACGTTTTGTTTGTCGGCGTTTTAGGTACAAGCTAAAAGGACAAATAGTAAATCATCATATTGTGAAATACATGAAGTAAAATACAAGGAGGATTAGTTAGAGTAGAATCCTTAAGTGGATAAAAGTTAGAGATCCAAGTTTTCAAAAGGTATGCAAAAATTTATTTTCTTACAACTTTCAGTATAGTATGTTAAAATTTGATAATTATTCTTGGTTAATTGCAGAACCTTTGATCTAGAAGTCATGGGTGCGGCTTCGACCTCTCGATCTCCCTTAATTGGGGGTTATCGGGAGGTGGGGTCGTAACAGTAGATGGTTGGCTTATTATATCAGAAGGGTGACAATGAATTGTATGCCCTACATCTGCCATGGTCGACAAAACTTTGATTGAGAAGACCCTTAGTTGACAAATATTCTCTATGGAGAAAAGTTTGTCATAAATATAGTATTTAATCATCAAAAAAATTCCTGGCTTGATAATATCAGTTCCATACGTGACATTTATCTTATTTTACATTAACCATCATGGTCTCTACTTGGGCACCAAAAACCTTCTCAAAATTTTAGGTAGGGTAGTTGACAGTGGTTGCTCCAATAATATGACTAGAGATAAAAATGCTTTTGATTCACTCTAAAAAAAGGGAGGATCAGTCATATTTGGAGAGAGCAACAAAGGCACCATCATTGTATTAGGTAATATCATAACTAATGTCACAATTAAGATTGCGCTATTAGTAGATGGTTTGCACCATAAATTGATAAGTGTTATACAATTATGTGACAATGGTTATGATGTGCTTTTTAATAAAACTTGATGCAAATTTCTTTAAGAAGATACAAATAATATAGTATATAAAGGAAAAAGAGTAGGAAATCTATATGTTCTTAGGCATAACTCTATGAAATCAATTGTTGGTAAATGTCTCATTGCAAATCAAAATACTCAAAATCTATGGCATAGAAGATTATGACATGCAAGTACTCATGTTTTTTGAAAAGATAATTAAACATCATCTAGATCATGGTTTGCCAAAAATTTCTTTTGATAATCTCAAAAATTGTGAACCTTGAACATTAGCCAAATATTTTAAAAAAAATCAAGGTTTAGTACATCTAGATCTCTTAAACTCATACATATGTATATGGTTGGACCTTTGAGAACACAATCTATAGGCAGAAGGAAATAATTCTTTGTAACAGTTGATGGAAACATTAAATTATTTGAGTGCATTTTATTTCTATCAAAGATGATACTATCGAACTATTTATTCAATTTTTCTCAAAAATTGCAAATCAACTTAAAAATAAAGTTTGCATCATTAGGAGTGACCACAGGGGAGAATTTGAAAACCTTTCTTTTGAAGATTTTTTCTCAATTAAAGGTGATACTAGCAATTTTTTTACTGCACACACTTCACAACAAAATGGTTTGGTTTAAAGGAAAAATCACTCTTTGCAAGAAATGGCTAGAACCATGTTATTAGAACATTACATAACCAAATTTTTTTTGGATTTACACCATATGTTATGTTCAAAATAGAATCTCACTTCATCCAAAACTTAAAAAGACTCCTTATGAAATACTCTTTCTAAAGAAACCAAGAGTGGATTACTTTCACACCTTTGAAACTCCATGCTATATTTTAAACACCAAAGATGATAGAGATCAATCTAATCATACATCACAAAAAGGGTTCTTCTTAGGTTACTCAACATCAAGTAAGGTTATAGTATTTTTAATTCTATCTCTATGAAAGTAGAAGAATCAATTTATGTAACGTTACATGATAATAAAACAAACAATGAAATAGAAAATGGTCTTCCACCATTAATTTAAGACATAACCATATTACATGAAGTAGATAATAATGTAAAAAATGAACAAAGTCAAAATGAAGAAACACATTCACCCATTCTAAGATTTAATGAAAGAGCATCGACAATATCTAATGAGTGGTGATCCTTTTGATAAAATAAAAACTAGATCTTCTTGTAGAGATGTATCTAACACTTCTTTTAGATAATTGAACCTAAAAATGCTGATGAAGATCTTAAAGATAACTATTGCATAATTTCTATGCAAGAAAAACTAAAGAAATACACTAAGAATGATGTATTGGATTTGGTAACTAGACTTAAAGATAAAACTATTATTGGAACAAAATGGGTATTTTGTAACAAGTTAAATGAAGTCGAAAAAGTTGTTATGAATAAATCTAGATTGGATGATCAAGGTACAATCAACAAAAAGGAATTTACTTTGATGAAACCTATGCTCCAATAGTTAGACTTGAATCAATGTGAATGTTATTAGCTCTAGTTGCACATAAAAACATCAAACTCTTTCAAATGGATTTTTGAAGTGCATTTTTAAATGGAATAAAACAAGAAGAAGTTAATGTTTCCTAACCTCCCAGTTTTGGAGATCTAAACACGCTAATCATTTTTATAAATTAAAGAAAACACTACATGTGTTATAACAAGCCCCTATAAGTTGGTATGAACGTCTAAAAAATTATCATTTTGAAAATGATTTATCTATGGGCAAATCAAATCAAAATTGTTTATCGAAAAATATGAACCGAATATCTCATAATTCTAATATATTTTATGATATTATGTTTGGTTCCCCAAATGAATCACTTTGCACACAATTTAGTGATATTATGCAAAACAATTTGAATTGAGTCTCGCGGGTGAGTTAACATTTTTCTTGGGTTTTCAAATTAAACAAACTCCTTGTGGTATTTTTGTCAACCAAGGAAAATATACAAAATAACTATTGAAATAATTTAATATGGAAAGTTGCAAGCATCCCTATACTCCAATGTGGTAGCTCTAATAAAATTGATAAAGATGAGGCAGGTGAACCCATAGACAACTCCCTATATAGAGGTATGATTCGAAGCTTACTATATTTTACTACATCTAGAGAAGATATTATCTTTGTATTTGGTTTATGTGCTCATTTTTAATCCAATCCTATGCATTATAACTTAGTTTTTGTCAAAAATAGTAAGATATTTAGCTGGTACTATTCACTATGGGTATTTAGTAGCTATGAGATCAAGCTTTTGGCCTTAAGACTTATACTGATGTCGACTATGCAGGTTGCTACATTGATGGAAAAAGTACTAGTGGTGGTTGTTTCTTGCTTGGAAAATCACTCATATCTTTGTTTAGTAAGAAATAAAATATCATTGCTTTATATACCATTGAAGCAGAATGTATTACAGCTGGTTCATGATGTTGAGAAGTGTTATGGTCTTAAATGATTATGGATTTTTGTTATCTTTAACTCTAATTTTCTATGATACACAAGTGCCATCAATTTATCTCATAATCCTATTTTATGAAGTCATGCTAAACATGTTGAAGTTCGTCATCATTTTCTTCATGATCATATTGGTAAAAATAACATATGTCTCTGTCATGTTGATATTGAAAATAAATTAGCTTACATTAATACAAAATCCCTTGCTTTGGAACAAAATAGAGTAATGAGGGACAATTAAACATATTTTGTCTAGATGTTTCCTTTTGAGCAACAAATATATGTAATAGTTTGATCTTATCAATGAATTGAGCTTGGTTAGGTGCTTGTTCATGACTATACTATTATGTCTAAACATGATATTTTCTTAAGCATCATATTAATGGGAAGTATTCAACTAAGGGGGAGTGTTCTTTTACCTATGAGATGACATAGGAGGATATACAATTTAAAAGCAAAACTTAATTCCTTGAGTTTTTATGATTTCAGATTGAGTTTTTGGGTTGAGAGACAGAATGCCATACATTAACTGTTGCACTTTACTTTAAGTATTGGATGATATATTTACTATCTCTGTAATAAATGTTCACACATTTTTTTGACACTGAAGGAAAAGCTCACCAAGGCATGAATATTTCATTTGATGTTTTTTCTTATAGAAATGCTTGTCATCTTCAAAAAGAGGAATATTATTGGCTAAATTGGACGTTACCTCATCTCTTCTTTTGATGATGAGAAACATTTCTTAATTGTGGACTTAACATGTTGTCTAAGTGTTTTAGGAACCAAGCACATATTACGAAAGATTAATTAAGATCGGAGCATCAAATGCTTGAATTGTTGTTTATACATACTTATTTTTAGTACACATGTACAAGTATTTAGAACTCATGTAAAATCAAGCTATGAACCAGACCCACCTATCCCAAACCTATTCATATGTAAAAACTAAGTGCCTAGGATAGGTAGTTAACATTAGAAAAATCATTTTTCACTCTATTTACATGGAATTTTCTCAATCGAGAAACTTCTCAAACGAGTACCCTTGGTTGAAGAAATTATCAGACGAGAGTCCCCTCAGTCGAGGATCTAGAGAACTATCATAATTTTTACAATACAATTACCTCAGAGTTATTCTTGGTCAAAATCTTTGTCGACCACAACACATCTGATCGTAGTTTGTTTTACTACAAATAGACCAGTAAACTAATTGACCAATGTAGTTAGACTGACATATAGCTCTTAGAAGCTTTATGTGCACTTAGGTCAATCTCATTCACAAATCTTCTTGAATAAGACAGATCCGGTCAAAATTTTTCTTGACCGATAATGGATCTAGAATGGTAATTTTGTTAGCAACTAAATTAGTCGTTGCAACTCCATTTACCCAATCATAAAGGTTATTTCTCAACCTAGAACACTCTAGACACTCCCCAAAGTTTCCCTAGATACTTGTAAACCATTCATATTCATAATAGTGGTCTTTGGACACCAAAATCACAATTTTCACACTTGATCATACTTTTTTTGATCAAATTGAGCTAAATCATCTTACTTACAATCTTCTAGAGCTAGTATTTGATGTCCTATCCATATCTTCCCAGCACCACCACACACCATTGACATATCCACTATGGTCTTGTCCATAAGATTGATCTAGGGCAATTCTAAGATAAATTGGGGTACTCACTTTTCCAATCCCCATTCTTTCTTTTTCTATTGTGGTTGTACTGCTCCAAGGAGAGGAGGTTGTCTAGGATCTCTTAGGAGAAGGAGTCTTCTCATAGGTGCTCTTCCATTTCCATCAAAGAATAGGAGGTGATTTAATGCTCTTCCAAGTTTGTGAAAGAAGAGGTGTTTGATGCTTTTCTATTTCTGTGAAAAAATAGATTAAGCAAGTGCTCTTTCATGGTCCTTAAAGAAGGGGGTAAAATTGCAATAGTTGTATTTTGTAATTTGTCCTAACAGAAAAATATTAAAGTCGATTGTTGCAAATCTTAGTTGAAAACAACTAGGTAGTGTACTGACGTCTTAGACGAAACCACTCTAAATCTTGTCTTTTTTGGTTTCTTATTTCTTTTGACCCAAGCATATTTTATTTGATTAAAATTATTATAAAGCTCTTTTCACCACCCTTTAGATCTTTCAATAAGCACCTATCATTAGGAGATATCTAATGATAACACAACCTTCCTTGTTGATGAACCTATAGAGGACATAGTCAACCCAAAATATATTATTATAGTACACCAGAAATTCCAAATTATGGATGAGAGTGGAAAAATTCAATCATCAACATAGGCTTACTCCCTCATCTTATGAATGTAGGTGTGTCCCTACAACCAATACTAAAATAACCAAAAATTGGTCTCCTCCATCAATATATTGAGGTATTTGCCAAAAGATACAGAGGCATGCTAGGGCTTGATGAGTTATTCATTGTATATCAACTCCACAGGACACTGATGTGTTGTTTATAGTGCGCAAAATGCAAGTGAACATATTTTAGTAATAACAGACCTGTGAGGCCCGAGTCGAACACAGGGAAGTGTTTCTCTAGAAACTACTACTAACTACAAATCGATCAGCTAAGCCGATGATGGTTGTTTGAGTTGGGTGGAATTACTAAATTATTACTAAAGCAAACAAATTAAATGAATTGAGTAAATAAGAAAGAGAATGTGTTCCTTAGGATGATGGTTTCACCATATTTATCACTTATAGTCTATCCTACACACTAATACCTATTATCTCAATTCCTAGATAGGAAGCCTGTAGAAAGAATTGCATGCTTCTACAATGTAATCCACTACCTATACTAATGCCAATCCCACTCCCGCAGTTATTGGTTTGATTATTTAGGTGTTTTACATCAATACTCTGGGTTTCTCCCCTCGTCTATTTGCTACTTTCCCAAAGGGTACAATAAATGGGTAATTCTATGTTTTCCAACCCTTAATCCCTCTCTCGAGATGATTAAGTGTCTATTAATCCATTCATGGTGATAAAGAATAAATAGAACAAGAAACATCAATAGAATTATATACAGTAATAGAGATAAATTAATATTAATGCATAGAAATCAACTGCAATGTATATCCAGGCTACTCCCGGGTCCTAAAGAACAAAGGTTTTTAGCCTCGCATGGTTTTCATTACGAAACACACAAAAGGGAAGAAGAAAAATGTGGGGAACATAGTAAAAACTAAGGTAACCCATGGATCCTTGGCTCTCTGGATGATCTCCTCCGTAGTATGTGTGGTCTGCTGCCTTTAAGCAGTAGAAACGTCCTCCGTAGGTGCTCAGATCACTCTCGGTGAAGCTTTTAGCCCTCCATCCATACCTTCTTTCTCTCTGGTCATTGTACAATGAAAGTGGCTCACTCCCTAGGTCTGGCCTTCGTCCCCATAAGTGATAGGCATGACTTATCGTCCAAAATTTTGTCCATCATTGGATTAGAAGAAAATCTATGACTGGACTAATCGGGCAGACTCAGTGGTATAGACTTGATGTTTTGGTGGTATTGAGTCTCTTAAGTTAGGTCGAGCGATCCCGATCCCATTGATACCATCGACAATGTTTCGGTGGCATCAACTTCTTGTGAAATCCAGCCGCCTTTCTGACATCAACTAGGTGGTACCGACTTTTTAGGTCGGAAGCACCAAGTTTTCTTGATTCAAGCCGGGCTCTCTGATGGTATCTCAGTGGCACTGACTTTTTGGGTCGGTAGCATCGATATCTGGGTTGTTTTCGGGTGGCTCTCTGAGGTTAAGTCGATGCCACTGACTTTAGCTGTGTCGATCTGCCTTTGAAAACACATAAAGCATCATAAGTGCTCGAAATGCATAAAATGCTAGTAAAAAATGATTGAAATCATATTATTTGATGCTAACAAGGAAATATAGGCTAGCTATGACATTCCATGCATAATAAGTCATACAAATGTCCAAACTACACCTGAAAACAAAGGAAAATGAGCCTAAAGTGGCTAAAATCACATCCTCGAGAAACACACTCTCGGATCTATTTGATAAAAATCAGCAAAAGGACAAAGCACATACATTCTTTTCTTAAACAACCCACCTAGCAATCCCTAAACCGACCTTCATTGACCACTAAAACACTACTCTAAAGTGACCAAAAACTAAAATAAGAGATGTCCACCCTCAATCAATGACACTATCAAGTAAGAAGTTAACATCATAATTATCCAGGCATTTGCTTGATGTATTGCTTGATTCCCTACACTAAATTGTTCTTTCCTAACTACTAGCTATCGGGAAGAAGATCTTCATGTAAACATGAATGAGGAGATAAATCGTGAAGAGTTGCCTACCAGTAAGAGAAATTAATGGTGAAAATAGGTGGCAATGGAAAAATTCAAGAGTACATCCAACCTATTTATGCACAAGAATGTAGTGAATGAACCTAATGCCTAATTTTCTTTTTCATGAGATGATGCATGTAGAACAAGATAAGATTTTTTTTCTTTCTTCAACTTGGGAAGTTGCACATGTGGATTACACTCTTCTTCATAAAAGAATGCAGGATATACTTCATTTCTTTTATAAAAAAATTCAAATCTCTTTTCAGCAAGTCTCACATTGTGCTTCTCGCTTTCTTCCCAACTTGCTTTTGATTTATTTTTTTCATTTCATTTTTTCTTCTTCTACATCTCATCTTCTTAATTTCAAGTGTAAGAATCCACATGGAAAAAGAGAAAATGCATGTAATGGTGGAATGAATACACTATATGAATTGTGTTGTGCAAGCTAAAATGGTATGCAAGACTATTAATGACTACGAGTGTAAAACCTTTTTTTTTTCTTTGTGCAGCTAAACTACCTTATATGCTATGCAATGCAATAAAAGAAAAATAGTTTGAATCTCTCAAGAATTTTGAAGTAGTGAGCCAAATGAATGAATGGAAAAGATAGAATCACACAACTAAGGGACAACACCTTTCATTACATTATGATGTGTCCCTCTTAAATGACATGTGCTCAGGGTGATCCAAGGGATTATTTCTCATATATTCATTTAAGATCTCATTATGGTTTGGTCAGTTTAGGCTCAACATCTTCATTGTCTACATTTCATTATTGAAAAAGATTTTCTTTTATGTATTATGTCCTAAAGCTGACTAATTCAAACACTTCCTCAGAAGGTGTTGCAGAAGGATGTTGCAACTGAAACTTTTTAAAAACATGAATCTCAGTTTCATTTAACACCAGAGAGTACAAGCATTCAAGATTGAAACCATGCAAATTTTTAACTCCAGAATTATACTGGATAGATGTGGATCCTACTTACATAACTACAAGTAAGGCAAGCAAACTAACTAAAATAGCAAAACAAAATGGAAATAAAAATAGAAACTAAGATAAAACTAGGATAGAATGTTGTTCCAACACCCCCCAAGTTTGAATATGACTATGTACGCATAGTCAATACTCTGACCCAAGAGGTGGAATAGTGGTACCATTGATCAAAATGGTGGAGGTGGCATGTTTGGGTCATGGGGAGGGAACGTCCTCTGAAATGTTAGATCAGATGGAGGCATCAATGGTGGTTGTGAATACTCTCCAATGTAGCCAGAGTTCCAATAGTTGTCATAAAACAGTTGTTGGTACTGCTCAATCCTCTACAGATGTGTCTGAACGTTCTCCTAGTTGGCTAGGAGAAGGCATTCATTCTCAAAGATGGCATGTTGTTTCTCGTATACCTGACCTTAAGTCTCCCGCACACCGACTAGGTCCTCCTGATACTATTACTGTCGAGTCTGTATCATCTACAACATCCCGTACATGCCTTGTATGTTGTACAGGTCAGTCTCCTCCTGAGAAGGGGGTGGGGATGAGGATGTCGGGGCTGCATAAGTGTGGGCCCGCTTACACGAGACTGGTCTCTGTGTGATGGGGATGGTGGGCTCCACCTCCTCATCCTCATCGTCGTTGGTGTTGTCATCCCCACCTCCCTGTTGTGCTCTCACTGGGTCTTCTTCCTCACCTTCTTTGAGTGGCCACATGTGGTGCTCCACCCCACAAAGGTTGGATACAAGGTTAGGGAGGGTGCGCTCCCTAAAAACACCTCCCTGGTTGCAATGTGCATAGATGAGATTGCCATTTCTCTGTAGTAAATGCACCTTGCAGAAGTGCAGGAGGTCCAACTTGGATATTTCCTCTAAAGACTCAAGCATGGACAAATCCAAGTTTAGATGAAGTGCAATGGGGGTGATAAGGCCCTCAAATAGAACCGGACCCTTCCTCTTCACGTTATGTGTCACAGATAACATGTGAAGCAACATAAATGACCCAAAATTCACCGTCTCCCCGCTCAATAGATGATCAAGGAAATAAAGATCAACCTGTTGGACTTTACCTTATGCTTGACCTAACCAGGCAAAGATGGTGTTGACGTATAACTAGTGTAGTATCTGAGAAAATAGGTGTTCAATGTCAGAAACTGAACTGATGTGCTAGTTGATATGGTTACGAACCAACACCTATGTTAGCTGCTCCCATGCTAGATCATAGTTGAAATCGGATGGTGTGGAGCGTTCTAGTACTTGAGGCCAGCCGAAGATATTGTTGAAAGCACACAGTGTGAGGGAATAAGTGGTGTTGAAAAGACAAAATTTGACCCTGCCTTCTCTCCACTCTCCACCTACCATCTTCTTGGGGGTGAAAATAAAGTCTAGAGATGCCAAGAATTCTAGGATAAGAGCTGGATAAGTCTGCCAGTCACCGAAGAAAGGATTGTCTCCCTCCAGTTCCTGCTGTTGACACACCCAACGCATGTTGTCCATTAAGCCATTCATCTCAAGTAGATTGCGATCACCATATCACATTGGTATCACCTACCTAGTCTGGAGTTCCTCGTACGTCCTCTTGGTTTCTACATTCTAGTGTTGGATGCAAGCTGGTCTGGGAGCCATGGTGAAGAATAAGAGTGAGGATAGGATAATAAAGCTTGAAGAAGTCTGATGGAACTTGTGGTAACTGTTCTCTGGAAGATACGAGAGGTGGATGCCTAAGGTTTTGAATGAAAGTGACTCCACTTCCTCCCTTCTTATAGCTATTCATGATGCTATCAGTACTACCGACAAAAGATTCATTGGTACTGAGTTGCAGAGCACAATTAGTGGTTGGTGCTTGTAACACTTACAATTAGCTAACGTGATGTGCGTGGATCGCCTTCGTCGATGGTACCGAAGACCCCGTCAGTAGTACTGACTTATGTTGTGGATCAGTGCTACCGACTACTCGATGAAGTGCATCTGAGATGTTCGATTGAGACCACTTGGATTGCTGATGTGGTGAGTCAGTAGTACGAACTTTCTTATTCAGTGCTATTGAGATTTTTTTGCATTTATGTCGGTGCTCGTGAAAAATGGACTCGGTGTTCTGAGCCTGGGAGTTCCTAGATGTCGGTAGCATCGATGGGAACTATCTCTAGTGTCAAGTCCTTATCCGTTAAACTATGTTGCATCTCCAGAGACTCGATGGTACTGACATTCTTGGTCGGTGCCACCGAGTTGGCATTGTCCGTTTGCAAAAAAAAACTAACCTTGTCTCAGTACCACCGACTGATTGACTCAGTGGTACCGACATGCTTTATCTTGCACACTTCAAACAGAACGGATCAAGGTACCTTTTTTACTAAAAAAATCAAAAAGAAAGTACATCTAAACATGAAAATTAAATATAAGAGATGTGATAAATATTGGGTTGCCTCCCAACAAGCGCCATTATTTAAAGTCCTAGACTAGATGGTCCTTAGATCATAAAATGAAGGAATGGTGCAAAGTTGCACCTCCTCTAACTTTGGCTCTATCTCCCCTCCAAAATAATGTCCGAGTCTTTGGCCATTAACAAGGAATGACCTATTCCCATCTATAATGGTCACAACACCATGGGGGTGAACTTTCTCAATAACCAACGGTCCACTCCACTTGGACCTCAGCTTCCCTAGATGCAGTCTAAGCCTAGAATTAAAGAGGAGGACCTTCTGCCTAGGAAGAAACACCCAATTAAGAATGTGTCTATCATGAATTTTCTTTGTCCTTTCCTTATATATCAAAGATCTTTCATAAGAATTCATCCTTATCTCATCTAATTCCTTTAATTATAGAATTCTCTTCTTACCTACTTCATCTAAATTGAAGTTCAGTTTCTTCATAGCCCATCTAGCTTTATGTTCTAATTCTACAAGTAAAAGGCATGCATGACCATAGATCAGCCTAAAAGGTGTGATACCTATTGGAGATTTATAAGTTGTTCTATAGGCCTAGAGTGCATCATTAAGCATGTAACTCCAATTTGTTCTATTGGTTGAGATTGTTCTCTCTAAGATATACTTAACTTCCCTATTTGAAACCTCAACCTGACCTTGGGTTTGTGGGTGATTTGGGGTACCCACATGGTGTTTCACCCCATACTTGCTCAAGAGAGCTCCAAACTTCCTATTAGTGAAGTGTGAGCCACCGTCACTGATGATTAGGTGAGGGACACCAAACCTGCAAAAAATGTAATCCTTTACAAATTTGCACACCACTTGTGCATCGTTGGTGCACGTTGGAACTACTTCCACATACTTAAACACATAGTCAACTATAATAAGAATGTACAAGTATGAATTGGATGGCACAAACAGACCCATAAAGTTGATACCCCAAAGATCAAAACCTTCAACCTCCTAAAATACATTAAGGGGCATCTCATGTCTCTTTGAAATTGTACCTGCAAATTGACAAGTGTCATAACGATGAACATAATTATGTGCATCTTTAAACAAAGTGGGCTAATAGAACCCACTCTCTAGGACTTTGGCTTCCATCCTAGAGCTAGCATGGTGCCCACCTATGGTAAACAGTTACAACATGATAGAATGCTCTCTACTTCATACTTGGGAACACACCTTCTGAACATACCATCCCTGCATTGCTTGAGAAGAATTGGGTCATCCCAGATATAAAATCATAAAGAATGAAAAAGCTATTTTTTCTCCTGGTAACCCCAATCTGCAGGTATCTCCTTACAAGCCAAGTAATTCACTATATCTGCAAACCATGGGTCATTAGATTGAACAAAAAACAATTTTACATCTAGAAACTCCTCAATAATGGGGATAACTTTATCCCTCTCATCCGGCCTCTCTAACCTAGAAAGATGTTTAGCCACTATATTTTTCCACACCCGCTTTGTCTTTAATCTCAATATCAAACTCCTATAACAAAAGAATCCACTGAATAAGTCTAGGTTTTTCATCCTTCGTTTGCTACATATACTTGATAGCGGTGTTGTCTGTGAAGACTATCACCTTAGACCCTAATAGGTATTGTTAGAATTTTTCAAAGGCAAACACTATTGACAATAACTGCTTTTTTGTAGTGGTGTAGTTCATTTGTGCATCATTTAAAGTTTTAGACGCATAATAGATAACAATTGGAATTTTATCACGGCTTTGACCCAACACCATTCCCACTGTAAAATTTGATGTGTCACACATCAGTTCAAATGGGAGGCTCCAATCTTGAGCCTACACAATCAACACAGAAATAATTTTTTCTTTAAGTGTTTCAAAAGCTTTTAAACATCTTTCATCAAAAACAAAATCAGTGTCTTTTTCTAAAAGCTCAAACAATGGCTTGGAAATTTTTGAAAAGTCTTTTATGAATTGGTGATAAAATCCCGCATGACATAAGAAACTCCTAACTCCTTTCACCAATGTCGGTGGACGTAGTGAGGAAATATCCTCAATCTGGACTGGATGAAATTCCATGTACTTATTGGACACCTTGTGTTTAAGAACTATTACTTCTCTCACCATCATGTGAAACTTTTCCAAGTTAAGAACTAGGTGAGTGTCCTCACATCTTTGTAACACCCTGTCTAAATAATGCAAATAGTCATTGAACGACTCCCCATAAACTAAAAAGTCATCCATGAAAACCTCAAGGCACCGCTCCACCATATCAGAAAAAATGGTGAGCATACACCTTTGAAACGTGGCAGGAGTGTTACATAAATCTAATGGCATTCGGCGATAAGAAAATGTTCCATAAGGATAGTTGAAAGTGGATTTCTCTTGATCCTTAGGATCTATAGAAATTTGATTGTTGCCAGAATACCTATTCAGAAAACAAAAGTGCAATCGACCTGATAAGCGTTCCAAGATTTGGTCAATAAAGGGTACGGGAAAATGGTCCTTCAAAATGGCTACATTCAACATGTGGTAGTCAATACAAACATGCCACCCTATCACAAGTCCAGTGGAAATATGTTCATTGGTCGCACTTGTGGTAATTATAATCCCCCTTTCTTTGGAACTACCTGTGTAGGACTCACCCACATAGAATCATATATTGCATAAATTATACTTGCGGATAAGAGCTTGATGACCTCCTTCCTGATCACCTCAGTCATGATCAGGTTGATATGTCGCTGAGGCTGAACAATTGCCTTTGCTCCCTCTTCAAGATGAATCTTATGTTGGCATAAGGCTGGCGATATTCCTTTTATATCTACTATAAACCAACTGAATGCAGCTCGGTGGTTCTTCAATATTGTGAGAAGCTACCTCTCCTCCTCATTACTAAGAGATGATTAGATGATCACATGTAGATTTTCTTCTATAGCAAGAAACACATACTTTAAATATGGAGGTAGAGGATTTAGTTCCAAGTCTAGTGGGTTCAAAAGAGACGAGACCAAAGGAGGGGGTGATGGTCCTAGATATACAAAGCACCTTGCATAATAGCAAGGTAATGCATTTAATAGATAAACACACTCCTCTAGACAATTGTTACATAAGCTATCGTCCACTCTATTAGTCAAGAAGGCTTCTAAAGGTAACAGAGGAGATGACCATATCACATAATCAACATTTATTTCTTCCTTTGCAGCTTGGTCATAGTCCTCCCCGTCATCTCATGGTTAACACATAGTTTGAGTCAAAGAAAGTATCTTCGTGTTCTCTAAGATGTCAACAACAAGAGTACCTTTGTCTACTCTTGTCATTACATTTGCCATATCCAAGAATGGCTTCCCCAGAAACAAAGAAATTTTATTGTCTACCTACTGAAGCATGTTGCATTGTGCCTTATGTCCCCTTGCTTGGGAATGCTCCGACATCTTTATTTCAAATCTATCATCTTGGATTCCCATGGCGAGACATCCCCTACCCATTTCAAGTATCATGTTTGTAGTAACTTGGAATGGTCTCCCTAGTAGGAGTCTGTTACTATGGTTGTCTTTCATCTCCATAACCACAAAATCTATAAGAAAGTTGAACTTGTCTACCTTTACATGAACATCTTCACAAATTCCATATGGCTTCAATATAGAGTTGTCTTCCTACTAGATTGTCATGCTCCTCCTTCTGGTTTCTTTGAGTCCAATCTTCTTGAAAGTAAATAGGGGCATTAGATTGATACTTTCCCCTGAATCACACAAATCTTCTCCAAATTTTGTCTTCCCAATAAAGCATGTAATATTAAAACAACCAAGATCCTATCTTTTGGGTCACAGTGTGCCTAAAATAAAAGCACTGATTTGTTCTTTAAGCACCACCAAATCAGAATCTGGGATCTTCCTCTTCTTAGAATTGATATCTTTCAAGAACTTCCTGTAGGATGGTATTTGTTCAATTGCATAAATCAAAGGTATGTTCACTGATAGTTTCCGAAAGTTGTCTAAAAACTTCTTGAACTGCATATCCATCTTTATAGCCTTCAAACTATTTGGAAATGGCACCGGAATCATAGGTTCCCTCTGGTGAGGAGGAATGAATGTATGCTCAAGTCTTATTGCCTCCATCAGCTTATTCCTCGATGGTTTTTTCTCGGTCTGTAGTGTCTACTTATTTTCTTTTCACTGGCTTAGCTTTAGTGTATGCATCTTCTATCACTGCATTCTGTGATGCTTCATTCAATATCTTTCTACCAATTTGGAGTAGGACCACTTTCACCTATTTGTTTCCGGTTGGTACATTGGTGTTTGCCAAAAAACCCTACTGCATTGGCTGCTTCAAAGCATTCACATCTGTTGCAATCTGGGATATCTATGTTTCGATACTATGAATGTGTGCCCCCTGATTCTTTAAGTCCTTCTACGTCTATGCAATTTACAGCTCATTCTGACTCACCAACTTGCCTAGCATCTGCTCAATCTTATCAATCCTCTGGTGTTTTGATGTGTATTGGGCTTGACCACTGAACTACTGCGGTCTTGGTGGTTGTTGTTGTACTTGAGAAGGATCTTGTTGGAAGTTATTAATGTCCTTCAATGAGAGCTTGGGGTCATTCCTCCATGAATAGTCATTATTCATGTATTGACACTGGAACACATATTTGCACTCCTCTTCCTCTTTTCCATTAGGGCCTCTATCTGGAGCACATAGTGACTTAGCAATGAGATGCAACTTCTCATTCAAGGTAGATATCACTTTATATTCACTAACACTCTTTATTGTGGCTTGTGTCTCTCTGTCTTCTCCCCAGGATTGATTCTTTGACATGTTCTTAAGAATCTCTAAGCAATGAGTGGGCTTATTGTTCAAAATAACCCTACTCTTGCATTATCAAGAGTTGTTCACTCCCCTTCGTGCAAACCACAGTAAATGATCTTTGCCTATCCCTAAAGATCAATGCCATGATGAGGCATTTTACTAAGCATGTTCTGGAATCTCTCCCATGCCTCAGAATACGACTCATCAGCTTACTGTCTGAAGTTTTGAATCTTCTTTACTAGATCATTAGTCTTCTGTGGTGGAAAGTAGCGTTCAAAGAACGCATCAATCATCTGATCCCACGACTCTATAATCTATTCATCAAAATTATTAAACCATGACTTCACCCCATCTGCAAGTGAGGATGAAAATAGCTTGAGGTAGATTGTGCTAGCTGGGATCCTGTCTAATTTTACCATGTCAAAGCTCTCTATGAAATTTTTGATGTGTGTCACCAGATCTTTAGATGGATGACCATGGAACGCTTGGGCCTTGACTAGAGAAATGAGTCTAGGCTCTATCTTATACCTGCCCACATTTATAGCTTGTCTTTTGATGGGCCCTTTTTGGGTTGTAGACAATGAAGCTTTGATTTTCTTCCATATAGTTTTCTCTTGTTGTTCCTCTACTATGTCCCCCATTTCTCTCAGTTCAAGTGCTACTAGTACCTCTATTTCTTCTAATACAGGAGGATTCAGTGAAGGCATTCTGCTGAACATGTCCACAGGTCTACCATGTACTCACTCTCCCTGCAAAAACTCTACTTGCCCAAAACATGGTGAAGATGGTTCACCATATTCTAGAGCTCTGGTTTGCACCATGCACTAGTGTACCTGAAATAAAGAGAATGAATGTCAGTTTCAAAAAATTATTTTTAAATGAAGAGATTATTAGGATTCAGTTTGAATAAATAAAAAAATGACTTAGAGTGGCCGACTATAGCACTCGTAGTGCTGGAAGTTGACACTTCCCTAGAAACGATGCCAAAAATTTGATGTATTGTCTACCATGCACAAAATGCTAGTAAATGTATCGTAGTAATAACGGACCTGTGAGGCCCCAGTAAAAAATGGGGAAGTGTTTCTTCAGAAACTACTACTGACTATGAATCGATCAGCTAAGTCAATGATGGTTGTTTGAGTTGGGTTGAAGTACTAAATTAATAATAAAGCAAACAGATTAAATGAATTGAGTAAATCTGAAAGAGAATGAGTTCCTTAGGATGATGGTTTCACCACAAATATCACTTACAGTCTATCCTACACACTAATACCTATTACCTCAATTCCTAGATAGGAAGCCCATAGCCAGAATTACCTGCTTCCATAGTGTAATTTACTACCTATACTAATGCCAATCCCACTCCCACAGTTATTGGTTTGATTAAGTGCTTTACACAAATACTCTAGGTTTCTCCCCTCGTCTATTTGCCACTTTTTCCAAAGGGTACAATAAACAAGTAATTTTATCTTTTCCAACCCTTAATCCCTCTCCTGAGATGATTAAATGTCAATTAATCCATTCATGGTGATCAAGCATAAATGGAACAAGCAGAATCTATAGAATTATATCATGTAACAGAGATAAATTGATATTAATACATAGAAATCAACTGTAGTGTATATCCAGGATGCTCTTAGGTCCTAAAGAACAAAGGTTTATAGCCTCACATGGTTTTCATGACAAAACACATAGAAGGGGAGATGAAAAATGTGAGGAACATAGTAAAAACTAAGGTAACCCCTGGATACTTGGCTATCCAGACAATATCCTCCAGAGTATGTGCAGTCTGTTGTCTTGCGACTGTAGAAACATCCTCCGTAGGTGCTCAGATCACTCCCAGTGAAGCTTTTGACCCTCCATCCTTCTCTTCTTTCTCTCTAGTCATTGTACAATGAAAATGGCTCGCTCCCAAGGTCTGTCCGCCGTCCCCCTAAGCCATAGGCATGACTTATGATCCAAAATTTTATCCATTGTTAGATTAGAAGCAAATTTGTGGCTGGCCTAATCGGGAAGACTCGGTGGTACTGAATATGTGTCAATGGTAGCAAGTCTCTTAATTTAGGTTGCACGGTACTGATCCCATTGATACCATCGACAATGTTTCGATGGCACTAAATTCATGTGAAATCAAGCCACCTTTCAAACGTCAACGCAGTGGTACCAACTTTCTGTGTTGGTAGCACTGAGGTTTCTTGATTCACGTGGGGTTCTCTGATGGTATCTCGATGGAACAAAGTTCTTGGGTTTGTAGCACTGAGATCTGGGTCATTTTTGGGTGGCTCTCTGTGGTTAAGTCGATGCCAATGACTTTTGTGGTGTCCGTGGTACTTAGTTGTGTCGATCTTCCTTGTACCTGAAAACACATAAAGCATCATAAGTGCTTGAAATGCATAAAATTCTAGTCAAAAAATGATTGAAATCATATGTTTTGACGCAAATAAGGAAATATAGGCTAGCTATGACATTCCATGCATAATAAGTCATATAAATGTCCAAACTGCACCCGAAAACAAAGGAAAATGAGCCTATAAAAGCTGCTACAATCACATGCATCAGACACCATGGATGTCTCCATCAACAAAAAGGCATAATGTTTCATACCAAAATGGAGATAGAAGATATATGAAGATGTATGTAATCAGTATGAGGTAGGATTCATGTTCCCTATGTCATACCCAACATGACTAGAACTTATCACGGATGTGTCTACATGTTCATTGACTATATACCTCAATAAATCAATCTTGAAAGATGAATTATATACATGTTTTTTGACTATAAACCTCACTAAATTTAACTTGAAAGATGAAACTTTCACTACTAGACAATGATGTTCTCATGGACTATACATCTAGATTTAAACTCCTCAGCTCCATGGGTCAATTCATAGCATACTATCAAATTGATATGGTTCCATGAGACATGTAGAAATTCGCCTTCACAATACACTAGAGTACACGTGAGTACAAAATGATGTCAATTGAACTCAAAAACATAGATTCAAGTTAATAGTGATCCATGGTGGCTCTTTTTCCAAAACATTCTTCATAATGAGATCAAATTCTACAAAATGACATGATCACCAAGTAAAAGAAAGAAGATAACCATATAGAATGCTTAGAAAATATGTTTCAATGACTACACCTTTCGACCTCTGACTAAATCTAGAAAAGGTTACCTTCAGTGTTACATCTAATAACTTACTCATCTATGTAGAAAGACAAATTGGTCATTTAGTCACAACTCATACAGACAAAGATATTAAAGGACTACTTTGGAGATTTCAATACATCAACTTATTCTTCACGACCCCTAACATTGACTTGCATAGTGATCTTCAAGTTGTTCTGCAATAATTCCATTTGTAGTTGGAATGGTTAATATCAAGCTATGATAGGAAATCTAACACAATACCTAACCAAGCCATAGATGTACAATGTGTGTATGTATGCATGGAGAGCTAGTCTTATGATGATTATAATGAGGCATAATATAATTGATTTGATAATAATCAAGGAAATTTTCTATATTATGTTTTGCTTAGTTATGAGATAATGATATAACATGATAGATGTCTAAAGAATGGCATTACTCAGTGACATGTGTCTTTAGGTTTAGGACGGGAACAATGAGAACATATATATGATAATAGTACATACATTCTTGTTATGTCCCTAGTTGAATATTATTGTGGAAGAAAAATAGACGATAACAATACATAAAACTAGATCTTGTGTTGATTGATGACAAAGTCTCTTTAGTAATAATCATGGATATCATGTCAAATACATAGGTACTTGTTAGAAAATAATGTATTGGACAGTCCCAACTTGAAAATGATACATGGAACCATTATATGATAGTTAGAATGAACTCTCAAAGTGATAGTGGTGATTTTTTTATTTTACCTAAAGTCACAACACTCATTACACATCATTTGATAAACTTTGACACCATCCAACATGACCTGGAATAAGGGCTGCCTTAAAGGTGTGCTCGGAAATTTTTTTGTGACTCATGGAGATTTACTACAAGTGATGTAGATGAGATTTGTCCCTCCTATTAGAGTTCTATCCACCTTAGGATGAAACCATCAACCATAATCTATGATTGTCACATTAGGGTGTCATCGATCATCGTTCATGTGATACTTAGGAAGGGATCACATCACCATGCAAGGATAGTCTCTGGACTAGCTCTAGGATATGGTATAATATCTTTCACCCTATTTCCTATATAAATTGTTATTGACACAATCCACTAGGAAGGGAATATGAACATAATCTTTTTTGTTTCTACAGCCATCTCTGTACCTGTATTTCGATACATAGAGATCACTAGTTCTAGGTCATCCACTGATCTTGAGGCCCTCAGTCATAGAAGAATCAATGAGAATATGCTTAAAGTTGATTTAACAAAAAATAGCATAAATGTTGAATGGAGATGTAAATATGAAGATGTTGTGAAAATAGAACTTCAAGATAAACCCTACCAAGATATATGCTCACATAGAAAATAGTTGCCCAATGACTACTATTGTGATTTATCTTGGACTTGATCAAAGTAATCTAAAGGAAGCACTATATCCTAACCTCATGGACCTTTATTATCTCACCCAATCAAATATGATATCCATAAGGGATGACATGTACTTCCACCATTTACAACCTAACGATTCATAGATTTAAACCAAAGATGCCATGCCAAAAATTGATTTTCATTTCCCATCGGGTTGGTCACCCAGATCTTGTTGATAACGGTGCATAAGGGAGCACAAATACCCAAGAAATGATTACAAAACCAAAACCTAAATTTAGAATCGATATAAGAAGACACAGGAGCAAAACAAGAAAATAAGAAATTGTAGAAATCTCATACTTTCAAAGTTGTATATCTAATTCAGGAATATGATGTGACAATAAAAGTCAAATAATGAAGAAATACCATGATTGTTTTTCTAAAAAAGGTGAAACGTTCATCCTGTCAACTGGGGCTTGGAAGTTACCACCTCTCAATCTTACACCATCACTTTTACAAGTGGGGTGCCACTTCATGGGTAGAAATAACATGACCCTAGTTGATGAAATTCAACTTTATATTTATTTTAGATTTCAAATTAAGTAAATAGAGTATGTTTTGAGAAAAGATGACCATTGAGGTACTACGGTGATTTAATTCTTAACTTTTTAATGTATTGTTTACTGGAAATTATGGATTCATTATAAGGCCTCGGTTTGAATGATTACCCAACAATCCAACTAATTCCCAGTTGGACTAGTTGAGTGGAAAATAGATCCATGGGTTATATGTTTAGGAAATTAGTAATTCGTACTTAAACATAATACCAATAAGCATATAAAGTGTTAGTAAGTAAAATATAAGATAATGATCCATATTCCAAAAGTTTCTAAAGTAATAAGTTCATTAGATAAATTAATTATCTAGTCCTTACTTGTATTTCAAGTTTTGAGTACCAGATAAACTAAATATGATCTAATACTTGGTCCAACATGAGAATATGATTAATGACGATAAATTTAAATTTTGAGATAATGATATGAACATGTGACCTAGATGGGAAATTTAAGTAAATACATGAAGATCAAGGAAATGGTAATTATTGCATCACCCTAACCAAGATAAGTAAAATATAGAGGTCAATCCTATATTTTTCTATTAATTTTATACTCTTATAGTTCTACAAGATTACTAGAATCTTTCTGATATTTTGAGTAATGGTGTGAGTTTTATTTTGATAAATGGCACACACAATGTTGTTACATCTAAATTTGGAATAAATTGGGATTTGTGGTGTGGTGTAGGATGGAACATCTATTCTTAGCCATTAGATCAAATTTTAGAGGCCCACAGTCATTTTTAATCTAACATTATGAGTCCAATTGAGAGAAAACTCCACCTTGACCACACTTTTCCTCCATCAGCCTTAGTTTCTCCTAGTTTTGATTCATTGGCTTTTAGAGAGAAATTTGAATCCAACAAACTCTAGATTTTCCATAATATTCAAGAGTTGAAATAATGCCCAATGTTGTAGATTACCTAGGAACTAGAACACAACACCTTCAATTTACCTCGAAATGCCATAACTATCTAAAGCTACACTAAGGACTGCTAAGACATCCTCCTTGCAACCCAAACATTAACTATACATGAAAACCCTAAAACCAACCATCTAGCTGACAAGCCTTAAACGTGGGTCCAAAAATGGACACATATCTAGGTCATCAGACTTTAGTAATTTGTAATACCTGAATATTTAAGACTCCTGCAACTAGGACAGGGTCAAATTAGTTTGGGGTCGAACATAGGGACTTGGAAGAATAGCGCTTCAGAACCCAAGTTTTACTTGTCTAAGCACATCGAAAAGTCGAAGGATAAGGGTTTGTTGAAATAAAAGAATCACAAAGAATAAAATGAAAACCTATCTCCAAGGGGAGTTACCAGAAGGATTAAAGTCTTGGGTTTAGCAATTTTTATGGTGGTTTTCGTATATATGAAATCAAGGAGATAAAACTATCTTTGGGGAAAAGCACGAAGGAAGATAACTTAATCATAACAAGCAGAGGCGGACTATGTCTAGTGCCTTCTTCTCTCAAAGAAGACACCAAGGAACCATTCACTAAGTTCCTTCTCTCAAAGGTACCATGTGTGGGCTCACGCGGAAGAATACACTGAGCACAACTCTATTTATGAGCACTCTCGTACACCTGGATCAGACCAAGCTCTACAGTTTACAACATCCTTCTCTCGAAGGAGTCCAAAGAAGAAACACAATTCGATAGCTAGTCAAAAGAATGAATCGGAAAGAAGAGACTAGAACTCAGATGTCATAAAGAAATCATCCAACGAAATAAAGCCATGCATAGAACGATATGAGATAAGTTCCATAGATTCCAGTAATCATAAAGAGACATAAAGGTTTAGGTACAATGATGTACTTAAAGGGAAGTAAATGTTGTAAAAGGGAAGATAGGTATCAATCTCTTTGTTTACGAGATCAAAGTACATAGCAGTAGACACCTAAGATAATGTTAACCCGGTATCAGGTAGGGGTCCTATTGGGATACGACCATGTCGGGTTCTTGACCATGTTGGGTCGTGAACCGTGACGGGTAAGGGGTGCATCAGGATAGGACTCTCTACCTAATATAGTCATGTCTGGCTACTGGCCGTGATGGGTATAGACCATATCGGGTTGGGTACCATGTTGGGTTAGGATACATATCGAGTAAACATTATCTTAAGGCTCTTGAGTTCCTCGTTTCGGGTATAGGTGGGCGATCCGTCTTGGGTTGAAGCCCAAATAGGTACCTGACATTTTGAAGTAGCCTTGAGGGTCATGTCATGTTGCTTGCTGCTATCAGAACAGTTTCTGAGTGAGGTCTTCTCATCCCTCTCAGGTTGGGGGTGTGCTCACCTAGTATCGCCCAGTAGACTGTGGAACTCGACGCACTAGCTCTTGTGCTCTAAGAGTTCTCTCTCGTCGGGTCTGGCCCATCCCATCATAGGCTTGTAGCTACTATTTATAGGCAGTGAGTTGATGGGAGTCGTGGCTTTTATTGGACCACATGTCCTTCATTTTGGCACTATTCTTGAGGTCATTAAGAGGGGGCCGATATATATGTCGCACGACATGCGTGTCACGTTATCAATTGTGTCGGGCAACGAGTGCATCGTACACAACCATGGTGGGTTAGGACCTTGGTAGGATGCTACAATGAGGGGTAGCCATGTCGTGTAATCGACCTCATTGGGTGGCGAACCATGACGAGTAAGACACCTTATCGGGTAGAGAGCTGCAACGGCTAGGGCTCCCGTGCAACACACCTTCGTGGGTTGTCATCATATCAGGAAGTGGTTATGACAGGTAGGAGGGTGTGTCACCTCACACGCTACTGGGCTGGGATGGGTACTTCATTGCTGATGGGTTTTAAGGGCCCGTTGGTTCTCTTTTTGTGAAAGAAATAAGTGATATTTTGCAAAAGATAGGAAATATTATCAGGGGCATAGTTGACATGATTTCTATACAAAAACTAAGATAGAACAAAGAGGAAGTCAGGTTTGGAGGCTGTTTTCATAGTAAAATATAATCTCTAGATGCAATAAAATGGGCGTTATCAACACCCCCAAACATAGCATTGTGATTGTCCTCAATCAATCTGTACACATTTTAAAGCTTTTATTTGGGGTACTTTTAAAACTAGGAGTAGTCTTCGGATAAAGGTTACGTAGATTTTTGAATGTCCTGAGAAAAATTACATCTAACCATGAACAATGGACTTTATTTTTCTTACCTTATTAAAAAAAATTTCTCCCAGACTTTTGTGAGACTTTTGGTGCATGATTTTGAAGTTAGATTTCACACCAAATTTCTTGAATCTTGGGAGTAGAAGGTGAGGTTTATGGGAAGGCTTAAGGATTTTGGGTTTTTCTTGCTTCCCATTGATCCATCTAGGTACGGGTCCGTTAACGAGCAAGTGGTCCTTGCAGTCCAAGCCAGTTGGCTTTAGAGCAGTGATTTCACATCCTACGTACCACTACCCCGGATCTACCATGCCTTAAGATGGGTACTTTTGGGAAGATAAGTGTGTGTGTTTCTTTTTTCAATCACAACTCTCATGTTTTTATTCACTCTCATAAGGGTTTCCTCTCTTTTTAGGATTTCAATGGGTAGGGATAAGGGAGTTTGTTGTTTAGGTAGCTTTTTCCTTCACAAGCACATCTCTTAGATGGAACAAGATTATTTTTCAAAGTTGGCATAGAAAAGTTATAGCCTTTGTCATTTAAGACTACATTTTCAAGAGAGGATAGTAGAAATGTACACCGCCATAGGCATAGAGAGGACAAACTAGAAGAATTTGTACCAAATATTTACGATCGAGTAATTTTTACAATGTTCGAGGAACAGACAGTATGTATAAATGGTGTATGTATTGCTTACTATCAAACATTTATATACATGTATACATGGAGTATGAAGAATGAAGAAAGGGAAAGGGAAAGGGAAAGAAGGAAAAAAATTAGAGTACCTCCCTCACTGATGCTATGGAGCCTCCCCCAAACTTATCCCACACTCTGTCTCAGAGTAGTGAGATGAACAGGAGAGATTAGTCATAGATCAGTGAGGGTTCAGCGGATGCATGAGCCTTCAGTAGTTAGGATCTCCATGACGTATTCTCCTCATTGGTTGTGGTATTCAATGTCATGGAGCTTCTCTGATGCCTTCTTCATTGTTGCTACACAGGATATCTAGTGAAGCATGTATATTCCACAGTCATTTGATACAAGAGCTTGTTGTGGACTGCGGTGGCAGAAACAGAAGTTGTTCTAGGTTGTCGTCAGATCTAGAAGATGTGGCTTTATCATGGCCACAACCTCAGTGTAGTATTTCTTTGCTAATCATTTGAGGGGCATTTCTGGAGCTATAACAAAATCTATTGGCTAGTCATTGTTGGCATCCAAGCTGTTGTAGAGGATACTCATGAGGGTGTAGGTGTATATCATGATAAGCGTCCAGTGGTTGTCATGCAGTAGAGGAAGGAATATTATGCATGACAAACACTTCTTGATTTCATGTTGGAACAGATTGCACACCCCAGATTCGTCGGCTAGGCATAGATCGTTGAACAACAGAGAATGTGCTATGTAGACCGGTCCAATCTTCTCTTATAAGATTAGGATGTAAGTTGATGCCACTATCATAGCTAAACTTCTGCTAGCCTAGGCTAGGTCCCATAGATTGTCGATGGGGACCACTGTGTTATTCTTCTCATAGATGACCTCTGCAATGATGGAATCAGCAAGTTGTGGAAGTATATGATTGACATGTTCCTCAGATAGAGAACTATAGGGGGAACAATCAAAGTTGTTGATCACAGATTTGGAGATGAATGGTGAGATAGAAGCACCTTCAGTGGCGAGCAGGGCTCGCAAGTGCTCGCAAGTGCTCTATCTGCTTTCCTGTCCTAAAGACGTTAGAGGAGCCCTCGACCTCTATTCTTGGAGGATTGTTGGGTGGAAAAGATTGGGAATCAGAATCAGAATTAGAGTTTGTCTCCAGCAGATCCTCAGGTTGCTCTGGATCTTAGAAATAGTTCTTGTCTTTTATCAACAGTAGCACGTAGATGCTCCTGAAATGATAGAAATTTGTGTCCTAGATCTTCAGTATATATTTGAAGATGTTTAGCATCTCCATGGCACACAAGATGAGGAAGGCGTTGTTTCTGCTCCCTGGGTCTTCTTGAACTGGGATGTCCTTGATCGCGTAGAAGTTATAGACACTGTTGTGGCGTTGGATGCCTTATTTGATGACCCGGTGCAGGCACATAGGCAGAAGGCTGAGGTCGGTGTTTATGGGGTGTAGGAATATGTGCTCTTGGTGGGGGACCTCTACACTATAGCAGCTGAGTAAGGTAATGTTGTGGGAGAAGAGGTCGGCCACGTAAAGGAACCAGTACCCCCTATGATTGCGGGGGGCCAACACCAGGTCGGGTTTGTTCTCTTCTACATGCATCAACATATCAACCACCAGTCGTGTGTCATCTGTCCCTGTTTGAAATCACCTGGCTAAGGCTAGAGTGGCATTATAGATTGGCTGTCGGCTTGTCCTAAGCGTGATATTATCGATAATGGCACTTTCTAGGACTTTGAATAAGATCTTCCCTATGATGGCTTCTGAGTGGAACATTCCTTTGAGTTCTCATTGTCCCACGGAAAAGTATATGTTTCTCTAGAGGATAGCTTCTTCTATTTGCAGCATCAAGATCATGTTCAATAGTTGTTAGTCACAGAGCGTCAGATATATGATGGCACATCTATCGAAGTCAGCCATCACAAAGACTAGAATCTTAGATGGTGCAGAGAATGCATCAGCTGTCGAGGTCTTCATTCGTGGGGGTAGCTCAGCAAGTGAGCTGTACATATCCCCCCCTTCTCCCTCTGATGAATCATTCACTAAGCCTTCAGACATTTCTTCTTCTGCTTCATTTGGCTCTAGCAGTTGTATGGGAGTAGATGCATCGACACCGCGGGTACCCTCTTGTTTTGAAGGGGCCCCATTGGTGGTTCTATTAGTCATCATCTTCTCGGGCATTGTTGAGGGCCCGCTGGCATCATAGGAGGACGATGAGATGGAGGAGGAGGGTGGTGATTATGATGACAGAGAGGAGGACGCTGGTGGTGATGGCGACCTCTGGGAACCCCTTGAGTGGTGGCAGGCATCCCTCTCATCGAGTCTCTGCTCAATGATGTCCAGGAGTTGGAGCGCTTCCTGCATCATTTGGTTCATTGCTTCTAGTTGGTCGGGGAGGCCAACTAGGCTCAGCAACTGGCGCTCCTAATCTCCTAGGCATTGCTGGAAGACTTGAAACTTGTAGTTTAGGGAAGATAAGGTAGCACTATGATTGTGCGTTACCTCCCGTAAGTTGTTGAACTCAAATATGAAGGCATGCCCGAGAGATGAAGGGATTGTCGATCGGCTCTGGCTCCTTGTGTGGCTCCTCATGTTGGTGGCATAGTCTATAGAGTGTGCATCATCTATTGTGGCTGAGTCCACCAGGATGGTACATGAGGGTGTGGCCTCCGGGCACAGTGTTGGAACCTTTGTGGCTGCCTTTGCCTCCTCATTGTGGGGTTGTGGAGAAGGTGCCAGAGTGGGCGGGTGCTGATCGACCACCTGACTATCTGCCTCATCCTCCATGGAGATTGCTGGCATCGTGGTTGGCGGTATTGGGGTCTGTTGACCAGACCAAAACTCAGCATCCAAGATCTCGACTAAGGCCTCATCAATTTTGCGAGAGGTGTCTAGCCGCATCAAGGGGTTGTAGCGGCCTCTATCGTTATTGGTAGGGTTGAATCTTGCAGCGCCACGACAATGACTTCTGAGGCTATGACCGTTGGGGTGGCCTCAGTTGTGTCGACAACCTCCACGATGGTCGGCATGTCTTCTGAAGCCATGGTGGGTGTTGTTGTAGTTTCCACAGTTGGTTCAGTGGTAGTGGTGATCGACTCAATGGTGGCGGTGACCGAGGAGTCCTAGAGGACGACCACCGATGACTTATCCCACTGACTTTCCGTTGGTGTGGGTCTCCCTGTGGAGGCCATCCTTTCTTGGATGGTCGTTGTGGTGGCGTAAGCCGTGTCGACGGTCAGAGCTTCAACCTTTGCAATTGTGAAGACCAACTTCTCTGCATCATAGTTGATGCATCTTGGGAGGGGTAAGAGGATGTTGGTCCTCGCGAACCTATAGAAGAGGTGAGGACCCTCCTTCTTGATGATGTTCGCCCTGGTGAGGAACTTTATATCTATTTTATCATAGCCCCCGGTCCATGATAGGCTATGTGGCTCCTTTGGGTATCAAATCCTGGCCGCTATCATGTTGACGACTCATCCCGTATTGTACTCCTTGGTGGCATCCTTTATCAGATGTAGACGGTTGAGAAAGAAGCGCCCCAAGTTGATCGGCTTGCCTACCATGACATACCAGATAAGGTATATCTCTTCAGTGTAGCGATTGCTCGTCTCGTACTTGTTGAAGAGTAGGCTGGCCACGATCTTATGAATTATCTTCCAAAAGTAGGAGTGGACTGCCACCACCTTGCTTCCTGGCTTGAAGGAGGACTCACCCATCAATGTCTTCCACAGCTTGATCGGGTTGAAGCCACCGCTGTCACTAATGTGGGTTGCATTGTTGAGCAGTTCTTGCTCAACTGCACTAGTTGAGAAGATCTCATTAAGTAGCCTCTCTGTTATTTTGTGCTCTTGATTGTAGAGGCACACATGTGTCCTCTCTACCATACCTTTTGCTTTCTACAAGGGTGTTGGGAACCCGACAGAGGGAGGAGATGAACTACTTTGTCAGCTCGGTGTATGAGTTGGAGAAGCTGAAGTAGATCTTCTAGAGTGCAGCAGCTTCCAGGACATTTTCTAACATATCAAAGATGTTGATCTGTCGGAAAGATGTGTGGTGGCAGAATCGGGTTGGGCGATAGACTTTGATCGCCAACTCATTGTAATGTTTTTAGTGGTCTGCATCCCTCAGCACGAACCGCTATGGCAAGTGGGCAAGAACTTTAGGTTTTGCCATTGTGGCTGGGGTTGTGGTTGCTCCTACTCAGGGCCACTTCTCATCCTCAGAGGGCCCAGTTGTTGCTGGGTTAGGGTGTTTTTGCTCAGCGGAGGCTTTCGTTGTGGCCTCAGAGTTGATCATTTGACCCTGCTCATCAACCTGGATGACAGTCTCTTTGGTGTGTGCCATTTTCTGAAGGAAAGAGATAAAGAAATTAAATCAAAAAGGTTATTTGATCAAAATTCTATCCTCCTGATACTTAAGGTAGTTATAACTGAAAGTTCATGATGTCGCCCAATACAGTTTGGGTGACACCCGTGAAAACTGGTATTGGGTTGCTGGAGAAAAACTTTAGAAGGATTCAAAAATGAGTATGCAGGTGCCCAATACTGAGAAACCTGGTACATTCCTTAAATGATATTCATTATAAACTGGTATCGGAAAAAAGGGGAAACAATTTGCACGTGAAGCCGACAACAAGGGAATGTGATACGGTCTAAGAAATATGTGCATCGTGTGGCACCTGGGGAGTGTCAGAAAGCTCCCCCTAACTTACTTAGCACGATAGGGATGTGTGATATACGTGTTGTGTGATACCTATGTCGCACGATACATGTGAAAGCACGACATGCATCTAAGCGATAGGGTAACCGACCTGCACTCAAAGCCTTACCCAATAGAAATGTGTGATTCATTGTGTCACGTGATACTTATGTTGCGCAGCACGGACGAAAACCTAAAACAAAATAAGTGATAGGAAAATTGATGTGCTTTGAGCGATAGTGGGGAAACCCGATACGGGTTTAAGGTTTTTCCTGAAACGGGCAAGAACACTATACATAATGCGCGATATGGACTAAGTGTTAACGGTGCACTATATGGATGGATGATAGGGTCTGCGCGATACACAGGTTTACGCGACATGGGTAACACGTCACGTGTCATTACCTTGTCGGGTAGGGAGATGGTGAACATGAAATGAAAGGTCGATAGACCGGGAAACTGGCACAGGAGCTCTGAGAGAAAGAGGTTGCACATTAAGAGAGTAAAAGATTTGGTAACTTCAGTAACCTAACAAGGTTAATCTCGAGCTGCTATATATAGCCATCAACGAGCGGGGTTAAAAGGTAAAAACGGAGACATGTGTCTCACATGCACGTGAATCGCCTTCTAAAGCAAGGTATATCCCGTCTAATCACGTTCCGTAGTGAATCTTTTGAGGAGGCGGTGCATCGCCGGGTACGCATGTCGGGTGGCAAGCGCGTTGCCCGATACATACTTTACTCATCACACCCTCTTACATGCCACGGGTTTGCACGATGCTTTGAGGCGAAGCAATACGTGGGACCTGAGTGACACGCTGGGTGCGATACCTACCCAACACTCCCTTACGAAATCAGATAAACTTAAAATGCATAAGCATACGATGTGGACACGCGATACATGCCCGATACATGTTGGTCGACACAGTAACCCGACATGCTGATCATGAGCAATATGTTAGGACATCATGCATTCCTGACATGTTTGAAATCAAAGAACAATAACAACTTATTAAGGAAGAAAACCAAATTAAAAGGCGCTTGATACGTAAAACTTTACTGGACTAGGTGTAAACCTCATCCTCATCTAGTATTACGCATCAAGGTGATGAAACTAAGTCGGTGGCTCAGAAAATGTGAGAGTCAATGTGTGTGGTGCGTCCATAGACTTGGTACTTATTACAATGAAAGTGTTCATAATGTTCTTTGCAGTAAATGGAAATAACATCATATCCTAGGAAATTTAAGCTTGGGCTGCCTCCCATGGATTGCTATGGTTTCTGTCATTATCTCGACATCCTCCATATTTTGCTAAGCTTCTGTGGTAGGTATTTCTTCTTTGGCATCGTTCAGGGGTAACTTGGATCACCTTGAGAAAGCTTCATCTTTGTAGAACCTTTTGACTCGGTGTCCATTGATTGAAAAACCTTTGAAGGATCATCCTTGTCATACATGTCCATCATTCCCGACGGGTAGATCTTCGATACAACGAACGGTCCTAACCATCGAGTTTGTATCTTCCCAAGAAAAAGTAAAACAAAGGATTTAAAAAGCAAAACTATATAACCTTCCTATACATACTTCTTCCTTGGGTTGGAGTCATGCCAAACTTTTGTTCGCGGCTTGTAGATTCTTGCATTCTCATAGGCATGAAGCATAAGTTCTTTGAGTTGTTGGAGCTGGAAGAACCTCTTCCTTTTAGCTAAGGAGGGGTCCATGTTGAGACATTTAATAGCCCATAATGCCTTATGCTCCAACTCAAAAGGTAGATGGCATTCTATCCCATAAATCAACTGATACGGTGTGGTTCCAAGCGCTGTTTTATATGTTGTTTAGTATGCCCATAGAGCATCATCTAGCTTGGTAGACTAGTCCTTTTGAGATTTCCCAATTGTCTTCTCCAGGATCTATTTGATTTTTCAGTTAGAAACTTCAACTTGACCAGATGTTTGTGGATGGTATGGTGTGGCAACCTTGTGTCGAACGCCATATCTGCATAAAAGTGACTCAAATTGCCTTTCTGCAAAGTGAGATCCACCATCACTGATAATTGTTCTTGGGACTCTAAACCATGGGAATATGATCTTAGTAAAGAGCTTTATAAATGACTTAGCATCACAAGTGGTAGTAGGTATGGCTTCTACCCACTTAGAGATATAGTCCACCGCAACAAGGATGTACTTGAAATCGTATGATGAGGGGAAAGGTCCCATATAGTCTATCCCCCATACGTCAATGATCTCCACTTCAATCCATTCAGACACAGGCATCTCGTTCCTATGGGAAATATTCCTAGTTCTTTGACACTCGTTGTAGGCTTTTATAAAAACTGGACTGGAGAACCTTGGCCATGGTTCTTTTAGCACCCAAGTGTCCTCCATAGAGAGAGGAGTGATACTCAAACAAGATTTTTGGTGCTTCATCTTTAGGTATGTATCTCCTGTAGAGGATATCAGCCGAATGCCTAAAAAACAGAGGGTCATCCCAATAAAAGTTCTTCACATCAGAGAAGAAATTCTTCTTTTGATTGTAAGACATTTCTGGGGGTAGTTGTTTACAGGCTAGATAGTTATAGAAATCGGCATACCATGGCCCTTCAAGATTGGCCATGTGGGCAACATAGATTGCCTCATCAGCATAGCTTTCATTGATCGACAGCGGGTAGTCTTCTTCCACTCTAATCCTCGATAGGTGGCCGGCAACCACATTCTCAAAACCATTCTTGTCGATAATATCATGACCAAACTCCTATAGCAGCAATGTCCAGTGCAACAGCCGAGGCTTAACATCTTTATTTTGCATCAAATACTTAATGGCTCCATGCTCTGTGTGAACAATCACTTTAGAACCCATGAGGTAAGATTGAAACTTATCAAATGCATAGATAATTGCTAGCATTTCTTTCTCAGTGGTTGTGTAGTTCATTTGTGCTTTGTCTAACATTTTACTGGCTTAGAAGATCACACGGTGCTTTTTATCGTTCTTTTGCCCAAGGACTGTGCATATGGGAACATCACTAGCACCACACATAAGCTCGAAGGGAACATTCCAATCAGGGGACTAGAGAATGGGTGCAAAGACCAAAGCATCCTTCAAAGTAGATAACACAGTCATGCCCTCTTCTATGAAATCAAACATCACATCCTTCATCAGTAGATTTGATAATGGCTTCCCAATCTTTGAGAAGTCCTTGATAAACCTTCGGTAGTAGCCGAAATATCCCAAGAAGCTTTTGACTCTTATCACACAGGTGGGTAGAGGAAGCTTTGCTATCACCTCCACCATTGATTGGTCAGCTTCAATGCCTTTATTGGATACTTTATGTCCTAGGACAATTCCTTCCTGCACCATAAAATGGCACGTTTCCCAATTAAGGGTGAGACTCTATTATTCACATCTCCTCATTACCAAAGATAGGTTATTCAGGAAATCATCAAAAGAGCTGCCATAAATACTAAAGTCATCCACGAAGACTTCCATCTTATCTTCCAAGAAATATGTGAATAAGGCGATCATGCACTACTAAAAGGTTACGGGTCACTACTACAGAAACCCCATTTGGCGTCGGTCTTTGAACCCCATTTGGCGTCGGTTTCCGACCGACGCCTATGTGGGCGCCGCTAAAGGTCGAACATTTCGGCGTTGGTTTTTTAACAGACGCCTATTTAACCTATAGGCGTCGGTCTTTTAGTAGACAACCGACGCCAAGATGGTTCATGCCACAGAAAACGGCGTCATCTAGGGCACTTTCTGCGTCGGTGATTTACTAAAAGACCGACGCCTATATTCCATGTAGCGTCGGTCTTTTAGTTGATAACCGACGCATAAAGTGTACTAGATGACGCCGTTTTCTGTGGCGCGAACCCTTTTAGAGTCGGTTATATACCAAACGACCGACGCCTGGTTGTTTAAATAGGCGTCGGTTCGATACGAATATCCAACGCCATTTCCAGGACTGCTTTGGCCACATCAGGCGTCGGTTATCTATAAATAACCGACGCTGTATGTCTTTGCTGACTGTTTTCTATAAATAACCGACGCCTATTTATATTTTTTTTTTCATATCAGTTTGCAGGCCTGCTGTGGCTGGTCAGCGGGATGAGAACCTGCAGTTCAGTTTTCTGAACTGCAGGTTTACGACATCCATTGATATCAGCCTACAAACAGGCCGCAAACCTGCAAAAGTCACGAAGAAAATTTCACACAAGTACATACATTCATACATCAATTCAATTCTCACATTCACACATATAGAAACATTCAAATACATGTATTAACATTCAGAAATATTCATTTACAAAGTATCATTCATTATCGCTATCAACATCCCAATTATGTCTTACAGTTGCCACTGCTTGTATGGCTTTTGCCCATTCTTCTCTTACTTCATTTAATGCTTCCATCGTATATGGAGCATGTATATTTTTTAAGCGTTTACCTGTAGTGTTGTCAGTTTTAAACACCTGCAAAGAGAATGATGTATATATATAAGTAATAATATAAAAATAAGATAAGATTGATATATTACATACTAACTAATGAGACTATATATAATACCTCATGTATGGTATCGATGTCCAATGCGGAATATTTGATAATCATCTGCATAAATCGCATCACATAGTATGCGCATGCCCAGCCATTGTCTTGTGTAGCACACTTTAAATTGAAACATACAAAATAATACAACTAAGCACAATTCACATCAATAATATATATATTCGAGTCGGGAACTTACTTGTACGTTCTGCCAATTTATTGGCTGGTTCTTTTTCCTTGGGACCGTTCCTCCAGTCTTTTTGAATGCATCTAAATCCCTACATGTTAATATAACACAATAAATTGCATAAGTAAATAGTAATGTAATAAAAGATGTTAACGGATATAAAAATGAAATATTTCTCACCAGAATAATGGCATTCTCATTACGTGTCCATATTAGGGTTCAATGTACTCCCCGCAGGATCTAGATAATAAACAGTGAATGTCCCGGGGACAATAACTAGTAACTCCCAATGTCTACCGCTAGAGGTAAGAAGTTAACAATTAATAACTGAAAATGCAAAATAAAAATGGAATTTTCTTAAGTCCAAATTATAAATAAAGTAAACTTACTTGACATTGAATGGATCTATTATTATCGTCTTCTTTTGCTGACCAAAAATTGTAAAAGCATCTATACAGTATTGTTGAACATTATCAGGGTCTTTAGCTACCAAACTAATCAATGATGGAATCAAAAATCCCAAATGATCAAATGCAAATTGTTTGCAATGATCTTCGACTAAGTAGCTGCAAAACATATAGGCGTATGCATTAATATATAAGAAACCAGATCACCGGATCTTACACAAGGTATATGGATGTATAAACAAGATCTCACCTTATCCATGTCTCTATCATTGATGTATTCAGCCAATCATACATAAACAGCTCAATAATATCTTGTATAAATAAAGAGCTATCGTATGATTGACCTACATAATCTACATCTAAAGAAATAATTATAGGGCAATGTACATTATGTGCCCGTAGCCAACATGCCATTCCCCTACAAGCAGGACCTAACGGGTATGTTAGGTCAGTTGGAACCCAATCGGGTAATGCGGGAAGTGGATGTGGAGGCCTAGGTGATCCTGGTGTCTTCTTTTTAACCTGTACATATAATTTCAGATCAGTTGACATCATATATACACATTAACAGTCTAAATCAATGTAAATTTATCTTACAATTTCAGTCGTGTAGACGACATCTGCTTTGGGCCACAATATCACCCCGCCTTCTGCATCAGCAAGTCTATCAATATCCGGGTGGGGATATGGCAATGTAGCTTCTCTCCAATCGGGTAACACACGTATCGGGCTCACACGAACGTGTACTTAGAGAACAAATGGGGAAATGCCAACAAACACATGTGATGTCATTCTTATATATAATAAATGTGTACCACCTATCCCATCCTTGAACACCTAATCTCACTAGTAAGTGTATAATGTGTATTGGGTTTTCAAGAAAATTTCGGCAGCATTTCCCCATTGTTCTCTAAGTACATATGTACTTAGAGAACAAACGGGGAAATGCTACCAAAATTTTCTTGAAAACCCAATACACATTATACACTTACATCCTAAGTGAGATTAGGTGTTCAAGAACAGTCCCAAACCGGGGACTATCCAAGATTTACTCCTAATGAGTCAATCTTGGACGGGTTTCTAGGCCAACAAACACAATAATAGATATCTACAATGAAGCCGGACTCCATACAAACAGTATATAATTTAGTGATTGTTCATTCTAATTTATACCAATGTACAAGTAATATAAAAAACAATGATTGTTCACATTCTAGGCCAACAAACACATGTGATGTCATTCTTATATATAATAAATGTGTACCACCTATCCCATACTTGAACACCTAATCTCACTAGTAAGTGTATAATGTGTATTGGGTTTTAGAGAAAATTTCGGCAGCATTTCCCCGCTGTTCTCTAAGTACATATGTACTTAGAGAACAAACGGGGAAATGCTACCAAAATTTTCTCGAAAACCCAATACACATTATACACTTACATCCTAAGTGAGATTAGGTGTTCAAGAACAGTCCCAAACCGGGGACTGTCCAAGATTTACTCCTAATGAGTCAATCTTGGACGGGTTTCTAGGCCAACAAACACAATAATAGATATCTACAATGAAGTCGGACTCCATACAAACAGTATATAATTTAGTGATTGTTCATTCTAATTTATACCAATGTACAAGTAATATAAAAAACAGTGATTGTTCACATTCTAGGCCAATAAACACATGTGATGTCATTCTTATATATAATAAATGTGTACCACCTATCCCATCCTTGAACACCTAATCTCACTAGTAAGTGTATAATGTGTATTGGGTTTTCGAGAAAATTTCGGCAGCATTTCCCCGCTGTTCTCTAAGTACATATGTACTTAGAGAACAAACGGGGAAATGCTACCAAAATTTTCTCGAAAACCCAATACACATTATACACTTACATCCTAAGTGAGATTAGGTGTTCAAGAACAGTCCCAAACCGGGGACTATCCAAGATTTACTCCTAATGAGTCAATCTTGGACGGGTTTCTAGGCCAACAAACACAATAATAGATATGTATATGTTAGGGTTTCATCACAATTGATGTTAGGGTTTAAACAATGTTAGGGTTTAATCAAATAAAATCAGGATGCTAGAATGGACAAGTTTAAATCAAATTAGGATTTCAATTAGGGTTCCAATAGGATTCAATTTAATTAATTTTTATGTGAAAGATGTAATATTATAATACATACAATGGCAATGAAATGAAACCCTAATTGTATTGGAACTCATAAAAGGATGTCTCAAAGGTTGAATCTAATATATGCATCCTAAAAAAGGTATCACATCACAAATGTGCATTTCAATAATCATATTTTATTTCCTTCCAATTAGTGTGGGTGCCATGTTTGGAATTGTTTTCTAATCATGGGTCCCTTAATTTTATTTAGGATAGAAGATAAAATCAAGGATATCAAATAGTATAAGGCGCACCCCCAAAAGTAAAAAAATGGATTTATATTATGCATCATACCAATTTAAATCATGTTAGTTAGCAGTATTTTTTTTGGATCAATTATGCTTGAGATGCAGATATTTCTGTAAAGGATGGTCATTGACTCCTGAAAATGGGAATGCCACACGAACATGGATGAGAATAGGTAGATGTTTTTGAGCATGGGCTTGACATCAACCAAGTTATGGTGTGGAACGAGGAGATGAGACTGTTACTGAATGGAAAGAATGGCAGAGGAAGGGTTTGATGCTAGTACCTTGTGAGCAGCAGAGTTAGGGCGTGAGCAAGGAGACGCAGAGCAGCAACAAGGAGGAAGGAGCGGGCGGCGGCGGCGACGACGCAGAGCAGCAGCAGGAGCAGGATCGTCGGCGAGCAGGAGCAGCGGCGAGCAGGCGGCGGCGGTGGCGGCGACGCAGAGCAACAACAGGAGTAGGATCGTCGGCGAGCAGGAGCGGCGGCGAGCAGGTGTCCAACGGCGGCAGGAGCGGCGGCGAGCAGGAGTGGTGGCGGAGAAGGGGGCGCCGGAGAAGGGGAGTTGAAGAACAAATCGCCGGAGAGAAATCGGCGGCAGCAGAGAAATAGGGAAATCGCTCGCAATGAAACAGAAGAAAGGGGAAGAGTCGGGCGATCGAGGGTAATGAAGTTCCCAAATAGCGTCGGTTGTTTAAAACAACCGATGCCTAAACATCTTTAGCGTCGGTTGTTTGAAAAAACTGACATCCAATTGGACGATATTTTCATGAAATTATTTGGCGGGAACCACTTTCAGCGTCGGTTATACAAGGATAACCGACGCTGAAAGTGACACTTTTCGCGCAAATTTTCATCGCACATAGGCGTCGGTTATATACGTAGAAACCGATGCTGAAAATGACACTATTTTTTTTGATCGAAATATGGATTTTGCGGGCGACTTTACGCATCGGTTTGTTATAAACAACCGACGCTTAATACAAAGCGGTACTCGTGTCTGGCTGGTCTTCGAATATAGATGTCGGGTTGCTTTAACAACCGACGCCTTATATGTTAGGCGTCGGTTTTCCTTAATAACCGACACCCAGAAAAGTGACACTGAATGCTATTTCTGTAGTAGTGGGTGCATTGTAGAGCCCAAAAGGCATTCATCTAAAAGTAAAAGTTCCATACATACATGTGAAGGTTGTCTTCTCCTAGTTGTCTAGATGAATGGGGATATGATAGAACCCTGAATATCCATCCAACTAGTAGAAGTACGAGTGGTGGGCTAGGCACTCTAGCATCTAGTTGATAAACGGGAGATAGAAGTGGTCCTTGCAGGTGGTGGTGTTTAACTTTCTATAGTCTATACACATTTGCCAACCAGTGACGGTCTTGGTTGCAACTTCTGCTCCGTTATCTCCCTTGATCAGCATTATGCCTCCCTTCTTAGGAACTACCTGAATGGGACTCACCCATGTGCTGTCACTAATGGTGTATATGATTCATGCATCACAGAGCTTCATAACTTCCTTGCTGACCACCTCTCACAACTTCTCATTCATCTTTCGTTGTGGCTAGGAGTAGGGCTTGGAGTTTTCCTCAAGATGGATTATGTGCATACACACAGAAGCATTGATCCCTCTTAGGTCTAAAATCGAGTAGCCTAAGGCTTTTCTTCGTAGTTTCATCTCCACCAGTAGTTGTTCCTTCTGATTGTCGGTCAGCTCTACGTTGATGATAACTTGATTTATCCTTTCTTTCTCCAAGAATCGGTACTCCAAACCTTTTAGTAAGACCTTTAGTTCAGGCGGCATATTTTCTTTCGGTTCTTGGGCAGGATCACTTCACAGTGCGACATACATCACCATCCCTATAGGGTCATCTTCTTCAGACAAGTCATTGGCATCTAGAAAAGCCAGGAGCTCTTTCACTTCATGGTCTTCAACCACCAGTGTGTTGCCAACTAGGCCACACATCAGTGGGTCCACCACAACCTTCTCTTCCTTTACCTCATCACAGACTTGCTGATAACTTTCAACAAAGTAGGAAGACTCAAAGAACAAGGGGGCTTACATGCAGTCACAGATGTTGAAGTCGATGTGCTCTCATCCAACTATAATTATTATCATTCTTTTCTCGATGTCGATGAGTGTTCTGCCTGTAGCAAGGAAGGGTCGCCCGAAGATAATTGGGCAGATAGGGTCTTCTAGGGTGTCGATCAGAACAATGTCACATGGTAAAAAGAACCGCCCAACAATAATAGACACATCTTCCACTACTCCAACAGGTCTCGTGAAGGTGTGATCTGCTAACTGGATTCTCATATTTGTACTTACAATATCAGTAAGTCCTAGCCTCTTGGAAAGGGACAAGGGCATCAAGCTAATACTTTCTCCCAGGTCTGCTAAACCTTTACGGGTCATGTTGTCCCCAACTTGATAGGGGATTAAAGAGGCTTCAGGTTCTTTCTACTTAGAAGTCATACTTGCCATGACAAAAGAACTGGACAATTGTGCTAGCTTCACGATTTCAATGTCTTCTCCACTTTTCTTCCTTGAGATCAAGTGTAACATCCCTGACCTGGGTTATGCCCTAACCCTAGAAGTTTTACTTAAGTAAGTTATTTAGATTCTTGTTCTTATATTTTGAAAAGTAATTAAGGCTTAAGAAGAGCTTATGTTTCAATTTTTGGTCCCTTTTGAATAATGTTGAAACAATATTTGCTTTTTTTGGACTAAAGTGCAATTTACCCAATATGAGGGGTTATCTTGCAAATGTTACATGATAAATGTTCCTCAAGTGTTATGGCATCATATGAGTGAGAATAATGTTGAGGTATGGCTTGTTGAAGCCTAATTTCCAAGAAGGAGCTTGATTGAATGATACTTGTACATTGACTTCTAGTTTGGGTGTAATTTGCAATTTACCAAAAAGATAGGGTTGAACATGTAAAATACCACCTCAATAATGTCCCTACTATTTCTTGGTATCATTTGGAAAAAATAAAAAGAAATGGGCGTCTTGTTTGAGCCACATTTGAGGAAAAATAATCTTGATAATAAAACAATCAAGAAATAGGCATAATTGATATCCAATTTATTTTGTAGCAAAAATAAATATATCAAATGAAGTACCCATCAACTAAAAATCTATGGGTATTATCCTATAATGTAATGGCTGCCAAAATACAAAATGGGGTGCGGAAATTGCTTTAAGTAGGTGAAAAATATCTACTACATTTAAAATTAAAAAGTAATGTCCACTAAAAATGGATAATAGTATTATATTTATTAAGGAGCATAAATGGTTGATTTTAATTCAAGGATAATTGAAAGGAATAAAAGGAAAAGAAAGATGGCTTCATAGATAAGGAAGTGTGGGGGGCATGTGGCAAGGAAAGTGGAAGACTTTCCTCCTACTTTCTCTCTCTTAAAAGAAATTCAATAATACATATATATATAATCATATATCCATTACTTGAAAGGCTATTTTTGCAAACCACTTTCATTCCTTGCTTTGGAAAATGACCAAGGATCTTAGGAGAAGAAGGAGAATGATCCACAACTTGAGTTAAGCTCCATGGTCATAATCAACCTTGAGTTGAAGGTTGAAATCAAATTTCAATGTTTCTTTTCTTCTCTCCTCCATTCAATACTCAATCTTAGCTCTCTTTTGCATCAAACAAGTGGAGGACGTTCCTTGAATAGTTGAAGGAGTTACTTTCACCATTGAAGACGTGAATCTTGAAACTTTGAAGCTAATTTAAAGATGAGTTATATAACTTGAATCCATGAATATTGTTATTGATTTCAATTCTTCAATATATGATTCTCTTTTTCTTCTTGATTATTAGCTTGTTGCAAATTGATGATTCTATGTTAATATCAATATTTTGAACAATAAAAACAGAGGTTGATGATGATGACATCATCTTAGCACACACCTTTAGGTCAGCAATAATCAAACATTTTCAATTTGTATTTGGACAAACGGTTTCAACAAACTGTTAGAGGTCAAACGGTTTCATCAAACCATTTGAGGGTCAAGGGTTCAAAACCATTTGAAGATGTTGACCATGTGAAGATGTTGACCATTTGGAGATGTTCATCAAACTGTTTTATGGTTAAACGTTTCCAAACCGATTGATGATGAAATGATCTCAAGATCGTTTAGGGTTGAACGGTCTTCAAACCGTTTGATAACCTAGGGTTCAAGCCCATTTAAGGTCTAACGGTTTCAAAATGATTGAGGGGTTGAAATGGTTTCAAAATCATTTGATGAGCAAATGATCCTCAAACCATTTCAGGGAATTAGGTTAAACGGTTTCAAAATCGTTTGATGAACAAAATCTTCAAGACCGTTTGAAGGTCCATTGGTTCTAAAACCATTTGAAGGTTCATTAGTCAAAAATTGTTGAAGGATCAATTAATCCCAAAACCAATTGAGTGCTTATAAATTACCTCAAGGTTGATTACAATCCAAGTATCCTTTAAATACTTAGATGATTATGTACACTTATAGTAATTAACATTTGATGCCTATGAATGTAATAAACTCAATGTACTTTTATAAGCATAGGTGTATGTACCTTAATGAAAGGTTGAGCTAATCTAATAAAGTATGGATTAATCAGAATCCTAGAGAGGATGAGAGAGAGAAACTCATATTTGAGTAATAATATGCAATGTGCAACTTTGATACTTTTAATAAGTATAAAGTATGAATGAGGGTTTAGTCTTTGATTATATGATCATGAAACCCTAATTGATGCGGAAAACCCTAATTGATGAAGATGGGGGAAAACCCTAATTGATGGGCAAACCCTAATTAATGAAGAAATGTTAAATCCTAACTTTGGGTTATGATATGAAACCCTAATTAATAAGGGATGGTATACCCTAACCTTAATCTTGGGTAATGGGTTGAGAAACTCTAGTTGATAGTATGAATTAGGGTTTGTTCTTGATAGTATGATCATGAAACCCTAATTGATAGGGAAATCCTAATTGATGAAGAATAGGGAAACCCTAATTGATATGGAATGTGAAAACCCTAACCCTAAATTCAGGTATTGGAATGAGAAAACCCTAATTGATGAGAAATAGTAAATTATAACCCTAATTTCGGGTATTGGGATGAGAAAACCCTAATTGATGAGAAATAGTAAACCCTAACCCTAATTTTGGATATTGGAATGAGAAAACCCTAATTGATGTGAATAATAAACCCTAACCCTAATTTTGGGTAAAGGAATGTGAAATCGTAATTGATTGAGAATGGGAAACCCTAACCCTAATTTTTGGGAATACTGATGTTATCTTGTAATGCATGTTGTTGATTTGTAATTGGTATGGATGTTATCATGTGTACTAACCATTCAGGTATTATGAGATGATGATCATATCCAGGTATGAGCTATGATGTTTATTTGATAAAATGCTTAATGGGCTTGTGAATCACTATGGCAATTATTGCCTAGTGAAAGGTGTTAAGATGTTTTATGGGCTTTGTGAGCCATGTGAGATGCTTGTGTAACAAGTATCAAGTACACCTTGGTCAGATGACCTGGAGGTAAAAGTTACCTAATAAGTGGTTACAATGTTTAAGTGATGAACTAAGGGTTTGAATACCCAGATCCAGTAAATATGATGATGATGTTGTTGAGGGATGAGAATTCACAGTAATGAGATAAGGGATTGAGATCCCAATGTTCTATAAAGTTTTGAATAGTACTTGATAGATGTATTACACTTTTCTTTGTAGAAATTGTCATAATAAATTATGTTTGAAAACATAGATGATGCTAAAAGAATATGGTATTGCACTTAATTAATCAAGTGAAATCTTATTATGTAGAACCCTAACCATAGATCCATCATCGTCAGTAGTTGGTGATGGTGAAATAGGTTTTCCTACGAGATTTCCTAATGAACGCATATTTTTGAATATGTGGGGGTGTTGGGCATGTATACCTTATGCCCTGATGAAGGAATGATGTTATATATGTTCTTCATGTTCCTTAATAAATAGATGATGTTTCTCTATTATGCTTAAATAGTGATTTATCATGTTATTAATATAAAATAATCCTCTTCTCAGTTTTATACTATTAATCTGCAATTATAATATTTTTGGCGGAGAGTTATATCTCTCGCTGGGACAATTACAATTGTCTCACCCCTGTGGGATCCAACATTTTTTTAGGTGGATGCGGACGAGGAGGTAGAAACCATACAACATACGGAGGACAAAAACATCAGGGATAGTTATAACATCTCAGGTGGAGATACTGACTGTCGTGTCTTGTAGATATGAGTCCTATGTGTCGTCTCTATACTCTCAGGTCCTTGGAGTCAGTAGTTAGTGTTTTATCATCGATCTGAGATTTTGTCTTGAATGCCTCGAGGTTTTATGTTGCTGATGTATAGTTTGATTAGGTAACTATTGTACATATTCCTCAAGATGGGATGATACAAGGCATGTAAGATGTGAACCATAATGAATGCAATGCTTTGGTTCTCTTTCTAAGAGTTTCCTAGAAATGGATCTCTTTGTAAAATGGTTTTAATTTTTAGTGATTTGCAATAATCCGCTGCTAATGATTGCTTCCTCTTAATGAGTAACGATTTGTTTGTCGGATGTCACATGTTAAAGTGGTATCATAGCTTAAGGTTTGCTGAGTCTATAGAGACATAGGATTAAGGTTGTTCAGTCTGTTCTAATGTCTTCCAGTTTATCTTATAAGTGACTTCTGCTCATATAGGAGAAGAAGAACTTGAAGATGTCTGGATCACACAAAGAACATGTTGTTGAGAGTAGTGTTGCTACACCAGGAGGAGGTGCAAAGGGTCAGGCTAGATAGGAACCAGTACCTGAACAACCCCAGCTTGACCAAGCTACACTAGAAAACCCAGCTTTCCATGCTCTGTTTGGGCAGTTCATGGTGACTATGACACACATGGCGGATAGGATGCCACCACCTACACCTAGCGCACCAGTTCCTGATGAGACACATGGAGCTATCAAGACTTTTGAACGACTTCGACGGGTAGGAGCCATTGAGTATGCTGGAACAGCTGACCCAGTCGATGCATATTTATGGCTGACTAAGTTGGAAACGGCCTTCAAGATTCTTAATATCCTAGAAGCTTAGAAGGTTAGGGATGCGGTGTACCTGTTGAAAGGGAGTGTTGGTCAATGGTGGACTATAGAAGAAGGCAAAAGACCAGGTGTTGAAGTCGGATGGGGAGAATTTCGACGAGAGTTTGTTAGTAGATACTTTCCCAAGACCTACATGGATGAGAAAATTACTCAGTTTGAGCAGATAAGGCAAGGACCGCTGAACATTATCGAGTATGAAGCTAAGTTTATGGAGCTTCTACGGTTCTGTCCGCACATGGCTGCTACAGATGAGGAGAGGATTCAGCATTTTGAGAAGGGTTTAAACACTGATTTGACCACACCCGCATCTGCTCTAGAGAATAGAGAAAGGTTTTCCACCTTTGTGGAGTCAGTTAGATGAATTGAAAGGTCCGTGATTGAGAAATGACAAACCAAGAGTAAGAAAGAGTATACACAGTTCGAAGGACAGAGGTCTGAGAGTTTTAAGAAACCAATATTTTCGACACCAACAGTACCACTGAGGTTCAATACTCACACAAAGTGGACATGGGTAGAGGCCGTAGTTTACCACCAGAGGGAGCCCATAGCTCAGAATCAATGTTAGTAAAAGGACCACCCAGGTCATAGTGGGGGAACATAACCTATTATAGATGTGGGAAAGTGGGACATGTGGTGAAGGATTGTCCTGAGAAAGCCAGGAATATAACCCAACTACTGAGGCAGAGCCAGCAAAGCTCTTAGAGGCAGTCGTTTGGTAGTGGAACATGAGGACATGGACAGGCATCCCATGTTGGATCATCTACACCCAACAACAGGGTGAGTGGTTGACAACCAGTGACGACAAGATTATATGCTATGAATCAGCCTGAGGCAGTGATCAACCCACGAGTCGTGATAGGTCAGATGGAATTATTTCATTTTGATATGTCTTCATTTTACTTCGTATGTGTTTTGATTGATCCAGGTGTTATGCATTCTTTTATTACTCGAGAAGTGATTCGTGACTGCAATATGACTGTCAGTCGAAGAGCAGATAACTTGTTTTTAGAAATTTCGTTAGTTGGATTTGTAGTGTTGCGGGAGGTATGTTCTCCCTGCATTCTTTCTTTTTCTGATCACCGCATTCAGGTGGATTTTATACCACTTTAGATGCATGGGTTCGACATAATCCTTGGGATGGACACCCTAGAAAAGTATAAGGTTGTCTTGGATTGTGGTTCCAAGAAAGTTGTGTTCACAAACAATGGTGACACATGGATCTTTCAGGGGGATAGAAAGATTCTTCCAACTTGTCTAGTGTCAGCAATGGTAGCTGAAAAGCTGATGCGACAAGGATGTGTTGCATTCTTGGCACATGTGATAGATACCAGAGCAGAGAGTTCTAGTCTTTCTGAAGTCTCGATAGTTAGGGAGTTTGAGGATGTATTTCCTGAAGAACTTCCAGGTGTTCCTCCACCCCGAGAAATTGATTTCGAGATAAATGTAATTCTGGGTGCTCAACCAATAGCTCAAACACCTTATAGAATGTCACCTACTGAGATGACATAACTTAAGAAACAGTTACAGAAGTTGCTTGAAAAAGGTTTTATTCGACCGAGTACTTCACCATGGGGTGATCCAGTTCTCTTTGTGAATGGGTCTATGTGATTATGCATTGATTATAGACAACTAAACAAAGTAACTATAAAGAACAAATATCCTTTGCCAAGGATAGATGATTTGTTTGACCAGTTGTGTGGTGCAACTATATTCTCTAAGATAGATCTAAGGTCGGGATACCTTTAGTTACGTATCAAGGAGAGTGACATACCTAAATCAGCCTTTAGGACAAGGTATGGTCATTACGAGTTTGTAGTTATGTGATTTGGACTAACTAATGCCCAACTAAATTCATGGAACTCAAGAACAGAATCTTCCGACCATTCCTTGATCAATTCATAGTAGTCTTTATAGACGACATCCTGGTTTACAATAGAGATACTCAACAACATGAGAAACACCTTCGTTAGGCCCTGACTTTGCTAAGAGTGCACAAGCTATATGCCAAGTTTAGCAAGTGTGAGTTATGGTTATCAGAAGTGTCTTTCTTAGGACACGTAATATCTGCCTCAGGTATCCGTGTTGATCCTAAAAAGGTAGAATCTATCTTGGAGTGGGAACAGCCAAAGACACCAATGGAGATACAAAGTTTTCTAGGATTGGCAGGCTACTATAGGAGGTTCATTAAGAACTTCAGTTCTGTAGGATTACCCTTAACCATATTAACCTGGAAGGAGGTTCTTTTTGTCTGGAATGACAAGTGTCAACATTCTTTCCAATTGTTGAAGGAAAGGTTAACCAGTGCACCTATGCTAATGTTACCTGAGTAGGGAAAGGGGTATATTGTTTTCTGCGATGTATCTAAGAACGGTCTAGGATGTGTGTTTATGCGGGATAAACAAGTGATTTCTTTTACCTCTCGACAACGTAAGAAACACGAGGAGAATTATCTGACACATGACCTGGAATTAGCTGTAGTGGTTCATGCGTTGAAGATCTGGAGACATTATCTCTATGGATAGACATTCTAGATTTTCACAGACCATAAGCACTTAACATACATCTTTTCACAACATGAGTTGAACATGATACAACACCACTGGATGGAGTTAATCAAGGACTATGATTGTACAATTGATTATCATCCAGGAAAGGCTAATGTAGTGGTTGATGCACTAAGTAGAAAATCATTGTTGTCAACCATAGACAAAGCACAACTGAACTCTTTAATGTGCTTTAAACAAGACATGCTTGTCTCTTTGAGGAAAAATAATGTATAGCTTAAAGTATCCTTGTTAGCTGGACTGTTAGCTGAGATGTTGTGATAAAGTGAGTTTTTATAATATTTTCTCTGTCTTAAAACTTTTCTTATCAATTTTTTTGTCCAAAATACCCTCATATACTTTCCTCAATTGAACAAAGTTTTGTCACAAATTGCAAAAAAATGCAAACCCTTGTATGCTAGGATGATAAAATACAGGTGATAATGTATTTAGTGAATGAACATATCAAATATTAAAATTTGGATCTCAAATTCATATCATAGTAGCATAATGATAAAACTACCTCTAAAACTTTATTGTAATCGGACGTCCGAATTAGGAGAAATAAGGAATTGAAATCATGTGTATATTTCCTTCGTTCTCAAACTTATGACCTAAGTTCTGGATTTAATGACAAGGCGTGACACATAAATGTGTCCCGCAGCCCTTTAAAGCTTGGACGCGGACCATGGATTAGGCCGAGATTTTTCTAGCCGTTGGTCAACAATCCAATAGGGGAGACTTCGTCTCCTACTCCCGCAAAGGGCGGGGATATAGGAGGCAACCTGAGCCTCAGCCATGCTCCACCTCATCCACATTCTCAGATATCTATCCGTGCAAATATCTTCATCTCATGATTTCATGTTCGATCATACCAACTTTGACTGAGCTTCATGCGCCGTTGCGCCAACCCAATAACCTGACCTCGGCTCGCTCTCACTCCGGCAATGGGGCTTTTAGAGCTTCCTCACCTAGCCTCCCTCACGCCTATTTAAGACCTCCCTAAGCTCCGCCTCTCCCCCTTTAACCATTCCGCAGCCTCAATTTCACCTGAGGCACCCCGAGCGTACACCTCCTATCTACCTTCATCAACCTCTAGCCACCACCACCAAACGAGTTCCTCAGCACCTCCCGCTCCTTTCTAGCCTCACCTTCACCTTCACCTCACCTCTACGCTCCCCCCGTCACAACCTCGAGATCCCAGAACACCTCCCGCTCCATTTTGATCCTAACTTCGACGACCTTGCCTGCCCACGCGGTGGCGACAAGATACACAAGGTCTTACACCCTGTTTTGACCCTCGCTGGCTTCAGACCGATCCCCTGAATCCTTCGCAATCTTCTCCCACTCATAGATATTATTTGAGCACAAGCTAGCTCTCACCGAGGGCCCTCCTCTCGCTGCTCGAGCAAGCATCAAGCCAAAGAAGGTGCTACCCGCGTGGAGCTGACAGGCTGCTAGCTGGACCAATACCAGTACGCCTGATCAGCAAACCAGCCCCCCCCTCTTGCGATTGTGTGATAAATCTCAGCCATTGATCCAGACGGATCCGGCCATTGATCAAGGTTCTGTTCTTTTCTTTTTTTATTATTCACTCAAGAAAATGGTTTATCTTAGAAAAATCCTAGAAAATGCTAGGAATATCGGATTATAGAGAACCTATATACCATTATGATTAGAAAAATATTCTCTATCCAAATAAAATGTTATCAGGATATGGATCCGTTCCCTATTAAAAAATAGTTTCCTAAAGCCTAAATGACTTCTTTAATTATAATTAATTATTGATAATGACCTTTCTTGATGATGTACGACTGTCTAAAATCTATTTAACCCTTGATGAAACCTTGATTTCTAAATAAATAGAAATACTATTCTAAGTTGATAAATGATCAAAGGATTAGGAGAAACCCTAGATCTAGTTTTCTCTTCCTACATGAAATTAAAGGTCTATCTTTATAACAAAATCTAAATCACTAGATGATGATTAGTGATCATGATTGGTCCTGAACCCTTAAACGAACCCTGATGTTATGAAGTTATTAATATTTTTAGGGTTGCTTTCCCCTTTATATCCAACCATCTTAGTAACCCTAGTTTATGGAAATCCTCTAATTGATTAATTAAATATTATCTTGTAATCAAACTATTTTTATGATGGATCAGACGTAATAAAGTCTCAAAACCCAAATAAAAGATGAATAATCCCTAATCTGAATTAGATAGCATAAAGTTAATGATAACTAAGAACATATATTAGTTTTGGTCACATGGACCAATAGTTATATTGTACTGTTGCTTTCCTTGCAGGGTGACTTATCTCTTGATTGATCCCAAATCTTTGGATATTTTATCTAACAAAGCAGGTATGTGATCTTATAAGTATAAGACTAGATTTCTGGTTGCCTATGATATGTAATATCTTGAATGCTTGTATTTGGATATGATTGCTTGGTTGAACTACTATGAGTTATACGTCGCTAAATCTAATAGAACATAAAAGTGTATGGTGGGTTGTAGCTACTCGAGCTGATAGCCTGGTGTGGATGTATGTTGCCTAACATGGATGTACGATTCCTTGGCCCATGTTAGATGTATGATGATATTCAAGCAGAAGTAGTGACTTTCAGTTTCAACCATTACTTAGAACATAAAGTTAATTAAAGACATTTCACAATCATTAGAGATTTTGGCAGAAGCCTCTTCACAACAGGCTATTGTCACTTCAACTAAGAGTCACACAACCGTCGACTTGAAAGGGGATGAGGTTATTGTTCATTCCATTGGAGAAATTTGTTCTGTCACTTTAGTTCAAGTTGATAAGACTCCATATAAATTGGATAATGGGATAAAGCCTCTTCACAACAGGCTATTGTCACTTCAACTAAGAGTCACACAACTGTCGACTCGAAAGGGGATGAGGTTATTGTTCATTCCATTGGAGAAATTTGTTTTGTCACTTTAGTTCAAGATGATAAGACTCCATATAAATTGGATAATGGGATGTCCATCAAGCTGTTCCATTTTTGAATCTACACAGTAAAATATTAGAAAGATGGGTAGAGAGGCAAGGGGTAAAAGTGGAAAGTCAAAGTCTACTCCTCACTACACTCGGGCTTAAGCCAAGAAGCTCAATGAGGACTTTCCAAATCACGACCCACTCAATTATCCAATCGATTAATAAGAAAGAAGATACCAATTGAGGCTAAATTTCTTCTAACGTAGTCTAGATTAGTCTATATTCTTATCATATAACCTTGTTATAATTTTTCTAGACATATACACTCAACTTAGGTCATGGCATCCTTATATCCAATTTAGTCATTGGGACACCTGATCCCATGAACCACACCCCAATACGAGGATCATGCAATCAAGTGAACCAAACTAGAAAATGATTCCAAAATTAAGCATGGAATTTGAACAAGCATGATAAATTGAAGCCACTACTAATTTTTTTCCATATTGAATTTACTATAGTATCACATGAGAAGATTTTTATCCCCACTGCATGATTTACTTGTAACTATTTGCACATAATACCCAATATGGTCCCCATGGGATATGCAAACTATATAGAAGATGATATATAAATCTAGATTTCCAACATTTTATCAACATATTGTGAAAAGTTGAGCTACAAAAACATTAATTGAAACAACTCTACTCGAGATCTGAGTATATTGTTTTGACATTGAGGACTTCAAAAGAATGCAATGTCACGCTTAAGTGAGATATACTCCTACCGCTATCTTGGGAAAGTGACTCCTCAACATAAAAGCCTTAAGGGGTCTATTAATCTCCTAATAACATTTGGACCATATAGTATGCTATAGAAGTACCAAAGAGCGTTAAAAATAATGCTAGGATATAGGAGCATTAAATGATATATTCAAGTATAGTCTAATGAGGTAAGTATTAAGATCATATATTCTAAGAAAAATATATGAGAATAATAGAACCTAGCGCAACATGAAATAGCATCGAACATTTATACAAAGAAAAAGATTATCTTGGTAAAGTAATGTATGATGATTCCTATTTAGCTTAGAATGAAATATACAAGATATAATGGGTTAAATCCACGTAAAAATCACATAAGATCTTAAGGTGTTTTCTAGGTGAATTCAAGTGGTCACCATGTTCCCCTTGCCATATTGTCCCGCATTATTATCTTTATGTTTAGCACCTCTTATTACTATGTATAGAAAGTGGATCACGTCAGTAACTATGAAATATACATAGGGGAACATGGTAGTATCTAGGAATGTGGAGTAACTAGGACTTAGGTGGGCTGAGGAAGAGGAAAGAGGGTAGATGTATCTTGGGAGGGGATTTCATGTGAAGAGGCAGTAGATGCAACAAGAGGTAGTTGAAAGTAGGAAGGAAGTGTAGGGAAATATGGCAACATAGATAGTAGTGGATTTTTTTTGCATATTGCTCATAAATTAGTGGAATGCCTCAAGAACTACGAATAGGAAGGAAGGTTGAAATATATATACCTGGTCCTAGAGCAAGTCCAACGATAATCCTTATACCAATATGCTTCTTTCTCAAGTAGCACCTGAACTATTGTCGATGTCTACCTCCTTGTGTAGAACAACATACGACAGTTGACGACAACCTCCTAGAATGATGGCAATGGCCTCCACACCTCTATGTAGTTCATGTAGACCATTGAGAACTCCTTGCATTCTTCTATAACTAATGTGAAGGAGTTGTCCCTTCATGTTGTCAATGTCCTAATGTCAACTTGCTCCCCTTTGACTATCTCTCCCTTTAACAAGTAAGGTTCCTCTGGCTCTCACGTTACTACAACTTTGAGATGATGAGTGTCTGTGCTAAGAGGCATGGCCAACCCCCCTTTATATTGGAGTGAATGGCTCAGGTTTTCCACAAACCGACAGACATGTTGAGATGAATTTCATGAATTTCAATTGTTGCCAACCACCAGTCAATTGAATGGGCTCTCCAGTCATTTGACTAGTGTTTTTCTACTTGCAAACATACTGGATTTCAATGCAATGATCATGATGTCATCATGAATTCCTTGATCCCTTCTTACTAATTATCAAAATGATTGACTAAACATCCCATTTGGTCGACTAGAACTCCAATCAGTCAACTGACGTTCCCAATTAATTGAATGGACACTCTAGTTAGTCAACTAACAACTAGTATTCTTTAAGTTGATTACCTAAATACTTTAGTAACTAAGTTAAATTCTATTCATGAGTAAACTATTCCAGGTGCATCCTATATGTGTGACCCTATATGTCCCAAATTGCTTTTACAGTGAAGGTTCATAACTATATTATGACATCACAAGCAATGAGTGATATTTAGCAACATATCATTTCTACCCAAGTGATTAAAAAGTTGGAGAACAACTTCAACCTACATCTGTAATCATTTTGTTTGTGTTTGTATAGTACCTTTGTCACTAATATCCAAATTGAATTCGAGGTATGGAATCATCATCCTCTTAATATTGGTTAATCCATGTTCCTTGAACTAGAATAGACTTTTTGAGATGTATGTGAGCTCACATATCACACATTGATTCACATGAGTATAGACATATGTTTCTTAGTCCCACTTATTAAGTGGCCAGGATATCAACTTTGAAAGGAGGGACAAATCCCATCTACATCACTCAGAGTCAGTCCTCATGTGTCACAATGTATCTGAGCACCACCTTTACGACAACCCTTATTCAAGGTTATGTTGGATGGTATCAAAGTTCATCAAATGACATGTGATGAGTGTTGTGACTTCATGTGTAAGAACCACAATCACCATTATCACTTTAAAAGTTGATTGTTACTGCTATTCCATTGTTTCCATGTATCACTCTCAAGGTGGGCCTGTTTGGTACAATATTATCTAACAAGTACATATGTGTTTGACTTTGGCATCCAATATGATGACTAATGAGACTCTATCATCAGTCAACACACATTCTAGTTTTTTGTGTTACTGTCATATATTTTGTTTCCATAGTAATATCCTACTAGGGACATAACAAGAATGTATGTACTCTTATCATGCATATGGTCTCATTGTTCAAGTCCTCAACCTGAATATATATGTCATTGAGTAACACCATCCTTTAGATGTCTATTATGTTTGTGTCATCATCTCATGACTAGGACAAATGTAATAGATATAATTACCTTTATTATTATCAAATCAAGTATATGATGCCCCATTACAATCATCACATGATTGGCTCTCTAGGCATAATCACCAGCAGACTCCCACTTGCACTTAGAACCAATCACCTACACATCTTGTCCTAAGTGATTTTAAACATGTCCATCATGTTTCTACTGCTAAATTTATTTTGTAGCAGACTTGCAACACTTTCTTCTAATTGATACATTACAAATCTTCACATCTCCTCGATGTATAATATCTCATATGAGATGGAATTTCCATACTATGCTATCTGGGTTTCCCAGACTATCCAATAGCTCATTGTTGTCACAATAATTTCACAATGTCATCAATGGTTGGAACCTCCCACAAGTTCATCTAAATGAACTTCTTGATCCAACAATATCCTCTACTATGTTCAAAACAACAAGGTACTCAACTTCTATTGTAGAATTAACAAATGTCTCTTGCTCAAAACTTTTCTAGCTCACAGATATATTTTAAGATAAAACATATCATATTGTGATCATTAATCTTCTTTATTAATTTGGAAACTTACATCAGTGTAACCCTTTACACCCAACTATTCCTTATTACCATTAATAATGAACTAATCCGTAGTGAATCTCAAGTACTTAAGGATGTTCTTTATGGAAGTCCAATGACCTTTACTTGGATCTAAATGATATTCTCTCCTTACGTCTAATACATACAAGACAATGGGATGGGTCATGGCATTGCATACATGATAGATCCAATAGAGGATGCTCATGGAATCATACTCATACTTTCCCGTCCTTTATAAGAACTTAGGACACTAGGCTCTCAAAAGGCTAATTTCATGGAATCATCAAAAAAATTTCTCTCTTTGAGACGTACAATGTAAAAACCTAATCTTTACAATCAAATATTTACAAACTTGTATCAAAAATATAATTTTTTTACTACAATTATGCTTTACATCATAGTCACAAAATCTTTAAACAAAAGGTTAGAAGATTTAGGATAGTCATTGATTCCAATCTACTCTTCAAGGGTACAACTCATGCACGTCTCTTCTAGTCCTTCTTTGTATCACCTATCCATGAGTTCCGAGAGGGAGGGAAACCACACATGGACCCAAGAAGGGAAAATATGGGACAATACGGTGGGTAATAAATTCAATTACTGAGCTATAATAAAAAATAAGGATTTATGGGATCAAATCTGGGTAAGATTGCTTGGGGACTGTGATAATAACAAGAGGATAATCTAGTTACCAAATAAATTTTGAAAGGGCACAACAACGTAAAGTAGTAACTAGAATCAATAAAGAGGTTTCTCAAAACTAATATCGACATATCAAATTATTCAAAATGAAACAATTTATCCATTGGCACAATCAATCTAATATCTTGTTTTTGCAGTGGCTAGGTGCCTAGTGTCCCCCCTCTATGAGAAAACAATATTTTCTCCTGTAGGGGTAACCAATATTAGGGGACCTCTAATTGTTCATTATCCACTGTGCATGTTTGAGGGATATGACCTAGTGAGCCCAAGCTCTTAGTCAATATTTTAAATTTTTGTACCAATATCAAAATCAACCAATATTTTAATTATTCAACAATGTTCAACATTTAATTTAGTCATTGTGACCTTCAACAAGAGGGAAAGGCTAATCACAAAATTGGTTCACCACGTTTGTAAAAATCATATTGGTGAGATGCAAGAGGGGGATAAATTGTTCAATAATAGAATTGAGAATTTAATACCTTTATATCAGACAAGAGTTCCAAGTTTGCACAATATGAAATATGATTTTCCCCATAAATTGGTGAAGGGAGCTACAAAGTAGAATAAACCTATTTCTAATTGGGTAGGAATTCAAGTGTTTTTCAATTCAAGTTATTTGGGATTAGATTCCCACTGGAAATTACAATTTCATATCCTCTCCATCACTATGGTTTCTATATTTCCATCTAGATTTCATAATTAATTCTATATTAAAGGTTTTGAAATGTTATTCTTTCTTGAATATAATTTCATTTAGTCATTATGGGAATATATGATTACTATATGTGATATGACTTAACAAAATACTTTTAGTAAAAATCTAGAGTTTAAATCATACATACATTCATACAATGATACATACATATCCCTTATTGTAGATATGAGTGATCTAATATGGGCATACATATATCTACCATCATATTACCGTAAGGAACTATAATAATTCTATTTAGTCACTAGGGTCAAATTTCTATTTACCAATATACTCTTACTAGAGGTATCCACGGTTTAATTTTTTTAGTACAATAAAATTAATGTATATGTGTATCTTACTAACAATTATTGAGCTAGTTTCACTATAGACTTTCATTAATTACTAATTTACTATGTCTTCTAACACAAATAGAAAACAAAAGAACTAATCAACTAATCATTTTTTTTACGAAAGTCCTACAAATGAATTCTTTAAGAATTTATAAATGGTGGAAAAAAGTATCCTAATGTGTATACTGGATTCTAGAGTTATACTAAGTAATATGTTGTTAGATTGATGTTCATGATCAGTTGTCTGCATTAGTAGGGAGTACGCTCATTTAGTTAGTGCATATCCTGCTATTATCAAACCAATTGTTTAAAGTATCAATGTAACTAGAGGATTAGAATAAACGAAATGATGTCTCACATATAGTCATTCAGTTGTAATCACCACAGATCATGATGGCAGAGGAGTCTCTTCCTATTCCTTACACGATGTGGATGAGTGGAACAGGTCTGGCTTGAAGCAACATGCCAAGGTCGTATTTAAGCTTGCCACCAACACAACCTCTGATCTGGGAGATGTTCTGTAGATCAATTTGCGTGATCGTAGTCTCGTAGATAAGTTTGTTGGTTCCTCCTCATCAGGATGCCTTAGTCCAACTACAGATGGATTGCATACCAGGACTCTCCTTAATTAGAGATAACAATAGGTTGTTCACACCTTCGGCGTGGTTGGGGCTGGTTTTATGTGTACGTTGCAGATTCCTTGCAGAGATGGTCCTAGAATTGTGCAAATCAAGATGTAGCTAGGGAAGGAAAAGTAGGGCGGCTGGGGTCACAAGAACATGGCTGGAAGTCAATCTGCTGTGTGGCAGATCGGGGTTGCCAGTTCATTAGCACTGTCAGTGCTGGTGAGGCAGGCAGTCGAACCTGGTGGCACAGCAGGTGGCGACTGAGTTCGCGTTGATCAGGTCATGACGATGGTTGGTGTTAGGGTCTTCTGGTAATCATCTGAGTGGTCAAGTAAATCCATGACTGCAGATCTGATCAGGTAGGTGGCAATTGAGGTGGTGTTTGGAGAAAGAAGTGGCGATGGAGGAAGGCTATGATTTGAGGTGCAAACGAAGGAGAAGAGGAGATCATCGTGGCAAGCATCAAGTGTTGTTGGAGATTTAGAACTCCTCTGGGATCCTCGGTGGCACCTGCGGTGGTTTTTTTTTTTTGGATCTGTAGGGGCCGAAGCCCCCTATCTCCAAACAGGTGTCAGAGCCCGGATGACTCAAGAGGTTGGTAAATATACTGTGAAATGGTAGGTTTCGAACCCGGGACCCCCGGGGGCCCAATCCGTGCCTAACCAACCGAACCATTTTTGCTTAACAGTGCAATAGTACATGTATGCAAGGCATTATCCTGTAGGATCAATGGCTGGGTCGTGGTACAGGTCAGACGATCAGATATTTGCTGGTGTGTTGTTGTTGTTTTTTTTTTCTGGGGGGGGGGTCCACGATAGGGGCACATTAGGATATCAATGCGATTGAATTGTTAAAACAGTCGAGAAGGGAGGCGTTTCTAGGAATAGTCGACTGGAATTAGGGTAACAGCTGATCAATTTCAAGTCTTGGTCAGTTTCAGACTTTTAGGTCAGGAGGGGAAGCGCTCATGGAGGATGAGGTGAAACACATGTATGGGGCCGGAACAGGAAACCAAAGGTTGGAGGATGGGGTGTGGTCGAGTTTCTGAAGAAGGAGAGGGAAGGAGAACGTGCTTCTGAAACCGACAAGGTCATCCACATTATCTGAACAGGGAGACGTGAGTCCTCCCTTTCATTTTTTTTTGACAGCTAGCCTTTCATTTCATTAGGTCAACATCTGTGAGTACAAGTAGTTCCCTTGGGATGTTTTCCCTAGAGAGAGTCGTTTCATTACATTGAGGAGCCCTACTAGCTAGGTAATGACTAGCTCTGTTGGCCTCTCTGTAGATGTGCCTAATGTTAAAAGCTAGCAGATTATTGCTGAGTGCGATAGTGTCCTTGATGATCAGGTCTTCATACCCTCTGCCATGTTCCCGTCTTTTAAAAGCTTCCATCAAGGACTGGCTATCCGTCTCGACACTTAGCCACCGTTTGGTTCAAGATATTGATTAGGAAACCAGGACTGAGGTAGACCGGATATGTCCAGTCATCGAGATTATCCAAATGGTAGTAAATCTTATTTCAGTTTGGCAAACTAATCCCATCATTAAATTAGACTGGTATCGTAACTTGTGCTTTTCAGTCTGACTGATAAAACAAAATACACAAAAACACAGGTCCAAATCAGGACTGGGTTACGAAATCCCTCTGCTAGCATGACTGGGCCAACCCAGATATCAAGATAACGGAACCCAAAACGGGGCCATTTTAGGATTTTGAACCGAACGCACATTTGGAAAATCGGACTGAACCAAACGTAGGCTTAGGATTGTATGCCCTTCCTTCATCATCATTTTTATCGCTTCTCTCAGTGCCAGTGCTTCCGCCATCAGTGTTGTAGACGCCATGGTCATCCTGCCCTCCAGCATTGCTTTCACTTTACCTGTGCTATCCCTCAGAATTGCTCCCACCGAGGCCACTGTTCTTGGTTTCCAGCCTGCGTCTACACTTATCGAACCACATCTCCACCAGAAGGTTTCCATCTCATTCTTTCAATTTTGTTGGGGGGTGGCGCCGCTGTTCCTGTATGTGTTTGGTATTTTCTGTACTCAGCGGCCATGTTCAGGAAACCCAACACTGTTGCTGCTTCATTGATCGGGGCTTCATTAAACATCTTCTTGTTTCTAGATGTCCATGCAATCCACATCATCGTTGCCAGCCTTGCCGCTTCGGCTTCACCGTTCAGACATGTTTGCTTTGCAGGACTCAAGGAAGGATATGACTCTTAATACTAGTCAAGTATGAATCCTATGTTTGGTTTTGTAAATAATGACATTAGGATGGGTTATGCGCGGCAGTGGAATCCTTAATAGCCAGGATTGGTCAGTTCCGCACCCCCCTGTGGTATTTGCTGGTCAGTTCCGCACCCCCCTGTGGTATTCGCTGGGATAACTCCTGAGACCCCAACGAACGACCCCGACTCCCAGCCCAACCCTTTCCCGCATAAATTCCTCTCGTCGACGCAGTGCTTCCGGACGTAGTCTTCCCCCATTCCAGCGGCGCGTCCTCTCCCCTTCCCAGTGGGAGGCAGCGTGTTCTTTCCTTGGAGCTGAACACTTTTGTACGGACATCTTTCGGACTTCGCCCTGGAGGCCCTTTCCATTCTGATGGGCTCCTCCATGGTGACCACCATGTCTGCTGCCGGTGAGCCCGCATCCATCCCGACCTACAGCGCTGTGACCTCCGCCCCCACTGGCCATCCTCCTTGCCTCCCTCGCCGCCCTCTCCCTCGGCTACCTCTTTTGCTAAATGACGGGTCGACATCGCCGGGAGGGAGGCACCTCCTGGGCTGGACTTGAATTCATTCATAGTGATCCATTCCCTCCCCTCGGCTGTTTCTTTCACCACCCAACCCACCTCTTTTGCTTCCCTTTGTAGTTGTCATTTGTTCCCGACGACTTCGTAGATTTGGTCAGACATTTGTGGGAGTCATGGGTTGGGCATGGTGTTGTTCGTAGCCCCCTTTCTTTCCCAATGTGGGTATGTGCAAATCAGTTGTTTATTGCTTGTCTCAGATGTTTCAAACTCCGATAGAAATTGGAGAAAGAGCATTTGTTTAATTTTTTAGCATCTGAATTCCAAAGCTATATGCAGATTCATAAATGCATCATTCACCTACATGCGTCTGAAATCAATGGTAGAATCAATTAGCATTTCATTCGACAAAATCCTATCCTTAGTTGCATCCAAACATAAGATAGGATATCCTATATCCCATCTTTCACCTATACTTGCCCATGCTATCTTTATCCCTATCCTGTTCAAATCCCTTCCCACGAACCAAACATGTGTAGTCGGTGTCTATGCATGTCCAAACCCTCAATGCATATTCACATTGGAAGATTGCATGCACTGCGTTCTCGCTACTGTGTTGGCATCTCGGGCATAGGCTTTGTTCTGTTACTCAGCTTGGAGGTCAGGTTATCCATGCTTGGCAGTATATTTTTGAAGTATCTCCACAGGAAATGCAGTAGTTTCGGTGGCCATTTCTTCTTCCACAGGTCCCGCCATTTTTTGTTCTCTGGCTTTCATAAACATCAAGTTCAATGGGATTTTGTAACCCTTCGGCTTATTAAATTTCTAAATCTCATAAACCCACCCCGAACCTAGACGTTGAAGAACATTGAGAATTTTGACCATTTGTTTTACTTTTAGTAATTTAATGTCTAAGGATAGTAATACCTATAGCTACATTTATGTACTTGGCTATAAGTATTATAATCACAACATAATTAATAAGGTGTATCTTTTAATATAATTAATATTTTTCATCAATTCCAAGCCAATAGTATGAAAATCAAGAGTACTCCATTAGTGTGAGTCTAATATCAGATGTCTAGGAATCAATGGTTTGAAATTGATTCATGAACTCAATTGAGGGACTACCTCGTAAGTAATTTGAAAATGAAGAGATTCAACAAAAGGAAAAAAATGAATGGTAATTATATCAAGGAATATGATGATTAATTGAAATAATTAAATGAGACTTTTAATCTGATGGCCAAATTCATACATGAGCTCAAGTTTAGGGGAAATTGTGAATTATAAATCAATATAGGATTATGACCTAAAATCAATATGTTACAACTCTCCACCCCTTAAAGAAGATTTTATCGCTGAAATTGGTATTTCATTAGTCTAGTCAGGTACTATTCTCCATCCCTCAAAAGGATTCAACTAGAAATTTAAGTAGGTGAATCAGATATAATGTAGTGTATTTCACCAACTCCATGTTTGATGGGTTTCATAAGAGTCTCATCTAGGATTTTTCTCATACCTCTTTGATTGTGACTAATCTCAAGAAATCATCAATAAAATCTCATTAGATCTTTTTTATTTGTACTTATAGTATTATAAACAAAATTACTTTTTTGAAGAAAAAGCATTTTGATGCAAAATTGAAAATGGTCAAAATTAATGCGATGGCTAAGTTACAATTATCCACTGCCAACATTTACCATACTACGACTTGAATCAATAATGAAAAAGAGATTCACATGGAACCTAAAGGGTCACTAGAGTAACTTTACTTATGATAGCGAAGAATGCTATAGTTTTCTACAAAAGGGGTTCACAAATTCAAACTTGGGGCTTCTCATCTCACTATTCACATTCCAACCACTACATTTCTCAATGGTTGTATTCAGATCCTCAATATTTTTTTGACACACTGGTATAAGTGACTTTGGCTAGGGTTTACTATTTTCGCAAGTGGTAGAATTTGCTTGACCAGGTCAATAACAAAAGTGTGGAAACCCCACCAATATCTAAGTGGATTGGGAGTAATTATGCCAGAACCTTCAGTAATCATCCTTCCTTAGATACCTCAAATAGATACCCTTACATGGAGATGTTATTATTAATTAGTGTATAAGATAAATATTTTCACCTAAGTTTCTACTCCATCTTAGGTAGATAAGGCTAGAAAAACTAGGAGTGGTTGTAAACTATTTCCCTATGTTCTAGGTGTACTAGTTATTTAACACTAGTTTCCATGCGACATGCATGAGTGGAGAATATTCAAAGATCAGATACCATATTGTAAAGACCTAATCTTTATTATTGAGTATTTACAAAATTATATTGAAAGTATAAATGAATCTTTATTACAATCATGTTGTATGTGAGTCGTGAAAGATTTAAAGATAAGGCTACAAGATTAAGGATATGCATTGATTCCTATCTACTCTTCAATAGGGGACAAGTCCTACATGTCTCTTCTATTCCTTCTTTGTATCACTTGTCCATGAGTTCCTAGAGGGAACTTGGACCTCAAGAAGGGAAAATATGGGTCAACAAGGTTGGCACTAAATTCAATTATTGAGCTATTTTAAAAAAATAAGGATTTATGAGATCAAATTAAGGTAAGCTTATTTTGCGGACCATGGTAATAACAAGATCATAATCTAGTTAATATATTAATTTCAAAAGGGTAGAATAGTGTAAAGTATTAACTAGAATCAATAAAGAGATTTCTCAAAATTAATAACAACAATCAAATTATTCAAAACAAAAGAATTTATCCTTTGGCACAATAAATGTATTATGTTTTATTCACCAGTTACTAGATGCCTAGTGTCCTTCTCTCTATGAGAAAGAAACACTTTCTCCCTGTGGGGGTAATTAGTACTTGGGGACCTCTAATTGTCCATTATCCACAACACAGGGTTGGGGTATATGACCAACTGCATCTAGTGAGCCAAAGCTCTTAGCCAATATTAAAATTTTTGTTCCAATATCAAAATCAACTAATATTTCAATTATTCAACAATGTTCAACATTCAATTTAGTCATGGTGACCTCCTTCAAGAGAAAAGGCTAATTACAAACTGGTTTATCACTTTTACAAAAATTATATAAATGAGATTGAAGAAGAAGATAAGTAGTTCAATAATAGAATTGAGTATTTAGTACCATTGTATCAAATAGGAGTTCCAACTTTTCACAAGACAAGATATGATTTTATCCATAAATTGATGAAGAGAGCTACAAAGCACAACAAACTTATTACTAATGGGCTTGGAATTCAAGTGTTGTTCAATTCGAGTTATTTTAGATTAGATTTACACAAGGAATTACAATAACATATCCTCTACATCACTATGGTTTCTATATTTCCATCTAGATTTCATAATTATTTCTCAATTTTAGGTTTTGAAATGTTATTCTTTCTTGAATATATACTCATTTAGTCACTATGGGAACATATGATCACTATATGCAATATGATTTAACTAAATACTCTTACAAAGAATATAGAGTTCACATCATACACACATTCATATGAAGATACATAAATTTCCCTTATTTTACGTATGTGTAGTCTAATATGGGCTTACATATATCTATCATCATATCACCCTACGGTACTGTAATAATTCCATTTAGTCAGTAGGATAAAATTTCTATTAACCATATACTCTTACTAAAGGTATCTAGGGTTTAATTTTGTTAGTATAGTTTAAATTAATATATATGTGTATCTTTCTAACAATTATTGGACTAGTTACACTATAGACTTTCATTAGTTACTAATTTACTATGTATCTAATAGATTTGAAAATAAAAGAAACTAATCAACTAATCTTTTTTTTATAAAAATCCTACTAATGAATTCTTTTAGAATTTATAAATGGTGGGTAAAAAGTCTCTTTATGTATATTACTGGAGCCTAGATGTATACTAACTGATACATTGTTATGATTGATGTTCATGATCAGTAGTTTGGATTAGTACGAAGTAGTCTCATTTAGTTAGTGCATGTCTTGCTACAATCAAACTAGTTGTTTGAAATATCAATATAACTAGAGGATTAGAATAAAAAATGATGTCTCACCTATAGTCATTCAGTTGCAATCACCATTGATTGTGATGGGAGAAGTGTATGCTACTATTCTTTACACCACACATGGATGAGTGGAATAAGCCTAGTTTGACGTAAAATGCCAAGGTCGTGTTTAAGCTGGTGACCAACACAACCTCTGATCTGGTAGATGGAATTCTTCAAATCATTTTACGTGATCATAGTCTTGTAGATAAGTTGGTTGGTTCCTCCTTGTCAGGATGCCTTAGTCCAAATAGAGATGGATTCCATAGTAGGACTCTTCTCAAAGATGAAAGTAGGTCATCCATGCCTCTGATGGGGTTGGGGTACATTTTAAGTGCAGGTTGTAGATTCCTTGCAGAGATGGTCCTAGCATGGTACAAAGAAAGAGATAGCTAGGGAGGGAAAATCAAGGCAGATGGGTTCATAGGAACATGTTTGAAAGGTCAACTTTGCTATGTTGCAGATCAGGGTTGTCGTCTCATTAGCTACACTTGTGTTAATGAGGCAGACACACAAATATGGTGGCATAATGATTAGAGGCTACATTTGCATTCAGATCGATGCGATGGTTGATGGCCAGGGGTTTCGGTAATCATCTGGGTGGTTGAGGAAATCCATGACTACAAATTTGATCATGTGGGTGGTTGTTGAGGTGGTGTTTGGTAGAAGAAGTGGTGATGGAGGAAGGATATGATCAAAGGTGCAAACATAGGAGAAGAGGATATCATCATGGCAAGCGTAAGGTGTTATTAGAGATTCAAAATTCCTTTAGGATCCTCTGTGTGCCTATGGTGGTTTTTCCTAAAGGTGTGATAGTACATGTATGCAAGCCACTAGCCTATAGGATCGATGGTTGCGTCGTGGTGTAGGTCAGACGATCAGATATCTATTGGTGTGTTGTTGGTGAGGGGGAAATCTATGACAGGTTTATATGGGGTTAGAAGGGACATGTTAGGATTTCAATGCGATTTAATTTCCTAAAATAGTCGGTAAGGGAGGAGTTTCTAGGAATCATTGACAAACATCAGGGTAACGACTGATCGATTTCAAGTCTTGGTCAGTTTTAGACTTTTAGGTCAAGCGGGGATGTTCTCCCAATGGAGGATGAGGTAAAGCGCATGCATGTGGAATTGGAAGATTAAAGTTGGAGGATGGGGTTGGGGTTCAATTTTTGAAGAAGGATAGGGAAGGAGAACATGTTGCTCAAACTGATGACGTCATCATCATTATTTGAATAGGCAGACATGAGTCCCCCCTTTCATAATCATAAAGTTCAATGGGTTGTTATAACCCTTCCCCTTATTAAATTTCTAAATCTCATAAATCCACCCCTAACCTAGAAATTGAAGAGCATTGAGAATTTTGACCATTTGTTTTACTTTTAGTAATTTAATGTCTAATGCTAGTAATACCTATAGTTACATTTACAACCCTGTCTATAAGTATTATCATCACAATATAATTAATAATGTGTATCTTTTCATATAATTCATATTTTCTACAAACTCAAAGTCATTAATGTGAAAATCAAGAGTACTTCGTGAATGTGTCTCAGATCAAATGTCTAGGAATTAATGGTTCGCATTACCATTGAATTGATTCATGAAGTCAATTGAGGGACTACATCGTTAATATTTTTCAATGAAGAAATTCAACAAAAGGACCACAATTGGAGGGTAATTATATCAAGTAATATGATCATTTAATGAAACAATTAAATGAGACTTTAAATCGGATGGACACATTTGTACATGAGCTCACGTTTTGGGGAAATTGTGAATAATAACTCAATATAGGATTAGGACCCAAAATCTATATGTTACATGCATGATGAACCCCTTCAACATCTTTACAGTGTATTCTCTCTTACTTTGGTGAGGAAGCCTTCCAATGTATGCTGACGATAGTTAAATTCTTTGACTGCCTTGTCAATGGAAGATTCCAACTCTGAAATGCTTGCATCAATCCATATATTTCTAGATTACAAACTTTATTTGCATTAATTGGATTTATAAAACATTCAGGCTGCATCATGCACACATCCTCATGAATATTCTCATTAAGGAATGCAATATTAACATCCATCTACCAAATATCATAGCCATAATAAGCTACAATGAAAAACATGATCCTGATGGCTTTAACCATGACAACTGCTGAAAAGATTTAATCATGTTCAATACTTGAAACTGTTTTGAAACCCTTTGCAACCAATATGCCCTTATAGGTTTGTACATTATCATCCATGTTGGTCTTGTTCTTCAAGGCCCACTTGCCCCCTAAGGGTTTTACCCCTTCATATGGATCCATCAAGGTCATAACTTGTTGGTGTACATGGAGTCTGTCTTAGATCCCATGGCCTCAAACTATTTATCAAACTTTAGTCCCTCATTATGTTATATGTAGGTTGTTAGCTCATCATCTATGACCAACTCACCAGCTTCTTGAGTAATAATATATCCAAGTATTTTAGGCTCAAGGCTTGTCGTATTGGATCTATGAGGTCCGTGTTCTACATTAGGAACTTGAGATGATCCACAACAAGTAGGTGTGTTGTACTAGATCTATGAGGTCCTTGTTCTACATGAGAAACTTGAGATTCCACCAAAATTTGTGATTCTACTTGTTTCTAACCTATCTCTGGTCTTGAAATTTTTGAATTCTATTTTTTGCCCACGAATTCCTTTGGAAATAAATCTTATTTTATGAATACATCCATTCTGGAAAGAAACACTTTGTTGTCAGATGGAAGATAAAAGTAGTATCCTCTGGTTTCCCTAGGATTTCCAAAAAAATAACAATTATCATAATTGGGACCAATCTTTTTGAGAAACTATTTTCTCATGTAAGATTCTCATTCCCAATCTTCATAAAAGACATTACTAGAAACTTCCCATGCCATATCTCATATGGTGTCTTCTATACCAATTTTGAGGGTATGTGCTTGTGTAAACATTGTGGTTTATAAAGCATATTCCTTGAAGGAATTTGGAAGATTATCTAGATTTATTGATGATCATAATAGGGTATGATTCACTCTTTCTGATACATCATTATGTATCACGCAAAGTCCATTCTGATACAATATCAGAGTCTCACAAAAGGTCCTTAACCCCTTGGTTCAAGCATTCTCCACATCGATCATATTGAAGTGTATCAATAACAGTACCCACCTTTAACATTTGTTCTAAAAGGTATGCATACATCAATATGTATGAGTCCTAATAGATCATTCATTCTCTCATTGCTTCTAGTGAATGTATCGTTTGTCATCTTTCCCAAAAAAAAGACTCGCATGTCTCCATTGGTTTGAAACCAAAAGTGTCTAGATGACCATGCTCATGGATTCTAGAACTGAGTTCTTTACTTAAGTGCCCTAGGTACAATATTATGGGTATATACATCATTTAACTATTGGGCTTTAGGGGAGACAGAGAAGGCAACAGAAACAAAAAACATTTTCTTCTCCCCAAAGCCCAAAACCAATTATACATGTCAACGTCTATACAGTAGGAAGGATGGTTTGTGGAATTATACCTTGTCCTTAGGATTGTTGGGCGACAATACCTCACGTCTTGCATGATCTTCACCTCCAATCTTGGACAGTGTCTGCACAGCTCCTAGTCGCACAGGGACGGGTGACTCCTGGTCTCACTAGGACTGTCGGGATTGACAGCTGTCCTCCGAGCGGTAGAATTCTCCCGCCTCTAAAGTAGTCCACACGGACCACCTGGAACTCCGATCTCCTTGTCCCATAAGGAATCGAAAGGGGTCACAGCCTCCTGTCAGCGTACTAGTCACTAACACACTCTCCTGCCACCAGTCACTATTCTGTAGTTATCTTTCCCTTGTTGTTCCTCCCTTATCAGGTAGCACTTGCTCCTGGCTCTCTCGGTTACCAAAATCAGAGAGAATGACAACTTTACAGAGAAACGAGTGTTCTGAGTTGTGTTCAGAGAAGCCCCCAATACCCCTATATATAGGAGGGTCATGGGACAATGTTTTCTATCCCAGGCAATGCGGGATTAAAGTAGGAGTAGAAGGGTTCGAGGTTTTTCCACAAATTTGACATGTTGCGGCAGCTAAATCGATCGTTTCACTACTAAACCGATAGTTTCGGCCCCTGAGCCAATCGGTTGGGATCTGAGCCGATTGTTTGGGGCTCTCAACCGATCAATTGGTGCCCTGAACCGATCAGTTCACGGTCCTGATCCAACTCAAATTGACTTTCCATATTCGTTTCCAACTAATTCAATATTAGTCATTACCAAATCGAATTTGTACACGTGAAACAAATATATTTGCAAAATAGTCTTCATATTTTACAAACGATCTTGGTTGGTCAGACCAGCCGTTCGGTTCAACGATTGAGCCGATCATTTGGTGACACATGACCGATCGTCTCACTGGGTGAGCCGATCGGTTCAACAACCTGAGCTGATTGGTTCATCCCATGAGCCGATCGGTTGGAGCAGCAGACTTGTGCAAATCAATCAATTGCTTCTTCAATCAATTCGATACTCTCAATCAACTGGTCCAACACCTTGAACATTATGATATTGAGATATCAATTAATGGAGTGCTTAATTGAACTTCTAAACTCCTTTAGTAATCAATCTAAACATCATTTGTGGACAAAACTCCTCTTCCAGGTTAAATCCTATGTGTGTGGCCCTGCAGGTCCATTTCACATTGGCAGTGAAAGTCCATAACACTTATGACTTCACAAGTAAAGAGTGGTGCCTAGTCACACATCAGTGCTACCTAAGTGAAATAGAAAGTTGAAGAACAACTTTCAATCCTACAATCTGTGAATGGTGTTACAGTGAATGTTTAATTCCTTTGTCACTGATATCCTGAATGAACTCAAGGCATGGAATAGTCACCCTGTCAACGTTCATTCACTTTCTTGATCTCAGAGCAGATTAGAGGAGATATGTATGACATCAATATCACATACTGATTCACACATGTGTGCACACCTATCTCAATCCTACTCATCAAGTGGCCATGGATATCAAACTCCCTCAGGAGGGACAAATCCCATATCTATCACTCACCCCTCAAAAGCCCCATGTGTCAAAGCCACCCAATCATCACTTTTATAACAACCCATGTTTCAGGACTGCATTTGATGATGTCAATGTCTGCCCAATGACATATGTTGAGTGTAGTGATTTCAGGTCAAAGAATCAAACTCACCACCATCACTGTGAGAACTGACTGTCACTACCATGTCAATGGTTCCATGTGTCAAACTCACGGCGGGTCTATCTGGTATACTTGTTCTCTAACAAGTACCTATGTGTTTGGTTTGATATCTCTATTACATGACTAATGAGATTTTGTCATCAACCAACACCACAATCTAGTCTTGTGTGTCATTGCTATCTATCTACCTTCCACAATGACATTTGACTAGGGACATAACAAGAATGTACAAACTCTTAGCATATGTATGATCTCATCGTTCAGGTCTTGAACCTGAAAGCATACATCATTGAGTACTGTCATTCTCTAAACATTCAATCTGTTCTATCATTATCTCATATGACTGAACCAGAAGGAATTGGAAGCTTGCCTTTGATGTTTATCAAATCAATCTTAATGTATCCCACCAATCATCCCATGATTGGCTCTAAGGGCATACATACCAACACATGTCTCCATTGGTTTGAAACCAAAAGAGTCTAGATGACCATGCTCATGGATTCTAGAAATGAGTTCTTTATTTAAGTGCCCTAGGCTACAATATTATGGGTATATATATCCCATGATTGGGTCTAAGGGCATACATACCAACAGACTCCCACTTGCACTGCGAGCCAATCACCCTTGAATCATATTCATAGTGATCTTCAAACATGTCCCACATGTTACTGTGCTCTAGTGCTAATATAGTGAGTTATGGCAACACCTTGCCAAAGTCAGTATTAACTGCATGTCTCTCATCTCTTCGATGTACATCACACGTATGAGATGGAGTTGTCGTAATATGCAATCTAGTATTCCTTTGCTAACCTTTAGCCACATTGCATGATCAAGCATCCCCTACTTATCATCAATGACTATAATATCTATAAGTTCATCTCATGAACTTCCAGATCCATATAGTATCCACTGTTGTTCTCTAACACACGGATACTCGACATTTCATTTTAAAACAATTTTATTGGAATGTTTCCAATTATCAACAAACATTCACTTTTATATATCCTATATATATTTTGCGATTAATTTTCTGTCCTTTTCGGAAGTTCACATCAATATAACTCTTTACATTGAACCCTTCCTTATCTCCATAGAACGAGCACTTCTCAAGTACTTATCAAGTTCTTATGGTATTCTTGTTGGGTTTTAGGGGAGGCAAAGAAGGCAGCGGAAACAAAAAATTTCTCCTCCCAAAACCAAAATGAAGGAATCGCGTCAACGTCTATACAATAGGAAGGATGGTTTGTAGAGGCATACCTTGTCCCGAGGCTTGCTCGGTGACAAAACCTTGCGGATTGCATTGTCTTCACATACGGTCTTGGACGGTGTCTGGGTAGCTCCTGGTCTCACCGGGACTGTCAGGATTGAAAACTGTCCTCCGAGCGGCAGAAGTCTCCTGCTTCTGCAGTCATCCACACGGACTGCCTGGAACTCCGATCTCCTTGTCCCACAAGGAATCAAAAGGAGTCGCACCCTCCTATCAGCGTACTAGTCATTGAACACTCTCCTACCACCAGTCCCTATTTTGTAGTTGTCTTTCCCTTGTTGTGCCTCCCTTATCGGGTAGCACTTGCTCGGGCTCTCTCGGTTACCACAACCAGAGAGAATGACAACTTTGTAGAGCAACTGGTGTTCTGAGTTGTACTTCGAGAAGCCCCCAATACCCCTATATATAGGAGGGGCATGGGATAGGGTTCTCTATCTCGGGCAATGTGGGACTAAGAAGGAGTAGAGGGGTTTGAGATTTCCAAAAAATCTGACAACTACGGTAGTTGAACCGCTCGTTTAAACCCTAAAATGATTGTCTGGACCCTCCAACCGATCGGTTGGACTCTCCAGCCGATCGTTTGGACTCTTGAGCCGATCGGTTGGCTGCTCTAGCTGATCATTTCGTGGTCCTCGTCCAACTCAAATTGACTTTTTCCTTGTTTGTTTCCAACTAATCAATATTAATCCTTGTACAAATTGAATTCGACAAGTGAAATGAAACACGATCGTTTGGTCACCTAACCAGTCCACCAAAGTGAACCGATCATCTCATGACCTAAGCCGGTCGGCTCACTTGGCTGAGTCAATTGGTTCATCTCATGAGCCGATCAGTTGGGGCAGAAGATCAGTGAATTGCAGTTTCAATCAATCTGATACTCTAATCATTTGATCCAACACCTTGAATACTATGATTTTGAGATATAATTTAATTGAGTGTTTAATTGAACTACTAAACTCCTGTTAGTAATAAATCTAAACATCATTTTTTGGATAAACTCCTCTTCCAGGTTAAATCCTATGTGTGTGACCCTACAGGTCCATTTCACGTTGGTAGTGAAAGTCTATAACACTTATGACTTTACAAGCAAAGAGCAATGCCTAGTCACACATCAGTGCTACCCAAGTGAAATAGAAAGTTGGAGAACAACTTTCAATCCTACATTCCATGAATGGTGTTACAGTGAATGTATAATTCCTTTGTCACTGATGTCCTGAATGAACTTGAGGAATGGAAAAGTCATCCTTTCAATCCATTTCCTTGATCTCAGAGCAGACTGGGTGAGATGTGTGTGACATCAATATCACATATTGATTCACACATGCATGCACATGCCTTTCTCAATCCTACTCATCAAGTGGTCAAGGACATCAAACTCCCTTAGGAGGGACAAATCCAATATCTATCACTCACCCCTCAAAAGCCCCATGTGTCAAAGCCACCCAATCATCACCTTTATAACAACCCATGTTTCAGGACTGCGTTTGATGATGTCAAAGTGTACCCAACGACATGTGTTGAGTGTAGTGATTTTAGGTCAAAGAATCACACTCACCACCATCACTGTGAGAGCTGACTGTTACTACCAAATCATGGTTCCATGTGTCACTCTCACGGTGGGTCTGTTTGGTACCTTGTTCTTTAACAATTACCTATGTGCTTGGTTTGATATCACTATATCATGACTAATGAGATTTTGTCATCAACCAACACACAATCTAGTCTTTAGTTTTATTGATGTATATGGTTATTTCCATAATAACAACCGACTCGGGACTAAACAAGAATGTATACTCTTAACATATATATGATCTCATCGTTCAGGTCCTCAACCCAAAAGCATACATTATTGAGTAAAACAATTCTTTAGACATCTATCATCTTAAACTATCATCTCAGAAATAGTTAAAACATATAGATCGGAAATTTCCTTTATTATTATTCAAATCATTTACAAAGTATCCCATTACAATCATCACATGACTTGCTCTATGGGCATACATACCAACAGACTCCCACTTGCACTTAGAGCCAGTCACCTAGGAACCTCAGTCCTTGTGACCTAGCATGACCATCATGCTTCTGCTAAGAAAGGGCCTTTGTCAGTGGATCAACTATGTTATCTTCAGTTGGTACTTTGCAAATCTTCACATCTCCTTGTTGTACGATCTCTCGTATGAGATAGAAGCATCACAGTATGTTCTTGGACCACTGATGTGATCTAGGTTCCTTAGCTTGAGCAATAGCTCCATTATTATCACAATAAAGCTCAATCGCATCACATCTACTGGGAACTACACCAAGTTTAGAGATGAACTTCTTGATCCATACAACCTCCTTTGCTGCATGTGAAGTAGAAATATACTCAGCCTTTGTAGTAGAATCGGCAACTGTTTCTTGCTTGGAGCTCTTCCAGCTCACAGCTCCATTGTTTAGGCAAAATACAAATCCTGACTGTGATCTGTAATCATCTTTGTCGGTTTGGAAGCATGCATCGGTGTAACCCCTTACAACCAATTCTTCCTCGCTGTCGTACACAAGGAACTGATCCTTAGTCCTTCGCAAGTACTTGAGGATGTTCTTTACAGCTGTCCAGTGAGCATCCCCGAGATCTGACTGGTACATGCTTGTCATGCTGAGGGCATATAAGACATCTGGGCGTGTGCACAACATAGCGTACATGATAGATCCGATGGCTGATGCATATGGGATCCCATTCATGCGCTCCCTCTCTTCACAAGATTGGGGACATTAAGCTCTAGAGACAGTGACTACATGTAGCATGGGGATGTTGCCTCTCTTTGAGTTCTCCATGCTGAACCGCTTCATAACCTTGTCAATGTACGTGCTCTGACTTAGTCTGAGATTCTTTCTAGATCTATCTCTATAGATCTTAATTCCTAGAATGTAGGATGCTTCTCCTAAGTCCTTCATTGAGAATGTATTTCTAAGCCAAGTCTTTACCTTCTCTAAGGTTGTGACATCATTCCCCATCAATAGTATGTCATCCATATACAATATTAGGAATGTGGTTGTGCTCCTACTAACCTTCTTGTACACACAAGATTCATCTTCATTTTGAATCAAGCCAAACACTTTGACTTCCTCATCAAATCGAAGATTCCAACTCTGAGATGCTTGTTTCAATCCATATATTGACCTTTGCAACTTAGAGACTTTATTGGCATTCTTTGGATCTATAAAACCTTCAGGTTGTTTCATGTACACATCCTCACTTATATTCCCATTAAGGAATGCGGTTTTAACATCCATTTGCCAAATCTCATAGTCATAGTAAGCCGCAATAGCAAGCATGATCCTGATGGACTTAATCATGGCAACTGGGAAAAGGTTTTGTCATAGTCAACACCTTGAACTTGTTGAAATCCCTTCTCAACCAATCTTCCTTTATAAGTTTTCATATTGCCATCCATGTCGGTCTTCTTCTTGAAGACCCACTTGCACCCTATGGGTTTTACCCCTTTCGATGGTTCCACCAAAGTCCATACTTTGTTGGAGTACATGGATTCCATCTCGGATCTCATGGCTTCAAGCAATTTCTCAAAATTTGGTCCCTCCATAGCCTCTAGATAGGTAGTTGGATCATCATCTATGATCAACTCACCACCTTCCTGATTCACAAGGTATCCAAACCTCTCAGGCTCAAGACATGTCCTACTAGATCTACGAGGTCCTTATGCTATTTGAGGGGACTGAGATTCCACAACACCTTGTAAATCTCTATGTTCCTCTCGTACATCTACTGGTTCAAAGTTTTCTTGTTGGGCTTGAACCTTTTCAAGCTCTATTTTCCTCCCACTGCTTCCTTGGGAAATAAATTCCTTTTCAAGGAACACAACTTTCCTAGCCACAAACACTTTGTTGTCAGTAGGGTGGTATAAATAATATCCCCTTCTTTCCTTGGGGTATCCAAAAAAATAGCATTTATCGGACTTGGGTCCAAACTTATCAGGAAACATTTTCCTAACATAAGCCTCACAACCCCAAATCTTCATAAAAGACAGATCGGGATGCTTCCCGTGCCATATCTCATATGGTGTCTTTTGAACCGATTTAGATGGTACTCGGTTGAGTGTAAACGCGGCGGTTTCTAGAGCATGACCCCAGAAGGAAATAGGAAGATCATCAAAACTCATCATTGATCGCACCATATCTAACAATGTGTGATTCCTTCTCTCAGACACACCATTATGTTGTGGTGTTCCAGGCGGAGTCCATTGTGATACAATACCACGAGCTCACAGAAGGTCCTCAAACTCTTGGATTAAGTATTCTCCACCTTGATCGGATCGAAGTTCCTTAATACTTTTACCAAGTTGGTTCTATACGTCATTCATGAAATCTTTGAACCTTTCAAGGGTTTCTGACTTATGTTTCATCAGGTACACATAGCCATACCTACTGAAATCAATAGTGAAGGTAATGAAGTACTGACACCCATTCCTGGCATTAGTTCTAAAAGGCCCACATACATCAGTATGTATGAGTCCTAATAGATCACCAGCTCTCTCACCTTTACCTGAAAAGGGAGTCTTAGTCATCTTGCCCAACAAATAAAATTCACATGTCTCTATTGATTCATAATCAAAAGAGTCTAGATAACCATCTTTATGGAGTCTAGAAATGCACTTCTCATTTATGTTCCCTAGACGACAATGACAAAGATACGTTTCATTTGAGTTGTTGAGTTTTTGCATTTTGGTGTTTACGTTGTATACACTTGTCTCTAAATCTATCAAGTATAGACCATAAGACATCGGGGAACTGCCATAAAAGATCCCATCTTTAGAAATGGAAAACTTTCCATTCTTAATAAGAAATTCAAATCCATCCTTGTCCAAACAAGAGACGGAAATGATATTCCTATTTAAGGCAGGTACATAATAGCATTTCTCTAACTCTATTATTAGCCCACTAGGTAGAGTTAACTCATAGGTTCCTACGACACTGGCGGAAACCCTTGCCCCATTGGCAACACATAGTTGAACCTCGCCTTTCCCCAAAGACCTACTTCTCTTAAGTCCTTCACATTTGAACAACTGTGAGATCCACATCTGGTATCAAGTACCCATGACAAAGAAGTAGTAAAGTTAATCTCTATCACGTACACACTAGAAGTAGAGATCTCTATCTCTCGCTTCTTCTTCCATCATTCCTTCCATCCTCTCCATGTAGAAGAATTCGGTTTGGCGAGAGAACCCTTCTCTCCCTCACCTTTCGTTCCATTGATCTCTATTAATGAACTATCTTTCTTCTCAAATAACGCATTAAGCGTACATAGAGTGGATTCAAAGGCTCCTGGTATATCTGGATTGTGCTACACACTTCTCATAGTCCTCAACCAGTTATGGAATTTATTATCAATTAATTTGCCCATTTTAAAAGATGATTCTTTTGCCATTCTACAAGAGAAAATTGCAATTATGAAAACTCCTTTTGATTTGATTTGATTTGATTAAAATTTGACGATAGTTAATTAGGCCTTTAATTACTGCTCCCACTATTTTGATTCAAATTGACATCCCTCATGATCAATTCGGAAGATTGCAGTGCACAATCTTCTAGTGGGTCAAGATCATGAAATCCTCTGAGCCATGGACCAGCTACGACTGTCACCCACAACTTTGATCTTCCAGGTAGGCAACACTTGCCAATTTCATCATATGCAACTCCTTGACATGATCATCTCCATGCCTCAAGGTGCTAGATCCTATCTAGGTCACCTTGTTAAGTCCAACCCAAAGCCAACACGATGAATATGCACCCTGCTAGGGAAAACCCACATATTCATCCTTCACACTTCCACGAGATAGACAGTGCACCACGCTAGGGCGTGCCCACACTTGGACGATCAAGCTTTTCATATGTGTTGCATTTGGAAGTCATCTAAAACTTTATTTAATGAGGGATTAGGTTTTTATATACATATACATATCCAATCACCACAATATATAGTATGTATCATATACATGCTATATCCCACAGAAAACATGCAAAACGATAAAAGCAGTGATTATGGCCATCCTAATGTGATTCCTCGAGCCAAGAGGAATCACGGTCATCTAGGTCTACATCATATGAAACATGTACAATATGAAGTCTGTGCCTGCCTTTCTGGGTTTGATCAACACATCTCCATGATTGATCGGCTCGCCATAGGTTGGTTGCTTGTGTGCCACCAGTCGATCGACTGGCGCCTCCAGCCGATCGATTCACTAGTCTTCGTGCATCTCCTCAGGTCACCACCCACTCATCTCACTCCTCAAACTGGTTGTCTAGAATGCCAACCAATTGATTCATGGCTTGAACCGATCGTCTCAGTCATCGTCAGGTCGTCTTCCGTTCTTTGGCATAATAGGAAATGAAATTCTATCCTATTTTACAATTGAATTTTGAATCCCCAAGTTACATTTGGGGGGAGTAAAGGTAGGAAAGAAATCTTGAATTATTTTGAGTTACATCAGGAATAGGAGATAGGGAATCGGTGCGTAGACGGAGATGCAAGAAACCACATACAACCATACACATATATAGGGTTTATTGGCCATAACCACGATACACATCCACCACAAAACTCATTTAAGGGCGACGTGTATCGAGTGCATTAATATTACATATCATATATGTATATTGGGATTTTCAGATTGGACATGCATAAAGCCAATTTTATTCACATCGTATGCAATAAATAAAGGCGACAAACCAAAAATGATATCATCGATAATCCTAAAGTATAGAGCTGTTGATGTGGCTCTGATACCACTGTTGGGTTTTAGGGGAGGCAGAGAAGGCAGTAGAAACAAAAATTTTCTCCTCCCAAATCCAAAACGAAGGAATCGCGTCAACGTCTATACAATAGGAAGGATGGTTTGTAGAGTCATACCTTGTCCCAAGGCTTGCTCGGCGACAAAACCTCACGGCCTGCACAGTCTTCACCTCTGGTCTTGGATGGTGTCTCTGCAGCTCCTGGTCTCACCGGGACTGACGACTCCTGGTCTCACTGGGACTGTCGGGATTGAGAGCTGTCCTCCGAGCGGCAGAAGTCTCCCACCTCTACAGTCGTCCATACAGACTGCCTGAAACTCTGATCTCCTTGTCCCAAAAGGAATCAGAAGGAGTCACACCCTCCTGTCAGTGTACTAGTCATTGACACACTCTCTTGTCACCAGTTGCTATTCTACAGTTGTCTTTCCCTTGATGTGCCTCCCTCATCGGGCAGCACTTGCTCGGGCTCTCTCGGTTACCACAACCAGAGAGAATGACAACTTTGCAGAGAAACTGGTGTTCTGAGTTGTACTTCGAGAAGCCCCAAATACCCCTATATATAGGAGGGTCATGGGACATGGTTCTCTATCCCGAGTAATGCGAGACTACGCAGGAGTAGAAGGGTTCGAGATTTCCACAAAATATGACAAACTGCGGCAGTTGAACCGATCCCTTCAACCCTGAAATGATCGTCTAGACCCTCCAGCCGATTGGTTGGACTCTCCAGCTGATCGTTTGGACTCCTAAACCGATCGGTTGGCTTCTCCAGCTGATCGGTTTGTGGTCCTCATCCAACTCAAATTGACTTTCCTTGTTTGTTTCCAACTAATCAATATTAGTCCTTGTCCAAATTGAATTTGACAAGTGAAACAAAACACGATCGTTTGGTCACCTGACCAGTCCACCAAAGTGAACCGATCATCTCATTACCTGAGCCAGTCGGCTCACCTGCCTGAGCTGATCGGTTCATCTCATGAGTCGATCGGTTGGGGCAACAAATTAGTCAATTACAATTTCAATCAATCTAATACTCTAATCATTTGATCCAACACCTTGAATACTATGATTTTTAGATATCAATTAATTGAGTGTTTATTTGAACTACTAAAATCCTTTAGTAATCAATCTAAACATCATTTTATGGATAAACTCCTCTTCCAGGTTAAATCCTATGTGTGTGACCCTGCAGGTCCATTTCACATTGGCAGTGAAAGTCCATAGCACTTATGACTTCATGAGAAAAGAGCGGTGCCTAGTCACAGATTAGTGCTACCCAAGTGAAATAGAAAGTTGGAGAACAACTTCCAATCCTCCAATCTGTGAATGGTGTTACAGTGAATGTATAATTCCTTTTTCAATGATGTCCTGAATGAACTCGAGGCATGGAACAATCATCCTTTCAACGTTCATCCATTTCCTTGATTTCAGAGCAGACTGGGTAAGATGTGTGTGATATCAATATCACATATTGATTCACACGTGCATGTGCATTTCTTTCTCAATCCTACTCATCAAGTGGCCAAGGGCATCAAACTCCCTTAGGAGGAACAAATCCCATATCTATCACTCACCCCTCAAAAGCCCCATGTGTCAAAGACACCCAATCATCACCTTTATAACAACCCATGTTTCAGGACTTCGTTTGATGATGTCAAAGTGTACCCAACCACATGTGTTGAGTGTGGTGATTTCAGGTCAAAGAATCACACTCACCACCATCATTGTGAGAGATGACTGTGACTACCAAGTCATGGTTCCATGTGTCACTCTCACGGTGGGTCTGTATGGTACCTTGTTCTCTAACAAGTACCTATGAGCTTGGTTTGATATCACTATATCATGGCTAATGAGATTCTGTCATCAAGCAACACACAATCTAGTCTTTAGTATTATTGATGTCTATGGTTATTTCCACAATAACAACCGACTAGGGACTAAACAAGAATGTACACTCTTAACATCCGTATGATCTCATCGTTTAGGTCCTGAATCTAAAATCATACGTCATTGAGTAAACAATTCTTTAGACATCTATCATGTTATACTATCATCTCAGAAACAATTAAAACATATAGATCGGAAATTGTCTTTATTATTATTCAAATCATTTACAAAGTATCCCATTACAATCATCACATGACTTTCTCTATGGGAATTCATACCAACAATTCTAGTAACCCTTACTGGAACTAGACAGACATCCACTCGTCATGTCCCACATACGAGTTATAAGGATGAGCATATCATATTGTCATGTCCCGCATACAAGATGATAAATGCATTTTACTCTTCTCATGTCCATACATGTAAGATAATGGGATGATTACATACATGATAGATCCATATCTATTCTTAGTGTTTCCATTCTTCATAAGAATCATACAATTGGCTTTGGGATACTAACTCCATGTAACATGGACAGGTTTTCTCCCACTGAATTTGTACACACTGAACCCTTCAGTATAGATTGCCAATGTATGCTCTCTCTTTTCAGGTCAAGACGTTTTTGAGAACTATCTCTATAGATCTCTATTCCTATCACATATGAAACGTCTCTATCTTCCTTAAAGATAATTTCCACTTTGGATTTCCATTCTAGAACATTTCCATTTCACATCAACATGTGAACACACTCCCACTAAATCACAGATCCCTTATTTATCTTTGACATATCAGTCAAACACTTTGACTATATCATCAAAGTAAAGATCCAGTTCTGAGTTGCTTGTAATCAATCATATTGATTATTCCATTGTAACTTATAGACTTCATTTGCACTAAAGGATTTATAAACCGTATAGGTTGTGTCACGTACACATCATTGTCTTATTCCTCACAAGAATGTAGTTTTAGTATCCGTATGCCAAATCTCGTAGTCATTAAGTTGCAATCAGCAAGCATCATCCTTCTCAAAATGTTATCCATGTGTCTTAATGCTTAAGACTCATTTGAACTTATGGATTTCATCCCAATGGGTACTACCATTAAGGTCATACCTTATGGTTTACATGGAATTCATTTAGGATGTAATGGTCATAAACCATAACTCAAAATTTGGTTCCTCATCATCTAGATAGTTGACTCATCACATGACCAACTCATCATATAGATGATCGAGATGTATCTGTCAAGGATATAATACCTCACAACCCTTATGATTCTTAATGTCCTTTATTAGTTCAGGGTATTCTTTATTTAAGAAGAATTCAATTATCTGATAATCATCCTCTAACTCCTTAGAATATGACTCCTTTTTTATTTAGACATCACCATGCCTTAATCACAAGCTCACTATGATACACTATCATAATCACTCATAAGGATCTCAAACATTTGGTTTTAGTATTTCATTCATTGATCTTATCAATAATTAACACTTTACCAAATTCGTACTTCATCTATGATATTCTTGAACACTTCAAGCAATTCATATTGGTATTTCTCTAAATACAATTTGAAGTATTAGCATTTGCTCCAATAGGTATGTAAATACATCACTTGTATTATACCTAATAGGATAATCATTCTCCCACTACCATTAGTGAAGATTGATTAATCATGCACAAGAGATTCATGTCTTCTTACTGGTTCTCTAACCAAAAGAGTCTAGATTTATCCATCATATGGAAACTAGAAATGAATTTCTCATGATTTATGCTAATTTGATTGTTTGAGTTATCAATAACTTTCAGGTATCATTTTATCTTATGCATACCAAGTACCACAAGATAATCAAGGTATTGCCACAAAGATCATATCTTTGAAATTGAAACATCAACTTTATTAATTGCCATCATTGTCATATAATATGCAAAAATAAAGTGTTTCTATCTATTGGAAAATATGAAATAATAGTTCATAATTGTATTACATGCCTTTATGGCTGAAAATAAACTAAAATACTCCTATCTATGGTGGCAACACTTGCCCCATTTATTGAGTGCTTTACACTTTATATCTTGGTATCATATACCTCAAAAAGTGTTACAAGTTTATTTTCATGACACCTTTAGGTGGAGACGTATGTCACCTCCTTCGTCTTTTGTTCTTCTAGATAGATAGGACAATTCCTTTTCCAATGTCCTGGATTTTGACAATGGTGGCAATTTCCTTTCTTGGTCACGCCTCCCTAGGCCTTGAGAGCTGAAGACGACTTGGGTTGTTGGCTAGCATCAGAACCTTTCTTAGCCTTGTCTTTGCCCTTGTGCTTGGACTTGCCTTTCTTGCTGTTGATCACCATCACAGACTTAGGCTTGTCCTTCTTCATCTATGCCTCAACTATCCTCAACATGCCCAACAACTCTGATAGTGTCCTGTCAAAGTTGTTCATGTTGTAGTTCATCACAAATTGACTATAAGATTCTAGAAACGATTGCAGTATCAAGTCAGTAGCCAACTCTTGGCTCAGTGGAAATCCCAATCTTGTCAGGTTCTCCACATACCCAATTATTATGAGCGTATGAGGACCAATTGGATCTCCTTCTGTCATGACACACTTGAGAAGTGCCTTGGACACATCATATCTCTCTTGTCGTTCTTGATCTTCATACATGTTCCTGAGATGCTGAATCATCTCAATGACACCCATGTTCTCATGTTGTCTCTGCAACTCATGGTTCATGGAGCACAAAATCAAGCACTTTGCATCAGTGGCATCATCAGAATGCTTCTTGTAAGCATCCCTTTCTGCCTTTGGTGCAGTAGGAGCAGGTTCCTCTGGAATTGGAATATCCAGGACATAGAGCTTTCGCTCTTGAATGAGAACAATTCTCAATGTCCTAAACCAGTCATGGAAGTTAGTCCCATTCAGCTTGTCCTTTTCAAGGACCGATCACAAAGAGAAGTGATTGTTGTTTATTTCCATTTGTATTACAAAAGGAAAATATGCAATTTTAGTCCAAAACTCAATTTCAACTTATTTGATTGATTTGAAAAGTTGACGATATAATTAGCCCTTTAATTAATTATCGCTCCCACTATTTTAATTCAAATTGATAGCCCTTACCATCAATTCAGAATATTGCAGTGTACAATCTTCTAGTGGGCAAGATCTTGAAATCCTCTAAGTCATGGACCAACTAGGGCTGTCACCCACAACTTAGATCTTCTAGGTAGGCAACTTTTGCCAATTTTGCATCATATGCAACTCTTGATAAGATGTCATATGCAACTCCTTGCCATGAGCATCTCCATTCCTCAAGGTGCTAGATCCTATCTAGGTCACCTTGTTAAGTCTGACCCAAAGCCAACATGATGAATATGCACCCTTCTATGGAAGACCCACATATCCATCCTTCACGCTTCCATGAGATAGACGGTGCACCACACTAGGGCGTGCCCACACTTGGCCGATCAAGCTTTTCACGTGTGTCGCATTCGGAAGGCATCTAAAACTTCAATATTTAATGAGAGATTTGGTTTTTATAGGTACATATACATATCCAATCACCGTAATATATAGTATGTCTCATATACATGCTATATCCCACAGAAAACATGTGAAATGATAAAAGCGATGATTATGGCCATCCTAATGTGATTCCTCAAGCCAAGAGGAATCACAATCATCTAGGTCTACATCACATGCAACCTGTATAAGATGAACTCTATGCTTTGCCTTCTGAGTTGATCAACTCATCACATGAATGATCTGCTCGCCATCGGGCTGGTTGATTGGGTGCCACCAGCCGATCGATTGGCTCCTCCAACTGATCGGTTTGCCTGGTCATCATGCATCTCCTCATGGCCGACACACGCTCATCTTGGTCCTCGAACAGGTCATCTGGAATGCCAACCGATCGGTTCACTCCTTGAACCGATCGTCTCAACTTCCGTCAGGATGTCCGCCATTCTTTGACATAACAGGAAATAAAATCAATCCTATTTACATTAGAAAAAGGGAAACCCTGAGTTACATTCGGGGGGAGCAAAGGTAGGAAAGAAATCTCGAGTTATCTCAAGTTACATCAAGAAAAACGAGGTAGGGGATCAGTGCACAAACCGAGATGCAAGCAACCACATACAACCATACAGAATTAGGGTTTATTGGCCATAACCACGCTATACATCCACCACAAAACTCATTTAAGGGTGACGCATATCGAGTGCATTCATATTACATATCATATATGTAGTTTGGGATTTGTGGCTTTAGGATAAGACATGCATAAAGCCAATTTTATTCACATCGTATGCAATAAATAAAGGCGACAAACCAACATCAATCATATCACTAATCCTAAAGTATAGAGAAGTTGATGTGGCTCTGATACCACTGTTGGGTTTTAGGGGAGACAAAGAAGGCGGTGGAAATAATTTTTTTTTCTTCTCCCCAAAGCCCAAAACCAAGGATACGCGTCAACGTCTATATATTAGGAAGGATGGTTTGTGGAATCATACATTTTCCCGAGGCTTGCTTGCTGACAATACCTCACGGCTTGTGTGGTCTTCACCTCCGGTATTGGACGGTGTCTGTGTAGCTCCTGGTCGCACAGGGATTGCGGACTCCTGGTCTCATTGGGACTGTTGGGATTGACAACTGTCCTTCGAGCAACAGAAGGCTCCCACCTCTAAAGTAGTCCACATGGACCACCTGGAACTCCGATCTCCTTGTCCCACAAGGAATCGAAAGGAGTCGCACCCTCCTAACAACGTACTAGTCACTGACACACTCTCCTTCCACCAGTCGCTATTCTGTAGTTGTCTTTCCCTTGTTGTGCCTCCCTTATCGGGTAGTACTTGCTCAGACTCTCTCAGTTACCCAAACCAGAGAGAATGACAAGTTTACAGAGAAACTGGTGTTCTGAGTTGTGTTTAGAGAAGCACCCAATACCCATAAGGGTCATGGGACATGGTTCTCTATCTCGGGCAATGCGGGATTAAAGTAGGAGTAGAAGGGTTTGAGGTTTTTGCACAAATATGACATGTTGTGGTAGATGAACCGATCATTTCACTACTAAACCAATCTTTTCGGCCCATGAGCCGATCGGTTGGGATCTGAGCCGATCATTTGGGGCTCTCAACTGATCGGTTGGTACCCTGAACCGATTGGTTCACGGTCCTGATCCAACTCAAATTGACTTTCCATATTCATTTCCAACTAATCCAATATTAGTCCTTGTCCAAATCGAATTTGTACAAGTGAAACAAATATATTTGCAAAATAGTCTTCATATTTTCCAAACGATCTCGGTTGGTCACACCAGCGAATCAGTTCAATTATTGAGTCGATCGTTTGGTGACACATGAGTCGATCGTCTCACTGGGTGAGCCGATCGGTTCAACAACTTGAGCCGATCGGTTCATCCCATGAGCCGATTGGTTGGAGCAGTAGACTTATGCAAATCAGTCAATTGATGTTTCAATCAATTCGATACTCTCAGTCAATTGGTCCAACACCTTGAACATTATGATATTGAGCTATCAATTAATTTAGTGTTTAATTGAACTACTAAACTCCTTTAGTGATCAATCTAAACATGATTTGTGGACAAAACTCCTCTTCCAGGTCAAATCCTATGTGTGTGACCCTGCAGGTCGATTTCACGTTGGTAGTGAAAGTCCATAACACTTCTGACTTCACAAGCAAAGAGTGGTTCCTAGTCACACATCAATGCTACCCAAGCGAAATGTTGGAGAACAACTTTCAATCCTACAATCCGTGAATGGTGTTATAGTGAATGTATAATTCCTTTGTCACTGATATCCCGAATGAATTCCAGGCATAGAATAGTCATCCTATCAACGTTTATTCACTTTCTTGATTTGAGAGTAGATTGGAGGAGATATGTATGACATTAATATCACATACTGATTCACACATGTGTGCACACCTATCTCAATCCTACTCATCAAGTGGCCATGGATATCAAACTCCCTCAGGAGGGAAAAATCCCATATCTATCACTCACCCCTCAAAAGCCCCATTTGTCAAAGCCACCCAATCATCACCTTTATAACAACCCATGTTTCAGGACTGTGTTTGATGATGTCAAAGTGTGCCCAATGACATGTGTTGAGTGTACTGATTTCAGGTCAAGAATCACACTCACCAGCATCACTGTGAGAACTGACTATGACTACCATGTCAATGGTTCCATGTGTCATACTCACATTGGGTCTGTCCGGTACACTTGTTCTCTAACAAGTACCTATGTGTTTGGTTTGATATCTCTATATCATGACTAATGAGATTCGGTCATCAACCAACACCACAATCTAGTCTTATGTGTCATTGCTGTCTATCTACCTTCCACAATGACATCCGACTAGCGACATAAAAAGAATGTACAAACTCTTAGCATCCGTATGATCTCATCATTCTGGTCCTGAACCTGAAGGCATATGTCATTGAGTACTGTCATTCTCTAGACATTCAATTTTTTCTATCATTATCTCATATGACTGAACCAGAAGGAATTGGAAGCTTGCCTTTGATGTTTATCAAATCAATCTTAATGTATCCCACCAATCATCCCATGATTGGCTCTCAGGACATACACACCAACACAAGTCTCCATTGGTTTGAAACCAAAAGAGTCTAGATGACCATGCTCATGGATTCTAGAAATGAGTTCTTTATTTAAGTGCCATAGGCTACAATATTATGGGTATATATATCATTTGGATAATCGAGTAATTCAATATATATGTTATAAATATTTGTCTCAAAAACTATTGATTATAGACTATGAGACATTGGGGAACTATTATAAAAGATGTTATCTTAATAATAAAACATCAATTATTCATGATACTCTTGTCCAAACAAGATACATACAATGTTTCTATTAATATAAGATACATAATAACACTTCGCTAATTCTATTACATGCTCACTGGGCTTAGATAAATGATAGGTTCCAAATGTAGTGGCAACAACTCTTACTCCATACAGTTCCACCTTATCTAGATTACGTCTTCTCAGATACTGAAGTGGATCTCTCTACTTCTTTATCAGAGAGGGGCCCCTTTGGAGATAGCCCAAATTTTCACAAATACCCTATCCCCATAGGGGAAGATCCTACTACATCTTGTTCTTGAGTTTCTCTATATAAAGAGGGCATTTCCTTTTCTAATATCAAGGCTAATGATAGTGGTGGAACTTCCATTCTTATTCACTCTTCCCTTTGCCTTAAGTGCATAATACATGGGTTTTTTGATGTCTTTAGAACTCTTCTTGCCCTTTCCTTTTCCCTTATACTTCCCTTTATCTCTGTTGATCATCATAAAAAACTTAGGATTGTCTTTCTTCATTTGTTCTTTAGGAGTTCTCAACATGCGAAGAAACTATGACAACAATTTACCAAAATTATTCATGTTCTAGTTCATGAAAAACTGGCTATATGATTTAAACAGTGACTAAAGAATCATATCTATGGCCAACTCTTGGACTAAGGGAAACTAGAGTCTCGTTAGTCTCTCCACATATCCAATCAACTTGAGCACATGACCCCCCACTAAATCTCTCTTTGCCATATTGCACTGGAATAGAGCCTTTGAGGTATCATATCTCTCTTGTCTTGCCTAATCCTAAAACAGGTTCTTCAGTTGTGTTACCATTTTGATGACTTCCAAATTCTGATGATGTTTGTATAACTCACAGTTCATTGAGCATAGCATCAAGCACTTGACATCCAAAACATTTTTGGTATGCTACTTGTAAGCGTCCCTTTCATCGTTAGATACAGTGGGAGTGGATTCATCTACCTCTGGTGTCTCTAGGACATAGATCTTGTGCTATTGAGTGAGAATGATTCTAAATATCATGAACATTCATGGAATTCATTCTTGTTCAGTTTGTCCTTCTCAAGGACCAATCACAAAGAAAACATGTTGGTGTTTTCCATTTGTTTCCCAATAAAATTTTCATTTGTCAAAACACTTTTTGATTTCATTTCAAAATATGGACAATATTAATTAGGCCTTTGATTAATTATCACTCCCACCATTTATTCAAATTGATAGCCCTTGGTATCAATTCAAAATATTGTAGTGTACAATTTCTAGTGAGCTACAATCCAAAATAATTAAGTTATTACTCAACCAATGCTGACGTTCATAACCAACTATTAAGGTAGGTAACATTTCCAAAATACATCTCATGCAACTCTTAGATAGATGGTATGCACAAATCTTTGTCATATTATATCTATATGGTTCTAAGTACTTAATCTCATTAAGATGACCTAATTAATGATGACCCAAAATCCAACATGATAGCAGTGCACCCTGCTTGACAAACCCACATAACTATCATCATACTTCCATGACATCGAGGACGCACCATGCTTGGCGTGCCTATGCATGGTTGATCAAGCATTTTATGTGTGATTCTTATGGATACCATCTAAGACTTAATATTTATTTAAGGGATTTTATTTATATATGAATACATATACATATCCAATGACCACAAACTAATAATATGTATCATATACATACTATATCCACAAATGAAACATGCAATCATAAAATATGAGTAATGGTTATGGCCCAACTAATGCAATTCTTTAGTACCACAAGGAATTGTTATCCACCAAAGGCCAAACATCAAATGTTATAACCTATAAAGAAAATGGTGTTCTAGAAACAAGTCGGTCAGTCGATTGGACTCTTCTAGTCGACTAATTTATCAATCTTCCAGTTGATTGGCCTCCATATCTCAGTCAACTAGCTCCTGACTGAAATGAGTATCTAAATAGGGCCTCCGTTTAGACAATTGGGCCTCTAGTTAGTTGATTCACTCCTTCGATCTACATACTCTTTGGTCCTCCAATTGACCGACTCGACTCCTAGTTGATTGACTCGCCCAATGCAGAGTCTTGGATACCCATATATTTAATCATATATACACATTAATGATTTAAAATTCACATCACATGTAATAAAATAAATAATAAAACCAAAAATCTGATCATATTGATTAAATCCCAAAAATAGAAAATTGGCGTGACTCTGATACCACTGTAGGGTAATATAACGACAATATGGTAGTGAAAACTAAACGAATCTTGCAATATTCCCCATATACTGATGGATAACGTCAATAACTATGAACAAGAAGGAAGGTTGCAAGGCATATACCTGGTCCTAGAGAAAGTACAATTACAATCCTTGAAGTGATATGCTTCTTTCTAATGAAGCACCCAAACTGCTATCGGTGGAGGCCTCCCAGTGTAGCACCATAGACAGCAGTTGACAATGTCCTCTTAGCATGATGACAACAACATCCACTCATCTACACAGTCCACATAGACCATCGGGAACTCTTGTATTTCTTCTAGAACAGATGGGAAGGAGTTGTACCTTCATGTTGTCAATGTTCTAGCATTGACTTTCTCCCCTTTGACTATCTCTACCTTTTACGGGTAAGATGCCTTTGGCTCACATGTTACCACAATATTGAGATGAGGAGTGTCTATACTAAGTGCCTTGGAAACCCCCACCTCTCTTTATATAGAAGTGGATGGGTTAGGATTTTCTCAAACCCTAAGACACGATGAGACAAATTTCAAGAATTTTTAGTTTGCAAACCACCCGTCAGTTGACTAGACACTCTAGTCGGTCAATTGGTGTGTTCCTATTTGCAAACATACTGGTGTTCAATGTGATGATCATGAGGTCAACATCAATTTCTTGATCCAATCTTACTCATCATCCAGTCAGTCGACAAAACTTGCTAGTCACTTGAATGGACACTCTAGTCGATTGATTGGTATTCCCACTCGGTCGAATGGACGCTCTAGTCAGCCAAAGAATAACTAGTGTTGTTTAAGTTGATTGCATTAACACTTTAGTAACCTAGTTAAACTTTATTCACGAGTAAACTCCTATTCTATATGCATCCTATGGGTGTGACCCTATAGGTACCAAATTACATTGACAGTGAATGTCCATAACTATGTTATAATGTCATAGGCAATCAACAACATGTGGCAATACATCATTGATACCCAAGTAATTGGAAAGTTGGAGAACAACTTCAACCTACATCTGTGATCAATGTTATTGTGATTGTATAATTACTTTATGACTAATAATAAGATTGAACCCGAGGCATGGAGTCGTCATCCTCTTAATATTTAATCCATGCTCCTTGAACTAGAACATGCTTTTTGAGAAGTATGTGAGCTCACACATCACATATTGATTCACATGAGTATGGCCATATGTTTCTCAGTCCCACATATTAAGTGGACATGATATCAAATCCGACAAGAATGGAAAATCCCATCTACATAATTGACAGTCAATCCCCATATGTTAAAACATATTTGAGCCCCACCTTTATGCAACCCTTATTCAAGGTCACGTTGTATGGCGCTAAAGTTCATCAAATGACATGTGCGCAGTTTAGTGACTTCAGGTCAAAGAACCACTATTACCACCATCACTTTGAGAGTTTATTGTGACTACCATTGTATGGTTTCCATTTATCACTCTCAAGGTGGGTCTATCCAATTCATTATTCTCTAAAAAGTACCTATGTGTTTGACTTAATATAATATATCATGACTAATGAGGCTATATCATTAGTCAATACACATTCCAGTCTTTTATATTGTTGTCATCTATTTTTCTACCATAGTAATATCTGACTAGGGACATAACAAGAATGTATGTACTCTTATGATACATATGATCTCATTGTGCATGTCCTCAACCTTAAGACATATGTCATTGAGTAGCATCATTCTTTAGACATCTACTATGTTTGTGTTACATATTATGACTAAGACAAACAAAATAGGAAGAATTACCTTTATTATTATCAAATTAAGTATATGATGCCCTAATTAGATCATCATCATATTGTCTCTATGGGCATAAATAAAAATAGGAAGGAACAACACACAAGGAAAAAAGAAACAACAATAAATTCCATATGTTGAATACAAAAGAAACTAAACAAGATACATAAAAAATGAGATGCTTCAGGAAATAGGGAGTGGTGACATATGACACCAAAGATCTAGACGTAAATATAAGGTATGGCTAAGAACAAAAAAAAAGGTATCCATGGCATGAGGTTATAACTTAACAATGAATGAACATTGCAACATCCCAAGATTTGAGGCTTTGGATAAATAATCTTAAAAGAAATGATTTACTACTCATATCACCAAAGTGCACCTCCTTTTGAAGAAGCTCATCACTAAAAACTCCAAAGTTAAAAGTTCTCAACTTCGAGTAGTACTGGGATGGGTGACTAGTCGAGGAGTTGATTTTGGTTTGTTCGCGAGTGAGGACAAAGAACACACTTTAGGCCAAAGGTGGTTTGTCGGTCTAGTCCTTGGAGTAGTACTAGGATGGGTGATCATTCGGGGAGTTGATTTTGGTTTGTTCGTTAGTGAGGACAAAGAACACACTTTAGGCCAAAGGTGGTCTGTTGGTCTAGTCCTCATTCGTGAAACTCTAGTAGAGCCTTGGGCAATGAGCTTGGGTGTTACAAATGGTATCAAATCCATAAACCCTATAGTATATGCGACCCACATGGGCATGCGACATGCCCGTCTTGAGCCATTTGGTTAGGCATGTTTGAAAGGGATGTCCATGGTCATGTAGCCACCTTGCGCTAGTAGTCGTGATCGAGAATTGGGTGTCCATTGGCCATTTTGGGTCTACAATGAAATGAGGAATATTATGAGGCCATATAATTGAGACTTAAAGTGGATGTAAAGAGTCTAAATGGGGGAAATTGTAACGTCCCAAGATTTAAGGCCTCAAATCAATGACCTTAAACATAATTATTTTACTACCCATATCAACAAGCTGCACCTCCTTTTCATGGCGGCCATCACTAAGAGCTCCAAGGTTAATGATTCTCAGCTTGGAGTAATACAAGATGGGTGATCGGTTAGAAAGTTGATCCTGACTTATGAGTGAGTGAGGACAACGTGTATAGTTAGGTCCGCGATGGTCTGGGGGGCTAGCCATCATTCTTGAAACCCCTATAGTATATGCGACCCACGTGGGCATGTGGCATGCAAATCTTGTTCCATTCAGTTAGGCATGTTGGAAAGGGTTGTCCATGGTGATACAACCACCTTGCGCGGGTAGCACTGATAGAGAGCCGGGGGTCCATGGGAAATTATGGTCAACATTGAAATGAGGAATATTATGAGGCCATATAATTGAGCCTTGGTGAGGATGCCAATAGTCTAAATGGGGGATACTGTAGCATCCCATGATTTGAGGCTTCAAATAAATGATCTTAAATAGAATTATTTGACTGCCCATATCACCAAACCACACTTTCTTTTTAGGGAGGCCATCACTAACAGCTCCAAGGTTAACCATTCTCAGCTTGGAGTACTACCAAGATGGGTGATCAGTCAGGAAGTTGATCCCAACTTGTGAGTGAGTGAGGACAAAGTGTGCAGTTAGGAAAGTGGTGGTTTGTGGGGCCAATCATCATTCTTAAAAATTTGCTCGAGCCCTGGGTAGTGGTCTTGGGCATTACAAACACATATATGGACACCTCAACAAGGAGAAGTGAGGAAATATTACAAATTATGGTGGGAAGGAACATTCAAAAGTAGGCTATGTAGGTGAGTAAGTAGTGATGGGAAATGCTACAAGTGCAATTATTGTCATCAATTGTGCTCATCCAAAGCCACTAGATGCAAGGAGAATGGTGAATCTAGAGAAAGATGAAAGATAAAATCAAGAAGGAAAATAAAGGGCAGTGGGCCAAAGATGAAGTAGATAGATGGAAACACTATGTAAAAGCCACAACACATGATTGTAAACTAGATAGGATGGGTAGTAAAATAAAGGTAGGAGATACAAAGACATAGTCTAATGGAAACATTTTGACGAGCATCTATACCATTTGTCACATATCTATTTATGCCCCAAATCTCAACTCCAAATGACTAAAAAGTCAATGATGTAAGGAATCCCACATTCATCCCTAAAATGGATCATACCACACATCCTATATATGAATAGAACAACCATCACATTCTTGATATTCATGAACCATAAGGTTATGAAAGGAATCCCACATTCATCCCTAGAATGGATCATACCACACAACATATATACGAATACAACAACCATCACATTCTTGATATTCATGAACCATAAGGTTCAACATGGTCCATAGACAACTAAAAGGAAAGACACATATAAAAAGGAAACTATCTTCAACATAAAGATAAAAGATCAACATCCTTTGACAATGAAAAATCCCTTGAACTTACATTAGAATTACATTTTAGTGTCTATAGATGATATCGTCATATATCATATAAGAAGAATGTTCTTGGTAAGATATAAATGTACATGTTGGTATCTATAGTACAAGATCAAACACAATCAATGCAACCACATCGGTACGCTATAGAAGATATTAAAACTTGCATGTTCAAGAAACATATTTTCTTGGATAAACTCAAACAAAGACAAGTACTAGAACAAAATAAGTGACCAACACAAAAACTTTGTTATTAACATAAAGTCAATCTTAAGTGCATATCCATTATACTAAAATTAACATCACTAGGCCTTTGAGTAGCTTTCTAAAGGAAGGGTACATGAGGGAAATTCAAAGCCAAAGCTAATAATTAACCATGGTTCTGTGTGTCAGGCCACAAGGGTAATAGCCAAACGCTTAACCCTACTTCAAATGTTGTGCTCTTGCTTGATCAAAATCAAGTAGGTGCATCGAGCCTCATTCCCTTACCCTAAAAATATATGAAGGTACAATAAGGCTTGTATAATTAGCAAGTACATTTATGTCTGCATGTTTGTTAACATAATATGATCAAAATGAAACATAATAGTCATATGGAACAAGCATCTAAATATTATATATAGACAAGAAGTGATCAAACAAATACATACAAGCATCACTATCATAATCAAATTCAATAAGAGGTAAATTATGTTGAAATGAGAGAAACACATTAACAAGATTGAGAATATAATGGTGTAATAAGTTAATCATAGTGATCCTGTCATATAAGCAAGATATGATTTCAATCAAATCAGTAGTATCTAGTCATCTTAATCACTATCATGAGGTTGTATGTTTCCCCTAAACTAAGTTCTATTTCTTTCAATTATTGATTTCAACATCTTAGACAGTGCATGTAAAGTTATCAAATTTCATTATACATCATAGATCATTTATTACTTAGGGTGAAACATATCAAATAGTTTAGGGTTCTCAAGATTAGTTTTCATCAATCTTATTGGTAAACCATGAAATTTGATGTGATCTAGATGACCTGGGCATAAAAAATGTACACAGTCCACATAGACCATCAGGAACTCTTGTATTTCTTCTAGAACAGATGGGAAGGAGTTGTACCTTCATGTTGTCAACGTTCTAGCGTTGACTTTCTCCCCTTTGACTATCTCTACCTTTTACGGGTAAGATGCCTTTGGCTCACATGTTACCACAATATTGAGATGAGGAGTGTCTATACTAAGAGCTTTGGAAACCCCCACCTCTATTTATATAGAAGTGGATGGGTTAGGGTTTTCTCAAACCCTAAGACACGATGAGACAAATTTCAACAATTTTTAGTTTGCAAACCACCCGTCAGTTGACTGGACACTCTAGTCGGTCAATTGGTGTGTTCCTATTTGCAAACATACTGGTGTTCAATGTGATGATCATGAGGTCAACATCAATTTCTTGATCCAATCTTACTCATCATCTAGTCAGTCGACAAAACTTCCTAGTCACTCGAATGGACACTCTAGTCGATTGATTGGTATTCCCACTCGGTCGAATGGACGCTCTAGTCAGCCAAAGAATAACTAGTGTTGTTTAAGTTGATTGCCTTAACACTTTAGTAACCTAGTTAAACTTTATTCACGAGTAAACTCCTATTCTAGATGCATCCTATGGGTGTGACCCTATAGGTACCAAATTACATTGACAGTGAATGTACATAACTATGTTATAATGTCATAGGCAATCAACAACATGTGGCAATACATCATTGCTACCCAAGTAATTGGCAAGTTGGAGAACAACTTCAACCTACATCTGTGATCAATGTTATTGTGATTGTATAATTACTTTATGACTAATATTAAGATTGAACCTGAGGCATGGAGTCGTCATCCTCTTAATATTTAATCCATGCTCCTTGAACTAGAACATGCTTTTTGAGATGTATGTGAGCTCACACATCACATATTGATTCACATGAGTATGGCCATATGTTTCTCAGTCCCACTTATTAAGTGGACATGATATCAAATCCGACAGGAATGGAAAATCACATCTACATAATTGACAGTCAATCCCCATATGTTAAAACATATTTGAGCCCCACCTTTATGCAACCCTTATTCAAGGTCACGTTGTATGGCGCTAAAGTTCATCAAATGACATGTGAGCAGTTTAGTGACTTCAGGTCAAAGAACCACTATTACCACCATCACTTTGAAAGTTTATTGTGACTACCATTGTATGGTTTCCATTTATCACTCTCAAGGTGGGTCTGTCTGGTTCATTATTCTCTAAAAAGTACCTATGTGTTTGACTTAATATAATATATCATGACTAATGAGGCTATATCATTAGTCAATACACATTCCAGTCTTTTATATTGTTGTCATCTATTTTTCTACCATAGTAATATCTGACTAGGGACATAACAAGAATGTATGTACTCTTATGATACATATGATCTCATTGTGCATGTCCTCAACCTTAAGACATATGTCATTGAGTAGCATCATTCTTTAGACATCTACTATGTTTGTGTTACATATTATGACTAAGACAAACAAAATAGGCAGAATTACCTTTATTATTATCAAATTAAGTATATGATGCCCTAATTAGATCATCATCATATTGTCTCTATGGGCATAAATAAAAATAGGAAGGCACAACACACAAGGAAAAAAGAAACAACAATAAATTCCATATGTTGAATACAAAAGAAACCAAACAAGATACATAAAAAATGAGATGCTTCAAGAAATAGGGAGTGGTGACATATGACACCAAAGATCTAGACGTAACTATAAGGTATGGCTAAGAACAAAAAAAAGGTATCCATGTCATGAGGTTATAACTTAACAATGAATGAACATTGCAACATCCCAAGATTTGAGGCTTTGGATAAATAATCTTAAAAGGAATGATTTACTACTCATATCACCAAAGTGCACCTCCTTTTGAAGAAGCTCATCACTAAAAACTCCAAAGTTAAAAGTTCTCAACTTCGAGTAGTACTGGGATGGGTGACCAGTTGAGGAGTTGATTTTGGTTTGTTCGTGAGTGAGGACAAAGAACACACTTTAGGCCAAAGGTGGTCTTTCGGTCTAGTCCTTGGAGTAGTACTAGGATGGGTGATCATTCGGGGAGTTGATTTTGGTTTGTTCGTTAGTGAGGAAAAAGAACACACTTTAGGCCAAAGGTGGTATGTTGGTCTAGTCCTCATTCGTGAAACTCTAGTAGAGCCTTGGGCAATGAGCTTGGGTGTTATAAATGGTATCAAATCCACAAACCCTATAGTATATGCGACCCACATGGGCATGCGACATGCCCGTCTTGAGCCATTTGGTCAGGCATGTTTGAAAGGGATGTCCATGGTCATGTAGCCACCTTGCGCTAGTAGTCGTGATCGAGAATTGGGTGTCCATTGGCCATTTTGGGTCTACAATGAAATGAGGAATATTATGAGGCCATATAATTGAGACTTGAAGCGGATGTAAAGAGTCTAAATGGGGGAAATTGTAACGTCCCAAGATTTTATGGCCTCAAATCAATGACCTTAAACATAATTATTTTACTACCCATATCAACAAGCTGCACCTCCTTTTCATGGAGGCCATCACTAAGAGCTCCAAGGTTAATGATTCTCAGCTTGGAGTAATACAAGATGGGTGATCGGTTAGAAAGTTGATCCTGACTTATGAGTGAGTGAGGACAACGTGTATAGTTAGGGCCGCGATGGTCTGGGGGGCTAGCCATCATTCTTGAAACTCCTATAGTATATGCGACCCACGTGGGCATGTGGCATGCAAATCTTGTTCCATTCAGTTAGGCATGTTGGAAAGGGTTGTCCATGGTGATACAACCACCTTGCGCGGGTAGCACTGATAGAGAGCCGGGGGTCCATGGGAAATTATGGTCAACATTGAAATGAGGAATATTATGAGGCCATATAATTGAGCCTTGGTGAGGATGCCAATAGTCTAAATTGGGGATATTGGAGCATCCCATTATTTGAGGCTTCAAATAAATGATCTTAAATAGAATTATTTGACTACCCATATCACCAAAGCACACCTTCTTTTTAGGGAGGCCATCACTAACAGCTCCAAGGTTAACCATTCTCAGCTTGGAGTACTACCAAGATGGGTGATCAGTTAGGAAGTTGATCCCAACTTGTGAGTGAGTGAGGACAAAGTGTGCAGTTAGGAAAGTGGTGGTTTGTGGGGCCAATCATCATTCTTAAAAATTTGCTCGAGCCCTGGGTAGTGGTCTTGGGCATTACAAACACATATATGGACACCTCAACAAGGAGAAGTGAGGAAATATTACAAATTATGTTGGGAAGGAACATTCAAAAGTAGGCTATGTAGGTGAGTAAGTAGTGATGAGAAATGCTAGAAGTGCAATTATTGTCATCAATTGTGTTCATCCAAAGCCACTAGATGCAAGGAGAATGGTGAATCTAGAGAAAGATGAAAGATAAAATCAAGAAGAAAAATAAAGGGCAGTGGGCCAAAGATGAAGTAGATAGATGGAAACACTATGTAAAAGCCACAACACATGACTGTAAACTAGATAGGATGGGTAGTAAAATAAAGGTAGGAGATACAAAGACATAGTCTAATGGAAACATTTTGACGAGCATCTATACCATTTGTCACATATCTATTTATGCCCCAAATCTCAACTCCAAATGACTAAAAAGTCAATGATGAAAGGAATCCCACATTCATCCCTAGAATGGATCATACCACACATCCTATATATGAATAGAACAACCATCACATTCTTGATATTCATGAACCATAAGGTTATGAAAGGAATCCCACATTCATCCCTAGAATGGATCATACCACACAACATATATACAAATACAACAACCATCACATTCTTGATATTCATGAACCATAAGGGTCAACATGGTCCATAGACAACTAAAAGGAAAGACACATATAAAAAGGAAACTATCTTAATCATAAAGATAAAAGATCAACATCCTTTAACAATGAAAAATCCCTTGAACTTACATTAGAATTACATTTTAGTGTCTATAGATGATATCGTCATATATCATATAAGAAGAATGTTCTTGGTAAGATATAAATGTACATGTTGGTATCTATTGTACAAGATCAAACACAATCAATGCAACCACATCAGTACGCTATAGAAGATATTAAAACTTGCATATTCAAGAAACATATTTTCTTGGATAAACTCAAACAAAGACAAGTACTAGAACAAAATAAGTGACCAACACAAAAACTTTGTTATTAACATAAAGTTAATCTTAAGTGCATATCCATTATACCAAAATTAACATCACTAGGCCTTTGAGTAGCTTTCTAAAGGAAGGGTACATGAGGGACATTCAAAGCCAAAGCTAATAATTAACCATGGTTCTGTGTGTCAGGCCACAAGGGTAATAGCCAATCGCTTAACCCTACTTCAAATGTTGTGCTCTTGCTTGATCAAAATCAAGTAGGTGCATCGAGCCTCATTCTCTTACCCTAAAAAGATATGAAGGTACAATAAGGCTTGTATAATTAGCAAGTACATTTATGTCTGCATGTTTTTTAACATAATATGATCAAAATGAAACATAATAGTCATATGGAACAAGCATCTAAAAATTATATATAGACAAGAAGTGATCAAACATATACATACAAGCATCACTATCATAATCAAATTCAATAAGAGGCAAATTATGTTGAAATGAGAGAAACACGTTAACAAGATTGAGAATATAATGGTGTAATAAGTTAATCATAGTGATCCTGTCATATAAGCAAGGTATGATTTCAATCAAATCAGTAGTATCTAGTCATCTTAATCACTATCATGAGGTTGTATGTTTCCCCTAAACTAAGTTCTATTTCTTTCAATTATTGATTTCAACATCTTAGACAGTGCATGTAAAGTTATCAAATTTCATTATACATCATAGATCATTTATTACTTAGGGTGAAACATATCAAATAGTTTAGGGTTCTCAAGATTAGTTTTCATCAATCTTATTGGTAAACCATGAAATTTGATGTGATCTAGATGACTTGGGCATAAAAAATGTACACATTGAATCATATTCAAGTAATTTAGCCATTATTAGAGTATAAATGACATCAAGTTCTATTTTATATCATAATTAAATCAAATTTTACTGATTTGGCGGTCATTAAGTAGTTTTGATTAACTCTATATCAATATTTGTACACATTTTTAAGATCTAGTACCACAAAGTCCATATTATGTCACATTTAGTGTTACATAGTCATCATTTAAATCCAAGAAAGATCATAATTAAAATTGAGTTCATTAGGTGTCATAGGCTACTAATATAGATTTATAAAGAAGATTTGAGTCACCAAAAGTTCATGGTTTTCTAGGAGATGTTCTCAAAAAATTTAAACTTGTAGATATGTTGATTTGGGTTAGAGTTCACGAAGTCCTACTTGAGCTATGGGATAGTAACATGTTTTCTAGAATAAGCTCCTATCTTGACTCTTCACTTTGCATTGATAGGCTTTTGTTTGGCATGAAAGGTTTGGATTTCACAAGGCTTGAATCCTAATGCCAGTCGATTTGGTTTTTCCTAATCAACTAGAAGTGGTCACCAGCAGTGGAACTTCCCATACAATCTTCTTTGAATATGAGTGGATCCCCAATGTATGCCTAATTTGCAAGTTGTTTGGACATAATGATTGCAAAGAAAACTCCAGGGTGATTCAAAATCAAATGTGGGTTGAAAAGAAGCTTTTTGAGATTTTGTCTTCAATGGTTCTTTAGACTACCACACAAGTCCAGGAGGTTTCGGATGGAAAATCTTATGACTCTGAGAAAGAGGAATTTTACTGTGCTAGTAAACAATTCGATGGAGAGAATTTATTAACTACTTCCTCATCTATGGTGTTACTGATAAATACTCCCAATTCTACAAATTATAACACACTGAAAAATAAGAAAAACTCAGATGGCCAAAAATTCCAGAATCCTAAAAGAACTATGAAAGAAAAACATAGGAATGTCTCTAATAGCAAGTCCACTGATAACTTGCCAGTTGCTACTACACCTGATAATCATTTTTAGAATCTTGTGATTGATGATGAGGTAGATTCTCCTTCTAAAACTAGTAAAGTATTGGTTAACAATGTTTCCATGGATAGTCCATCTTTCAGCATAGCTTCCTGGAACATTGGATGCCTTAATCTTAAGGCTTTGAATTTCTAGGAAGAAATATGGAGGCTTAGGCCCCATCTTATTATTCTAGTAGAAACCAAGATTGGAGAAGAGAATTTGTGGAAACTTATTGATACTTTGTTTGTTGGTTATCGATGGACCTCAAATCATAAATCTCACAAGCTTGGGACAGTTATTGTTCTATGGAAGTAGGATGACTATTTTTGTTGTTAAAACCTTCAAATCCTATTAGTTGGCTCATACTAAGGTTCCCTTTTCTGAGTCTATCTTCTTGCTTCACTGATATATGGACAGAATCCCAACTTTGATAGGTCTTGTTTATGGAAAAATATTAAAAACTTGTATGTTGATCTGATTGAGCCTTGGATTGTCATGGGGCATCTAATAGATCCATGAATGAATTTAACGATCGTGTTCTTAATTATGGGTTATTTAAGCATAATCCAATAGTTCTTTTTTCTTCCTTGGATAATAATCAAGGTAGTGACAACTTCATCATCTCATGGATTGATAGGATTCTTTATTAAAACTCCTTTTCAAATTACTTCTCTATCTTGAAATGTATTATTCATCCCAAAATGGTTAGTGACAACTTGATTCTCAACTTGACTGTTGGTGAGCAAAAGAAGCCGAAAACCCTATTTAGATTTATTAATTCCTTGAATGAAAAGGATAACTTTTGTGATGTTATTTATAAGGATTAAAACTCCTATCATGAAGGTGTACCTATGTTTACAGTCTACTCCAAACTAAAATTAGTTAGAACCTCCCAATCTAACTAGAATATAAAATATGTGGGTAATTTGTCTAAAAGTGTGAAGATCCTTGAATCTATGGATCTTAATGCCCAAGCTACTACTAATGATGATCCCACAAATCAGGTTCTACAATATAGAGCTATTACTTTAAGAAAGAAATCCCATGCTGCTATGCTAGATGAGGAATTGCATTTTAGACTAAAAGAAAGAATTTATTGGTAGAAAGAGGGGGATATGAATACCAAATTATTTTACAGCACTATGAAAGTTAGGAGAAATGTTAATCATATCAAAGGTGTTTCTATGGATGAGAATATATGCAAAGACAATGATATCATCAAGAGTTATATGTTGATTAATTATTTGGTATTTTATATAATAACCATTCTTCTCAGCATTGGAAGCTTAACAATCTAAAATTTTCTTTTCTTGATGAAGTCCAGAAGTCTCTGTTGAGGCAATTGACTTTGTGATTAAACATTGTGACTGTGATAAATTTCTAGAGCCTGATGGATCCAATGGTGAGCTCTTTGTCAGTTGTTGGGACATTATCAAAGAAGACATCATGGAAGCCATCTTGAGTTTCTTCAAAAGTGGTAGATTTCTCAAGGAGACCAATAGAACTTTTATCACCCTAATCCTAAAAAATAATGATACTTGTGACTTAAAAAATTGTACCCCATTTCCTTATGCAATGTCATGTTCAAGATTATTCTGAAGATTATGAGTAACAGACAATAAAGTGTTCTTTCTTCTCTGATAAGCAAGATCAATGCACTTTTATTAAAGGTCACAACATTCAAGATGTTATTATCTTATCCAATGAACTTCTTCATGATTTTAACAAGACGGGTACTAAACCTAAGGTGTCGCTCAAGTTAGACTTATCTAAAGTCTATGACTCTATCTCTTAAAATGATATGTTTAAAATTATTGATATTATGGGATTCCCTAATGGTGGTTTGTATGGATAAAAGAGATAATTCAATCTACCTCTTATGATATTTTGATCAATGGAGAGCTTTCTTGTCCTTTTAAATGTTCTAATGGGGTACGTTTGGGAGACCCCTTCTCCCTATTTATTTCTTCTTGTTATGGAAACATTTTCTCAGCTGATGATTGAATCTATCAAAATTGGTAATATCAAGCCTCTCAAAGCGTCCAGTGATTTAGAAGTATCACATCTTCTTTTTTGTCGATGATTTAATGATTTTCATGTAAGATGATCTTGAAGGAGATTCTTTTATGTAAAATGTTCTTCATGAACTCCATGCTATTACTGGGCTCAAAGTGAATCTTGTGAAAAGATTCACCATTTTCAGCTCTAATGCAGATAAAGTCAACTTCTCTAATGTATTGGGTATTAGTGAAGGAAATTTACCTCATAAAGTATTTGTGAATCCCTCTCTTTGTTCAAAAATTATTTAGAAGTCACTACTCCCCACTCTTGGATAAAATCAAAGGCAAACTTTATGGTTGGAAGATAAAATGCCAATCCATGGTAGGTCGTATAGACTTGGTTCAATCTAATTTATCTACTATATACACGTACTGGTTGTCTTCCTTTCCTCTTCCTCTTTCTATTTATGTTGAGATTGATAGGTTGTGTAGAGACTTCATCTAGGGGAAAACTAAAAACAAGAAATCTCTTCATCTTGTCAAATGGGAAAAATTACCCAACCAAAACATGAAGGTGGTTTAGGTATGGAACCTGCAAGAGAGATGAATATAATTTCTACTATTTTTCATGGTTGAAATGTAGCTTCAAAGAAGGAAAATATATGGATCAGGTGGATCCATGAGAAGTATCTTACTAAAGTTTCTTTTTGGAAAATTATAGAAAATTGTAATTTTTCTTGGTTTTTTAATCATATTATCAACTCCAAAAATGTTCTAAAAGATAATATCATCTTTGTTATTGGTAATGGTGAGAACCTTTCTATTTGAAAAGATTTGTTCACTCCATCTAGTAAGATTCCAGTAGGATATCTTGGTAGAGAGAGTATTATCAAGTTGGGGATCAGTGCTAATGCTACACTCAGTTCACCCCTTTCTAGAGTATCTTGGTGTTTTGAAAATACTAGGCTCCACTTAGACTTAATTTCCCTTCTTGACAACCTGCCCAAGCCTATTGGTGGCAATGATGAAAAGAATCATTTTAAGGTTAAAGATATCTGCAATGGGACTAGACGTTGGGGTCTTTTGATTTATTTTTCATCTTGCTTTGGAAGTTCAAATTTCCTAGAAGATATCAGATGCACTATTGGAAGATTGATCATGGAAATGTTCCCACTTTGAGCTATTTGACGAAGTTGGGTATCTCTCTAGACTCTTTGTTCTTTCTCAATAGGAAGGAAGAAGAGAGTATATGGAATTTATACTTTAGTTGTCCTTTCTCCTCAACAATATGGAAAAAAGTTGGCACCTTTTTCTCAACTTTGTTCCTTGTTCAAGAGATGATCTTCTATAGTTCTAGGACAAAAAGAAACATCTTCTCTGCATTATTACTATATACTAGATTTGGCTGAAAGAAATTGTAGAATCAATGAAGAAAATGAGAATCATTCTTGGGTGCTTTGGAAGATTGCCAAAGACAATTTTCACCTGCTTCACACATAGACATATATTTTTTGTCTGCTTGAGTCTGTCACAAAAGGATTTCTTCTATGTGCTTTCTGTATACAAATACTCCTTTTACTGTCATACTTTTTCTTTTGGCTGGATAAACAATTACTCAAACTGTCTCTCACACTGTCCTTTGTAAATTTGCAAAAACACCAAAAATAGAAAGGAAGAGCTTTTCAGTACCAAAAAAGAGATCATGATTTGCATAATATTTAAGATCCTTTATCAAAAGTACATATTATAACATTTCATGGTACATAAGCTCATATTAGGTACTGAAAGGGGATTAAGGTTCAAGCTTGGCTTAAATAACCTCAAATGTTACTAATGTATAGATGCAAGAGAGCCATGGGTCATTTTTTATCATTATTAGCATCCTAGTACATTAGTCATCTTCGAAAAGATCAAAAGTAATAATTTTGGAAAAATAGTAGATATACAAGCCATCTATGTATCCCAACACTTTTAATAAAAATTTCATTATTTTCTACCAAAATGGTTTATAAATATGTCTGTTCTTATATAATCTAGTTAGTTATATGATTTTTGCAACAATAGATGATTCCTTGAATTTCTGAGAAAGGGAGGGGATTTTACCAGGAATGGAGAAAGAGGGGGTGATTGATCTTCATTTAGAGGGGAAACATGTGCCCATGTGTCTCCTTCAGTCTGTGGGCATCCTCCATTGGTTGGACTAACCAACCCACATGTGTAAGCCTTGACAAATAAGGTTTGGCATTGTCATGGCCCAGACCAATCTGGGTTAGCCCAACTGTCATTTTAGGTGTTGCACACACTGACTCCTTTGACCGCTAATGTGATAGTAGTAGGTGGATGGAATAGGGAGATCTTGGATCTTTCTCTCCTATCCAAGCTAAAAAGAGGATGAATGGATGTAGGTTGCTCCTGCAGATTTAGGGAAGGGTCAATCTCACATCTGGAATGCTCAAGGGAGAAATGTCGAGACAGGGTATGAGGTGTCACAACAAGAAAGGAAGAAGAAGGGGACGGGAAGATAATGTGACAACCTGACTTTTCTCTCTCCTCCATGATACTCCTTCGCTCTCATCTAATGATCTCGTACTCAATCAATTGTCAAGTCTGTAGTATGAATGTGTTAATGATCCAATTTGGTGACCTCAATGATCATTTAAACAATATGTGACATGGATTTCAATATTAAACTATAGCTCCCACTGTAACGGATCACCACATTGCAAGTGATTTTGAACCTAATCATTGTCATCACTTTGATCTATTATATATTTCATATTGTAGTTTTTTCAATTCTAAATCCAGCAGTATAAAAATTTCCTTTATCAGACAATTGTAGCCAAGGATATGGCCACATGAACCTTGCTTCATTTATCTTGTTTTAATTGTTTTTGCTTTGTTCTTCAGCCTCTTTGGGCCCAATTCGACGCGGCCTAGCCGCTAGCTTCCTCCCCTCTCATGATCGGGAAAGACACGAAGGGCAGTAATTTCCCTCCTTCCCTTCCAAACTGGGAGATGGAGGCGGCGGGTGAAACTCTACCCCCCATCTAAACCCTACGCCTCAAGCTTCTTTATAAGCCCCCTTGACCAACTCCTTCTTCTTTGCCTTCTCGTTCCTCCTCCTCCATCTTTGCTCGTCATCCCTCTCCCCTCACTGCTTCACCATCAGAGGTTCTATCCAGGGTGTTTCTGCAACCAATGAATGCCTGCTACGCGCACCTCCAGGGCACCATCGGCCCTCGGCGTCACCTCCACCCGCTTGGGCCTCCTCTCCGCGCTAGGGTTGGCTGCCAGCATTTCCACGCTCCACCGCCGCTCTGGATCCGGAACCTGGATGTCTGACGCCACCATGGAAACATGCTCGTCGCTCCTCCTCAGTATCCAACCACAGCAGGCGGGACTCGGGCAAGAAACGCATCTGGGTACCCCCGGAGGCTGTCCTCACTTACGCCAGGCGCCCTACACCTCCTCCCCTCTTCTGCCCGGTCAGACCTTGGCGCCAACCGTCCCCTATTTTCCCCCTTCTCATGAGCGGGTAACAGGGGAATCATGAGGAAGGAGAGACGCCCGCTTGGGCTTGGACCAGCAAGGCCGGAGGCCCATCACTCATGGACAGCCAAGGCCCAGTCAAGGAACATAAGGTATAATTCCCCTTTTCAAGAGCAATTCTTTGAACATGATAACTCCTAGACGCTAAGTCCAAAATGCATGAACCTATATATCAAATCGATCAACGCGAAAAGATCTACAACACGAGAATGGTTTCTGACCTTGAATCTTCTTATAAATCTCTAATATTTCTAGATATGTGATCTTTGACTTCTTTGACCATGCTTAATGCATAATTGTGATGAATCTTGAATATTTGATGATTACCTACCCTCCTAATCTTGAAGTCAATAACTTTTTTACAATTTGAGTTTAATGGGAGTCATCATCATCCCTATTTCTTATACATTACTCTAGTTGTAGATATATATACTAGTGTTGAGATTCTAATGATGTACCCTGCCCTAATTTGATAATCTAGCTACTTAATGATGAAATGATGTCTATCAACCCCAAAGAAGTAATATATGTCTTTGCTTGACCTTAATATCAGCCCCTAGCATCCTCCTTGCTATGATTGTTTCTTTAACATCTAATGCATGTATATGCCCCATTATGTGAATGTTTGATTATACTTTGAACCAATGATGCATTGACCTAACCTATGCATGTCTCTATGTCTTTATGTTGCTGATGTTGACCATCCTTGATGCTCGGTCCCCTTGAATTGATAATCTTTGACCTTGATTACTCTATTATGAGTCTTTAGCCCTATAATATGCGTGTAAATGCCTTAAACCTTGATATGATCGTAGAAAGTGCATGGAACATCATAATGGCATGAAACTCGACCCACATCATCATGATGCTCTCTAAATCAGTATAAGATCACCTAATGAACCAATAAGCAACTTGGAACCCACCTTGGCCAAAACCCTTAAATGCATCTAAATAGGATTAATGATGAGAATCTAATGCATATATCTAATCTTGTTGTTAATCAGGTTGGCTTATGATCTAGATGGTAATGGATGTGTTAAGTTAAGAATCTCTGAATCAGGTATGGGTCTTATCTAGTTATATGACTATCGCTTTCTTGATTGAAAGGACATATATTGTATGGTTGTTTGTCTATTTTCTCAAATATTGTCATGTAGTATTGCTATGTCTTACTCGATGTTTGCATCGTCAGTTTTATAACTTGAACACATATATAGATAGAACTCCATTATAATATTGATTGATAAAGGGTTAGCTCTTGGCTACGGCCTTGAGGTCCCTCTCGTATAAAAAGGGTTAGCTAAGCTTGATTACCCTTACAGACCCTTCCGACGAGATGCTGGTCAAAGGCCTTAAACATGCTTGATATTGTTGGTATAATGGAGTGAAATGACATAAAATATGGTTTCACATTTGTTAAACAATTAACATGTTTATTCTTGTTCGTTTAATCTTGAAATCTTTTCAAAATTATGCAAAGCTTATATATATGTGTATCTTTCAGCCCCATACTCAACACCTCGTGTGTTGACCCATTTCTCGTATGTTGTTTTTAGGTTCAGATATGGCTAGAAGGTTGATGGGCTTGGTGAGCTATGCTAGGTGTACTTGTTGTAAGATCCATATATAGTATACATGAGCAGACTTGTACAAAGTGACTCCTGAATATGTAATTCAAATCGTGTAATATAATGATGGTGCTTAATATATCTTGTTGATTGTTGAGATTATGTTGGTGCTTGTATCTTGTTATCTGTTCATGTGTGCTAAGCTTTACGCTTGCGCATTTCTCCTTTGGTATACGTTTGGTTCATGGGAATGGGATTCCGGTTCCGTGACAGATGGTATCAGAGCATGAACAATAACTACACCAAACATTGCTCACATGAAACACAGACTAAACTCACCCTACATGTCAACCCTAGAAACTTAATGAAATATCCTTGTGGATTAGATTGACTTAGCCTCTAGGTTAGAACCTAGATGTTCTAGAACTAGGTGTAGACTTGTGTAAGTTACCTCCCTGACATGATTCGCGACATGTGCTTAGGATGTCTACACAAGTGTGCACCATGTTCTTACTAGTTCTCTAGGTGTCATGATACTAGACTGCCTAATGAGTGTGGTAACTCATTTTGGTTTTGGTTTTATTCGGATGGAGTATGATGGTATTCATCGCCTTTTTAAACATTGGAGAAAACATATTTCAAGTATTATTATATGTACATATGAAAAATGTTACCACATGCAGAAAGGTAGTGAGTTTCCATGCAACCTAGGAGAAAGAGATGTAACATCAAGTCTAGATGAGAGAGTTTAGATGATAGTGTTTGTCTCTAGAGTTGTCTAGAGCCGTGATATAGGTTAGGCATGTGAGTAACCTATAAATCTAAGATGATGATTATGATATTGATGATGATGTTGATGTTTTATAGGACCCAAGATGTTTGAGGAAGGTTAAGTATGTTTGACGATATGGAATGAGTTGGACCATGCAACCCTAGCTAAACCTAGCACCTTGTATCATACATATGGCTTGGTTGATGTGCTAAACATAGCTAGTGGGTGGACATGCTTGCTTGTACCTAGTCTTGTATGTGTGGAGATATGATATATGGTTCGAGACCAACACGGGCCTCAATCTCTTTACAAAGGAGGACCTCTAGCATGGGACATATGAATAGGGTGACCTTTTGATATGAGTCGACCCACCTCGGGAGACAGTTAGAGACCTAAACTCCAAAATATTTGAAATGTTGAAAAATAGGAATGATGAAATACTTGATGACGAGTCCCTAGCTAGAATACTTCTAAGTTATGAGTTGAGTCACCTATTTTGTGGTCTCTCGATAATGTTGAACCCTAGATGTCCTATGAAAATATCTAACCCTAGAGAAAAGAGGCAATTGCATATTTGATGCTTGATATATATGTGAGGGAGATGTCCCAAGACCCAAGATGATGTGTGATATCCATGATGAGCCTCATACTCGAGTTAGTAGTTACATATAAAGGAATCTAGTGGTTGCCCTTGTTTCTCGAAAGGTGGGTAGAAAATTTTGTTATGGTTAGATGGTTGTGGTTAACATCTCTTATTGGACACATATATGTCTTAGATTGAGAGGCTTGAGGTTGTAAAGCTCTTTCTAGGTACAAGTGAGAACGTTACAAAACCTCGATATTGATGATAATGTTGTTCCTCGAGTGATGCTTGATACATGGAATATCTCACTTATGTTTAAAAAAAACTGATATATGCTAGATGAGTCACTCACACAAGCTAGACCTAACACGAAATCATACCATACATAAAATATGTAGAGTGGGAATCATGAACTTGATACGATGATGCCTAGAGATCTTAGCTTGATTAATGAGGGGTAACATACCTAATCTCATACCCAAAGAAAAAAACGAATATAGAGATACTAAGGGATGGGTAAACCCTAATGCCATGATGATGTCATTATGTGATAAAACACGAAGTAACACGTATGATCGAGATGAGTACACCCTTGATGATGATAACCTAGTGTGCATACAATTATGGGTAATTTCATAAAAACCATGGTAGGATACCTAGGCATGATGAGTATGAACTTTGATTATGGACTTTTGAACCCGATCCTGGACAAATTTCGAGGACAAAATTTCTTGTAAGGAGGGAAGGATGTGACAACTTGACTTTTCTCTCTCCTCCATGATACTCCTTCACTCTCATATAATGATCTCGTACTCAATCAAGTGTCAACTCTGAAGTATGAATGTGTTAATGATCCAATTTGGTGACCTCAATGATCATTTAAACAATATGTGACATGGATTTGAATATTAAACTATAGCTCCCACTGTAACAGATCACCACATTGCAAGTGATTTTGAACCTAATCATTGTCATCACTTTGATCTATTATATATTTCATATTGTAGTTTTTTCAATTCTGAATCCAGCAGTATAAAAATTTCCTCTATCAGACAATTGTAGCCAAGGATATGGCCACATGAACCTTGCTTCATTTATCTTGTTTTAATTGTTTTTGCTTTGTTCTTCAGCCTCTTTGGGCCCAATTCGACGCAGCCCAGCCGCTAGCTTCCTCTCCTCTCACGATCAGGAAAGACACGAAGGGCAGTAATTGCCCTCCTTCGCTTCCAAACTGGGAGATGGAGGCGGCGGGTGAAACTCTACCCCCCATCTAAACCCTACACCTCAAGCTTCTTTATAAGCCCCCTTGACCAACCCCTTCTTCTTTGCCTTCTCATTCCTCCTCCTCCATCTTTGCTCGTCATCCCTCTCCCCTCACTACTTCACCATCAGAGGTTCTATCCAGGGTGTTGCTGCAACAAATGAACGCCTGCTACGCGCACCTCCAGGGCACCATCGGCCCTTGGCGTCACCTCCACCCCCTTGGGCCTCCTCTCCGCGCTAGGGTTGGCTGCCAGCACTTTCACGCTCCACCGCCGCTCTGGATCCAGACCTTGGATGTCTGACGCCACCATAGAGACGCGCCTGTCGCTCCTCCTCAGCAGCCAGCCACAACAGGCGGGACTCGGGCAAGTGGCGCATCTGGGTACGCCCGGAGGCTGTCCTCACTGACGCCAGGCGCCCTACGCCTCCTCCCCTCTACTGCCCGGTCAGACCTTGGCGCCTACCGTCCCTTGTTTTTCCCCTGCTTGTGAGTGGGTAACAGGGGAATCACGAGGAAGGAGAGACACCCACTTGGGCTTGGACCAGCAAGGCCGGAGGCCCATCACTCATGGACGACCAAGGCCCAGTCAAGGAACATAAGGTATAATTCCCCTTTTCAAGAGCAATTCTTTGAACATGATAACTCCTAGACCCTAAGTCCAAAATGCACGAACCTATATATCAAATCGATCAACGCAAAAAGATCTACAACACGAGAATGGTTTCAGACCTTGAATCTTCTTCTAAATCTCTGATATTTCTAGATATGTGATCTTTGACTTCTTTGACCATGCTTAATGCATAATTGTGATGAATCTTGAATATTTGATGATTACCTACCCTCCTAATCTTGAAGTCAATAACTTTTGTACATTTTGAGTTTAATGGGAGTCATCATAATCCCTATTTCTTATACATTACTCTAGTTGTAGATATATATACTAGTGTTGAGATTCTAATGATGTACCCTGCCCTAATTTGATAATCTAGCTACTTAATGATGAAATGATGTCTATCAACCCCAAAGAAATAATATATGTCTTTGCTTGACGTTAATATCAGCCCCTAGCATCCTCCTTGCTATGATTGTTTCTTTGACATCTAATGCATGTATATGCCCCATTTTGTGAATGTTTGATTATACTTTGAACCAATGATGCGTTGACCTAACCTATGCATGTCTCTATGTCTTTATGTTGCTGATGTTGACCATCCTTGATGCTTGGTCCCCTTGAATTGATAATCTTTGACCTTGATTACTCTATTATGAGTCTTTAGCCCTATAATATGTGTGTAAATGCCTTAAACCTTGATATGATCGTAGAAAGTGCATGGAACATCATAATGGCATGAAACTCAACCCACACCATCATGATGCTCTCCAAATCAGTATAAGATCACCTAATGAACCAATAAGCAACTTGGAACCCACCATGACCAAAACCCTAAAATGCATCTAAATAGGATTAATGATGAGAATCTAATGCATATATGTAATCTTGTTGTTAATCGGGTTGGCTTATGATCTAGATGGTAATGGACGTGTTAAGTTAAGAATCTCTGAATCAGGTATGGGCCTTATCTAGTTATATGACTATCGCTTTCTTACTTGAAAGGACATATATTGTATGCTTGTTTGTCTATTTTCTCAAATATTGCCATGTAGTGTTGCTATGTCTTACTCGATGTTTGCCTCGTCAGTTTTATAACTTGAACACATATATAGATAGAACTCGATTATAATATTGATTGATAAAGGGTTAGCTCTTGGCTATGGTATTGAGGTCCCTCTCGTATAAAAAGTGTTAGCTAAGCTTGAACACCCTTACAGACCCTTCCGATGGGAAGTTGGTCAAACGCCTTAAACATGCTTGATATTGTTGGTATAATGGAGTAATATGACATAAAATATGGTTTCGCATTTGTTAAACAATTAACATGTTTATTCTTGTTCATTTAATCTTGAAATCTTTTCAAAATTATGTAAAGCTTATATATATGTGTATCTTTCAGCCCCATACTCAACACCTTGTGTGTTGACCCATTTCTCGTATGTTGTTTTTAGGTTCAGAGATGGCTAGAAGGTTGATGGGCTTGGTGAGCTATGCTAGGTGTACTTGTTGTAAGATCCAGATATAGTATACATGAGCAGACTTGTACAAAGTTACTCTTGAATATGTAATTCAAATCGTGTAATATAATGATGTTGCTTAATATATCTTGTTGATTGTTGAGATTATGTTGGTGCTTGTATCTTGTTATCTGTTCATGTGTGCTAAGCTTTACGCTTTCGCATTTCACCTTTGGTATATGTTTGGTTCATGGGACTGGGTTTCTGGTTCTGTGATAGATAATGCTAGAATAAGTGATGGAAATAGAGGGGAAATGAAGGGGATAAGGTGGCAATGTTGATAAGGGGGTCAATCTAGGACAAGGTGCAATGTAAGGTGGGTGTTGGAGCTGCTTCATCCTCTTACTCATGTCCTTTAAAAGTAGGTGGGGGAGACAACCCCACAACTGTTGCATCAATGTCAGATCTACATCCACTTGATGCAAAGCCTATGATTGTATTAGGGAACCACCAAGAAGATGACATTGATGCAAGCCTATGATTGTCTTAGGGAACCATCAAGAAGATTGCTGATGTGGCAATGACTAAAAAAATATTAAATGTGATTTTCTTTGATTAACTTGTAAAATTCATAACTTGAAAAATGGAAGTACGATTGGGACAAACTTTCTCAATTGGTTCACAAATTTCTTTATAGAAAAAATCTTGTGATGAAGATGATGATGTTGATGGGTCTCAATAATCCAAATGTATCCTCAAGGTATATTAATGCACTCAACTTTATACAACTAATTTCAAATTGATATTTAATTAATTACAATTCATAAATAGAGTAACATGTGATTCAAAATCGTCAAATATATGGAGAGATACATTACTGAGTAAAATTGAGCATGTTAAGAGTGACACTATTCATAATTGAAGGATATAGAAAATATACTTTTCCACATCCTCCTTACCCTAAAGGAAAATTAACCCAAAATTGAAACAAAACCTCAGTGAGATTGAGGCTCCATATCCCATATCATAACCATCTTGGTACTCATCCTGATATAAGGAAACCAAACATCAATTTCAATAGTATAGCCACATAGGGCATCCATGGATCACAAAGAGGAGAGATCACCTTATAGGTCAAAATATCACAACTCTTTGATTTAAGAGAAAGGTATGATTTTCATGCCCAACATTAAAGTTTTAAGATTCGACATCAGTCCTTGGTGGGGTTATGCATCCATGATTGAGATTTTGTTTTTCAACAATTTGAGGTAGCATCTTATTTCAAAATCACATTTTCATTTCAAAATCAATGGATAATCCCATACTATTTCACTGAAGAACTTACTCCTAATTAAAAAATAGGGATGTCAACGTGCTCACTAAACTACATTTCAAGATTGGGAAATATGTAAGTCATCAATTGTATATCAAGGTTGATCTCAAGACCCAAATAATTTGATCATAGGAATTAAATAGATATCAAGATTGGTAATCATGAGTCTAGATTTTGTAGATTAATTTTAAGAAAGTCAAGATTTGGACATCAAATATCATGGTTCCAATTTTGTTTTGAAAATAGGCTATAAATTCCCATTGACCATTGGTCTGTTCATTCATCAACGCAGAGCATTCTAGCAACTTTCTTTGTGTCAACATCAATTTCATTATCACGATATTGAAATTTGATGAAGATCTAGACGTAGGTCCTTCTAGGAACTTTGAATAAAAGCTTATAATCATCATAGTAATGGTCAATATTATCATCATATTGATATTCAAGATTAAGTTTCAATATCTCATAGATCTGGCCTAAATATCTTTACATCAAAGAGATCAAAATCACAAGAAATGGGTTTACCTTTCCAAACTCTAATAATCAAGAGATAAATATTTAGAGGGCATCATAATATTCATGTGACTTGATGAGAGTCATCATAAATCAAATTACAAGCATAATCTTGCACACATTCCTTGTTAGCATGAAACATCAAGCATAGAAAATAGTTGGAACATCAATTATCAATTTTCATTCCACAGGGTCATGAGAAAAAAGATCAATTCTCACAATATTACAACCATAGTTCAAGATTGTATTATATAGATGGTTTACTCATGTGCTAATTTTCATAGATAAAGTAGGGAGACAATTGGAAATAGATATGTCAAATTAGACGCTCCAACATATTGAACATCATTGAGGTGTGGTTGAGATATCAAATTTGTCATATTATTCATAAAAGAGTTTTACAAAGAGGCATTATAATCAATATGGAATTCCCTCTTATAGAAATTCTTTCCATCATGATTACATGTCCAAAGGAATAATCATATCAAAATATGAATCATGACACATTTGGGAAAAGTTTTTAGTCATGTTTGTCGTTTATCAAAACATGTATGGAAAAGAAAGGACTAATAAGTAAGAACCTTTCAAAAGGAGATAAAAGGCATGAGTTCCACTTATTTCATCGTATACAAGATCATTGTAATTTACCATAGACATAGGAAGAACCTATACTAGATTTGGAGAAATGAGTATGCATGATTTTATGAGTACACATGAGTGAAGAATCAAGGATCATTATGCATCACATAGAACCAATTGTCGAAAGATGGATTTTGATCACCCCGTACCTCTAGCGTGGATGAGGATAATTCTATTTAGGTCTAGGTGAGGGGATGTTCAAGCCTTCATGGAGCTACCCTTGTACTGGCTTGAAAAGATGGACTTTATATCTAGGAAGGATTCTTGGAAACTAGTGGCCAATGAGGAAGTCGTTCCACATACATAGGAAAGACATTTCTATGGATTCTGACATGGATTAGAAGTAGGTCCTAGGGAATGTCATCATGTCTACATACAAAGATTGGATGGGGTTACAAAGAGAATTATTGTTGTTTTCAAAGTTCTATGGGCACTCATAGTAGACATTACTCTTGTGTTGGATGATCTAGCTGTGCAATGATCTAAATAAGAGAAATGATGTTTTTGATCTAAACACCCAATGTTGGAATACAATATTGGAAGACAACCCATCAAAAAGGTTCCTAGTTGTCCATTAGGAAGGAATAATATTTTGTAAGCAATATAAATCTCATTGGGATAAATGAGAGCCACATCCATAAGACCCTCACCTTTTCCCTTGTATAATTGTGTTGTCATTACAGATATGGAGAAAGGGGAATAAGGAGAAGGGGGAACATATTCTAGACTAGATTGGAGTATCCAATGTGGTGGTCCAAGGAGGGATCCACAAATAAGGTAAGGAAAAAGGTAAATAAGAGGAAACAATATAAGCATAACGTTCAAGCGTTCAAATCTAGAAAACCACAAGCCTAATTTCTAAAGAAGATTAAGTTCTTGTAAGTCATTTAACTTAAGATTAGAACATTGTAACTTAGAAAGTGTGGTGTTATTGGAAAAGTATTTAACATGAGATCAAATTTAATTGGAGGATATTTAGATGTAAATTAAGAGTAATATTTTTTGGAAGTAATATAATTATGTATATGGTATAACTTGTTATAGTACTATTGTAATTTTATGAAATTAAGTTTCCATGGCCATGAATTGAACCCTATAATACTATTTGAAGGCCTTTTCTTAGTGGGTGGATGCATATAATCTGTTGTGTTTGACTCTTATGAGCACTATGTTAACTTAATGTAACAAACAATGTGATTGTTTGGGGAAAATATGTAAAATTAAATTTTTAGGTATGATCACTATATTAATATTTTTTAAATATTGGAAAAGTATAAGATAATATGGATTTTTTTTAGTGAAGGTGGGTAGGAAAATTAATTAAGGTGTTCAATTAATTGATAATATTTCAGTTTTAGTTTACATTTCAATATAAAAGGTGGAAAAAACCAATCAAAACTTGACTATACATGGATTTATATAAAGAAACACCTTCATAGAGGCCCGAACTACATATTGGATTGCCAATGTTTTTAGGTATGAAAAAATTTTTATAGGATGTATGTTTTTGACCGTTCATGATTATATTAGCGTCTACTAGATGATGAGATGATCTTAACGACACGTAGAAAACCATAAATTGTATCTGAAGACCTAAAGAGACTATTAGGTTGATATAGGGTTTCTAATTTTGATTTTGATATACGTTCATCAAATTTTCTTCTAGGAAATATGGAAATTGATAGAGACTTGTAGGTATATCATGTTTTCCTCTATACCTAGTCAACGAGTCATGTCAATTGAAAAATTGAATATTTCAACATATCTTTTACTCTCCTTTTTTAGACATAATACTTACTTATCATGTCCCACCTACATATGTAGATTATTATGTTCATTAAAATATTTAGATGTTCTACCATTTTATTTTATGTAAATTTCCTTATTATGAATATAATAATTTTGTTACGATACTTCTATTTTTCAACTTTTATCAATGTTTTAAGATGTTAAGAATTTAATAATTAAGTAAGTACATGATTCCCTTAAAGAAGACCCAGGAACCAAAGTTCATTGAGGATTCATGGACTTCAATAATCCTAGCACGAGAGTATTGATCATTGATATCTAGGTAATGGAGTAAAGTTTCTTAGAGAAAGAGTGAAAATGATGTATACCATAATAGGAAAAGATGAATTCCAAAAGAAATTAATGCATATGTTTACATAAAGTATCTTTGATTAAATAATACTACAACAAATATGAGATCAAATGAGCAAAGAATGGTTGGGTGAGATGACCTCTTTGAAGTAGTGTGTTCTATGAGTTTATGTGGAGATATTAACTTAATGGAATCAATACATCTTAGGTTTTTAGAGTATGATTTTTAGCCTTTGATATTATTTTATTATGTATAAAAAGTAAAAACATTTCAGTTTATACTATTTCAAATTTTTTAAGGAAATTCAATTTTTACCCCTAATGATAAGTAATCAAAGCATTACTTAATTTGAATTATCATAACCTACAATGAATGTATTCATATGTCATAAAAAATAGACTGTGATAGGGTTTTGAGGAAGAGGAGGCAGAGGGGGTCGTGACGTTGTCCCCTGAGACATGAAGATTCTCAAAGGAAAGAAAAGCATGATGGAAATGGAAGTTTAGAGGAGAACAAAGTCCCATTAGCAATGCGAACCAAGAAGACTTGTACAACACAACTGGAGGGAGTAATGAAAAATAAGAATAGGTTACATGTAGAGATCCTACATAATATTTAATCAATATGAATTAAGTTGAGAACCAACATGTGAGAGCCATATGAGTAGGAATAAAATTAGGATATAGCAATGAGTCTTTAAGGTATGAACATGGAAGAGGATAACTTTCCATGTCTGGAGCATGACCAGACCAATGGCTCTGTTGGTAATTAAATCTACACCACAAATCTCAAAAGACTAATATCCTATGGAGATGTTATCAGTGGATCCAAGGGAAAATTGATCCTAGGGTTCATGGACTTGAAGGTCCAAATGACCAAAGATGACATCTCAGTTGAATATATTTTGTGACACCATGATTTTAGACTGTGCCAGATAAATATGAAGATTTGATTAATCTATGTTGTTATACTATTATTTTGAAGGTTTTGTCTAGGGAGGTTGGATTCATAGCCCTCCAAAATTGAATAAATGCTACTTGGAACCCTGCTGGTAGTTTTCAGATAATGAATATGGAGAATGACTATTACGTTGTAAAATTATTGAGGGAGGAAGAATGTATTAAGGCTTTCAAGGGTGGAATCTGGACCATGATGGGTTCCTATGTTAGTGTCCAAGCATGTGATCCAAACTTCATCCCATATGATGAGAACTCGAGGTTCATTATGGTATGAATACACATTACCAAAATACCAATCTTTATGTATAAGTAGAGGATTCTAGAGGAAATTAGTGACTGTATTGGTACTATGATGAAGGTGGATACCAATACAAATTTGAAATGGCATGGGAAATTGTCCAGACTGACTGTGAAACTCAACACGAGCAAACCTCTAATTATGGGAATCTTTGTTCAAGATTAAATGTATTCTATGGAATACAAGAACCTATCTGAATTCTATATGTTTTGTGGGATAATTGGGCATAGGAAGGGAGAATGCAAGATCTAGAAAAAAACCAAAATAGATAACCACTAGGAAGTGGGGGTAGACGACTAAATGGAGAAGATGCAACTAGTAGTGCCACTAGGAAAGTTTGTTGAAGCATCACATGCAATACCCCTCCAACACTATCAGAAGATACATAACATCCTTGAAATTTTAGAATTTTGTATATGATCCAATAATATTATGTGAGAAACAAAAAAGAATAATAAAGGGAATATGACAAGTACAACCAATGAATCTAAACCCTAAAAGTAGTTTAGATTTTTAGTTTAAGTTAATAGAGTGATGTTAGGAAAACATATTTTTATGAGGATTTCATTGAGATATTATGATGGGTCGTGTCTTAGTTTCTCATGAACCTTTTGGAAGCTAAGGTATAGAAAATGGACCCTAGAACATAATACAAAGCCAATTGGGACAATTAGGGTTCACATATTGGTACTAATGATGCAAGATGGGGAATTCATCATCTCATGATGTTATAAAATGTGAAGGATAATTTTACTTGAAGGATAAATATATAATGAGAGCATAAACGAATTTTCAAGTTATTCTAACTTATTTGTGAACTAGGTAATTATTTAAGTAATTATATAGCAATTACTTGAAACATGAGATTAGTGTTTTTATCAAATTAGTTTAGATCTAATATTGTGCCTTAGAGAGGATAAGAGTAATATGATGTTCATACCAAAATTTTGGAATAAAAGGATCTATAAACAACCTAGACAATTACTTATATAGATGAGAGATTTATCTCTAAAGAAAACTAAAAGAAACATATAGAATAAGGGAGTCTACCCATACCTAGATTTTGAGATTTAGGTTGTGACTAGGGAGATCATCTCCCTAACCTGGACTTTGTACATTCCCACATAAGATCAAAGACCACAATCACCTAGACTCTCCTCTTCCACTCTAGACCTTATCATCACCAAATAAAACCACCATTGGACATGGGAGAATAATCTAAATTCAATAAACCCCAATATTACCATTTTTTGGAGGTATTTATATAATGCAAAATTCCATGATAATCAAAACAGAAGGGATATGTGTGAATCCCCTCTACTCTGCCTCCCATGCCTATATAAGGCACCCGAGATGTACTATCTACGCTAATGCCCAAGGCTCTAGTAGGGTTTCAAAATGATGATTGGCCCCATAGACCACCACAGGATTTAACTGCTTCCTTTATCCTCACTCATGTGCAAGCTAGGATAAACTTCCCAACTGGTCACCCATCCTAGTACTACCCCAACCTATGCACACTTAACTATGGATTTCTTTAATGATGGGCTCCCTAAAAAGGAGGTGTATCTTGGTGAAATGGGTAGTCTAATCATTCCTTTCCAGATCATTTTATCTGAGGCCTCATATCCTGGGATGTTACACTCTTGACATCCTCTTCAAGACTCAATATACGGCCTCACCATCTCTTCCTCATTTCAGTTCAAATCCAAAATGTCCCATGGACACCTAGATCCCATCCATGGCTACTAGTGCAAGGGCAGCTCCATCTCATCTTAGCGGATAGCCCTTTCCAGCTTTCCAGGACCCCATGACTTAAGATTGGGATGCAATAGGCCCATGTGGGACCCACCAACTAGAGGGGAATTGGATCTGATATAGTTTGCGATACATGGGCCCACTGCCCAAGACTCTAGTAGAGTTTCAAGAATGACGGCTGGCCACAAATCACCACTAGCCTTAACTGCATGGTTTGTCCTCGCTCGCCTACAAGGTGGGTTCAACTTCCTGACTGGTCACCCATCCTAGTACTACTCTGGTCTGAGCATGCTTAACCAAAAAGTTCTTTAGATATGGGCTCCATAAAAAGGAGGTGCACCTTGATGATATGGGAAGTCCAATAACTCCTTCTAAGATCATTTCATCTGAGGCCTCAAATCCTAGGATTTTACAATCTCCCCCACTTAGACTCTTGACGTCTTCATCAAGGCTCAACTATATGTCACATATTCTCTCCCCATTTCAATGCAGACCCAAATGGCCCATCTACACTGAGATCTTGACCACAGCTACCAATGCAAGGGTTGATCCATCACCAAAAATATCCCTTACCAACATTCCTAGACCATACAACTCAAAGACTGACATACTATTGGTCAATGTGGGCCCACCTACTAAAGGGGTTATGGCTTTGATACCATTTATAACACTTGGTCCCACTACCCAAGGCTGTAGAAGGGTTTTAGGAATGATGAATGGCCCCATAGAACACCACCAGCCTTAACTATGTGCTTTGTCTTCACTCATACACAACCTAGGATAAACTTCCCAACTAGACATACATCCTAATACTACTCCAAGATGATAATGCTTAACTATGGAGTTCTTTAGTAATGGGCTCCCTGAAAAGGAGGTGTACCTTCGTGATATGGGTAGTCCAATCATTCCTTTTAAGATCATTTTATCAAAGAACTCAATTTTGGGGATTTTACAAGAGTGTTTGGCCACAACCCGTAGAGTATGCATATCCATGAAATTTCTCTTATGTCACCCCAATACCCAATCTCAACTCTCATTGCTATGCCAACAACTTGAAGTTATAACCATTTCCATACTTCAACTTGAGACAATTATTTGTCCCTAAAACATCATCAGTTGACTAAGATATGTTTTTGACCCTCAAAATGGTTGGCGGAGACCTCACAATCCTTCCCCGAGTCTAGCCTCTATCACCAAGAAGTTGGTAGTTAGAACATATACTCTGTCCTTCCTCACACCACTATAAAATCTCCCAGATGTGTGAAAACGATTGTCAGACCTTTGGAAACATTTTTGACACCTTAATTCACCAACATTTTAGGTAAATTCTATCCTCCATATATTTGACCATATATTCATATTGTCTAACCTTAAAACCACCTTCTTCGACCACCCAACCATGAGTCATAGGGCTTGTTGGCAATAAGTAGTCCGTGCACACATTACCCTACCCTTGGCCTCACCTGTCAAAGAAAGCAACTCAAGTTCAACAATGGGTTGGTACCCTAACCTAATGCTACTCGTGTAGGCCATGGTGTGTGGGAAGAATGAATCCCTACAACGGTTTTACCTCAAGCCCCTAGGTGTTTGATACATTGACTCACATCACATGGGTATTCATGTCTCTTACCCCTTTCTCTAAGACCAACTATGTTTGAAGCAATGATATGATGTGGCTTTGACCCATTGTCCAGGCCCAATCATGTGCCTGAATATGGATAATAACATAAAAAGTGATGATGTTGCAATCTGTCATTGGTAAATATATAATTTGCAATAATTATAGAAAGTGATTAGCAAGTCAGAATATATCAAAATTATATATCATTTTTTTCAAAACAATGTGTGGAATCCATATAATGTATAGTCATTGATCAATTTTGATTTTATCTCAAAACGAATATGTTAGATCATATATTACTAATATTCAAACTATAGTCTTAATGTAATGTTATTGATATATTCTTCAATTGATGAAAAATTATATAATCTAATGATAATATTATGATATGATTAATGTATAATTTAGGGTTACACCTAATTCATAATTAGGTTATAACTATTTATGACTCATAATATGCTAGGATTAAGCTTATTGACCCTAAGCCCCAGAATTGATGAATAACATGTCGAGTTCATTTTCTACATGTACTTTGTTATATAAACTAATATTGATAAATAATAGTAAGATATTAAGGTTATAATGATGATGATGTATATTAGAGTTTCTAAGTCATATATATTTATATACACGTCAATTAGGGTTTTGAAAACTAACCCTAATGTCAACACTAAACCAAGGAAATTGAAACCTTAGACTCGACCTTATTTAGTACCATGTGGATATATGATGACAAATTAGGGTTATGCATAATTATAGATCATGTTGCTTGCTTAGACATACACACATTTCATTGGTTGGATCATATACTAGAAGTATAACCACATGTATTCTTTATTAAAGAGGTATAGGGTTATTTTATGAATACTCTAATATATAAACTTATAAGGATTACTGATGATTGATGAATAAATTATTTGGATGATTATTTAATTTCAATTTATTATAATGCCAATATGTGTATCATATAAAGAAAATTATGATATTCTAAACCTAGGTTTAGACCTACCAAGGGGTAGATCACAAAGTCCAATGATGGACATAGATGGGATTACATCCAAGGTGGTATGCAAACATGGGTTAAATTGCTTAAATGAAAATACAAGTTTATATCTGAAAATAATTGATAGTTGAACATATATGCACACACACAACACTTCGGTATGTAACCACAAACATAGTATAGCAATATACTAATATATGTATTTGTTCATTTGGAATTTTACATAGATGTCTCACGAAAGATATGAAGATTTGAAAATCCAGATATATAAATTGGAGATGTTAAAGTAATGCCACCAGGCAGACTAGTTGAATATTGATCTCTTTTTATTTCATATATGTCTTCTAAAAAATTATTCAAAATCCTTCGAGTGTAAATTAGCAACCTTTTGTATCACTCAAAGTTATAAATGAAATTATTGTTGTTTAAGTCTGGAACATAGAAAATTGGGATTATTATTTCTATCTATGGGATCTGCCTTCAATGGTTGTTAATTGGGGAAGGGGGTCACAACAATGTGTATCAGAGCTCATAATTATCAAATACCTTATGATAATTGATATGTTCATATGTTCCTTTAAGACATTAGGGAATTATTAGGGCATTTTCCAAAGACAATGGTGTCTAGAATAGATCATGACGTGCATTGGCAAAACTTTCCTCTGGACCACTAGTTGGGAAACATGGAATACCGTTCCCTTGTGTATCCCAGATATCCAAAATTTAATGTTTTTCCCCAATAAAATACCTCTAGGTCCTCTCATATTTAATTCCATCCACTTTTAATATAGTTCCTTTCCTAACCCTAAATTTCACTTCCCTCGTCACCTAGAGTTAGGGTTTTAAGAAGAAATAGTATTATGACATCCTCTGCTAATTTAAGTACATCTAATGTTCTAACATTAATTGTAGAAATATATATTGAAGATATGATGTATAGTGCATGTCACTCCAGTGAGGGTAAACCCTAGAAGGACTTGAGGATGGTGTAAAGACCCAATCTTTATGATCATTTTTTTACAAACTCATATAAGAATATATTGGTAAATATTGTGTACATTCATGCTTTACAATGAGAGTTCATGAAATCTATACATACGTACTTGTACATAAAACATACATGGGTCCTATATATTCTTAGATGAAGGACATATCCTATGTGAATCTTCTAGGAATTATTTGTAGAACATGTCCATGAATTCCCATAAGAACTAAATCCATAGATAGACCAAACAAAAAGGCTTGAGTCAACAAGACTGCAACTAAATCTTTACTATTGATCTATGTGAATAAAACCAGATTCAAAGTATATACAAGTTAGGTATGGACTATTTGGTGGACTAGATGTCAACAAATTAAGGATTTCATGGAATTAAAAGATAGAATTTACAAGAGTATTCAAAATATCAAATGTGTAATATTGTTAATAAAATAAGATGTACTCAAGAGTACTAATAATTCAAAATATCAAAATATTCAATATTCAAAATTCAATGAACCATTGACACAGATTGTATAATATTTTGTCTTTGTAGATCGAGGTGCCTAATCTTCTCCCCTCTATGAGAGAATGGAACTTTTGATTGTGGGGGTAACCAATAATAAGGGACCTCGAACCGTCCACTATCCACTAAGCAGGGTTAGAGAATATGATTCACCAAATCTAGGAGCCAAAGATCTTGCCAATATTCAAATTTTGTGCTAATATAGAAATCAAAGTTTTATTCAATTATTCAATAATATTCGATATTCAAAGTAATTGTGGTGACACTGAAGAGGAGAGACAAGGCTAAGAATCATATGAGGTTAACCAGTTGCTAAATTTTGTGAATTAAGTTCAAGAGGGGAATAAAATAGCATATTAATTAAAATAGAGAATTCAATAACTATATCTTAAGAAAACATTATATGTTTTCACAATCAAGATTCAGGTATCTCCAAGAGTTAATGAAGGGATATCTACAATTTGGAATGATATGGTTACTATTATCTTGAAATTCACCTATTGAGTGTTGCTCTTTTATAAGCTATCAATTTTCGTTTAAGTGTTCTTATTACCCCATGGTTGTAAATGAAAAGACTTGGTTCTTGTGAATCTTGTACAGTTGATACTTTCAATAAGGATGGAAATTGATTTGTTCCTAATATTAGAGGTGGTGAAAGAGATATGTCGATTTTACTTAGTATTCCAAATCCTTATAATGATGTTTATGATATGCTTTCTATTGCTCTGAAGGATTCCCTATCTCTCAAAGAAAACTGAAATCTTTACATGTTCAAGTATTAATGTTTGGGTTGGTCAAAGGACATTTGGTCTAGTATGAGTCCCAAGAAGTTTCTATCTTTTTTTCGAAATGCTTTCTCTACCATGTTTCAACTCAAGATATTCTGAGAATGTTTGTTTTCAACTTTCTTCTATTTGCTTATTTTGTTGGAGTGACAAAGAAAGAACCCACCACATGTTAATGTTTGGAGTTATGAGTTAAATATAGAAAAATTTATGGATCTTTCCCTAGTTGTTACATGATATTATAAATCTTTGTGGAAAAGATAAGTTTACTACTTTCTTCTCCTCTATCATATCTGGATTGAAATGAATAGATAGGTCTTCAATGGGGTCTGATGTAGTCCCTAATCTATTAGGAATATATGTATTCATGATGTAAATAGTATGTATAGCTGGCCTATTTTTGTCTCTCGTACAATTACTTTTAAGCTTTTTCTTTGTATGGAGGTTAAAATCTCTAATTCTTTGGATTAATATAAGAAGAGGCACACATAGTCAATGAAAAATGTTTCTATAAATATGTTGATCTTTCATAAGTGAAAATTACTTTAGACTGTATATTCCTAGGGTTTGGTTTCATAATGAGGATATAATTTAACACAAATATTAATATTACTAATTTATTGCTCATGCATTTATTAGGTCATATATATTAATACTAATATGAAATACTTATATGATTAATTAACTAGGCTAGATTGTCACTATATCAACTTTCAAATACATAACATAATCTAATCTTCTATACAATATATACAAACTAGTTGATTTCCTGAAATAATAAATAATAAATAATACAAAAATTAAAAATTTATTAAAAGGCTAACACTAATAATCTCTGATTTTTACTAGTACATGTATATTCATTGATCTAGAGTCTAGTTATTATAACAAATAGGTGTATTACAACAATAGTATTACATGTAAATGCAATTTAGATTTATTTCCCTTTCCATTACCTTCTACATAATGGAAATATAGGAATAAAGAAGGAGTTATTGACATGTGAAAGATGGATTTCTTCCAGATGGTTTTTCACATGAAAGGTAGTTATCATTGCTTCATTTGGTTGTCCTAGGCTCAAACAGAGATGACCGACATTGTTGAAGTATTTTCATATCCATAGGTAATTGTGGTCGTGGTCTTCAAAACATGATAATATTCTTGTAGGGTGATATATCTTCATGTCTTGATCATGACCTTCCAAGGACTTGAACTACTCTTGTTTGGTCGAGTTAGCAAAAGAAGACATGTTGTGCTTCTCACGAAATCCATGTAGGTTGAAGGATTAATGGTGATATAAGATAAGCATGTATAAGGATAGGTTCTTGGATATTACTTCTCAATGGGTAGAACTTACAATGGTTAGTCTTCTTAAGTTATAGGTTTGTTTAAAAGTAATTTCATCAGATCCAAAGGTTGTTATGGACTAGGACTTATGGGTACGGGCCATGTGAAGCTTATATGCAGTTGCTTAGAGGATGACCTTGTTGTTGAGGATATTACAGGGTTTCAAGACCTTCTTGAATTTGTTCTATAGACTTTGAGGCCCTTTGATCTCTATTGGACCTAGACCGTATCCCAAGGAGTATTGTGGTGTAGCGATCTGGTGATAGCAGGTTGGTGAACCCGCGTCGACATCCCATGTTTATAGGCTATCAAAAATGTGTTTGTACATGACAATTTGGTCGATTTTTAGTTGGTAATGGTTGCAATGCATCTACAATATGGATGGAATATGTTTCTAGGGATTTGAGGCAAATTTCCATGATATTAGATAGTCAACACTGGATGGTGGTAGTTAGTGAAGGAGTTTCTAGAAACATTGTGGAGTTTGTAAGTTTGTCTGTGATCGATCATGGCCGGGATCATAGATATTACAAGATGAGAGGGGATAGCTCTAGTGTTTGTTTTCTATTGGAGATGATCACGTATGGAAGGGATCAATCCATTCTGAGGGTATCTTAGTTGGTTGCGTGGAGGTGCAACAACAACTATAACGACACTGCCATTTTAGATCTATAGTGTATGGTGACGGTTGTTAGGGTTAAAAGTCATTGTTTGAGATGATTGTCTGGGTGAGGAACTTTAATGTAAAGGGGACGGATTTGGCTTCAAGGTTTAGGGTGGCTTCATCAGGTTGAATGGCCTTTCCATTCTTCCAAATAACTATAAGAGGAGGAACGTAAGAAAAGGGGAAGGAGAGGCGTTTCTCTTATTACCAAAGTTAATTAATTAATATTAAAAGTAAACATTTAAACCTCTCAGTACTTCAATTTTTAATAAGTTCTACAATTACCTAGACTATTTAAGCATTGATTCTATTTCCAGTGTGTTTATTTATATACATGTTAATAACTACTTTAATTCGTTAAAAGTAGATCATTAAATTTTCCTTCACCTATCACCTCACAATTTAGTTTTATAATACTAAGTATTATTTTGTGTTCATTCCAAATCCATTAGATGTACAATCAAGAGTATTATGTGAACAAGAGGTGAAATCCAGATATCTAGCCTCCAATATTTTGAATTGTTATAGAGGACATAAGGTAGTTGATAGAGGGACTAGTTTTGTAAAAAAAATTGAAAAGAAGGGAAAAGCTTATTTGAAGATAATAAATTTCCCTAGGGTCTAATTAGTATGAATTTACCTGGTTTTGCACTACGAAATCATATATTGAACTTGGAGTAAAGGATCAATCTATAAAATGAATTCAAGTTTGGTGAATATTACAAACCATAGCTTAAAATAAAGTTAGTTCCCAAAACTGAGTATGTCACAACACTTTACTCCTTAAATATTTGATCAAAATTGGTCTATCAATGGTTCAATATGTACTAGTCTCCACCCCTTTAAAGGATTCAACCAACCATCTAATTATCTCTGCATATTATGTCACTAATGTCTAATATAAGTCTACCATGAAGTCTACGTGTCACTAACAATGTACCCATTCAGGGCGACTCTAAGGTTTTTCTCGTACCTCCTTAATTTTGACTCATCTAAATAAATCATCAACAAGATTCCATAAAATCATTTTTTCTTGGAACATTTAGTATTATAAAGAAAATAATTTCTCGAAGGGAAAAGTTTTTAATGCAAAACTAAAAAAATGGACAAGATCAATGTGATAACTAAGTGCAATCTTCTTATCGACAACAACGTATGGACTACTTTACTCAATTGTCTAAATAATATTTTTGTTGAACATAAAAGGTCACTAGAGTACCTTGATTAGGGTATAGGGAAGAAGGATATTGTCCCCTACCAAAGGGTGATTTACAAATTCAAACTTGGGATTCTAGTCTCATTGATCACCTTTCAACTACAAGGTTGTTCAAAAGTTGTAATTTATGTTGTTCTCTACATACTTGTTTGGGTTGGTAGCTTTGTTTAGGATCTATGATTTTCAAAGTAGTAGAAATCACCTTCTAGGTTAGTATATTATGTGAGGAAACAGTCCAACACCTGAGTGGATTGTGAGTAATTATATGCTGGAACTTTCGGTAAACATCCTCCCTTAGACACCTCAACTCATTCCGCTTACATGGTGATTGTTTTTGTGACACCCTGATGCCACATTAATGAGATCACTCAAAACAAAGTGCACGATCAACAACTGAGAAACTATATGTCTGTAAAAGTAGGTAAATTAAAACTGATCTCATACAATCATCACTGTTCGGAAACATATTACATGAAGGTCCACAACTTGTAACACATCACATACCATACTGGGTATTTACATCTATACAATGGCCATCTACTACATACCTACTACAAAAGATCTATTCACATGTACAAGCCACTTATATACCACAAAGGCATACTACCAAACACATATCGTGGTACAATATCTACAAGAAAAAACATCCCTTCCTGGAACTGAGAGTACATGGACGACATTAGGACTCGACTACAAAACACTAGAAGCTATCCAACATTTTGTCTTCACTGATCTCTAAGCTTCTCTTCCTTCCTACCCATGCCACTGACGACCACCTAAAATGATGTGGTGAACCACAAGGGTGAGACTCATGTCCTTGTGAGAGATATAACACTCCACCAATTATTGAAACATAGCAGGATATATCATTCTTAAGAAGGATGAGAAGATTCAACAAAATGAATAATTAGAATTGACTATACAAGTTAAGTAGATTAAGCAGCTCTAAGAGATAAGGAGATCAAAACATGTTTTTAGAAGGAATATGAAGAACATGTATAATAGTTTATTTCTCTTACTACATTAAATAACGACTAAGAAGTAATAGAAATAAGGAAAGGGTAAACATCCAATGAGAATCATGTTTAACCATACACATATATACTACATGGCTGTACAAGTTTTTCATGCCTTGAGGAGATGAGGTATACTACTCATACTCCAAATGTCCAATGTGAAGTCAAAAATAGGGTCATACATGATCTAGGAGAGCTGAACTCTTATGTACTCATCTACCCTTGGTTAGTATGAGTCTTCCATAGTGACATACAAAATCCAACCGCTAAACATCCTAGTCCACCTTGGTATATAGGTCACGAAATTAGTGAACAAGGTATACAAACTCAATAATCTAAGGTACAACCACAACTATCCTTTATCACATCATGTACACTGATACACGACCCCAACCATTTCTCCTGGTGAGGCATGACTGCATCAATACTAAAACCTAGGGGTCAAGATGATAAGGACACTCTATCACTTGCACCTCACTTACTAAATAGTGTGTGCTCTGAGTTTCCCTTAGGAATTCTCATTTCACCATCCAACAAGTCTTGATACTATAATGGATCTATGGCTATGGCAACTACATAATTAGGGCTTTACTTGATTAGTTAGTGGCATTTGGGTGTGTTTTAACTACATAAATCAAGTTACATACAAACCCTAGAAAGAGTCTACAAAATATAGGGTAGGATGCAACTTCAGAGGATATAAAATGTATAAAGTATAAACTTGTCATATCGTCACATGGTATTGTTCACTATCATACTCATGAGTCCACTTTCATCATTACATCATCATGGGATATTAATATCTCATCAAATTACTAGAAGGTATCACCTCAAATAGAGCATAAAGTTATTTCCCAGGTCATAAAACCATTCACATTGTTCCCTATAAGAACATCATTATGTATCCATGTCTCAACAAGGCTCATCACCATCACATAAAGATATCATATTAGCATTACAACATTAAGAGAGTGAGAGAAAAGGCTTCATTATCATGCTAACTACTCAAGTAAATTGAGCAACATTATCATCTGATTGAATTAGGGTTAGGTTCACCAAAACCAAATTAGGGTTTCCTAAGTAGAAATTAAAGTTATACTCTAATTATAAACATATCCAACATTCTTGGAAGCAAATAGGTCAACTATCATCAACATGAAGTCAGACACATAATGTAGATAGAAGTCCAGAAATCTTCTTCAATCGCCAAAGGTTAAACACACCATAGACCACTAAAAACCATCTCATAGAATCCGTGGCAACCACATGGACTAAGCAACATCAATGAATGATGGTAACAGATGATAGGTGACCAAATAAACTAGGGTTTGACCCCTTCATTGACCAAGAATGGCTACCTTCAACAACCATTGAACTAGGCTTAACCACCCTCAATGACCAGATAAGAATCCAATGTTCATCGACCACATAAGACCAATTTAGCGACCAAGAAGCATGAGTAAAACTCATCGACTGAAGAGAAGGTCCTCAACCTTACTGAGCATCACACTTGTAAACTTGACGATCTCCAGGAGATGAAAAGCTCATCGACCACTATGAAAAACTTGGAGACCACTCAACATCACCATCCTATGGTACCACATGAAGATAGAGAAAACTCATCAACCACAAGATCATCAAGTTGATCATCGCCATGAAACTAAAACATCAAGGTGTAACCACATGGAGGAAAGGAAAACCAAAACCCTAGATTCTAATTATCAATAAGTAGGGACTAAAGCCATAGTAATGAGAGAGAAAAACACTCATTTAACACACTGTGCATGTTTTCAAAATCTCCATAAAAAATCAAGAACTCGTGCACATAGATTAGGGTTCAACAAAGAACACTTATAAACACAAGAACCACCATGAACATAAACCCTAGATCATAGGTAGTATCACCATTCAACTTAGAACCATGTTTTAAGAGTAGATTACTTGCATGCAAGGTAAATGCAAGCAATAATTGAGGAGAAAGGATTCTCCAACAAAAGGGAAGAAACCTAGCTTGATAACCACCTCATGACCTAACTAGCATCACCTTAGAGAGAGAAGCAAAACCAAAGGTTAAAGGACCACAATATGGAGAGAAAAATCCTAGGACGAAAAGACAAGAAAGAGAGAAGTGTTCAACTCAACTTGATTACTACCATGGAAGACCATTGATTCGGCCAAACAGAGAGAAGTTCCTCAAGAAGCAGACCATGAAGACCCATGGATTTAGTCAAGAGAAAGAAGAGGTGAAGGGTTGCAACAAAACAAAGATCAAGAAAGGTGGATCACGTATCAAAATCAATAAGACAACAAAGGATCATGAAACGATCTACATGGAAGGGTTGATCCAAACCCTAGCTTACAAGCAAAACGGATCAACCACTTGCACCAAGCTCAGGCACTACTAAGAACATAAGGGACGAGCTCCAAGTAAGAGGAGAGGTAGAAAGTGTAAGAGGATCACTTACATGCAAGGCTTATGTATATATATCCAAGGGTTTGAAAGATAGAAGGGAAGTTAGTGTCCAACTAAACATGTCATGTTCCCAATATATTTTGGCCATGCAAGCACACAACATGCATGCAACATAGGTCATTAAAACCAAGAAAAGCAAGTGACCAAACTAAACCATAAAACCATATGACTAATGATAAATTTAGTGACCAATGCACAAGATCAATGAGAAATATGAACCTCGATGAACATTGAAGATTCTCAACGACCAAGGTGCTTAAAAGCACAAACATCGAACTAGGGCATCTAAGCAAATCCTAGACATCAACACAACATGGTATCATATCAAACCAAGATCTAACAAGGTTATAGGACGCTACTCTCTCCATCACGATGCCAAAACATGTGGGATACACAAAGCATATGCGAATATTGCAAGATAAACCCTAAACATTGGTAACTTGCAATTAGGTCCAAAATAAGCACGTAAATTTATATCAACCTCAAAGAACATCCAAAATGGACCAAACATGAAACATAAGCATGCCACATGTTATAAAAGAACATCACATGATTAGATTAATGATTTTAATCATATAATTATTCTAAGAAAGAAAGATCAACCAAAAAGCTAGGCCAGGGGTCTTACAATTATCCTCCATTAATTAGTGTACAAGACAATTTCCAGTAAAATTAATTCTGCCTAAGTTTCTATTTCTATCTTAGATAGATAGGGCTAGACAAAATAGGTTGGTCATTAACTATTTTCCCAAGGTCTTGGTATACTAGTGATAACATCAGTTTTGGTGCAATTTTAATAGCTTTTTACATAATAAAAGTCATTATAAATAATGTTTAGATGTTTAGATTTACCGTTTTGATTTTATTTCACTTAAATGATAAGTTCTAATTCAGTTTTGGTGATATTCGAAGGAATTGGACGCCATTTAATTGAAATCGATGACGTCTGAGCAATTGTTCAAAAGGCCTCGGTTCAAATAGTGGGTCACTCGATTGACAAGAGGTATTCACCAAGAGGATCAACAAACACTATCGACTCAAGGTCGACAGACTTATCAAGCACCAACCTGATGAATTGAAGAACCTCAACATCCACATGTTGAGTGAGGGAATGTCTAATAGAAGGACAAATTTCAAAAATTTCAATACAATATAGACAACCCAGACAATCGACACCGATAGACACGTGTTGGTATGAAGCTATCGATCCAGTGCTCGACACACCTATCACGAAGAGGACCTCGACTCCCATCGATTGTTCAACTGATAGACTACGCCAACGTCATTATCAACGTCTAAAAGACAATTGTCAAGGAATCACCTTGACAACTCTATCGACAGCAAGGTCATCAGATCCCTTATAAGGAAGAACTTTTTTGACAATGAGAAGAGATTGACATACCTATCGATCGACAAACATTGATAATGAGATCCATTATTGACCTACACGTTGACAATCCCAATGATAGGAACCCATCGACATCGATGAAGAGGGGTTGACAACCTCGACCCTATAAAGATGCCCCTAGCATATCCGAACATGAAATCTTAAATCTTTGGAGTCAGAGCACTGAAAGGTTGCTGCCATTGTTCTGAAAAGCGGTAATCGGTGTACGGGCGGAGAGGGTACCGAATAGAGTATATACGGTATGCGGGAGTATAAGCGGGAGAATATTCAGTTTTAATCAGTTTTGATTTTTTTTAAATATTAATCATAAATATATGTAAATTATACATTGACCATATAATAATGACAATGATAAGTAATTAGAAACATTTATAAGTAATAGACTAATATTGAATTCATAAGTAGTTAGAAACATTGATGAAATTAGAGAAGAAAACATTGATAAGTAATTACAAACATTGATAAGTCATAGACTAATATCACATTAATAAGTAATTATAAACATTGATAAGTAATATACTAATATTGCATTAATAAGTAATTAGAAACATTGATAAGTCATAGACTAATATTGCATTAATAAGTAATTAGAAACATTGATAAGTAATAGACTAATATTGCATTAATAAGTAAATAGAAACATTAATAAGTAATAGACTAATATTAGAAAAATTAATGTAAAAAAATTATTAATAGCATTTGATTTTGAAAATCGGCAATTAATCGGCCAAATATTCCCCCGAACAGCCGATTAATCGGTCCTGGACCGATTATTGGCTGATTATTCATATTCGGAGCGGCAGACCCCCAAAACCGAATATTCGTCCGATTAGGCCGATTTTATGAACACTGGTTGCTTCCAAAGCTTCTCAATTTATACAGTCGAAGGACGATATCTATAGACCTTCCTAGATCCCTTGATCAAAGCCTATTGACCTTGCTCCTTACCGGTTCCTTTGTCATCGCCATTGATCTAAAAGACCTTCTTGCCTCAAGATATCGACACCACTGTCGACCGCCAAGAGACCAACCAAAAGGTTGGTAGATCAACCATTCAATCTACCCTTGTATCAATATTATCTTTCTATTTTTTGCATTGTGTCTTATTCTTGTTGTACTCTTTTTGTTTCTTCAACCATGCATGGCTTAAACCCTAACTTGGATTGGGAGTATGTAATATCCTCAATTTCATAGCTAAAGTAAGACTTTAATGTGAGGTTTTTAGTAAAGGCATGCCAAGGGACCTAATGAACGTAACCATAGCTAGGTATGTAATTAAGTTCACAAAATTTGTAATACAAGTCATCTGGTCAGCCAATACACACATAATGGCTTAAATGTGTATGATTGTAGTCATGTATATATATATATATAATATGAAGACTTGAGTTACTGGTTTGAGCTCTAGACCAAATTAGGTCTCATTATTAAGGAAGTAAAGTAATGTGACCTAATGTATCATATAAAAGCTTTTATTGAGTGAATATTGATTCATGTCTTAGTTCTATAATTGAGAATATATAATGGACCTTTTGAAAGACCATGGAATAGTTTCGGGACCCTAGAACCTTATTCAATCATGATTGAGCCAATTAAGATTCACATGTAGGTCCTTGAAGTAAAAAATTGGGAATATAGTATGTAGCTCTCATAATAAGTGCTGATAATAATTTTAGTAGATGGCTAATTAGAATATAAGATGTTGGAAGAAATTTTAGATGATTTTGATTTACTTGGAGGCCTAGGTAATTAAATTTGTAATTATACAATTATTAATTAAAAGATATTTTTAGAATGTCTTTATAATTAGTTTGGACCTAATATCTTTTCCATAACAAGATAATGATAATATATCAGTTATCCCAAAATTTTAGTTCAAATGGGGTCATGTGGTGGTGTGTAGAAATATTTCTAGAAACTGGACTTTTATAGAAAAGAAAATAAAAATAAAAAAAGGGGGGCGACCCCAGTCCTCACGGACTGGAGAGACACGCCCTTTGTTTTACGCACTTGAACAGAGTCTGATGAAGAAGGGGCTCCTCCCGAAATTCTTTAGCCAAGATTCTATAAAAGCTTCACAGATTCGGCGCATAAGCCCTCATTGTAACATCCCTGATCTGGGTTATGAACTAACCCTAGGTGTTTTGCTTAATTATGTAATTAGATACTTGTGATTATCTTTTGGTATGTAATTAAATCTCCTAAGGAACATACATTTCCTTTTGTCACTTTTGAACAATGTTGTAATATTGATTTGTAATACAGGGACCTATGAGCAAATTACCTAATTAAAAGGGGTTAACTTGCAAATTGCACATGTTAAGATGTTCCTTTGGTGTTGAGACATCATAATAATGAATATGATAAAGTATGATGGATTCTCCAAGCTTGGGCACCAAGATGCAGCTTGTGGAGCAATCCTTGTACTTAAAACTCTAGTTTTGGTGTAAAGTGCAATTTACCCAAAATATGGGGTGCAACTTGTAAAATACACCTTATAGAGTATCTTTTATGACTCTTGGAATCATTTAGAGTAATAATGATGAAGAGGTCACTTCTATTGAATAATTAAATAAGAATGATAACCCTTATAAATTAAATGATCAAGTTATAAGTCTAATAACCCTTCTATATGTGCAACTTAGTAAGAAGTTGGCCTTCTTCACCTTTAGACCTTGGGTTTAAGATGAGTTTTGCTTAAGTATGGAAGGGAGAAACGTGGTTTATAATAAGGGAAGGACCTAGAGGAGAAATGAAGAAACAAGTTGTCCTTATGTTGAAATTTCACCTAAAGTATATATACACCTTTTCTCACTTAGCAAGGATCATTTCCTTCACTTCCTTTTTTATCCCCTTGCTTAGACCGACTTATGACAGAGCTCTGGAGAAGAGGAGAACGGCCAAGCAGTTCTAGGTAAGCTTTGATCATCATCTTGCTCGAATTCATGAAGGAATTCATGGTGCAAGGTTGGTTTTATGGTCTTCCTTACTTGTTTCTTCTTTCTAGCCATCTTTTCCCAACCTTTCCTTGGAGAAACACCCTTGGCCGACCTGTGGATCTCAAGACACCATTAAAGACTGGATGCTTGGAAGCTTGGAGCTCAAGGAACGACCTTAAGGAGGGTTTTATAACTCTAAACCTTTTGCTTTCTTATGCATATCTTTGTACTTGCTAAAGTGACATAGGTATTCACGCCCCCCTTCTTCTACCTCCAGATCCAGGTCTGTCTCTCATCGTTTTAGATGCAAGAAAGCAAGGAAGGATGGGGGAAATAAGAACAAGATATACAACAAGTCATCTAACAACATGACCTTGATTGAAGCAATATATATACTTTTCACATATCATTACTTTAAAAGCTTATAATTGTTTTCAAGGCATATGACATCATAACTCATACCTGGCTATGATCACCTCATAATATCAACCTGTATGACTTATAAAAATAAGGGCATGCATATATATATATAATAATGTTAGCATAATACCAACACTTTTCAATTTCTATATAGTACACCACGGCCGTGCCACCTTGCACGGTCGTGCAAAGTAAGGCTACCACGGCCGTGCTCCCTTGCACGGTCGTGCTACAGTAGATCATTACATGATTCATATTTCTATCTATCTATATATATATGTATTCTAATTTCTCATTCTTTAAAATTGATTAGATCACATCGACCCTTCAATCAAGTACATACTACCATGGTTAACATAGTGTATCAAGCTATTAATCCTATAAACAATTAAGAATTCTCCCTTTAATTGGTTCTTAATCACTTAGGTATTATTAGGGTTTCAACCTTCACACCTTCATTGATTATCATTACTAATCATTATTGGATCAATAGAACATTCATCATGTTAATTCTCAAAGATTCAATCACATTGGACCTCCACTTCATTAGGCAAATCAAATTGAATTAAATGCTGATTTTCAATCTGTTTAACTTGAACTTCTTGGGCAAACGGTCTCAAACCGTTTGAGTGCATTGACCAAGCGTGGACCGTTTGGGATTACTGTTCCTAATGATGTGGTCTAATAACCCACCAAATTTGATATGTTAACTCCTAAGGAATCATGAGTTAAAGGCTAAACAATTAGGCAATCTAATTGAATTAAGTGCTGATTTTCCAATCTGATTAATTGAACTTTTTGGGAAAACGGTCTCAAGACCGTTTGAGGGCGTTGACCAAGTGTTTACCGTTTGGGATTCCTGTTCATAATCATGTTAGTTAATAACACTCCAAATTTGAGGGATTAACTCCAAAGGAATCGTGAGTTGAAGGCTAATCAATTATGTAAACCCTAATTGGATTAAGTGCTAACTTTCAACTTGATTAATATGACTTTTTGGGTTTTCTTGCTCAAATGGTCTCAAGACCATTTGGGGATCACCCAAACGGTCTCAAGACCGTTTGGAGGTCTAGGGTTGGATATGGTTAAGTGTTTGAAGGACAAACGATATGGTGTTAACCCTAATCGGCTAAGTGTTGGTTATGCATTGGATTGAGTTGATTGTTTGGAGTTGATTGGCCCAAACGGTCTTAAGACCGTTTGGGGATCACCCAAACGGTCTCAAGACCGTTTGGGGATCACCCAAGACCGTTTGGAGGTCTGGGGTCAAGTATAGTTGACCAATTGAAGGTCCAAAGGTACACAATTACAAAGCAATCAATTGTTGATTTGATGATCAACTCAATAGCTCAAACCCTAATGATTTTTCACTAGAATCCAAGGGTTGGGTGAGCCAAACGGTCTCAAGACCGTTTGGAACTCATCCAAACGGTCTCAAGACCGTTTGGAGGTCACCCAAGACCATTTGGAGGTCTAGGGGTGAGTATGGTTAAGCAATTGATGATACAATGATACTAAGTTGGAATGTAATCAATTGTTGTTTTGGTGATCAATCCAATGATCCAAACCTTAATTCGTTGACTTAGATTTTGATGATATGATGGGCAAACAGTCTCAAGAACGTTTGGAGGTCATCCAAACGACCTCAAGACCGTTTGGGGTCAGGTCATGTCCCAATGTAATGATGGTTCAATAGGTTCAAATCAATTAGTCCCACATTGAAATATGTTGAAGGATTATTGTTTCCAATCCCTAATTCAATTGAGTTAAACCCTAATTGATGGTCAATTGAGGGTCAAGTGAGGGACAAATCAGTTGAAGGTTGACCTATTAAACTCAATTAAGGTATGAGTATAGGTCCAATTGATGATTGGTTCCATGAATTCAAAGATTGAAGGAATCAACATTGGAAACCCTAATTCAATTGGATACCTTATGAAGTGGAGGTCCAATGTGATTGAATCTTTGAGAATTAAGATGATGAATGTTCTATTGATCCAAAATTTATTAGTAATGATAATCAATGAAGGTGTGAAGGTTGAAACCCTAATAATACCTAAGTGATTAACAACCAATTAAAGGGAGAATTCTTAATTGTTTATAGGATTAATAGCTTGATACACTATGTTAACCATGGTAGTATGTACTTGATTGAAGGGTCTATGTGACCTAATCAATTTGAAAGAATGAGAAATTAGAATACATATATATATAGATAGATAGAAATATGAATCATGTAATGATCTGCTGTAGCACGACCGTGCAAGGGAGCACGGCCGTGGTAGCCTTAGCTTGCACGACCGTGCAAGGGAGCACGACCGTGGTAGCCTTACTTTGCACGACCGTGCAAGGTGGCACGACCGTGGTGTCCTATATAGAAATTGAAAAGTGTTGGTATTATGCTAACATTGTTATATATATATATGCATGCCCTTATTTGTATAAGTCATACAGGTTGATATTATGAGGTGATCATAGCCAGGTATGAGTTATAATGTCATATTCCTTGAAAACAATTATAAGCTTTTAAAGTAATGATATGTGAAAAGTATATATATTGCTTCAATCAAGGTCATGTTGTTAGATGACTTGTTGTTTATATGTCACTTGGTAGCAAGTGTTATGATAATCTGAGGGTTTGAATAACCATTCTCCTGAACCACAATGATGAGATGGTTAGGGATTGATATCCCAAGGTTAACAATATGTGATGTGAACTTGATACAATAGTACCTTTTCTTTATAGCAATTGTTTTATTTGGTTATGCCTGAACATGTCTGATTCTAAGGAATGTTGTAAGGTACTTAACTAATCAAGTATAATGATATCAAGTAGAGCCCTGACCATAGATCCATCATTGTCAGAAAATATATGATGGTGAAATAGGTTTTTCTAAGGAAACTCCTGGAGCACATACTTTTGAGTATGTGGGGGTAATGGACGCGAATATCCTTACGTCCTAATGTTGGATATGATTGGAGATGTATCATTAATCTCTCAGTCCTTCATTATATGATTATGCTGGGAAGATGTATCACTAATCTCCCGATGATTTTGTTAATGCCGCATCGATGTGAGATAAACAAGAAATCCCTCGATGGCGAAGAGAGTACAGAATTCCACTGTAGCTCTGAATAGCGAAGTTGCCAGAATACCCTGGAAAGCTATTGTAGCAGTGACACAAGATGTCCTACATATCGATCCTCATACTAACTGAGGAGTGATGAGGTCATAGGAATCCGGCTCTCCTGATGACCTAGGTATGGTACCGATTGCGATCTAAGGATGGTCGGTTGGAGTATGAGAGGCGTAACTCATCTCCTCAGGGCATAAATATGTTTGTAAAATGTAATCAGCCGCATAGCATAATTGCTTAGATGGAACTACGAGAAACAATGATTGACAATACATTGTTATAGTGATCTAGTTAAATAACTAGTACACATGCTTTTCATATTCTTTATTATTATATGCCTGATCTTTCAATTAAGCTATAATTGAAATGATTGCTCATAAGGATATTGTTTCACTTAGTTTATATAATGTTACCTGCTGTTGAATGTTATAATCCTACTATTTATGTTGTTCTCTTTTTCATAACAAAGCTTCTGGCGGAGAATTATAACTCTCGCTGGGACAATTATTTAAATTGTCTCACTCCCGTGGGTTTCAACTTTTAGGAAGACGTCGAGAACGAAGGAACCCATCAGTGGGTGAGCAGCAGTAGCAGCAGTCTCAGGGACAACAGTGATCCTCAGGTGGAGACATTGTCTGTCATGTAGTGTAAATAGTATGTCCTGTGTCGTCTCTGTACTCTCAGGTCCTAGGAGTCTGTATATCTGAGATTTTGGCATGATGCCTCAAGATTTTATATCTTACCTTGTACAGTTAACAAGGTGGGTTTTGTTGTTATGCTCGAGATGTGTTTATTACAGAGATGTATCAATGGATCAGTTTGTAAGTGACCTATCATGTTGTTTATGAAAGAGTTTTTATCTTTCGAAGATCTCCTTACAAAAGTTTTAAATTTTTAGTTATTTTTGATAATTCCGCTGCTAATCGTTTCCGCATTCGTTAATCTGATTGTCAGTTTGGTGTCGGTCATTTCACTCATGCACCTAGATCTAGAGTTTTCATGAAGCATGATAATAAGAGAGGAAATTCGTGATAGAGAAGAAGATCAGGATGAGCGGCGGCCGCTAGCATGGTTTTGGTTTGGGGATCTGCAATCTCGTCCACACGGTGTGAAAATAAGGCGTCGTCCATGGAGTATAGATCGTGATGGAGTTAGGGAAGCAGTTACCTTAGGAGTTCATGGCCAGAAGAAGGAGCTTGACCTCGCCAGAGGTCTTGGGCGCAACGGTACTCTATTTTGCTTCTTACACATGCAAGAACACAAAGGGATCGGGAGGTAGGCACCAGACCTAAGGCCTGAGATGGGTGCCACCAGATCAAATCTTGACGGCCAAGATTGGCTAATGTTACAACCCCAATTTTTGGGTTCAATTGGTGAGAAATGTAATTTCTCATATTAAAGATAATTGAACAAAGAATGGTATAATTGGTTTTGAATACATGGATTTCATTTAATAGACTTGATGATTGTGTTGTGGGTTTTTTTTTGCTATTGGGCCCAAATAACAAGAAAATTAAATTAGTAAATGAATAATTGAGTTTTTGAGAAAAGAATGATGTGGAAACCTCTAGGAGGCAAATCCAAAGAGGGATTTCATGACTATTGGGTTCCTTGGGTTCCAAGGAGTCCAAAGTTGCAAAGAAAAGGCAATAAGAAAAGAAAAGATTAATTAAGTATTTCTTTATTAAGAAAGAAATTGAAAATAATGATAAAATGTGGAAAATGAGTGGAAAGAGGAATAAATGAGTTTTCTTGGCGAATTTTCGTATCCATGAGGTTGCTAATATTAAAAGGAATACCAATGAGGAAAATAAAAGAGAAATAATGAGAAATCCTCAAAAAGAGATATGGTAATCAGAAATAAACAAGATAATGTAAAATAATGCATATACATGCATCTAGAAGGATAAAAAGTATCCTTGAAAAAGGATTTCGAAATAACTAAGTTTCTTGAGATCCAAGGAGTCCCAATAAATAGGAAAGAAAGAGAAAATACCAAAATTGCAAAATAAAAGGATAATGTGATACTTTATTAATGAATTTTGTTTTGTTTTTCAAAAGGTGGTATTTTCTATTAAAAGATATATTTGCTTTGAGAAAGTGGATTTCGTGGCCAATAGATTTAATGCCAAGCACAAGGAAGATAAAAAGAGATAATTCTCGAATTTCCTAATAACCAAAGCATATGGGTTACCAATGAATTTTTAAAAGGAGAGAGAGAATGCTTCCTAACTAAGGAACTTGTTTCCTTTTGAGATAGGGATTTGTTAATCCGTGGATAAACGTCTTAGGGCTTCAATAACCCTCCCCTATATAAGGGTAGAGCCTTGGTCAAGTCCAGGAGAATCCTGAGCACTCTTCTCCCTCCTTCTTCTTGTTTACGTCCACAAAACCTAGCCAAGTGAGTGGGTCGAGTCCAAAGGCCCCGAGGAGCTGCGATGGGTCTCGACGGAAGCACTAAACTCCTACGACAAACCCAGGAAGGATTGGTGATCCTTCACACACTCCGCCGTCGTGCAACTTCTGCCGGAGGACTGCACACGTGCAGCAGGTCGCGGGTTTTAGCACGCCTGGGAACATGCACCTCGACGGAGCCAGGGCGATGCTTTTCGGCGAGTTTCGTGCCCTGGAACGACGGGAATGACCCTGCAATCTCCTGCTATCGATGGTCATCTAGGTTTGCTCAAGTAGGAAGACGATGGGAGGCATTGGACGAATCTACCCCTCCGGGGTATTCAAAATGGGAAACTTAACCAAGGGCATTTGTGTCATTTTGTTATAACTGAAGTCAGGCTACTTTGCATGGAAATTGGCGACGTGGCGCAACCTGATTGGCCAAGTAAGTAAAATCCTACTAAATTCATAATTAAAGATTGGTAACTCCGATTAGGACAAGTAATATATGAAAATTGATCCTCAGAACGAGAGGAACACAAATAAATTATATTTGAAGCCTAATTTTTCATTATATTAAAAAAGTAGTGTAAGTTATCAACTTTAATGAATTAAAGATTAAGAAACTCTACTTTGAAATGATTAATGTAATTGGTAGAGTTTAATGGGCGATTAAAGTTGATATTAACATGTTAATTGTAAAAAGGTACATTAAGATAAAAAAAGATGAACTTTGCATGTAATTAGTTTAATTTAGAGATTATGTGCATAAATATAATTGAAATTTGAAAAGTAAATAAAGTTATCATCTTTAATGATGTAATTAATGAAAAACCCTCAGATTTGATGATTGATGGATTTAATGTTGTTCATTGGATAATTCAAGCAAATATTAACTTGTTTTTAATAAATGTGAAAATAGGATCTAAAAAGATGATCTTTTTATATAAGTGGCTTAATTTAGGGTTTCGTGCATGAATATGCATTAATGAGCTTGAAAGCCCTAATTTAGAAGAATATGTCTTTTAATTGTTTCAATTGTTCAAATCCATGAATAAATAGGGATATGATGATCCTAAGTCAATTTGGGTATAAAAGACTATTAAAATGGATAATTTGAGCAATTAGGGTTTATATGAGTAGAAAAGAGCATTTTAGGGGTTGTTGACCAAAAAGGGATAAAGTTTGAGGAATTGATCTAAGAAATCCTAATGAAGATTAATGAAACCCTAAAATGGATACAAAAACCCTAGAAAGTGAATCCAAGTCAATAAAGTAGATTCTTGATAAAGTGTGTAATAAATAGAGTGCATATTCTTTTCAGGAATTATGTGGTGATTGAATTGCTTGCTTGGATTTCAATCTTGGTTGGGTTTACTTAATGCTTGTGAAATCATCAAATCAGGTATGTGGTTACACTTATGAATAATCACTCTAGTTTCACGGCGATTCCCGAAGTTTTAATCGGTTACTTGAAAATAACTGTTGGATGTTTATTTATTTCATGCAACTATAAAGTGACTATGATTATCACTATAAATGTGTGTATATAACTGGCTAGATCCGGGTCCACCTCTATTGCTTTGAAAAGGCTAAAAAAAGGGGTAATCCTAGAGCAAGGTCTAGGTTATTGAGAGTTAGAAACTGGGCTACCTACGTGTAGTGCCACGAGACTCATTAGCCTGCCATGAGTTAAGGAGTGGGCTACTTACGAGTAGTGCCATGTGACTCAACCCTAGAAACTGGTTCACCTATAGGTGGGACCATGAGGGGTTCAATGGGGATCTACCATAAGGAAGGTAGTATCCAGGTCCACTGTAGGGATAGCACAGAGGATAGGGCACTCATGGATCGTAGAGTATATTTAAAACGTAATCTTAATTGTGAAATGATTAATTGAATGATTACATTGTTATCATAGTTGCACGTTAATTGTTTCCCCCACATACCAGCTTCGGGTGACCGACGTTTTGTTTGTCGGCGTTTTAGGTACAAGCCAAAAGGACAAACAATAAATCGTCATATTGTGAAATACATGAAGTAAAATATAAGGAGGATTAGTTAGAGTAGAATCCGTAAGTGGATAGAAGTTTAGAGATCCAAGTTTTCAAAAAGGTATGCAAAAGTTTATTTTCTTATGGCTTTCCAGTTTAGTCTATTAAAATTTAATAATTGTTCTTGATTGTCGAACTTTTGATCCGGAAGTTATGGGTGCGGCTTTGACCTCTCGGTCTCCCTTAATTGGGGGTTATCGAGAGGTGGGGTCATAACATTTGGTATCAGAGCGTAGGTTCCCTACTTAACCATTAATAATTATTAAATTTTACAAACTCCATAGAACCCAAGGGAGTTATTAGAGGATTATCCGAAAGACGGAGGTGTCTAGAAAAGGATCACGACCGGGGGCTGGCAATATTTTCCTCCGCATCGCTAGTCGGAATACGAGGACTCCCAGATCCATGTGACTGCCTGGCCAAAGTCTTAGGGTATGAATCAAAATAAGATACCTTTAGGACTTTCTCATCTTATTCATCCCTTCTCATCACAAATTCTATTAAGGACCTTAAGGATTAGGGGTTTTCCCTCTTCTCCTCACCCTCTTGAGGTATGGGTAAGGTTGATAAGGTTTAAGGGATCCTCCACCAAATTAAATGAAAACAATGTAAATAAGATGTCATGGACATAATCTTAATATACTAAGCACAAATTAAAGAATAGATACATGCTTAGGCTGTATGACATAAGTTGTCATGTCCTCAGAAGAGACCTGAGGCTAGACCTTCTTGTCAGGAGGATAATTTAGTCTTGGAGATAGAGATCTCCATTGCGAGTAGAGACCAGACACATCCCCTGAGGATGATGTTAACCCTAACCCTAAGTGAAGGTTAGAGAGAGATGAGTTAGACCAGGTGTTTGAAAGGACATGCCTTTTGGATGCCATATGTTCCATGGGTGACCTAGCACCTTTGGCAACCCAACCCTGGGAAGGGTCTGCATGTTAGGGTAAAGGATAGCTCCTTAGATGATGTTGTTAGTGAAGGACCTTAGAAACCCTATGGGCTTATGTGAGTAGGGCATCACATGCACCCAGGGTACGTTGTAGTGTGAGAAAAGGGTTGAAACCCTGACCAGGAGAGTAGGAAGGATGGCCTATGAAATAAGCATAAAGGGCTATGGATGATCTTGAGCAAACTTAAGTTCGAGCCTAGGCTTCACCTATGTAGAGGATGATTTTGAGGTTGACCCTTCACGAAGAGAGGACCTCTAATGGTGAGGTTGGTTGTAGGGTTAGCTCTTGAGAGAGAGCAGGAAACCAAGCGAGAAGGTTGGAAGCCTAAAACCTTGAGATATGAGGAACAATGGATGATAGTGGTTGCCTCATGATCGATCCCTAGAAGTTGATGACATCTTGGTTGCCTTTAGAGGGACCAAACCATAGAGAGAGAAGATGAAGCTTCTGGTACCTATGTGCCTACGATATAGGTGTTTACCTTCTGAGGTAGGAAGAAGAGTTCCTTAGACCTAGAAAGGTTTAGTAGCAGGTTATGAGGCTTGGTACCTTGTTGGTTGTCCTTAAGGAGGACCCAACTATAAGTGTTGCTCGAGTTGAAGGATGACAAGAAGTACATGTCATGCCTTTTGCATGCTTGGTTCATGGTTAAGAGATAGAGCATGCAGTTGGACACCTACAAGTGAACCTAGGGTTCCTAGGCCTAAGAGGGGAAGTGGTGTACCTAATACTCATGATGAGAATTGAGTTCCTATAGAAGAGAGCATGGTACTCCCCTCATGTATAGAGGAAAAGGGAAGCCCCTTAAGTTTTAGGTATGTTTGATGGACCTCTCACAGCTAGGTTGATGATAAAGGAAGGTATGATCTTGATCCAGCATGGAGGAAAGAGGACAAGTATGACCTAGCATGGTTCAGTAGGTGATCTATTGTGCCTTAATAGCTTGCTAGGGTTAAGTAGGCTCATGTGGATGTACACCCTAGACCTAAGAGCTTTTGTGACCATGTTGTTAAGAGATAGTTTTCCTCCCATCCTGGCAGAGGGACCCCTTTGGTAGGGTGTATATCAGTTTTGTTGGTCTAAGGTAACCTAAAGAGGTCTCATAGGATCATGAGAAACTAAGTGAAAGGTACATGGTATGCGAATCAACCTGTAGACCCATAGATATCCATCTCTGAGTGCAGGAGGATGTGTTACCATGGAGGTAACTGGTATGGGGCCTGACCAAGGTAGGCAGGTCACCATGACCCCTATGAAAGGATGAAAGACAACCCTTGAATGCAGAAAGAGATGATGAAGGCTTGGGTAAGGTTCTACATTGAACATGTACTATAAGAGAATCCTAAGTCTATCCTAAGGTCACGTAGGGATAAGACCGATGGAAGGAGGAGTTGCCTAATTCCCTAGTTGCACATGACCATACGGTTGGGAGGTAACAACTATCATTGTCTGAGGGCCATGGGTTAGGAGATTGATCACCTTCGTGAACTCATGAGATCCAAAGGGCAGATGAGTAGGGCACTCTCTGGATTCATAAGGGAAGAGGGATGACCCCAAAAGTGTATGTACTCTATAGACCTAGAGGAGATGACCAATGATCGTGTAGTGACCCAAGTGAGTTCGAGGCTAGTTATCCATGGAAGTAACTTTGATATCATGATGTTTGTAATATAGAGGCATAAATGGCACGTTTCGATTAAGAAGGTGTACTGGCAAGGTGGGATGTACCATCTCTACTCTTGGAATAGGAAGAACTCTGTATTCAGACGGCCACCAAATGCTTATTTATTCTTGTTATGGGAGTGAGAGATAGGATAGTACGCATGCCATATACCAAGGATAAAAGGTGAGATGAGTTGGAACATTGCTATGAGGTATGGGGACAGAGATGATAACATACCCTAGTAAAGTGAATGATACATAGATGGTTTATAAACACAAAAAGGAATGAAGGTAGTCACCTTATGAGAATGTTTTTATCATGAGCTATGTGGAACTTAGAAGTTATATCAGGTTGAGTTTGATCACCATGACGATGAAATCAGAGAGTGTTCTTAATGAAGATAGATAGAGAGTTTAAGGTGAGACAATAAGTGAAATACATGGAAGCGTATGTCTTCAATGTTACCTAATACCTAAGGATGTGAAGTGGTAATGGATGCTCTGGTTGATATATAGCTGCCTAGTTGGGCTAGAAGAGGTTGTTTGGCTAACCCTAAGTTTGGAAAGGAGATGTGTTAGATAACACTCAGATGTAACGAGATATGTTGAAAAGTTAATGGTTGTTTGGTTATCCAGTCTAGTCCTAGATGTAATGAAGGGATGGTGAGAGAACCTCAGATACACTGCTTTGGATAGGAAGGTGATGAAACCTTGATGAGAGTGGTTTAGGGTTTCTAAAGAATCGATTTTGAGGAATAATGACATATAGGATATCATGATTGTAATATCACCATACACTGTACTACGAAGATAATAAGTGACAGTAGTACTTTAGATACCTAATATTATGTTGCATGTGGTATATGGCCATGCAAGCCAAGGGTGAAGGACGGACACCAGTAACCCAGTACACGAATATAAAGGATAAAGAGTCCCCGATAGAGAAAGGGGAGTTCATCACTATGGATGTTGTAAGTCTCCTGTAGACCGAAGAAGGTCAAGATGCGATATGGGTTATGGTAGATTGCCTTACCTAGATGACATGAGAAAGAAAGAATACTGTCAAGGGACAGATCAGGTTGAACTACATATGAAAGAGATGGTTCAACTACACCATGAGGTGAGTGCAAAAGTTCTTGGGTATAGACTAAAGGTTCACTTCCGTGAGGTGGAAGTAGAAACATGAAGAACCCTATGTTAGTATAGTTTATCACCCCCTAACTAATGGTTAGTATGATCCAGACTAAAGGGGTCTGATGAGAGCATATGTGCTCATTCAGGGTGATGGCTAGAGATAGTTCTTTTCCTATGAAAGATGTAATGATGACCACCATAGCTAGTATTGGGATTTAAAGAAGCTCTGTAAGGGAGGTTGTGTCGGTCACCAATTCAGTAAGGTGGTGTTGGTGAAAGAACCATAGTGTGTGTAGATGAAGTCGCTTTGATCGTGCAATGGATGAAAGGAGCCTAGAGACGACAAGAGTCATGAGCGGATGCAAAGTAGTCTGACATGCAGTTCACTGTGGGAAATATGTGACATGAAAAATCCGACCCCTCTGAGCTTCAGCTAAGGAAGCTGGGTCCCCGATACATGGGTCTATTTGAGATGGATTGGTGGAGAAGGGTATGGTTGACTTTACCCCTCAGGATAAAGTAATGTGTGATGAGTTCTAGGTGTCCAATTTAGAGCACTATGTGAGGTACCCCGACCATGTGCTGAGCAATGAACCTAGTGAGCCCCAAGGGAGGCTGAAATGGCCTGAGTCACTTGTGCAATTTATAGATGCCAGGATGAAAGAACTCAGAGGGAAGAATATGTGATGATAAAGGTTCCTTGGAAGCGCCATGAGTACGGTAAAGCCATATAGGGGTCAATGATGGACATTGAAAAGTCTTATCCTAAAATGTTTATTTGCTTGATAGAATTTTGAGGACAAAATTCTTATAAGAGGGGAAGGATGTTACAACCCCAATTTTTGGGTTCAATTGGTGAGAAATGTAATTTCTCATATTAAAGATAATTGAACAAAGAATGGTATAATTTGTTTTGAATACATGGATTTAGTTTACAATAGCCTTGATGATTGTGTTGTGGGTTTTTTTTGGCTATTGGGCCCAAATAACAAGAAAATTAAATTAGTAAATGAATAATTGAGTTTTTGAGAAAAGAATGATGTGGAAACCTCTAAGAGGCAAATCCAAAGAGGGATTTCGTTCCTCTTGGGTTCCTTGGGTTCCAATGAGTCCAAAGTTTCAAACAAAAGGCAATAAGAAAAGAAAAGATTAATTAAGTATTTCTTTATTAAGAAAGAAATTGAAAATAATGATAAAATGTGGAAAATGAGTGGAAAGAGGCATAAATGAGTTTTCTTGGTGAATTTTCGTATTAATGAGGTTGCTAATATTATAAGGAATATCAATGAGGAAAATAAAAGAGAAATAATGAGAAATCCTCAAAAATAGATATGGTAATGAGAAATAAACAAGATAATGTAAAATAATGCATATAGATGCATCTAGAAGGATAAAAAGTATCCTTGAAAAAGGAATTCGGAATAATAAAGTTTCTTGGGATCCAAGGAGTCCCAATAAAGAGGAAAGAAAGAGAAAATAGCAAAATTGCAAAATAAAAGGATAATGTGATACTTTATTAATGAATTTTGTTTTGTTTTTCAAAAGGTGGTATTTTCTATTAAAAGATATATTGTTGCTTTGAGAAAGTGGATTCCGTGGCCAATAGATTTAATGCCAAGCACAAGGAAGATAAAAAGAGATAATTCTCGAATTTCCTAATAACCAAAGCATATGGGTTACCAAGGAATTTTTAAAAGGAGAGAGAGAATGCTTCCTAACTAAGGAACTTGTTTCCTTTTGAGATAGGGATTTGTTAATCCATGGATAAAGGTCTTAGGGCTTATATAACCCTTCCCTATATAAGGGTAGAGCCTTGATTAAGTCCATAAGAATCCCGAGCACTCTTCTCCCTCCTTCTTCTTGTTTACGTCCACAAACCTTGCCAAGTGAGTGGGTCGAGTCCAAAGGCCTCGAGGAGCTGCGATGGGTCTCGATGGAAGCACTAAACTCCTACGACAACCGCGGGAAGGATTGGTGATCTTTCACACACTCTGTCATCGCACACATGCAGCAGGTCGTGGGTTTTAACATGACTAGGAACGGCAACCTCAGCGGTGACCTAAGGGTTCTCCACATGTGCAGAGGCATGACGGAGCTAGGGCAATGATTTCCGACGAGTTTCGTGCCATTGAACGAAGGGAACGACCCTACAATCTCCTGCTATCGACGACCGTCTAGGTTTGCTCAAGCAGGAAGATGATGGGAGGCGTTGGATGAATCTACCCCTCTGGGGTATTCAAAACGGAAAACTTCACCAAGGGCATTTGCATCTTTTTGTTATAACTGAAGTCGGGCCGCTTTGCATTGAAATTGGCGACGTGGCGCAACCCGATTGGCCAAGTAAGTAAAATCCTATTAAATTCGTAATTAAAGATTGGTAACTTCGATTAGGACAAGTAATATATGAAAATTGATCCTCAGAATGAGAGGAACACAAAGAAATTATGTTTGAAGCTTAATTTTGCATTCTATTCAAGAAGTAGTGTAAGTTATCAACTTTAATGAATTAAAGATTAAGAAACTCTACTTTGAAATGATCAATGTAATTGGTAGAGTTTAATGGGTGATTAAAGTTGATATTAACATGTTAATTGTAAAAAGGTACATTAAGATCGAAAAAGATGAACTTTGCATGTAATTAGTTTAATTTAGAGATTATGTGCATAAATATAATTGAAATTTGAAAAGTAAATAAAGTTATCATCTTTAATGATGTAATTAATGAAAAACCCTCAGATTTGATGATAGATGGATTTAATGTTATTCATTGGATAATTCAAGCCAATATTAACATGTTTTTAATAAATGTGAAAATAGGATCTAAAAAGATGATCTTTATATATAAGTGGCTTAATTTCGGGTTTTGTGCATGAATATGCTTTAATGAGCTTGAAAACCCTAATTTAGATGAATATGTCTTTTATTTGTTTCAATTGTTCAAATCCATGAATAAATAGGGATATGATGATCCTAAGTCAATTTGGGTATAAAAGACTATTAAAATGGATAATTTGAGCAATTAGGGTTTATATGAGTACAAAAGAGTATTTTAGGGTTTGTTGACCTAAAAGGGATAAAGTTTGAGGAATTTCTTTAAGAAACCCTAATGAAGATTAATGAAACCCTAAAATGGATACAAAAACCCTAGAAAGTGAATCCAAGTCAATAAAGTAGATTCTTGATAAAGTGTGTAATAAATAGAGTGCATATTCTTTTCAGAAATTATGTGGTGATTGAATTGCTTGCTTGGATTTCATTCTTCGTTGGGTTTACTTAATGCTTGTGAAATCATCAAATCAGGTATGTGGTTACGCTTATGAATAATCGCTCTAGTTTCAGGGTGATTCCCGAAGTTTTAATCGGTTGCTTGAAAATAACTGTTGGATTTCTATTTATTTCATGCAACTATAAACTAACTATGATTATCACTATAAATGTGCGTATATAACTGGCTAGATCCGGGTCCACCTCTATTGCTTTGAAAAGGTTAAAAAAAAGCGGTAATCTTAGAGTAAGGTCTAGGTTATCGAGAGTTAGAAACTGGGCCACCTACATGTAGTGCCATTAGACTCATTAGCCTGCCATGAGTTAAGGAGTGGGCTACTTACGAGTAGTGTCATGTGACTCAACCATAGAAACTGGTTCACCTATAGGTGGGACCATGAGGGGTTCAATGGGGATCTACCATAAGGAAGGTAGTATCCAGGTCCACTACAGGGATAGCACAGAGGATAGGGCACTCATGGATCGTGGAGTTATATTTAAAACGTAATCTTGGTTGTTAAATGATTAATTCAATGATTATGTTGTTATCATAGTTGCACGTTAATTGTTTCCCCCACATACCAGCTTCGGCTGACTGACGTTTTGTTTGTCGACGGTTTAGGTACAAGCCAAAAGGACAAACAGTAAAGCATCATATTGTGAAATAATGAAGTAAAATACAAGGATGATTAGTTAGAGTAGAATCCATAAGTGGATAGAATTTTAGAGATCCAAGTTTTCAAAAAGGTATGCAAAAGTTTATTTTCATACAACTTTCCAGTTTAGTCTATTAAAATTTAATAATTGTTATTGGTTAATTGCCGAACCTTTGATCCGGAAGTTATGGGTGCAGCTTCGACCTCTCAGTCTCCCTTAATTGGTGGTTATCGGGAGGTGGGGCCGTAATAGCTAAGGTTAGGTAAGCTTCTAAAATTCATATATTGAGGTTGGGAACTCCAATTTTATCAAATAAGGTACCCATGGAAAGATCTTTGAATGTACTATATTCTAAAAATATCCCAATAATATGATTTTGATGTCTGCTAATTTTATATGTGTTGGGAATGCCAAACTATATGATTTTGATGTTTTGTCAATTAAAAATAGCAAACAAATTTAGAAATTCATGCAAATTACAGGGTTTCAAGACCTTCTTGAATTTGTTCTATAGACTTTGAGGCCCTTTGATCTCTATTGGATCTAGACCGTATCCCAAGGAGTATTACGGTGTAGCGATCTAGTGATAGCAGGTTGGTGAACCCTCGTCGACATCCAATGTTTATAGGCTATCAAAAATGTGTTTGTAGATGACAATTTGGTCTATTTTTAGTTGGTAAAGGTTGCAATGCATATACAATATGGATGGAATATGTTTCTAGGGATTTGAGGCAAATTTCCATGATATTAGAAAGTCAACACTGGATGGTGGTAGTTAGTGAAGGAGTTTCTAGAAACATTGTGGAGTTTGCAAGTTTGTCTGTGATCGATGATGGCCGAGATCATAGATATTACAAGATGAGAGGGGATAGCTATAGTGTTTGTTTTCTATTGGAGAGGATCACGTATGGAAGGGATCAATCCATTCTGAGGGTATCTTAGTTGGTTGCGTGGAGGTGCAACAACAACTATAATGACACTGCCATTTTAGATCTATAGTGTATGGTGACGGTTGTTAGGGTTAAAAGTCATTGTTTGAGATGATTGTCTGGGTGAGGAACTTCAATGTAAAGGGGACGGATTTGGCTTCAAGGTTTAGGGTGGCTTCATCAGGGTGAATGGACTTTCCATTCTTCCAAATAACTAGAAGAGGAGGAACGTAAGAAAAGGGTAAGGAGAGGTGTTTCTCTTATTACCAAAGTTAATTAATTAATATTAAAAGTAAGTATTTAAACCTCTCAGTACTTCACTTTTTAATAAGTTCTACAATTACCTAGACTATTTAAGCATTGATTCTATTTCCAGTGTGTTTATTTATATACATGTTAATAACTACTTTAATTCATTAAAAGTAGATCATTAAATTTCCCTTCACCTATCACCTCACAATTTAGTTTTATAATACTAAGTATTATTTTGTGTTCATTCCAAATCCATTAGATGTACAATCGAGAGTATTATGTGAACAAGAGGTGAAATCAAGATATCTAGCCTCCAATATTTTGAATTGTTATAGAGGACATAAGGTAGTTGATAGAGGGACTAGTTTTGTAAAAAAAATTTGAAAAGAAGGGAAAAGCTTATTTGAAGATAATAAATTTCCCTAGGGTCTAATTAGTATGAATTTACCTGGTTTTGGACTAGGAAATCATATATTGAACTTGGAGTAAAGGATCAATCTATAAAATGAATTCAAGTTTGGTGAATATTACAAACCATAGCTTAAAATAAAGTTAGTTCCCAAAACTGAGTATGTCACAACACTTTACTCCTTAAAGATTTGATCAAAATTGGTCTATCAATGGTTCAATATGTACTGGTCTCCACCCCTTTAAAGGATTCAACCAACCATCTAATTATCTCTGCATATTATGTCACTAATGTCTAATATAAGTCTACCACGAAGTCTACGTCTTACTAACAATGTACCCATTCAGGGTGACTCTAAGGTTTTTCTCATACCTCCTTAATTTTGACTCATCTAAATAAATCATCAACAAGATTCCATAAAATCATTTTTTCTTGGAACATTTAGTATTATAAAGAAAATAATTTCTCGAAGGGAAAAGTTTTTAATGAAAAACTAAAAAAAATGGACAAGATCAATGTGATAACTAAGTGACAATCTTCTTATCGACAACAACGTATGGACTACTTTACTCAATTGTCTAAATAATATTTTTGTTGAACATAAAAGGTCACTAGAGTACCTTCATTAGGGTATAGGGAAGAAGGATATTGTCCCCTACCAAAGGGTGATTTACAAATTCAAACTTGGGATTCTAGTCTCATTGATCACCTTTCAACTACAAGGTTGTTCAAAAGTTGTAATTTATGTTGTTCTCTACATACTTGTTTGGGTTGGTAGCTTTGTTTGGGATCTATGATTTTCAAAGTAGTAGAAATCACCTTCTAGGTTAGTATATTATGTGAGGAAACACTCCAACACCTGAGTGGATTGTGAGTAATTATATGCTGGAACTTTCGCTAAACATCCTCCCTTAGACACCTCGACTCATTCTTCTTACATGGTGATGGTTTTTGTGACACCCTGATGCCACATTAATGAGATCACTCAAAACAAAGTGCACGATCAACAACAGAGAAACTATATGTGTGTAAAAGTAGGTAAATTAAAACTGATCTCATACAATCATCACTGTTCGGAAACATATTACATGAAGGTCCACAACTTGTAACACATCACATACCATACTGGGTATTTACATCTATACAATGGCCATCTACTACATACCTGCTACAAAATATCTATTCACATGTACAAGCCACTTATATACCACAAAGTCATACTACAAGAAAACACATCCCTTCCTGGAACTAAGAGTACATGGGCGACATTAGGACTTGACTACAAAACACTAGAAACTATCCAACATTTTGTCTTCACTGATCTCTAAGATTCTCTTCCTTCCTACCCACGCCACTGACGACCACTTAAAATGATGTGGTGAACCACAAGGGTGAGACTCATGTCCTTGTGAGAGATATAACACTCCACCAATTATTGAAACATAGCAGGATATATCATTATTAAGAAGGATGAGAAGATTCAACAAAATGAATAATTAGAATTGACTATACAAGTTAAGTAGATTAAGCAGCTCTAAGAGATAAGGAGATCAAAACATGTTTTTAGAAGGAATATGAAGAACATGTATAATAGTTTATTTCTCTTACTACATTATATAACGACTAAGAAGTAATAGAAATAAGGAAAGGGTAAACATCCAATGTGAATCATGTTTAACCATACACATATATACTACATGGCTGTACATGTTTTTCATGCCTTGAGGAGATGAGGTATACTACTCATACTCCAAATGTCCAATGTGAAGTCAAAAATAGGGTCATACATGATCTAGGAGAGCTGAACTCTTATGTACTCATCTGCCCTTGGTTAGTATGATTCTTCCATAGTGACATACAAAATCCAACCGCTAAACATCCTAGTCCACCTTGGTATATAGGTCATGACATCAGTAATAGGGTATACAAACTCAATAATCTTTGGTACAACCACAACTATCCTTTATCACATCATGTACACTGATACACGACCCCAACCATTTCTCCTGGTGAGGCATGACTGCATCAATACTAAAACATTGGGGTCAAGATGACAAGGACACTATATCACTTGCACCTCACTTACTAAATAGTGTGTGCTCTGAGTTTCCCTTAGGAATTCTCATTTCACCATCCAACAAGTCTTGACACCATAATGGATCTATGGCCATGGCAACTACATAATTAGGGTTTTACTTGATTAGTTATTGGCATTTGGGTGTGTTTTAACAACATAAATCAAGTTACATACAAACCCTAGAAAGAGTCTACAAAATATAGGGTAGGATGCAACTTCAGAGGATATAAAATGTATAAAGTATAAACTTGTCATATCGTCACATGGTACTGTTCATTATCATAGTCATGAGTCCACTTTCATCATTACATCATCATGGGATATTAATATCTCATCAAATTACTAGAAGGTATCACCTCAAATAGAGCATAAAGTTATTTCCCAGGTCATAAAACCATTCACATTGTTCCCTATAAGAACATCATTATGTATCCATGTCTCAACAAGGCTCATCACCATCACATAAAGATATCATATTAGCATTACAACATTAAGAGAGAGAGAGAAAAGGCTTCATTATCTTGCTAACTACTCAAGTAAATTGGGCAACATTATCATCGGATTGAATTAGGGTTAGGTTCACCAAAACCAAATTAGGGTTTCCTAAGTAGAAATTAAAGTTATACTCTAATTATAAACATATCCAACATTCTTGGAAGCAAATAGGTCAACTATCATCAACATGAAGTCAGCCACATAAGGTAGATAGAAGTCCAGAAATCTTCTTCAATCGCCAAAGGTTAAACACATCATAGACCACTAAAAACCATCTCATAGCATCCGTGGCAACCACATGGACTACGCAACATCAACGAATGATGGTAATAAATGATAGGTGACCAAATAAACTAGGGTTTGACCCCTTCATTGACCAAGAATGGCTACCTTCAACTACCATTGAACTAGGCTTAACCACCCTCAATGACCAGATAAGAATCCAATGTTCATCGACCACATAAGAGCAATTTAGCGACCAAGAAGCATGAGTAAAACTCATCAACTGAAGAGAAGGTCCTCAACCTTACTGAGCATCACACTTGTAAACTTGACGATCTCGAGGAGATGAAAAGCTCATCGACCACTATTAAAAACTTGGAGACCACTCAACATCACCATCCTATGGTACCACATGAAGATAGAGAAAACTCATCAACCACAAGATCATCAAGTTGATAATCACCATGAAACTAAAACATCAAGGTGTAACCACATGGAGGAAAGGAAAACCAAAACCCTAGATTCTAATTATCAATAAGTAGGGACTAAAGCCATAGTCATGAGAGAGAAAAACACTCATTTAACACACCGTGCATGTTTTCAAAATCTCCATAAAAAATCAAGAACTCGTGCACATAGATTAGGGTTCAACAAAGAACACTTATAAACACAAGAACCACCATGAACATAAACCCTAGATCATAGGTAGTATCACCATTCAACTTAGAACCATGTTTTAAGAGTAGATTACTTGCATGCAAGGTAAATGCAAGCAATAATTGAGGAGAAAGGATTCTCCTACAAAAGGGAAGAAACCTAGCTTGATAACCACCTCATGACCTAACTAGCATCACCTTAGAGAGAGAAGCAAAACCAAAGGTTGAAGGACCACAATATGGAGAGAAAAATCCTTGAATGAAAAGACAAGAAAGAGAGAAGTGTTCAACTCAACTTGATTACTACCATGGAAGACCATTGATTTGGCCAAAAAGAGAGAAGTTCCTCAAGAAGCACACCATGAAGACCAATGGATTTAGTCAAGAGAAAGAAGAGGGGAAGGGTTGCAACAAAAAAAAGATCAAGAAAGGTGGATCACGTATCAAAATCAATAACAACAAAGGATCATGAAACGATCTACATGGAAGGGTTGATCCAAACCCTAGCTTACAAGCAAAATGGATCGACCACTTGCACCAAGCTCAGGCACTACTAAGAACATAAGGGACGAGCTCCAAGTAAGAGGAGAGGTAGAAAGTGTAAAAGGATCACTTACATGCAAGGAGATATGTATATATATCCAAGGGTTTGAAAGATAGAAGGGAATTTAGTGTCCAACTAAACATGTCATGTTTCCACTATATTTTGGCCATGCAAGCACACAACATGCATGCAACATAGGTCATTGAAACCAAGAAAAGCAAGTGACCAAACTAAACCATAAAACCATATGACTAATGATAAATTTAGTGACCAATGCACAAGATCAATGAGAAATATGAACCTCGATGAACATTGAAGATTCTCAACGACCAAGGTGCTTAAAAGCACAAACATCAAACTAGGGCATCCAAGCAAATCCTAGACATCAACACAACATGGTATCATATCAAACCAAGATCTAACAAGGTTATAGGACGCTACTCTCTCCATCACGATGCCAAAACATGTGGGATACACAAAGCATATTCGGATATTGCAAGATAAACCCTAAACATTGGTAACTTGCAATTAGGTCCAAAATAAGCACGTAAATTTATATCAACCTCAAACAACATCCAAAATGGACCAAACATGAAACATAAGCATGCCACATGTTATAAATGAACATCACATGATTAGATTAATGATTTTAAGCATATAATTATTCTAAGAAAGAAAGATCAACCAAAAATCTAGGCCAGGGGTCTTACAGTTATCCTCCATTAATTAGTGTACAAGACAATTTCAATTAAAATTAATTCTGCCTAAGTTTCTATTTCTATCTTAGATATATAGGGCTAGAAAAAATAGGTTGGTCATTAACTATTTTCCCAAGGTCTTGGTATACTAGTGATAACATCAGTTTTGGTGCAATTTTAATAGCTTTTTACATAATAAAAGTCATTAGAAATAATGTTTAGATGTTTAGATTTACCGTTTTGATTTTAGTTCACTTAAATGATAAGTTCTAATTCAGTTTTGGTGATATTCAAAGGAATTGGATGCCATTTAATTGAAATTGATGATGTCTGAGCAATTGTTCAAAAGGCCTCGGTTCAGATAGTGGGTCACTCGATTGACAAGAGGTATTCACCAAGAGGATCAACAAACACTATCGACTCAAGGTCGACAGACTTATCAAGCACCAACTTGATGAATTGAAGAACCTCAACATCCACCTGTTGAGTGAGGGAATGTCTAATAGAAGGACAAATTTCAAAAATTTCAATACAATATAGACAACGCAGACCATCGACACCGATATACACTTGTTTGTATGAAGCTATCGATCCAGTGCTCGACACACCTGTCACGAAGAGGACCTCGACTCCCATCGATTGTTCAACTGATAGACTATGCCAACGTCATTATCAACATCTAAAAGACAATTGTCAAGGAATCACCTTGACAACTCTATCGACAACAAGGTCATCAGATCCCTTACAAGGAAGAACTTTTTTGACAATGAGAAGAGATTGACATACCTATCAATCGACAAACATTGATAATGAGATCCATTATTGACCTACACGTTGACAATCCCAATGATAGGAAACCATCGACATCGATGAAGAGGGGTTGACAACCTCGACCCTATAACGATGCCCCTAGCATATCCGAACATGAAATCTTAAATCTTTGGAGTCAGAGCACTGAAAGGTTGCTGCCAAAGCTTCTCAATTTATACAGTCGAAGGACGAGATCTATAGACCTTCCTAGATCCCTTGATCAAAGCATGTTGACCTTGCTCCTTACCGGTTCCTTTGTCATCGCCATTGATCTAAAAGACCTTCTTGCCTCAAGATATCGACACCACTGTCGACCGCCAAGAGACCAACCGAAAGGTTGGTAGATCAACCATTCAATCTACCCTTGTATCAATATTATCTTTCTATTTTTTTCATCTTGTCTTATTCTTGTTGTACTCTTTTTGTTTCTTCGGCCATGCATGGCTTAAACCCTAACTTGGGTTGGGAGTATGTAACATCCTCAATTTCATAGCTAAAGTAAGACTTTAATGTGGGTTTTTTAGTCAAGGCATGCCAAGGGACCTAATGAACGTAACCATAGCTAGGTATGTAATTAAGTTCATAAAATTTGTAATACAAGTCATCTGGTCAGCCAATACACACATAATGGCTTAAATGTGTATGATTGTAGTCATGTATAAATGAATATAAATGATTTATTCATGTGAACAATAATGTGATAAATATATATATATATATATATAATATGAAGACTTGAGTTACTGGTTTGAGCTCTAGACCAAATTAGGTCTCATTATTCAGGAAGTAAAGTAATGTGACCTAATGTATCATATAAAAGATTTTATTGAGTGAATATTGATTCATGTATTAGTTCTATAATTTAGAATATATAATGGACCTTTTGAAAGACCATGGAATAGTTTCGGGACCCTAGAACCTTATTCAATCATGATTGAGCCAATTAAGATTCACATGTGGGTCCTTGAAGTACGAAATTGGGAATATAGTATGTAGCTCTCATAATAAGTGCTGATAATAATTTTAGTAGATGGATAATTAGAATATAAGATGGTGGAAGAAATTTTAGATGATTTTGATTTACTTGGAGGCCTAGGTAATTAAATTTGTAATTATTCAATTATTAATTAAAAGATATTTTTAGAATGTCTTTATAATTAGTTTGGACCTAATATCTTTTCCATAACAAGATAATGATAATATATCAGTTATCCCAAAATTTTAGTTCAAATGGGGTCATGTGGTGGTGTGTAGAAATTATTCTAGAAACTGGACTTTTATAGAAAAGAAAATAAAAATAAAAAAGGGGGGCGACCCCAGTCCTCACGGACTGGAGAGCCGCACCCTCTTTTTTACGGGCTTGAACAGAGTCTGATGAAGAAGGGAATCCTCCCAAAATTCTTTAGCCAAGATTCTATAAAAGCTTCACAGATTCGGTGCATTAGCCCTCATGCACCTAGATCTAGGGTTTTCATGAAGCATGATAACAAGAGAGGAAATTCGTGATAGAGAAGAAGATCAGGATGGACGGCGGCCGCTAGCATGGTTTTGGTTTGGGGATCTGCAATCTCGTCCACACAGGGTGAAAATAAGGCGTCGTCCATGGAGTATAGATCGTGATGGAGTTAGGGAAGCAGTTACCTTAGGAGTTCATGGCCAGAAGAGGGAGCTTGACCACTCCAGAGGTCTTGGGCGCAACGGTACTCTATTTTGCTGCTTACACATGCAAGAACACAAAGGGATCAGGAGGTAGGCGCCAGACCTAAGGTCTGAGATGCACCTGAGATGGGTGCCACCAGATCAAATCTTGACGACCAAGATTGGCTAATGTTACAACCCCAATTTTTGGGTTCAATTGGTGAGAAATGTAATTTCTCATATTAAAGATAATTGAACAAAGAATGGTATAATTTGTTTTGAATACATGGATTTCATTTACAATAGCCTTGATGATTGTGTTGTGGGTTTTTTTGGCTATTGGGCCCAAATAACAAGAAAATTAAATTAGTAAATGAATAATTGAGTTTTTGAGAAAAGAATGATGTGGAAACCTCTAGGAGGCAAATCCAAAGAGGGATTTCATGCCTATTGGGTTCCTTGGGTTGCAAGGAGTCCAAAGTTGCAAAGAAAAGGCAATAAGAAAAGAAAAGATTAATTAAGTATTTCTTTATTAAGAAAGAAATTGAAAATAATTATAAAATGTGGAAAATGAGTGGAAAGAGGCATAAATGAGTTTTCTTGGCAAATTTTCATATCCATGAGGTTGCTAATATTAAAAGGAATACCAATGAGGAAAATAAAAGAGAAATAATGAGAAATCCTCAAAAAGAGATATGGTAATTAGAAATAAACAAGATAATGTAAAATAATGCATATAGATGCATCTAGAAGGATAAAAAGTATCCTTGAAAAAGGATTTTGAAATAATAAAGTTTCTTGAGATCCAAGGAGTCCCAATAAATAGGAAAGAAAGAGAAAATACCAAAATTGCAAAATAAAAGGATAATGTGATACTTTATTAATGAATTTTGTTTTGTTTTTCAAAAGGTGGTATTTTCTATTAAAAGATATATTGTTGCTTTGAGAAAGTGGATTTCGTGGCCAATAGATTTAATGCCAAGCACAAGGAAGATAAAAAGAGATAATTCTCAAATTTCCTAATAACCAAAGCATATGGGTTACCAAGGAATTTTTAAAAGGAGAGAGAGAATGCTTCCTAACTAAGGAACTTGTTTCCTTTTGAGATAGGGATTTGTTAATCTGTGGGTAAATGTCTTAGGGCTTCAATAACCCTCCCCTATATAAGGGTAGAGCCTTGGTCAAGTCCAGGAGAATCCCGAGCACTCTTCTCCCTCCTTCTTCTTGTTTACGTCCACAAAACCTAGCCAAGTGAGTGGGTCGAGTCCAAAGGCCCCGAGGAGCTGCGATGGGTCTCGATGGAAGCACTAAACTCCTACGACAACCCCAGGAAGGATTGGTGATCCTTCACACACTCCTCCGTCGTGCAACTTCTTCCAGAGGACTGCACACGTGCAGCAGGTCACGAGTTTTAGCACGCCTAGGAACAGGCACCTCGGCGGTGACCTGAGGGTTCTCTACGTGCATTGAGGCACGACGGAGCCAGGGCGATGCTTTTCGGTGCGTTTCGTGCCCTGGAACGACGGGAATGACCCTGCAATCTCCTGCTATCGACGGTCGTATAGGTTTGCTCAAGTAGGAAGATGACGGGAGGCTTTGGACGAATCTACCCCTCTAGGGTATTCAAAATGGGAAACTTAACCAAGGGCATTTGCGTCGTTTCGTTATAACTGAAGTCGGGCCTATTTGGATGGAAATTGGCGACGTGGCGCAACCCAATTGGCCAAGTAAGTAAAATCCTACTAAATTCATAATTAAATATTGGTAACTCCGATTAGGACAAGTAATATATGAAAATTGATCCTCAGAACGAGAGGAACACAAATAAATTATGTTTGAAGCCTAATTTTTCATTATATTCAAAAAGTAGTGTAAGTTATCAACTTTAATGAATTAAAGATTAAGAAACTCTACTTTGAAATGATTAATGTAATTGGTAGAGTTTAATGGGCGATTAATGTTGATATTAACCTGTTAATTGAAAAAAAGTACATTAAGATCGAAAAAGATGAACTTTGCATGTAATTAGTTTAATTTAGAGATTATGTGCATAAATATAATTGAAATTTGAAAAGTAAATAAAGATATCATCTTTAATGATGTAATTAATGAAAAACCCTCAGATTTGATGATTGATGGATTTAATGTTGTTCATTGGATAATTCAAGCCAATATTAACTTGTTGTTAATAAACATGAAAATAGGATCTAAAAATATGATCTTTTTATATAAGTGGGTTTCGTGCATGAATATGCATTAATGAGCTTGAAAGCCCTAATTTAGACGAATATGTCTTTTAATTGTTTCAATTGTTCAAATCCATGAATTAATAGGGATATGATGATCCTAAGTCAATTTGGGTATAAAAGACTATTAAAATGGATAATTTCAGCAATTAGGGTTTATATGAGTAGAAAAGAGTATTTTAGGGGTTGTTGACCTAAAAGGGATAAAGTTTGAGGAATTGATCTAAGAAATCCTAATGAAGATTAATGAAACCCTAAAATGGATACAAAAACCCTAGAAAGCGAATCCAAGTCAATAAAGTAGATTCTTGATAAAGTGTGTAATAAATAGAGTGCATATTCTTTTCAGGAATTATGTGGTGATTGAATTGATTGCTTGGATTTCATTCTTGGTTGGGTTTACTTAATGCTTGTGAAATCATCAAATCAGGTATGTGGTTACGCTTATGAATAATCACTCTAGTTTCATGGCGATTCCCAAAGTTTTAATCGGTTACTTGAAAATAACTATTGGATGTCTATTTATTTCATGCAACTATAAAGTGACTATGATTATCACTACAAATGTGTGTATATAATTGGCTAGATCCGGGTCCACCTCTATTGCTTTGAAAAGGCTAAAAAAAGGGGTAATCCTAGAGCAAGGTCTAGGTTATCGTGAGTTAGAAACTGGGCTACCTACTTGTAGTGCCATGAGACTCATTAGCTTGCCATGAGTTAAGGAGTGGGCTACTTACGAGTAGTGCCATGTGACTCAACCCTAGAAACTGGTTCACCTATAGGTGGGACCATGAGGGGTTTAATGGGGATCTACCATAAGGAAGGTAGTATCCAGGTCCACTGTAGGGATAGCACAGAGGATAGGGCACTCATGGATCGTAGAGTTATATATAAAATGTAATCTTAGTTGTTAAACGATTAATTGAATGATTATATTGTTATCATAGTTGCACGTTAATTGTTTCCCCCACATACCAGCTTCGGCTGACCAACGTTTTGTTTGTCGGCATTTTAGGTACAAGCCAAAATGACAAACAATAAATCGTCATATTGTGAAATAAATGAAGTAAAATATAAGGAGGATTAGTTAGAGTAGAATCCATAAGTGGATAGAAGTTTAGAGATCCAAGTTTTCAAAAAGGTATGCAAAAGTTTATTTTCTTACAGCTTTCAACTTTAGTCTATTAAAATTTAATAATTGTTCTTGATTGTCGAACCTTTGATCCGGAAATTATGGGTGCGGCTTTGACCTCTCGGTCTCCCTTAATTGGGGGTTATCGAGAGGTGGGGTCATAACATTTGGTATCAGAGCGTAGGTTCCCCACTTAACCATTAATAATTATTAAATTTTAAAAACTCCATAGAACCCAAGGGAGTTATTAGAGGATTATCCGAAAGACGGAGGTGTCTAGAAAAGGATCACGACCGGGGGCTGGCAATATTTTCCTCCGCATCGCTAGTCGGAATACGAGGACTCTCGGATCCATGTGACTGCCTGGCCAAAGTCTTAGGGTATGAATCAAAATAAGATACCTTTAGGACTTTCTCATCTTATTCATCCCTTCTCATCACAAATTCTATTAAGGACCTTAAGGATTAGGGGTTTTCCCTCTTCTCCTCACCCTCTTGAGGTATGGGTAAGGTTGATAAGGTTTAAGGGATCCTGCACCAAATTAAATGAAAACAATGTAAATAAGATGTCATGGACATAAGCTTAATATACTAAGTGCAAATTAAAGAATAGATACATGCTTAAGTCGTATGACATAAGTTGTCATGTCCTCAGAAGAGACCCGAGGCTAGACCTTCTTGTCAGGAGGATAAGTTAGTCTTAGAGATAGAGATCTCCATTGCGAGTAGAGACCTGACACATCCTCTGAGGATGATGTTAACCCTAACCCTAAGTGAAGGTTAGAGAGAGATGAGTTAGACCAGGTGTTTGAAAGGACATGCCTTTGGGATGCCATATGATCCATGGGTAACCTAGCACCTTTGGCAACCCAACCCTGGGAAGGGTCGTGCATGTTAGGGTAAAGGATAGCTCCTTAGATGATGATGTTAGTGAAGGACCTTAGAAACCCTATGGGATTATGTGAGTAGGGCATCGCATGCACCCAGGGTACGTTGTAGTGTGAGTAAAGGGTTGAAACCCTGACCAGGAGAGTAGGAAGGATGGCCTATGAAATAAGCATAAAGGGCTATGGATGATCTTGAGCAAACTTAAGTTCGAGCCTAGGCTTCACCTATGTAGAGGATTCTTTTGAGGTTGACCCTTCACGAAGAGAGGACCTCTAATGGTGAGTTTGGTTGTAGGGTTAGCTCCAGAGAGAGAGCAGGAAACCAAGCGAGAAGGTTGGAAGCCTAAAACCTCGAGATATGAGGAACAATGGATGATAGTGGTTGCCTCATGATCAATCCCTGGAAGTTGATGACATCTTGGTTGCCTTTAGAGGGACCAAACCATAGAGAGAGAAGATGAAGCTTCTGGTACCTATGTGCCTATGATATAAGTGTTTACCTTCTGAGGTAGGAAGAAGAGTTCCTTAGACCTAGAAAGGTTTAGTAGCAGGTTATGAGGCCTGGTACCTTGTTGGTTGTCCTTAAGGAGGACCCAACTATAAGTGTTGCTCGAGTTGAAGGATGACAAGAAGTGCATGTCATGCCTTTTGCATGCTTGGTTCGTGGTTAAGAGATAGAGCATGCAGTTGGACACCTACAAGTGAACCTAGGGTTCCTTTGCCTAAGAGGGGAAGTGGTGTACCTATTCTCATGATGAGAATTGAGATCCTGTAGAAGCGAGCACGGTACTCCTCATGTATACAGGAAAAGGGAAGCCCCTTAAGTTTTAGGTATGTTTGATGAACCTCTCACAGCTAGGTTGATGATATAGGAAGGTATGATCTTGATCCAGTATGGAGGAACGAGGACAAGTATGACCTAGCATGGTTCAGTAGGTGATCTATTGTGCCTTAATAGCTTGCTAGGGTTAAGTAGGCTCATGTGGTTGTAAACCCTAAACCTAAGAGCTTTTCTGACCATGTTGTTAAGAGATAGTTTTCCTCCCATCCTGGGAGAGGGACCCCTTTGGTAGGGTGTATATCAGTTTTGTTGGTCTAAGGTAACCTAAAGAGGTCTCATAGGATCTTGAGAAACTAAGTGAAAGGTACATGGTATGAGAATCAACCTGTAGATCCATAGATATCCATCTCTAAGTGCAGGAGGATGTGTTACCATGGAGGTAACTGGTATGGGGCCTGACCAAGGTAGGAATGTCACCATGACCCCTATGAAAGGATGAAAGACAACCCTTGAATGCAGAAAGAGATGATGAAGGCTTGGGTAAGGTTCTACGTTGAACATGTACTATAAGAGAATCCTAAGTCTATCCTAGGGTCACGTAGGGATAAGACCGATGGAAGGAGTAGTTGCCTAATTCCCTAGTTGCACATGACCATATGGTCGGGAGGTAACAACTATCATTGTCTGAGGGACATGGGTTAGGAGATTGATCACCTTCGTGAACTCATGAGATCCAAAGGGCAGATGAGTAGGGCACTCTCTGGATGCATAAAGGAAGAGGGATGACCCCAAAAGTGTCTGTAATCTATAGACCTAGAGGAGATGACCAAGGATCGTGTAATGACCCAAGTGAGTTTGAGGCTAGTTATCCATGGAAGTAACTTTGATATCATTATGTTTGTAATATAGAGGCATAAATGGCACGTTTCGATTAAGAAGGTGTACTGGCAAGGTGGGATGTACCATCTCTACTCTTGGAATAGGAAGAACTCTATATTTGGACGGCCACCAAATGCTTATTTATTCTTGTTATGGGAGTGAGAGATAGGACAGTACGCATGCCATACACAAGGATAACAGGTGAGGTGAGTTGGAACATTGCTATGAGGTATGGGGAAAGAGATGATAACATACCCTAGTAAAGTGAATGATACATAGATGGTTTATAAACACAAAAAGGAATGAAGGTAGTCACCTTATGAGAATGTTTTTATCATGAGCTATGTGGAACTTACAAGTTATACTAGGTTGAGTTTGATCACCACGACGATGAAATCAGAGAGTGTTCTTAATGAAGATAGACAGAGAGTTTAAGGTGAGACAATAAGTGAAATACATGGAAGTGTATGTCTTCAATGTTACCTAATACCTAAGGATGTGAAGTGGTAATGGATGCTCTGGTTGATATATAGCTGCCTAGTTGGGCTTGAAGAGGTTGTTTGGCTAACCCTAAGTTTGGAAAGGAGATGTGTTGGATAACACTCAGATGTAACGAGATATGTTGAAAAGTTAATGGTTGTTTGGTTATCCAGTCTAGTCCTAGATGTAATGAAGGGATGGTGAGAGAACCTCAGATACATTGCTTTGGATAGGAAGGTGATGAAACCTTGATGAGAATGGCTTAGGGTTTCTAAAGAAGTGATTTTAAGGAATAATGACATACAGGATATCATGATTGTAAGATCACCATACATTGTACTACAAAGATAATAAGTGAGAATAGTACTTTAGATACCTAATATTATGTTGCATGTGGTATATGGCCACGCAAGCCGAGGGTGAAGGATGAACACCAGTAACCCAGTGCACGAATATAAAGGATAAAGAGTCCCCGATAGAGAAAGGGGAGTTCATCACTATGGATGTTGTAAGTCTCCCGTAGACTAAGGAAGGTCAAGATGCGATATGGGTTATGGTAGATTGCCTTACCTAGATGACATGAGAAAGAAAGAATACTATCAAGGGACTGATCAGGTTGAACTACATATGAAAGAGATGGTTCAACTACACCATGAGGTGAGTGCAAAAGTTCTTGGCTATAGCCTAAAGGTTCACTTCCGTGAGGTGGAAGTAGAAACATGAAGAACCGTATGTTAGTATAGTTTATCACCCCCTAACTAATGGTTAGTATGATCCAGACTAAAGGGGTCTGATGAGAGCATATGTGCTCATTCAGGGTGATGGCTAGAGACAGTTCTTTTCCTATGAAAGATGTAATGATGACCACCATAGCCAGTATTGGGATTTAAAGAAGCTCTGTAAGGGAGGTTGTGTCGGTCACCACTTCAGTAAAGTGGTGTTGGTGAAAGGACCATAGTGTGTGTAGATGAAGTCACTTTGATCGTGCAATGGATGAAAGGAGCCTAGAGACGACATGAGTCATGAACGGATGCAAAGTAGTCTGACATGCAGTTCACTGTGGGAAATATGTGACATGAAAAATCTGACCCCTCTGAGCTACAACTAAGGAAGCTGGGTCCCCGATACATGGGTCTATTTGAGATGGATTGGTGGAGAAGGTTATGGTTGACTTTACCCCTCAGGATAAAGTAATGTGTGATGAGTTCTAGGTGTCCAATTTAGAGCACTATGTAAGGTACCCCGACCATGTGCTGAGCAATGAACCTAGTGAGCCCCAAGGGAGGCTGAAATGGCCTTAGTCACTTGTGCAGTTTATAGATGCCAGGATGACAGAAGTCAGAGGGAAGAATTTGTGATGATAAAGGTTCCTTGGAAGCGCCATGAGTACGGTAAAGCCATATAGGGGTCAATGATGGACATCGAAAAGTCTTATCCTAAAATGTTTATTTGCTTGATAGAATTTTGAGGACAAAATTCTTATAAGAGGGGAAGGATGTTACAACCCCAATTTTTGGGTTCAATTGGTGAGAAATGTAATTTCTCATATTAAAGATAATTGAAAAAAGAATGGTATAATTTGTTTTTAATACATGGATTTTGTTTACAATAGCCTTGATGATTGTGTTGTGGGTTTTTTTTGGCTATTGGGCCCAAATAACAAGAAAATTAAATTAGTAAATGAATAATTGAGTTTTTGAGAAAAGAATGATGTGGAAACCTCTAAGAGGCAAATCCAAAGAGGGATTTCGTGCCTCTTGGGTTCCTTGGGTTCCAAGGAGTCCAAAGTTGCAAAGAAAAGTCAATAGGAAAACAAAAGATTAATTAAGTATTTCTTTATTAAGAAAGAAATTGAAAATAATGATAAAATGTGGAAAATGAGTGGAAAGAGGCATAAATGAGTTTTCCTGGTGAATTTTCATATCCATGAGGTTGCTAATATTAAAAGGAATACCAATGAGGAAAATAAAAGAGAAATAATGAGAAATCCTCAAAAAGAGATATGGTAATGAGAAATAAACAAGATAATGTCAAATAATGCATATAGATGCATCTAGAAGGATAAAAAGTATCCTTGAAAAAGGATTTCGAAATAATAAAGTTTCTTGGGATCCAAGGAGTCCCAATAAAGAGGAAAGAAAGAGAAAATATCAAAATTGCAAAATAAAAGGATAATGTGATACTTTATTAATGAATTTTGTTTTGTTTTTCAAAAGGTGGTATTTTCTATTAAAATATATATTGTTGCTTTGAGAAAGTGGATTTCGTGGCCAATAGATTTAATGCCAAGCACAAGGAAGATAAAAAGAGATAATTCTCGAATTTCCTAATAACCAAAGCATATGGGTTACCAAGGAATTTTTAAAAGGAGAGAGAGAATGCTTCCTAACTAAGGAACTTGTTTACTTTTGAGATAGGGATTTGTTAATCCGTGGATAAACGTCTTAGGACTTCAATAACCCTTCCCTATATAAGGGTAGAGCCTTGGTTAAGTCCAGAAGAATCCCGAGCACTCTTCTCCCTCCTTCTTCTTGTTTACGTCCACAAACCCTAGCCAAGTGAGTGGGTCGATTCCAAAGGCCTCGATGAGCTGCAATGGGTCTCGATGGAAGCACTAAACTCCTACGACAACCCCGGGAAGGATTGGTGATCTTTCACACACTTTGTCATCGCGCAACTTCTGCCGGAGGACTGCACACATGCATCCGGTCGTGGGTTTTAACACGCCTAGGAACGGCTACCTCAGCGGTGACCTGAGGGTTCTCCACGTGCGTAGAGGCATGACGGAGCCAGGGCGATGATTTCTGGTGAGTTTCGTGCCATTGAACGATGGGAACGACCCTACAATCTCCTGCTATCGACGACCGGCTAGGTTTGCTCAAGCAGGAAGACGATGGGAGGCGTGGGATGAATCTACCCCTCTGGGGTATTCAGAACATAAAACTTCACCAAGGGCATTTGCATCTTTTCGTTATAACTGAAGTCGGGTCGCTTTGCATTGAAATTGGCGATGTGGCGCAACCCGATTGGCCAAGTAAGTAAAATCCTATTAAGTTTGTAATTAAAGATTGGTAACTCCGATTAGGACAAGTAATATATGAAAATTGATCCTCAGAATAAGAGGAACACAAAGAAATTATGTTTGAAGCCTAATTTTGCATGCTATTCAAAAAGTAGTGTAAGTTATCAACTTTAATGAATTAAAGATTAAGAAACTCTACTTTGAAATGATTAATGTAATAGTAGAGTTTAATGGGCGATTAAAGTTGATATTTACCTGTTAATTGTAAAAAGGTACATTAAGATCGAAAAAGATGAACTTTGCATATAATTAGTTTAATTTAGAGATTATGTGCATAAATATAATTGAAATTTGAAAAGTAAATAATGTTATCATCTTTAATGATGTAATTAATGAAAAACCCTCAGATTTGATGATAGATGGATTTAATGTTGTTCATTGGATAATTCAAGCCAATATTAACCTATTTTTAATAATTGTGAAAATAGGATCTAAAAAGATGATCTTTTTATATAAGTGGCTTAATTTAGGGTTTTGTGCATGAATATGCTTTAATGAGCTTGAAAACCCTAATTTAGATGAATATGTCTTTTAATTGTTTCAATTGTTCAAATCCATGAATAAATAGGGATATGATGATCCTAAGTCAATTTGGGTATAAAAGACTATTAAAATGGATAATTTGAGCAATTAGGGTTTATATGAGTAGAAAAGAGTATTTTAGGGTTTGTTGACCTAAAAGGGATAAAGTTTGAGGAATTTCTCTAAGAAACCCTAATGAAGATTAATGACACCCTAAAATGGATACAAAACCCTAGAAAGTGAATCCAAGTCAATAAAGTAGATTCTTGATAAAGTGTGTAATAAATAGAGTGCATATTCTTTTCAGGAATTATGTGGTGATTGAATTACTTGCTTGGATTTCATTCTTGGTTGGGTTTACTTAATGCTTGTGAAATCATCAAATCAGGTATGTGGTTACGCTTATGAATAATCGCTCTAGTTTCATGGTGATTCCCGAAGTTTTAATCGGTTGCTTGAAAAGAACTGTTGGATGTCTATTCATTTCATGCAACTATAAACTGACTATGATTATCACTATAAATGTGCGTATATAACTGGCTAGATTCGGGTCCACCTCTATTGCTTTGAAAAGGCTAAAAAAAAGGGGTAATCCTAGAGTAAGGTCTAGGTTACTGAGAGTTAGAAATTGGGCCACCTACGTGTAGTGCCATTAGACTCATTAGCCTGCCATGAGTTAAGGAGTGGGCTACTTATGAGTAGTGTCATGTGACTCAACCCTAGAAACTGGTTCACCTATAGGTGGGACCATGAGGGGTTCAATGGGGATCTACCATAAGGAAGGTAGTATCCAGGTCCACTGCAGGGATAGCATAGAGGATAGCGCACTCATGGATCGCGGAGTTAAATGATTAATTCAATGATTATGTTGTTATCATAGTTGCACGTTAATTGTTTCCCCCACATACAAGCTTCAGCTGACCGATGTTTTATTTGTCGGCGGTTTAGGTACAAGCCAAAAGGACAAACAGTAAATCATCATATTGTGAAATACATGAAGTAAAATTCAAGGATGATTAGTTAGAGTAGAATCCATAAGTGGATAGAATTTTAGAGATCCAAGTTTTCAAAAAGGTATGCAAAAGTTTATTTTCTTACAGCTTTCCAGTTTAGTCTATTAAAATTTAATAATTCTTATTGGTTATTTGCTGAACCATTGATCCGGAAGTTATGGGTGCAGCTTCGACCTCTCGGTCTCCCTTAATTGGTGGTTATCGGGAGGTGGGGTCGTAACAGCTAAGGTTAGGTAAGCTTCTAAAATTCATATATTGAGGTTGGGAACTCCAATTTTATCAAATAAGGTACCCATGGAAATCTCTTTGAATGTAATATATTCTAAAAATATCCCAATAATATGATTTTAATGTCTGCTAATTTTATATGTGTTGGGAATGCCAAACTATATGATTTTGAGGTTTTGTCAATTAAAAATAGCAAACGAATTTAGAAATTCATGCAAATTTTACTGCATGTGTATTATGATGTTCTTAACATGATTTCAAAGCCTAATATCTATTATATGAAGTTTTATTGATGTTTTTGATATAAACCCTAATAAGGGTATTTTGGGTATTTCACCCATTTATGATTTTTAAATGACCTGATATTTTAATACATGATCATTCCTACATTATATGAGTACTTTTGTAGATATTTGATGAAGTTTCTTGTGCTATTATATTAGCATTTAGTTTTAGATGAGTAGCCATTATGAAAGAATAATAAATGATTATCCTGACACTATAAGTGATATATGTATGGACAATTAGGCCAGATATTAGTAATGTGATGGTATTCTACTTTGATTTCCTAATTGAGTCAATAAGTTTAGAATATGTAACTATGTTTGAGAGTTGTTCTCATTATATGAAGTATATGTTCATATTAGTGCATAACATGATTTATGTCTTATTGAGTATAAAGATAATAATTATTATATAGTATGAGTTTTATTTTATTGCAATGCCAAGATTTTATGGTGATATTAGGATAAAATTATGTTTAGTCTAAATAAGAACCCTAAGTTGGTATATGTAGTTTGGAAGATGGGATTTTGAGATTTAGAAATAGAAAGAGGGAATATAGGCTTGGACAGATAAAACTATGATGATATCCAGGTTATTAAAGTTATCGAACTTAGAATCAAGACTTCCTTATCGATGACATCTGTATAAGAAGTAAGTGGTTCAAGCCCTTGAAAACTCATGTTTTAAGTTTAATATGTTTACATGTCTCCTGAGAAGACTTTCATAATTTGTATGGTTCAATGTTCTAAGATTTTAATGCCAACAAAAATATTCTCATATCTCTATCATTATGTAAGTTCAGATATCTAAAATCTCAAATAGAGACATGTTGCTCAAAATAGTTGTGACCCATGGACCAAGTCCATGAGATAGTTAAAGAATCATGTTTCTATAAGATTTCTTAGAAATTTTTGAAATTAATGAATAAGATTGTAAGAAAAGATATGCAAATAATGTAGCCATACTTAGTTGTTGATTTGTACACATATGTTGTTAGGATTTTATAGAAATTATTCTAGAAACTGGACTTTTATAGAAAAGAAAATAAAAATAAAAAAGGGGGGCGACCCCAGTCCTCACGGACTGGAGAGCCGCACCCTCTTTTTTACGGGCTTTAACAGAGTCTGATGAAGAAGGGGATCCTCCCAAAATTCTTTAGCCAAGATTCTATAAAAGCTTCACAGATTCGGTGCATTAGCCCTCATGCACCTAGATCTAGGGTTTTCATGAAGCATGATAACAAGAGAGGAAATTCGTGATAGAGAAGAAGATCAGGATGGACGGCGGCCGCTAGCATGGTTTTGGTTTGGGGATCTGCAATCTCGTCCACACAGGGTGAAAATAAGGCGTCGTCCATGGAGTATAGATCGTGATGGAGTTAGGGAAGCAGTTACCTTAGGAGTTCATGGCCAGAAGAGGGAGCTTGACCACTCCAGAGGTCTTGGGCGCAACGGTACTCTATTTTGCTGCTTACACATGCAAGAACACAAAGGGATCAGGAGGTAGGCGCCAGACCTAAGGTCTGAGATGCACCTGAGATGGGTGCCACCAGATCAAATCTTGACGGCCAAGATTGGCTAATGTTACAACCCCAATTTTTGGGTTCAATTGGTGAGAAATGTAATTTCTCATATTAAAGATAATTGAACAAAGAATGGTATAATTTGTTTTGAATACATGGATTTCATTTACAATAGCCTTGATGATTGTGTTGTGGGATTTTTTGGCTATTGGGCCCAAATAACAAGAAAATTAAATTAGTAAATGAATAATTGAGTTTTTGAGAAAAGAATGATGTGGAAACCTCTAGGAGGCAAATCCAAAGAGGGATTTCATGCCTATTGGGTTCCTTGGGTTGCAAGGAGTCCAAAGTTGCAAAGAAAAGGCAATAAGAAAAGAAAAGATTAATTAAGTATTTCTTTATTAAGAAAGAAATTGAAAATAATTATAAAATGTGGAAAATGAGTGGAAAGAGGCATAAATGAGTTTTCTTGGCAAATTTTCATATCCATGAGGTTGCTAATATTAAAAGGAATACCAATGAGGAAAATAAAAGAGAAATAATGAGAAATCCTCAAAAAGAGATATGGTAATTAGAAATAAACAAGATAATGTAAAATAATGCATATAGATGCATCTAGAAGGATAAAAAGTATCCTTGAAAAAGGATTTTGAAATAATAAAGTTTCTTGAGATCCAAGGAGTCCCAATAAATAGGAAAGAAAGAGAAAATAGCAAAATTGCAAAATAAAAGGATAATGTGATACTTTATTAATGAATTTTGTTTTGTTTTTCAAAAGGTGGTATTTTCTATTAAAAGATATATTGTTGCTTTGAGAAAGTGGATTTCGTGGCCAATAGATTTAATGTCAAGCACAAGGAAGATAAAAAGAGATAATTCTCAAATTTCCTAATAACCAAAGCATATGGGTTACCAAGGAATTTTTAAAAGGAGAGAGAGAATGCTTCCTAACTAAGGAACTTGTTTCCTTTTGAGATAGGGATTTGTTAATCTGTGGGTAAATGTCTTAGGGCTTCAATAACCCTCCCCTATATAAGGGTAGAGCCTTGGTCAAGTCCAGGAGAATCCCGAGCACTCTTCTCCCTCCTTCTTCTTGTTTACGTCCACAAAACCTAGCCAAGTGAGTGGGTCGAGTCCAAAGGCCCCGAGGAGCTGCGATGGGTCTCGATGGAAGCACTAAACTCCTACGACAACCCCAGGAAGGATTGGTGATCCTTCACACACTCCTCCGTCGTGCAACTTCTTCCAGACGACTGCACACGTGCAGCAGGTCACGAGTTTTAGCACGCCTAGGAACAGGCACCTCGGCGGTGACCTGAGGGTTCTCTACGTGCATTGAGGCACGACGGAGCCAGGGCGATGCTTTTCGGTGAGTTTCGTGCCCTGGAACGACGGGAATGACCCTGCAATCTCCTGCTATCGACGGTCGTATAGGTTTGCTCAAGTAGGAAGATGACGGGAGGCTTTGGACGAATCTACCCCTCTAGGGTATTCAAAATGGGAAACTTAACCAAAGGCATTTGCGTCGTTTCGTTATAACTGAAGTTGGGCCTATTTGGATGGAAATTGGCGACGTGGCGCAACCCAATTGGCCAAGTAAGTAAAATCCTACTAAATTCATAATTAAATATTGGTAACTCCGATTAGGACAAGTAATATATGAAAATTGATCCTCAGAACGAGAGGAACACAAATAAATTATGTTTGAAGCCTAATTTTTCATTATATTCAAAAAGTAGTGTAAGTTATCAACTTTAATGAATTAAAGATTAAGAAACTCTACTTTGAAATGATTAATGTAATTGGTAGAGTTTAATGGGCGATTAAAGTTGATATTAACCTGTTAATTGTAAAAAAGTACATTAAGATCGAAAAAGATGAACTTTGCATGTAATTAGTTTAACTTAGAGATTATGTGCATAAATATAATTGAAATTTGAAAAGTAAATAAAGATATCATCTTTAATGATGTAATTAATGAAAAACCCTCAGATTTGATGATTGATGGATTTAATGTTGTTCATTGGATAATTCAAGCCAATATTAACTTGTTGTTAATAAACATGAAAATAGGATCTAAAAATATGATCTTTTTATATAAGTGGGTTTCGTGCATGAATATGCATTAATGAGCTTGAAAGCCCTAATTTAGACGAATATGTCTTTTAATTGTTTCAATTGTTCAAATCCATGAATTAATAGGGATATGATGATCCTAAGTCAATTTGGGTATAAAAGACTATTAAAATGGATAATTTCAGCAATTAGGGTTTATATGAGTAGAAAAGAGTATTTTAGGGGTTGTTGACCTAAAAGGGATAAAGTTTGAGGAATTGATCTAAGAAATCCTAATGAAGATTAATGAAACCCTAAAATGGATACAAAAACCCTAGAAAGTGAATCCAAGTCAATAAAGTAGATTCTTGATAAAGTGTGTAATAAATAGAGTGCATATTCTTTTCAGGAATTATGTGGTGATTGAATTGCTTGCTTGGATTTCATTCTTGGTTGGGTTTACTTAATGCTTGTGAAATCATCAAATCAGGTATGTGGTTACGCTTATGAATAATCACTCTAGTTTCATGGCGATTCCCAAAGTTTTAATCGGTTACTTGAAAATAACTATTGGATGTCTATTTATTTCATGCAACTATAAAGTGACTATGATTATCACTACAAATGTGTGTATATAACTGGCTAGATCCGGGTCCACCTCTATTGCTTTGAAAAGGCTAAAAAAAGGGGTAATCCTAGAGCAAGGTCTAGGTTATCGTGAGTTAGAAACTGGGCTACCTACTTGTAGTGCCATGAGACTCATTAGCCTGCCATGAGTTAAGGAGTGGGCTACTTACGAGTAGTGCCATGTGACTCAACCCTAGAAACTGGTTCACCTATAGGTGGGACCATGAGGGGTTTAATGGGGATCTACCATAAGGAAGGTAGTATCCAGGTCCACTGTAGGGATAGCACAGAGGATAGGGCACTCATGGATCGTAGAGTTATATTTAAAATGTAATCTTAGTTGTTAAACGATTAATTGAATGATTATATTGTTATCATAGTTGCACGTTAATTGTTTCCCCCACATACCAGCTTCGGCTGACCAACGTTTTGTTTGTCGGCGTTTTAGGTACAAGCCAAAACGACAAACAATAAATCATCATATTGTGAAATAAATGAAGTAAAATATAAGGAGGATTAGTTAGAGTAGAATCCATAAGTGGATAGAAGTTTAGAGATCCAAGTTTTCAAAAAGGTATGCAAAAGTTTATTTTCTTACAGCTTTCAACTTTAGTCTAATAAAACTTAATAATTGTTCTTGATTGTCGAACCTTTGATCCGGAAGTTATGGGTGCGGCTTTGACCTCTTGGTCTCCCTTAATTGGGGGTTATCGAGAGGTGGGGTCATAACATTTGGTATCAGAGCGTAGGTTCCCCACTTAACCATTAATAATTATTAAATTTTAAAAACTCCATAGAACCCAAGGGAGTTATTAGAGGATTATCCGAAAGACGGAGGTGTCTAGAAAAGGATCACGACCGGGGGCTGGCAATATTTTCCTCCGCATCGCTAGTCGGAATACGAGGACTCTCGGATCCATGTGACTGCCTGGCCAAAGTCTTAGGGTATGAATCAAAATAAGATACCTTTAGGACTTTCTCATCTTATTCATCCCTTCTCATCACAAATTCTATTAAGGACCTTAAGGATTAGGGGTTTTCCCTCTTCTCCTCACCCTCTTGAGGTATGGGTAAGGTTGATAAGGTTTAAGGGATCCTGCACCAAATTAAATGAAAACAATGTAAATAAGATGTCATGGACATAAGCTTAATATACTAAGTGCAAATTAAAGAATAGATACATGCTTAAGTCGTATGACATAAGTTGTCATGTCCTCAGAAGAGACCCGAGGCTAGACCTTCTTGTCAGGAGGATAAGTTAGTCTTAGAGATAGAGATCTCCATTGTGAGTAGAGACCTGACACATCCTCTGAGGATGATGTTAACCCTAACCCTAAGTGAAGGTTAGAGAGAGATGAGTTAGACCAGGTGTTTGAAAGGACATGCCTTTGGGATGCCATATGATCCATGGGTAACCTAGCACCTTTGGCAACCCAACCCTGGGAAGGGTCGTGCATGTTAGGGTAAAGGATAGCTCCTTAGATGATGATGTTAGTGAAGGACCTTAGAAACCCTATGGGATTATGTGAGTAGGGCATCGCATGCACCCAGGGTACGTTGTAGTGTGAGTAAAGGGTTGAAACCCTGACCAGGAGAGTAGGAAGGATGGCCTATGAAATAAGCATAAAGGGCTATGGATGATCTTGAGCAAACTTAAGTTCGAGCCTAGGCTTCACCTATGTAGAGGATGCTTTTGAGGTTGACCCTTCACGAAGAGAGGACCTCTAATGGTGAGTTTGGTTGTAGGGTTAGCTCCAGAGAGAGAGCAGGAAACCAAGCGAGAAGGTTGGAAGCCTAAAACCTCGAGATATGAGGAACAATGGATGATAGTGGTTGCCTCATGATCAATCCCTGGAAGTTGATGACATCTTGGTTGCCTTTAGAGGGACCAAACCATAGAGAGAGAAGATGAAGCTTCTGGTACCTATGTGCCTACGATATAAGTGTTTACCTTCTGAGGTAGGAAGAAGAGTTCCTTAGACCTAGAAAGGTTTAGTAGCAGGTTATGAGGCCTGGTACCTTGTTGGTTGTCCTTAAGGAGGACCCAACTATAAGTGTTGCTCGAGTTGAAGGATGACAAGAAGTGCATGTCATGTCTTTTGCATGCTTGGTTCATGGTTAAGAGATAGAGCATGCAGTTGGACACCTACAAGTGAACCTAGGGTTCCTTTGCCTAAGAGGGGAAGTGGTGTACCTAATCTCATGATGAGAATTGAGTTCCTGTAGAAGCGAGCACGGTACTCCTCATGTATACAGGAAAAGGGAAGCCCCTTAAGTTTTAGGTATGTTTGATGAACCTCTCATAGCTAGGTTGATGATATAGGAAGGTATGATCTTGATCCAGTATGGAGGAACGCGGACAAGTATGACCTAGCATGGTTCAGTAGGTGATCTATTGTGCCTTAATAGCTTGCTAGGGTTAAGTAGGCTCATGTGGATGTAAACACTAAACCTAAGAGCTTTTCTGACCATGTTGTTAAGAGATAGTTTTCCTCCCATCCTGGGAGAGGGACCCCTTTGGTAGGGTGTATATCAGTTTTGTTGGTCTAAGGTAACCTAAAGAGGTCTCATAGGATCTTGAGAAACTAAGTGAAAGGTACATGGTATGAGAATCAACCTGTAGATCCATAGATATCCATCTTTGAGTGCAGGAGGATGTGTTACCATGGAGGTAACTGGTATGGGGCCTGACCAAGGTAGGAATGTCACCATGACCCCTATGAAAGGATGAAAGACAACCCTTGAATGCAGAAAGAGATGATGAAGGCTTGGGTAAGGTTCTACGTTGAACATGTACTATAAGAGAATCCTAAGTCTATCCTAGGGTCACGTAGGGATAAGACCGATGGAAGGAGTAGTTGCCTAATTCCCTAGTTGCACATGACCATATGGTCGGGAGGTAACAACTATCATTGTCTGAGGGCCATGGGTTAGGAGATTGATCACCTTCGTGAACTCATGAGATCCAAAGGGCAGATGAGTAGGGCACTCTCTGGATGCATAAAGGAAGAGGGATGACCCCAAAAGTGTCTGTAATCTATAGACCTAGAGGAGATGACCAAGGATCGTGTAATGACCCAAGTGAGTTTGAGGCTAGTTATCCATGGAAGTAACTTTGATATCATTATGTTTGTAATATAGATGCATAAATGGCACGTTTCGATTAAGAAGGTGTACTGGCAAGGTGGGATGTACCATCTCTACTCTTGGAATAGGAAGAACTCTATATTTGGACGGCCACCAAATGCTTATTTATTCTTGTTATGGGAGTGAGAGATAGGACAGTACGCATGCCATACACAAGGATAACAGGTGAGGTGAGTTGGAACATTGCTATGAGGTATGGGGAAAGAGATGATAACATACCCTAGTAAAGTGAATGATACATAGATGGTTTATAAACACAAAAAGGAATGAAGGTAGTCACCTTATGAGAATGTTTTTATCATGAGCTATGTGGAACTTACAAGTTATACCAGGTTGAGTTTGATCACCACGACGATGAAATCAGAGAGTGTTCTTAATGAAGATAGACAGAGAGTTTAAGGTGAGACAATAAGTGAAATACATGGAAGTGTATGTCTTCAATGTTACCTAATACCTAAGGATGTGAAGTGGTAATGGATGCTCTGGTTGATATATAGCTGCCTAGTTGGGCTAGAAGAGGTTGTTTGGCTAACCCTAAGTTTGGAAAGGAGATGTGTTGGATAACACTCAGATGTAATGAGATATGTTGAAAAGTTAATGGTTGTTTGGTTATCCAGTCTAGTCCTAGATGTAATGAAGGGATGGTGAGAGAACCTCAGATACATTGCTTTGGATAGGAAGGTGATGAAACCTTGATGAGAATGGTTTAGGGTTTCTAAAGAAGTGATTTTAAGGAATAATGACATACAGGATATCATGATTGTAAGATCACCATACATTGTACTACAAAGATAATAAGTGAGAATAGTACTTTAGATACCTAATATTATGTTGCATGTGGTATATGGCCATGCAAGCCGAGGGTGAAGGATGAACACCAGTAACCCAGTGCACGAATATAAAGGATAAAGAGTCCCTGATAGAGAAAGGGGAGTTCATCACTATGGATGTTGTAAGTCTCCCGTAGACTGAGGAAGGTCAAGATGCGATATGGGTTATGGTAGATTGCCTTACCTAGATGACATGAGAAAGAAAGAATACTATCAAGGGACTGATCAGGTTGAACTACATATGAAAGAGATGGTTCAACTACACCATGAGGTGAGTGCAAAAGTTCTTGGCTATAGCCTAAAGGTTCACTTCCGTGAGGTGGAAGTAGAAACATGAAGAACTGTATGTTAGTATAGTTTATCACCCCCTAACTAATGGTTAGTATGATCCAGACTAAAGGGGTCTGATGAGAGCATATGTGCTCATTCAGGGTGATGGCTAGAGACAGTTCTTTTCCTATGAAAGATGTGATGATGACCACCATAGCCAGTATTGGGATTTAAAGAAGCTCTGTAAGGGAGGTTGTGTCGGTCACCACTTCAGTAAAGTGGTGTTGGTGAAAGGACCATAGTGTGTGTAGATGAAGTCACTTTGATCGTGCAATGGATGAAAGGAGCCTAGAGACGACATGAGTCATGAACGGATGCAAAGTAGTCTAACATGCAGTTCACTGTGGGAAATATGTGACATGAAAAATCTGACCCCTCTGAGCTACAACTAAGGAAGCTGGGTCCCCGATACATGGGTCTATTTGAGATGGATTGGTGGAGAAGGTTATGGTTGACTTTACCCCTCAGGATAAAGTAATGTGTGATCAGTTCTAGGTGTCCAATTTAGAGCACTATGTAAGGTACCCCGACCATGTGCTGAGCAATGAACCTAGTGAGCCCCAAGGGAGGCTGAAATGGCCTTAGTCACTTGTGCAGTTTATAGATGCCAGGATGAAAGAAGTCAGAGGGAAGAATTTGTGATGATAAAGGTTCCTTGGAAGCGCCATGAGTACGGTAAAGCCATATAGGGGTCAATGATGGACATCGAAAAGTCTTATCCTAAAATGTTTATTTGCTTGATAGAATTTTGAGGACAAAATTCTTATAAGAGGGGAAGGATGTTACAACCCCAATTTTTGGGTTCAATTGGTGAGAAATGTAATTTCTCATATTAAAGATAATTGAAAAAAGAATGGTATAATTTGTTTTTAATACATGGATTTTGTTTACAATAGCCTTGATGATTGTGTTGTGGGTTTTTTTTGGCTATTGGGCCCAAATAACAAGAAAATTAAATTAGTAAATGAATAATTGAGTTTTTGAGAAAAGAATGATGTGGAAACCTCTAAGAGGCAAATCCAAAGAGGGATTTCGTGCCTCTTGGGTTCCTTGGGTTCCAAGGAGTCCAAAGTTGCAAAGAAAAGTCAATAAGAAAACAAAAGATTAATTAAGTATTTCTTTATTGAGAAAGAAATTGAAAATAATGATAAAATGTGGAAAATGAGTGGAAAGAGGCATAAATGAGTTTTCCTGGTGAATTTTCATATCCATGAGGTTGCTAATATTAAAAGGAATACCAATGAGGAAAATAAAAGAGAAATAATGAGAAATCCTCAAAAAGAGATATGGTAATGAGAAATAAACAAGATAATGTCAAATAATGCATATAGATGCATCTAGAAGGATAAAAAGTATCCTTGAAAAAGGATTTCGAAATAATAAAGTTTCTTGGGATCCAAGGAGTCCCAATAAAGAGGAAAGAAAGAGAAAATATCAAAATTGCAAAATAAAAGGATAATGTGATACTTTATTAATGAATTTTGTTTTGTTTTTCAAAAGGTGGTATTTTCTATTAAAATATATATTGTTGCTTTGAGAAAGTGGATTTCGTGGCCAATAGATTTAATGCCAAGCACAAGGAAGATAAAAAGAGATAATTCTCGAATTTCCTAATAACCAAAGCATATGGGTTACCAAGGAATTTTTAAAAGGAGAGAGAGAATGCTTCCTAACTAAGGAACTTGTTTACTTTTGAGATAGGGATTTGTTAATCCGTGGATAAACGTCTTAGGACTTCAATAACCCTTCCCTATATAAGGGTAGAGCCTTGGTTAAGTCCAGAAGAATCCCGAGCACTCTTCTCCCTCCTTCTTCTTGTTTACGTCCACAAACCCTAGCCAAGTGAGTGGGTCGATTCCAAAGGCCTCGATGAGCTGCAATGGGTCTCGATGGAAGCACTAAACTCCTACGACAACCCCGGGAAGGATTGGTGATCTTTCACACACTTTGTCATCGCGCAACTTCTGCCGGAGGACTGCACACATGCAGCCGGTCGTGGGTTTTAACACGCCTAGGAACGGATACCTCAGCGGTGACCTGAGGGTTCTCCACGTGCGTAGAGGCATGACGGAGCCAGGGCGATGATTTCTGGTGAGTTTCGTGCCATTGAACGATGGGAACGACCCTACAATCTCCTGCTATCGACGACCGGCTAGGTTTGCTCAAGCAGGAAGATGATGGGAGGCGTTGGATGAATCTACCCCTCTGGGGTATTCAGAACATAAAACTTCACCAAGGGCATTTGCATCTTTTCGTTATAACTGAAGTCGGGTCGCTTTGCATTGAAATTGGCGATGTGGCGCAACCCGATTGGCCAAGTAAGTAAAATCCTATTAAGTTTGTAATTAAAGATTGGTAACTCCGATTAGGACAAGTAATATATGAAAATTGATCCTCAGAATGAGAGGAACACAAAGAAATTATGTTTGAAGCCTAATTTTGCATGCTATTCAAAAAGTAGTGTAAGTTATCAACTTTAATGAATTAAAGATTAAGAAACTCTACTTTGAAATGATTAATGTAATAGGTAGAGTTTAATGGGCGATTAAAGTTGATATTTACCTGTTAATTGTAAAAAGGTACATTAAGATCGAAAAAGATGAACTTTGCATATAATTAGTTTAATTTAGAGATTATGTGCATAAATATAATTGAAATTTGAAAAGTAAATAATGTTATCATCTTTAATGATGTAATTAATGAAAAACCCTCAGATTTGATGATAGATGGATTTAATGTTGTTCATTGGATAATTCAAGCCAATATTAACCTATTTTTAATAATTGTGAAAATAGGATCTAAAAAGATGATCTTTTTATATAAGTGGCTTAATTTAGGGTTTTGTGCATGAATATGCTTTAATGAGCTTGAAAACCCTAATTTAGATGAATATGTCTTTTAATTGTTTCAATTGTTCAAATACATGAATAAATAGGGATATTATGATCCTAAGTCAATTTGGGTATAAAAGACTATTAAAATGGATAATTTGAGCAATTAGGGTTTATATGAGTAGAAAAGAGTATTTTAGGGTTTGTTGACCTAAAAGGGATAAAGTTTGAGGAATTTCTCTAAGAAACCCTAATGAAGATTAATGACACCCTAAAATGGATACAAAACCCTAGAAAGTGAATCCAAGTCAATAAAGTAGATTCTTAATAAAGTGTGTAATAAATAGAGTGCATATTCTTTTCAGGAATTATGTGGTGATTGAATTACTTGCTTGGATTTCATTCTTGGTTGGGTTTACTTAATGCTTGTGAAATCATCAAATCAGGTATGTGGTTATGCTTATGAATAATCGCTCTAGTTTCATGGTGATTCCCAAAGTTTTAATCGGTTGCTTGAAAAGAACTGTTGGATGTCTATTCATTTCATGCAACTATAAACTGACTATGATTATCACTATAAATGTGCGTATATAACTGGCTAGATTCGGGTCCACCTCTATTGCTTTGAAAAGGCTAAAAAAAAGGGGTAATCCTAGAGTAAGGTCTAGGTTACTGAGAGTTAGAAATTGGGCCACCTACGTGTAGTGCCATTAGACTCATTAGCCTGCCATGAGTTAAGGAGTGGGCTACTTATGAGTAGTGTCATGTGACTCAACCCTAGAAACTGGTTCACCTATAGGTGGGACCATGAGGGGTTCAATGGGGATCTACCATAAGGAAGGTAGTATCCAGGTCCACTGCAGGGATAGCATAGAGGATAGCGCACTCATGGATCGCGGAGTTAAATGATTAATTCAATGATTATGTTGTTATCATAGTTGCACGTTAATTGTTTCCCCCACATACAAGCTTCAGCTGACCGATGTTTTATTTGTCGGCGGTTTAGGTACAAGCCAAAAGGACAAACAGTAAATCATCATATTGTGAAATACATGAAGTAAAATTCAAGGATGATTAGTTAGAGTAGAATCCATAAGTGGATAGAATTTTAGAGATCCAAGTTTTCAAAAAGGTATGCAAAAGTTTATTTTCTTACAGCTTTCCAGTTTAGTCTATTAAAATTTAATAATTCTTATTGGTTATTTGCTGAACCATTGATCCGGAAGTTATGGGTGCAGCTTCGACCTCTCGGTCTCCCTTAATTGGTGGTTATCAGGAGGTGGGGTCGTAACAGCTAAGGTTAGGTAAGCTTCTAAAATTCATATATTGAGGTTGGGAACTCCAATTTTATCAAATAAGGTACCCATGGAAATCTCTTTGAATGTAATATATTCTAAAAATATCCCAATAATATGATTTTAATGTCTGCTAATTTTATATGTGTTGGGAATGCCAAACTATATGATTTTGATGTTTTGTCAATTAAAAATAGCAAACGAATTTAGAAATTCATGCAAATTTTACTGCATGTGTATTATGATGTTCTTAACATGATTTCAAAGCCTAATCTCTATTATATGAAGTTTTATTGATGTTTTTGATATAAACCCTAATAAGGGTATTTTGGGTATTTCACCCATTTATGATTTTTAAATGACATGATATTTTAATACATGATCATTCCTACATTATATGAGTACTTTTGTAGATATTTGATGAAGTTTCTTGTGCTATTATATTAGCATTTAGTTTTAGATGAGTAGCCATTATGAAAGAATAATAAATGATTATCCTGACACTATAAGTGATATATGTATGGACAATTAGGCCAGATATTAGTAATGTGATGGTATTCTACTTTGATTTCCTAATTGAGTCAATAAGTTTAGAATATGTAACTATGTTTGAGAGTTGTTCTCATTATATGAAGTATATGTTCATATTAGTGCATAACATGATTTATGTCTTATTGAGTATAAAGATAATAATTATTATATAGTATGAGTTTTATTTTATTGCAATGCCAAGATTTTATGGTGATATTAGGATAAAATTATGTTTAGTCTAAATAAGAACCCTAAGTTGGTATATGTAGTTAGGAAGATGGGATTTTGAGATTTAGAAATAATAAGAGGGAATATAGGCTTGGACAGATAAAACTATGATGATATCCAGGTTATTAAAGTTATGGAACTTAGAATCAAGACTTCCTTATCGATGACATCTGTATAAGAAGTAAGTGGTTCAAGCCCTTGAAAACTCATGTTTTAAGTTTAATATGTTTACATGTCTCCTGAGAAGACTTTCATAATTTGTATGGTTCAATGTTCTAAGATTTTAATGCCAAAAAAAATATTCTCATATCTCTATCATTATGTAAGTTCAGATATCTAAAATCTCAAATAGAGACATGTTGCTCAAAATAGTTGTGACCCATGGACCAAGTCCATGAGATAGTTAAAGAATCATGTTTCTATAAGATTTCTTAGAAATTTTTGAAATTAATGAATAAGATTGTAAGAAAAGATATGCAAATAATGTAGCCATACTTAGTTGTTGATTTGTACACATATGTTGTTAGGATTTCTCATATTTATAGGCATAACTATGTATTACGATTTCAAGTAGAAACATACCATTAAGATTTCATACATATGTATAGATATAACAACTAGATTCCTTAGAATAAATAATATGTAGAATTTAATTACAATATAAGAATCTGAATTTTAGAATATTAAGACATGGTCTACTTTTATAAATAAAGGTACTTTTGGGATCACTATGTATTGTAAAAATGAGTTCATGATGGCATTATAAGATAATGATACATTAAATTATGATTAGGTTGCAATGCAATATTTTATAAGATTTCTATTTTGATATTTAAGGTTTAATATGTAAGTTCATATGAAACGTTTCAGGGTAACATCATATTTTATAAGAAGGATTGAACCATCTTGTCAGAATTGGTATTTTTAGATATGTTGTACTTATGATACTTTCATAAGCTTGACTTAAGATACTTTGTATACTTAGTATTTCTATATTCATGTCAGATCCTTTCTCCTAAGACATTAGACTCATTTATAATATAATATGATAATGAAGTAATCTTACCAAATAAAAGTAAAAAAAAATAGTTTACCCAGATGGTGAGATACATGTTCAAATCTAGCAATGAATTTAGTTTAGAACTTAAGAATAAGATATTTAGATTCAGACTTAGACTACTCACTATGTGAGTAGCCAAATTTTGAATAAAGATACATGATAAGGGTTGTAGACACAATCTCAATTATGAAGTAATTGAGGTCCATATTCACATTCTGTAAAAGATTTAGTTCATAATTTAAGAATAAAAGATTCAGATTCAGATTCAGATTCAGATTCAGATTTAGTAATAGAATCAGTTCAGAATTTAAGAATAGAGATTCAGATTCAGAATTCAGTACATGTTCAATACTCAGTTTCAGATAAGTTTAGATTCAGAGTTTAGTAAGAATAGACTTAAGATAATTGATTCAAAACCTTCACATAATACATTATATAATAAGTCCTCACTAGAGAGTCCTAGGACGATTCATAGGGCGCGTTGCGCCAGACACTGTGGGTGTCACAAAGGGCATGTTATGCCAACAGAGGGTGTGTTGCACCATAGAGGACACTTGGGTGTCAACAGAGGGTGTGTTGCACCATAGAGGACACTTCAATGTCAACAGAAGGCATATTGTGCCAACAGAGGGTGTGTTGCACCATAGAGCACACTTCAGTGTCAACAGAGGAGGACTTATTGTATAATGGTGGCCTCAATCAGACAAAAATCATAAGTAAAAGATACCTTAGATTAAAGATGCCCATAATCTCATCCATGAGTATGATGAGAGGGAACTAGATAAGATAAGTCTGACCCAGATACTTTCGTGTAGGTCATGAGATCCATGTACCAGAGTACATGACTCCAAAATAAGATGAGGTACAAAGATAAGAATTTAGATTAAGAAATAAGAGATTTTATGTTTCATATTTTATTTATAGCTTGATGCTAGTTTCATGTTTATGATGTCAAATTTCAGTTCGTTAGCAGTATATATTTTAGGATGCTCATGCCACTTACTCTAACGACTGTTTTTCCCAATGCATCGCTGGGGACGCGATGTCCGCATGATTTAGAGCAGTTAAGGATCAAAAGAACAAGTGAAGCACTAGAAGATTTCAAGCTCAGCCTAGTGGGGTGCCATTTGCTGAGACGATCTAGAGTTTAGACATCTCTTCTATGCATAATATTGTTACTGGAGTATACTAGATGATTTGTAGTTTTCCTTTTATCAAAAGCTATGTATGAATCAGTTTTACAGTTTTGCAAAGTGTTTCATTTACTTTTATTGCAATGGTTATCATGTTTGTGACACTCCCATAAAACAAATTGCTTCCACTCATGTGGTATAAAAATCTGGGTTTTACAAAGTAGCTGTCAGGCCCTCCCAACCATGTAATTGTTCATCTTTCTATTTTATGACATATTCTCTTTGAATTTTTGTTCCTTTACTCTTGTTTAATTGAGTTGATTGATGATTAGCTACCTTTCTTCGATGTTTGATATAAATGTTGTTTGGGAGAATGAAGAGTTGCTATAACAAAGGTTGTATTGTTTCCCATTGATGTTTTTGGTTATTAACTCGATAGATATAACCCTGTTAGATAGACATCTACCCGGGTTTCGAGCGTAGGAAGGTACATTTATTTTCTTAAGGATGTTTGCAAAATAAGTAAAGAATATATATAAAATAAGATTGAAGGGTTTACATGGTTGTGGTTTTCTTGATTGGTGAAGCCTAACCCAAGTCCCTTTTTATGTTTATTTCTCGATCTATTTGTACTTCTTCTTTGGTATTTATAACTTAGTTTACTGCTTAACTAGGTTAAATATGTTCCTTAATAGGAACACCCACAAGATTGCTTTTGATTAGGCTAGACTAAGACAAGGTTTTGCGTTCTTACTCTATTATTCTCCTTGTCCCTGCGTTTGACCCTGTACTACTACAAAAACTCTGCATTGAGTTGTGTATGTCTCTACTTATTGGGTATAAATTCAAAGTCCAATTTCTTTGACTAGGACAATTGTATTTGCACTTTTGCCCACAAAAAGAGTGATCAACTTTTGGTGCTATTGTGGGGGACAAGGCATCATATAATCTCCAAGAACCTGAGGTCTACTTAGCACTAGTCATCACTTCTAATTTTTGCAACAATTTTATAGTAAATATCTTTTACTACCTATCTCATCATTAATCTAATGGCGGTACGAGGTCCCCTTGATGCAAATGTTCCTAAAGAAAATCCTTCTCTGCATTCATTAGTCATAGGTCATGTCAATTACAGTTGGGATCCTATAGTTCTCCCTCACATACCAGCAACAGACTTTGAGTTGAAGCCTGGATTCATCAGCATGATCCAAAATCAGATGTTTGGGGAAACTCTTTTGAAGAAAATCCTTATCATCATATAGATGCCTTCAAGAACCTCTGTAATACTATCACGGTGAACAGAGTACCACAAGATGTCATCTACATGAAGTGATTCCGTTTCTCTCTCAAGGATGAAGCCTTACAATGGTACCTTTCTCAAAAGGGCATTATTGTGTGGCAGCAACTATCTGAAGCCTTTGTGAACAAGTCCTAACAGTTGAGAAGATAGTGAGATGTAAGCTAAAGATTATCGATTTTAGGCAGAAGCCTATTGAAAGCATGCATGATGCATTGGAATGATATCAGGAGTACTTGCGAGTCTATTTTCATCATGGACACAATGACGGGTTTATTATCACCACCTTCTATGATAGCCTTATTTTGACTATGAGAACATTTTTAAGCACTACAACTATCAGTGATTTTATGAAACATGATGCGGATACCTTCAAGGACATAATCAATAACATGGAAGCTCTTCAAGAAGGTTGAGATTTTGATAGGAGTTCATCAGGAATTGTGTCTGCAACCAACAAATCAGTAGACTTTAAGCAATTTGAGAAATTAAACAAAAAACTTGATAAAATGGCATCTGACGTCCATAAATTAAAGGAAGTCAATTCCAGACGCTTTACGAGGCATATATAAAGTGTGTCACTTGTGGAGAAGGACGTCATGGTATTGATCACTACATCTACACCCATGAAGTAGAAGACATTGAGATCGAGAATGTGAATTACAAACAACCCCATCATCTTGGATTCTCTCATGGGAAAACCTCTATTGTAGAAAACTCATTTCAACTGAATCAATATTCTCAATCAATGGGAAGTGGGAAAGATTTCGATAGTGGAACACCATGCAGATTTCAACAACAAAACAAATCTCAACCATAACAGTAAGGAACTTGCAATGGGTAAAGGGGAGCCTCTTTCAACAACATCAAAGTTCTATATCCAGTCTGGAGTCTTTAACATAAAAGATGGGGAAATGTCTCATGAGTAACAACAACATACTAGCAAACATGCAGAGACATATGAGCACTATGAATACTCAAATAAGTGATTTTCAAATCCACAATCAGATGATCGATTAACAACTATCTTCTATTGCTGCATCGATTGGAAGATCATCAAGACAATTCCCATCCAACACCGAACAAAATCCCAAGAACACAACAACAAGAATGGCCACACTTCGCTCGAGGCATTCTACTTCTGTTCCACATCCTAAAGTATCAATCATTGAATTAAGCATTAACAGACCAGAAGAGGTCCCTATATGCAAAAAGTCAAATGGAGCCACAACCTTTGTTTCATCGTTGAAGGTGACTGAATATCCCATTGGAGCCCCTTATCTGCATTGCTACATTAAGGCAGAACTCGAGAAGAGATACACCAAATTCCCTGACACCATTAAGAGAATTCATCTTATTATTCATCTTCTTGACGTCATAGATGAGATGCCTACATACACCAAGTTTCTAAAGACCTCATTATGAAGAAGAGAAAGAGGGAAGAAGTCAAGATAGTATGCCTTACAAAAATGACATCTTCCTTTTGTCAACCAGATACGTCAAAAAAAATATGTTCCCGGTGCCTTTACTATACCTTTCCTCATTGGAGATTCATCAAAAAAATATGGTCTTGTAGATCTAGGAGCCAACATCAGTCTGATGTCGTAAAGCTTAACATCCAAGTTGGTCCTCACCGACATTATTAAATCCAACATGTGAATTCAATTAGCTATTAATTCTTATACTAAACCAATTGGAGTGACGGAGGACGTACCAGTCAGGATAGGTAATTTCTTCATTCCTTTTGATGTTGTCATCATCAATGTAGCAGAAGATCCCACTTGAACAAAAATATTTGGATGACATTTCCTTTCAACAACATGAGCATTGATTGATGTGGTTGATGGGTAAATCACTAAGAGTTGGGAATGAATCTATCGATTTTCACATACTCGATTACATGTGAGGTCCCTCTTCAAAAGAAACAAGTTACTTCATCGATTGTTGCAATCAACTATCTACCGAAATAGAAAAGAACAATGCTATAGTCTAGCCCCTAATGCAATCTCTAAACAGCTCGACATTAGGATTGGATGATCCCAAGGTTGAAGAAATCCTAGATTACTTGGAAACCATGAATGTGGTAGAAGAAATTTATGGAGCTACTGAAATAGTAAGATATGCTTCTCTATAGCGTGAACCAAAGGATGCTTCAGTTCCAAATATGCTATCAGAACTCAAGCCACTTCCAAAAAGTCTAAAATACAATTTCCTTGATGAAGAAAATAGAAATCTGGTGATCATTAATGCACAACTGCCTCCGATAAGCAAGAGGAACTTTTATATGAACTAAAAAACATAAAAAAAGCTCTCAGATACTCCATAGATGTTATCAAAGGTCTCATCCCAATGGTGTGCACATGCATCAAATCAACCTCGACAATGATGTGAAGTCATGAGTCCAAGGTCAAATAAAGTTGAATGACAAAATGTGAGAGGTCGTATGCAAAGAAGTCATCGAACTGATGGATGTAGGTATTATCTATTTTATTAGTGATAGAAACTGGGTGAGTCTAGTTCATGTGGTTCCCAAGAAAGGTGGGATGACAATAGTAAAGGATATTGAAGGAAAGGAATTATCCACTCTTACAGTGATTGGTTGGTACATGTGCATAGACTACAACTACTAAATGCAGCAACACGCAAAGACCATTTCTCTCTTCCTTTCATCGATCAAGGTCTGGAGAGATTGGCACATCACTCAAACTACTATTATTTAGATGGTTATTCTGGATTTTATCAGATTTACATTCATCTAGAAGATTTAGAAAAGACCACATTCACTTGACTGTATGAGACATATGCTTTTTGGGGCATGTCGTTCAGTCTGTGCAATGCCCCTGCCACCTTTCATAGGTTCATGTCAGCCATAATTTCTGATCTAATAGAAGAGGTCATGTAAGTCTTCATGGATGAACTCTCTATGTATGGGTCATCTTTGGAAGATTGTTTAAAGAATTTATCCCTGGTCCTCAAAATATGTGAAGAAAAGTAGTGAGTCATCAACTGGGAGAAGTGACATTTTATGGTATGAGAAGGAATATTCCTTGGACACAAGGTGTCTGAATCCAGTATAGAGATGGATAAAAGTAAGATATAGGCAATCTCTAAACTTCCACCCCCTCTTCAATTCCTTCTGCCCATAGTTTTCTGGGACATGTAGGCTATTACTGTCGTTTTATCAAGGACTTTTCAATGATCACAAAGACCTTGTCCAAACTATTGGTAAAAGACACCTCGTTTATCTTTGAAAAAAAGTGCTAAAAATCCTATAATACCCTCAAAGATGCCTCGACCACTGCTCCCATAATACAAGCCCCATATTGGGACCTACCCAATGAAATAATGTGTGATGCTAGTGATTATGCAGTTGGGGCTGTCCTAGGATAGAAGATGGATAAGAAACATCATGTCATCTACTATGCCAACAAAAATCTTAACGGGGCTCAAATTAATTACACCACTACTGAGAACAGAGATGTTAGCCATCATTTATGCCCTCGAAGAATTTAGATCCTTTCTGTTAGGTGGGAATGTGACAACATATACTGATGACAGGGCAATTAAATATCTCATGCATTAGAAAGATACCAAACCACATCTCCTCATGTGGGCCCTTCTTTTGCAAGAATTTGATCATGAGATTGTTGACAAAAAGGGGACAGAGAATGTCATCGTTGATCGCCTCTCTTGAATAAAGGTGGAAGAAAACAATTCACTCCCTATCAACAAATCCTATCAAGAAGAATCACTGATTCTTATTCATTCTCTTGATCAAATAACTCCATGGTATGCTGATTTTGCAACTACCTGGCATGCCAATAGTTGCCTCCAGGAATGACCTATAATCAAAAGAAGAAATTCTTTTCTGACATCAAGAAATATTTTAGGGATGATCCCCTACTCTTTCGATAGTGCACAAACAATGTATATCGTCCTTTTGTGGATCATGACAAAGCTTGTTCAAACTTAAAAAATGTCATGTAGCCCCCTATGGAGGACATGGTGGCTCTGAGAAGATGGCTTTAAAAATATTGAACTCTAGTTTTTACTATCCAACATATTTAAAGATGTACACAATTCACTAAACAATGTGATGCATGTCAGTGCACTAGGAATATTAGAAAACGTAATGAGATGCCTCTACTGAATGGATCGAAGTAGATATCTTTGATGTTTGGGGGTAGACTCTGTAGGACCTTTTCCACCATCTTCTGGGAATAAATACATGTTGGTGGCCATTGACTACATCTTAAAGTGGGTGGAGGCTATACGTCATCAACGTGTGACTCTATGATGGTCATTTGTCCATTCACAAAAATCATCTTTCCTATGTTTGGAGTTCCACATACTGTAATAAGTGACAGAGGTTCACACTTCATTGAAAAGCAATTTGAGGCTCTACTGAAGTGATATGGGGTGATGCATAAGATATACACCCTGTATCACCCTCAGACTACAAGTCAAGTTGAGGTCTCCAACAAGTAGATCAAGCAAATTTTTGATAAAATAGTGAGCAAGTCAAGAAAAGATTGGTAATCTAAACTTGATGATGCTCTTTGGGCATATCAGACTACATATAAGACACGTATAAGAACCAACCCTTATTTGCTAAACTATGGGAAATCTTATCACCTCCCACTCGAACTGGAACACAAATCCTATTGGGCAATCAAAGCCATAAACATGGATGTTAGACTTGCTAAAGAAAAGTGCTTCTTACAGCTATAGGAGCTGGAAGAACTTCACATGCACGCTTAGGAAAATACAAAGATCTAAAAAGAGCACACCAAGATTTGGTATGACTCTCATATTAGGAGAAAGGATATTTTAGAAGGGGACAAAGTTTTTCTATTCAACTCCACTCTACGTCTCTTACTAGGAAAGCTTTGGTCTCATTGGTATGGACAATTCATAGCAATTACCATCTATCCCTCAGGAATGATATGCATTCATAGTTAGAAATTAGGAACGTTCTTAGTTAATGGCCACCAATTAAAGTGGTACTACAAAGACAAAGCCATCACTAGAAAGGATGACTTGGAGTTTCCAGATGCCCTAGACTCAGACTGAGAGGTTCATGAAGTTGTGCTACATGACTATAAACAAAGCAGTACTTGGGAGGCAAACTAAGCATTTATCTTTCCTATCATTTAGATTTGTTTTTGATGATTTTTTTTACCTCGTACAAAAGCTTTTTTAGAATTGCCAAATCTAAATCAAGGTGGACAATAATTTTTCTTTTAAATGATGATTAGAAGACAACCATTTTACTTTGACATGTCGACCTAAATTCTGATCTGACTTATAGCATATTACATTTCGAAAGTTTTTCAAGAAACATGTTGATCATTGTGGGTCGACAATGCTAGTGATCTATCTAGCTCGATAAATCTACCGACCATCTAGAGATGATCTTCCTTTTGAAATGGACGCCATCCTTATAGTCGCACTGATCAATAGGATTTATTTTGATAGGTTAGTCGACAATGTTTTGGTTTCCAAATATAGAATTCATGATTGACAATTTTCATAAGACGATCGACAAGTCCATATTGAGACCTGTCGACCCTCTTGGTCGACAGCCTTTTCGACTGGTAGTGAGTTTTTAGATCTAGATTTGCATGCAAGCAACCGACTTCAGTTTCACCAACCTTAACTGTGACTATAAATAAGGGGCCCAATGTTAAGAATTTTTACCATATTCTAATCATAGCGAAGCTCTGCCTCCCGGTGTACTCGCCTGTCAAGCTCCAAGCAGTGTCGCTTGACAAACCCTCTATCGATGTACTGGTCAACACCCTTGCCTTTGTGTTCCTATTGACTACATTCCCAACTAATCAATAGGTAGATGCACACGCCAATCGATAGTTTTGTCGACCTATGCCATGACAGTAGTCGATCGATAACCTTATCAGTCACTTTCTACAAAATGCAACTGTGGACCTAACATGTAATCCTCTCAATGTTTTTCCTCTTGTCGATCATCTTGTTGACTTGTTTTCACTATAATCAATCGATAGCCATATCGACAGTATACTCCTTTTTCAAGTCGACACTACCGACATTTATAAACACTATTGAAGCCTACTTCTGTAATGCTAACTGACAGAGTTTATTCACACCTAACACATGCTCTTTCCCCTTTTATTTAAATCAATGTCTCACCAAGGAACCACCATACCATCAAACACGGGGGATAAGATACCTTTTTCTGAGGAACCCACAACTGAAGAAGATAAGAGAGCCAAGATTATTGCACCAGAACCAGAGGTTCTGCAAAGCTCACAGCTAGAGATTCCCTGTTCTGGAAACATCAGGCCTCAGAACAAGGACCATCTGGAGGCATTCAAGGAAATGAAAAGAGAAATTTTCAAACCCACTCACTTTATCTTTCGCTCTTGAAGAAATAGGCATTCGGGAACGAGTGGAGGAATTTTTGGCTAAATCTAATGTTACCCGCCTCTGTTTCTCTACTCATTGAGCCTAAGGAGATGAGAATACAGAGTTCATGTCATCTATCAAGGAGGTGTCATCTACCAAGGAAGTACACTCTCTACTGCTTCAAGTCAGGATCAATAATGTCGACTACATTCTCATTGGATAAAGTCTAAACAAATTTTCTATGGTTCAGAGGAAGAAGCTACCAGGGCTTGTTCGGGCCTCCTAGAAAAAGAAGATTCTAGTTTCAATTCTTCTAGATATTGGGAGAAGTTGACAGGCCAAAAGAAGTATCAATCTAGACACTCTAAAGCATCAATGGTGCACTCTAGTTTCTAGAGAGTTATGCAGAAAACAATACCCAACATCTTGTTCACCAAAGCAAAAATCTGAAGTATCTACCTTGAGGAACTATATGTGATATCTTTGATAATGGACAGATGCCTTGTCAATATTGGCCTCCTTCTAATTGATAAATGGCTGATTATCTGCTCCGCAAAAATAATATTATATGGGTGGTCTCGTTAGACTCATATTTTAGGCATATAGACACCCTCCATGCATCACTTTTAAGGAATTAATAGGAGACAACTTTATCACAATTAGGTACCCGATGTCTGTTGGTATCTTGGTATGACATAACAATTCTAACAACTATAGGTTTACAAGAACCAAGATTTCTATTCCTTTACTTGGCTTGACAGATTATGACAAAGACCGGTTACTATTTTCTGAGGAGGAAATTACTGAGCTTTTTCAAAACTTTCAGAAGTCGAACCAAACACATCCAAGCTCGTCACATGGTTGGGTCCGACCAAAGCCTATCATTACAAAGAAACCTAAGTGGCCTCTATCTAAGATTTCAGAAGAAAGTGACCAAAGAAGAGTTATTAGGTATGACTTAGAAGAACTACCAGTGTCACCAGAGCATGGCCCAGAATCCCCTCTAGTCTTTAAAGAAGAATGTGCTTGGTTACTCCATCTACTATTACAAGAAAGACACACGAATCCACCAAAAACTACCCCACCACTATCCCAATTACAATAGGTACTTGTAAACATGTCTCTTCGCCAAGGTAGATGATGCATGATGTTCCTGATAGCCCATTACGTCGTCACCATCATTCATATTGGCCCTTTTCTTCTCACCAAGACCCTAGCTCCGAAAGTCATTCATCATCTTCCTCAAAGCCAGATACTTTCAGAGGCACCTTTGGTCGTGAATTTGACATTATGCATTGGGTAACTAGTGTAATCATTACTTCCTTTCCTAAACTTTGAAAGGCCGTAACAAACATTGAACAACATGTTCTATCTCTAGACACACGAGTCAATGAGCTAAGCAATATTCTGATACAAATGGTGACCCTTTACCGCTAGATAGATGAAATATTGAAGGTCCAACACCACCTCCTGCTCAATATGACTTACCAAGAAAAGGCCAGGCAGCATCGAGAAGAACATCGCTCCCTCTGACGAGAAAAAAGACAAGAGCATCATCACAGTTCTATTGAAGTATCATTTGCCCCATCTTCCCAGTCCATCAAAGGTAAATCTTATGTTGTCGATACTATGAGTGAAGATGCTCATCACCACTCTCCTGATTAGGCTGTTGGGTCATTCTTTGAATGTGTATCCCATGTGTTTGAATTCATTTTCGACTCTGCTAAGCCTTTGTCAAGGGATGACCTTCGTATGCCTCCTATCCAACGACCTCTAGTAAATGGCCTACCTCAATTTGATACAACACCTATCATCAGCCCTTCTGAGGATTGACTATCTGAACATATTCCTCTTCCTTCTATACCATCATCCTAGGATATTTTTGAAAGGGACATGAAAGTGAAACTTGACAAAGAACTGCTCAATCAGAGTCCAACACACTCTTTGTTAAGTCTACATACCAAAGAAGACATATCATTCGGGGTATATACAACACATATGCACCTCGATGATGATGATGTCAGCCCTACAAACAATGACAAAGTTTCTTCTGATCATGATAATGGTGATCTCTCCATTATTCTGTCAACTGCACCTCCTCGTCTTTCTGAACCAATATTCCCAAAACCTCTTTTTCCACTTCCACCTCAACTTACCATGAAAATGAGTGGACTAGATCCAAATTACTTGAAAGGAGTGTAGGTTCGTGACATCTTTGTCCTATAAGACATTCTGGACAATCAACGTGATGGTATCCATATTATACATAACAACGACTCCATCACCCTTTTAAGAGAAGATTTTTGGATTTTTTTTGCAATCCTACCAAAGTTACTAGAAAAATGTTCACCATCCTCGCATCAACTATTCAGGAAGACATCATGCCTACCGATAAGGATTGGCCATATTATAATGGCACTCCTTCCTTAGCAAGCTACTTGTTCAAGAACTATTTGCAGGTTGTGGCCGTTTTGACTTTATAGATAAAGCTTGACTATAAGAAGACAAGGGTGATATTGTTACCCTTTCATTTCATAGGATTGTGGCTCATGTGCATTGCTGACCTAAACAAGCATCAAATTACTCTGTTCAACATGTGCATTGAAATGGCTGCACATTCTGAAATGTGATTTCAGGATCGCGCTACTGAAAAGCTTCTTCATGTTCCAATCTGACTTCAATTAGTTGTTCGAGAAGTTCCATATTATCAACCTAACTGGACAAGTTATGTGATTATACCACTAGCTTTCTAGCATAATAATAGTGCATTCATCATTCTTCTGGTCATGGAAGCCCTCAATTGTGAAACTCTTATTTATAGCCTGGACCCCATTGGCTATACACCTCTTCGTGGACGTTACACTATGGAAGTCATCCACGAAAAGTGCTTTTTTCAGGACCCTAAACTTCCAGAAAACCTAAGGGATTTTTATCCACATATTCCTCAAACTAAGAAGGAGGCCTTCTTAGGTGTCTTTTAGAAAGAGGAAGTAGAAGAAAGGAATAATACACCATCACCTATTGTTGCTAAACCTCCTTCTACTGTTACATCAACTACAAAAGTTAAAGAAGTTGTGGATATACTGAAACTCCTAGATGAGAATGCACCATTTTTGGTATATGGCCCTGTCACTACTATAAAAACAAGTTTTGATAATTTTAACCACGGTACATGTTGTGAACTTTCTCTCCCATAGATGATGATGTTGATGCACCACTTCTAAGTAGATATGACCTTTTGTTCATGAAATATGACCTCCTCGAGACTCTGCAACCACGAGGATGTTTATATCATAGACACATGGTGTCTTAGCAATATATTATCTGTTAGGATATTGATGATGTTTATATGGCCTCTCCTAATCTTGTCAATGATCTCTGTGCCAACTTTGATTGAGGCAAAAAAGATCTTCTTCTTCGACTGCTACAAGAATCTATTCCCCGATATATCTTTGTACCCATTCTTCACGATGCACATTGGACTTTTCTTATTGTCTCTATTGTCAAAAGGGATGTTGTGCTTTACAATAGTTTTGATTTTTATTTTGACCCTGAAGGTCCTAAATACTCAGTGCTAATTTGCAGTATGAATGAAAGTATTGTTGATGGATGTGCAAAGGTGCTTATTTAGCTGATCTATGAATTTAGAAGTGGCTATCCTTCTAGGAACCACAAAGATAGAAGGTAACCAGATTTTGGCATAATTGTCCTCAATAACGTCCATTGTCCAATGATTGTGGCTTGTACATTCTACACAAGATGTACACCATTGAAGTTCTCCATGTTGTTGTTGAAGAAACTGACAATGATAATTACCATTGCCTTCAAGGAAATTACGCTATGATGCTGCTCTAATCCCCATGGAAAATAGTGGACCTTCACTAAAGAACTCACATGTTTACATTTTTTTCCTTTCTTTCTCACACTCTGGGGATAGAGTGTGTTGTAAGTTTGAGGGGGTTTAATCCCATGAGTAGGTATCCATTGTATCACAAACATTGCTTTTGTTCCTTTTCCTTTAATATTTCTTTTCATAATTTTTTTGTTTTCATTCATCAATTCAAACTTACTTATGAAACGAAGTTGTAGTTTATGGAAAAACTCCCTCTACAAAGATTCTAGTTTATCCATTAACTATTCCCTTATACATGATAATTCAAAACAAAAAATCTTTTTGTTACTGCTATAGTTTCTATATTTTCCACATAGAAAAACATTATATATCTTTTATGATGTCATCAATTGTCTCTTACATAAAGAATATAATTAATAAAGTCTTAGCTTCTAAAAGGTATAGTGATATAATAACAGAGCAAGAACTACCTCATGCTATCTTTTGAATGATTCATCCCAAAAAGAGTAAGGAATGAAAAAGAATCTGAGAGACATCCTATGAATTAGAGCTTTCAAAAAGTTGTATTGTTGTGCTCATGAACGGAGATACATTCATTTTATTTAGTCTCCAATAACACTACCTCACTCTAATGGAGTTCAGTTAAAGGTATTGCAATCCAGGGCGGTGGTACTTAGTATGTGCAATCACTTCTCTAAAACCATCTTGTTTTAAATGCATGGATCACTCACCTATCGAAATGGACCCGTACTTGAGTGACCCAAAAGAACAAAGGAATATCTATAAGCCTATTTATTTTTTATACATAACTACATAGACGAGAGTGAAAGCTACCATTATAAAGTGGCAGATACACTAGAGACAAGAATAAGGCTAAAAAACAAATAAAGAAAGAAATTTTTAACATAATGACATCTTGGATAAAGATTAGTTTTGATAAGAGGATTGTGTAATCTTGTGTTTTTATTAATTTTTGTATTTTCCTTGTTTGACATATTAAAGAAATAATGATTCCATTAGCTTTAAGACAAGCTAAAATCCAAGTTTTGGGGAGTTGATAACATCAGTTGTGGTGCAATTGTAATAGGATTTTACATAATAAATTCATTAAAAATAATGTTTAAATGTTTATATTTACCCATTTTTATTTTTGTTCACTTAAATGATAAGTTCTAATTCAGTTTCGGTGATATTTGAAGGTATTGGACACAATTTAAGTGAATTTAATAAAGTCTGAACAATTGTACAAAAGACTTGGCTTTAGACAGTCGATCACTTAGTGGATAGGAGATATTCATCAAAAGGATCAACAAAGGCTATCGACTCAAGTTCGATAGACTTGTCGACCACTAGCCTAATGAATTGAAGAACCTCGACAACCACCTATCAAGGGAAAGAGTGTCGAATGAAAGGGTGAATTTCACCTCTATCGATACAACATCAACATACTAGACCATCGACACTGATAGACACTTGTATGTATGAAGCCATCGATCTAGTGCTCGACACACCTATCGAGTAGAGGACCCTCGATAGTCCCATCGATTGTTCCACTAATAGATTACATCAATAACATTATCAACGTCCAGAAGACAATTGCCGAGGAATAACCTCAATAGCTCTACCGACAACAAGGTCGATAGATCCCTTGCAAGGAAGAACTCTATCCACAATGAGAAGAGATTGACATACTTGTCGAATGACAAACATTGATAATGAGATCCATTATTGACCTAGGTGTGACAGTCCCAACAATAAGAAACCATTAACATCGATGAAGAGGAGTTGACAACCTCAACCCTAAAATATACTCCCCAGTGCAGCTGGAGAGGACATCTTGAATCTTTCGAGTCACAATGCCATGAGTCTTCTTCCAATGCTTCTCAAGTTCCAGATTTGGAGGATGAGATCGTTCGACTTGCCTAGATCCGTTAATCAAAACTTTTCAAACCTACTCCTTGGCAGTTCCTTTGTCATCACCGTTGATCCAAAAGACCTTCTTGCCTCAAGCTAAGATTAGAAACAAGGAGAAAGCCTCTCGACACTACTATCGACCACTAATTTACCAGTTGAATGTTTGGTAGATTGATCATTTGATCTACCCTTGTATCGATCTTCTCTTTTCCTTTTCTACATCATGGATTATTCTAGTTGTACTCTTTTTTTTCTTCAGCCATGCATGTCTAAAAACCCTAACTTTAGTTGGGAGTAGCCATTAGGCCCTCCCAACCATGTAATTGTTAATCTTTCTATTTTATGGCATATACTCTATAAATTTTTGTTCCTTTACTCTTGTTTAATTGTGTCGATTGTTGATTAGCTACCTTCCTTTGTCGTTTGATATGAATGTTGTTTGAGAGAATGAATTCAATGAGATCTAGAGTATATGATAGTAACAACACATGAGAGTGGAGAGTTTCTATAACAAAGGTCATATTGTTTTCCAATGATCTTTTGGTTATTAACTTGAGAGAGAGAACCCCGTTAGATAGACATTTGCTCGGGTCCTGAGAGAAGGAAGGGACAAATATTTTCTTATGGTTGTTTACAACACAAGTAGAGAATATATATAAAATAAGAGTGAAGTTTTTACATGGTTATGGTTGGCTTGATTGGTGAAACCTAATCCAAGTCCCTTTTTGTCTTGATTTCTCGATCTACTTCTATTTCTTCTTTGGTCTTTTATAACTTAGGTTTACTACTTAATTAGGTTAAATCCATTCCTTAATCAGAACACCCACAAGATTTCTTTTTGACAGGCTCTACTAAGACAAGGTTTTGCGTTCTTACTCTATTATTCTCCTTGTCCCTAAGTTCAACCCCACACTACTACAAAGACTCCATATTGAATTGCAAACATCTCTACTAGTCGGGTATAAATTCAATGTCTTGTTTCTTTGACTAGGACATTTTTGTTTAAACATTTGGCCAACAAAAAAGAGTGATAAACTAGTTACTTAATTCTAATTTTGATGAGACATGCATGACTTCTAGTTGCTTACAAATATGATACCATGTTGTAAAGACCTGATCTTCATGATCATTTTTTACAAAATTTTATTAGAATATATAAACCAATCTTGTATAGATTCATGCATTAAAGTACATGGATTCCATACAAATAAACTAGCATTTGAAACATACATGAGTCCTATATGTTGTAAAACATAGCACATCTCCTACATGTCTCTTCTAGGCCATCTTTGTACCAACTATCCCTAAATCTGCATAGCGAATGAATTTAGACATGGACCAAAAAAAGGTTAGGGTTCGCAAAGCTGGTACTAGATATTTCTTATTGAGATATTTGGACAAATGCGATTCAAAGTATTTACAAACTAGGTAAGGAATATTTGGTGGACTAGAGATAAACAAATTAAGGGTTTTGAGGAATAACAAGATATGATTTATGTAATAAAGATACATGTACACTTGTCAAAGATCTCAAATCTTCTTTCAATCTCTCTCTACCAAAGTAGGGTTTGAAGATTTCTTCTCAAAGAAGAGTGTGGTGGATTCATGAATTTAGATCTTCTAATAGAGTGGGTAAGACATTGTTGAAGAATAAAGACTCTAGGTAGGTAGATAGGTAAGTACTTGTAATGGTTATTGGCTCCTTCATGCAAATGGAAAAGCTAGTATAACCTTTAATCTAGAAATGGGTGGTCTTATGTTGTAACTCTTATAAGGGAATATAAGGAGTGACCCATGGTTTCAAATCTTAGATATTGACCCCTCTGGGTATTGGATGCACACATCCTACTATGGAGGTTGGAACCACTATAAATATCTTCCTTCTTTGTTGTTGTCTCAATATCTCTCTTCCTTGTTTATACTTGCAATATTTCCTTCAAAAATATCTTGAAGGGACAATTAAATTTCTTTAAGTGATTTTTTCTCTATTCACCCCCTCTAGATACCATAGATTTAACAAGGGGTATTACAAAAAGGTATTCTTCAACTAAATGCTCCTGTGAGTAAGAGAATATGTGCAAAAACCTACTTGGTTCTCTCAATGTAGAGGGTGTCTTTTCCATTCACCCCTATCTTTAATGGTAGAGTTTACTCAATTTGAATGTAAGGATGCAATTCTACATTAAAGGAATTAGATTCTACATGTGAAAGGTGGTTGGTCTCCTACACTACTCTAGTTGGTGAGATGAGAACTTGGGATGATGCAAGTATGGAGAAGGAGCCATTAAATGCTTGGTCTTTTAGAATTCTCTACTCTGCTCTAAGCCCAACTGAGTTCAATCACATTTCAACTTGGGACAAGGCATGTCATATTTGGGAAAATCTTTGCATAACCTATGAAGTTATGGTGCAAGTCAAAGAAAGCAAGGTCTACATACTCATCGATCTCTTTGAATCCTTCAAGATGGGAAGAAAAGAAAGTGTGGTTGAGATGTCTACTAGGATCAACACCATTTTGAATGGGTTAGTATCCTTGGTTCATGTCATGGGTTAAGGAAAAATCAACTTCAAGATTCTCCATTCCCTTCCTCTACGTTCAGATAAGAAATTCACACCCATAGAGGAAATAAAGACCCTCTCCTATGTCCCTATGAAGGTGCTCATGATAAATCCTTAAGCAAGTGAAATGGTACTAAACTCTCAAAAGGAATAACAAAAATAAGAAGAAAAAGACTCCAATAATAATAAGGAGACTTCTTTCAAAGCTAAAATTGAAGCCATTGTGTAACAACAAGTCATAAACCAATCTCATCCCTCCTCAAGTGAAGGTGGGTCCCAAAATGACCTTACAACCCACTACTCCAAGGGAAAGAACATTAAGGGAAAGTCACACTAATCTACTCCTAGGTGATATGAGTGTGAACAAAAGGGGCACTATAAGAATGAATGCCCAAATGCCAACAAGAACCCCCATAACAAAAACCATAGGAAGAATAATGACTACAACAAGGGGGGTAGATTTAAGAAGGACATGAAAGATAAGAAGGACAAAGAAAAAACACATTCCATTAAAGAAGAGTCTTCCTAAAGTGGTTCAAGATCAAATGAAGGTGAGTTCCACATAGTTTACATGGTAAGAAAAATGAGGAAGTAGTTGAGGTAAGTGTGGTAAATATCAATGAACTCTCCAAAGATGTTCTTATTGATATTATTCATGCTTCCCATTTTTCTTACTTTAAATGCAAGTCTAAAAAGAAAAGTTTAGGAAAAATTATTGATGACTTGTATGCTACAATAGAAGTTCTTGACTAAAATTAAAATACTTAAAGAAGTAGTGTAGGATCTTTGCAAGAGCGATTCCTTGATCTAGAACTTCAATATAGTCATGTAGAAATTGAAAATGGTGTTTATCTTAGGCAAACTAATTGGCTTAGAAATAATAACCAAACTTATCTTGATGAAATTGTCTTTCTTAGAATTGAAAATGCTAGACTACTTGAAAAAGATAATGATCTAGAATCTAGGCCCATTTCTTCTACTAAGGAAGTAGGTAATATTACTCTTGAAAGAGATTCCTGTCTAACTAAAATCCTCAATTTAGAGGCATATTCATTACAACCTTAATATGATCCTTCTAGCCTTTCTTCTTATGTTATTACTATAGTGATGACACCATATGATTAGAGATCCCTTACAAACATTCTTCAAAAGAAAGTTATAAATGCATATCCATTATAGTTTAATGGCATTTTTAGTCTAATATAGCATTCAAATGTCTTAGTATTCATTAATTATAGTTTGGTTTGATGTATTTATGTTTTATGCTAATTTGTAGGAATTTAATTTTTTTTGATTTGACTCCCCTTATAGGTTTTGAGTCTTATCACTCTACAGAAGAATGTTAGTGCCCCAAACTAAAATGGATATTTAACACATTAAAATGGTAAATTGATCAATAATTTTTTTGGACACCTTATTTTCAAGACCATCTACCTCCCCAGGTGACCTACTGATCAACCTCTAGAATTGGTGCCTTGGTATCGAGAAATACCTCATCAATCTAAATGGTTGATCACCTCCCTGACCTTCAAGATTGATGACTCAATAGATCTATGAACAAGATTGAACTTTAGACTGATCGACCTTCCAAGTCAACAGTTACCAGATCAACACTCACCAGCTTGACAACCACCATCGACCAACAACATGCATCTTCCATCAATCAACATCCATCAATCAACAAGGTCGATGGATCCAGGTCAACAAAGATTTAACCCAACAAAATACGATCGACCTCCAAGGTTTATGGTAGGAAGCCCAAGGGTCAAGACCATAGCCAATGTTTAACAACTACGACATTGATGTGAAATAAATATAGCCACTAACCCTATAAATAGGCACTAAGGGCGTCACTTTAGGGCATTGATGAATGCAGATTCATCTTAGTTTTAGTCCCCATTTTGGGCCATGTTTAGCACTAAAAGCTCACATATACCCCTAAATATGCTCATATACAATTTTCCTTAGTTTCAGATGATTATTTAGAGTTTGATCAAATCCATTCATCTCCATTATAGGATTAAGCATTGCACAATGTGCACTAGTGTATGGGACGGTGGTCCCGCTAACTGACTAGCGGACCCAATAAAGTTTCAATAATTAGGACCCTATTTTTGATGGGTAGTTCCTTTAATAGAAAGCATACTCATGGTCATAGGATTCACTGACACAACCCCATTGACCCATAGCAATACCCCCCGCCTTGTGAGGGGGTGGGTTTGTTCAAAGATAGATGCGACTGTAACTAAGAAGACGATCTGGCCCACCTTGGTATGGTCAGGTCGAGGCTAAGGTACCGCAACCGATACCCTGATGCAACTGCAACACACCAACGTAACTGCAGAACACCACCGTGATCACATCATATAAGAAACTCGATCACGACAATCACAGTGACCACATCATATAGATATCTGAACTACAGTACAAGCACTAGCTTGTCCACAAAAATCACCTTGAACGCGGCCACCTTGACATGGACAGGCACACACCTGACATGGTTGTACCGAGGAGTAATGTGACCGATACCCAAGGTCGTGACCGCAGTAGTTAAGATAGTGCTCCATAGACTTGCACCTATAAATAGATGACCCTCTCCTTCATTGGAGGCATCACTTCTGCTCCATCCATGCTTCTAGGCTACAGCTTTGTACCCAACTAGGGAAGATAATATCCTCCTCCAAAGACAATCTCTATGGTGTCCTGGCTACTCCTCCATCTCTGCTCCATCAAGATCTATCTCCTAGCCATGAAAGAGGTTGGATTTCATATCTGTAGCACCTTTATCAGCCAGCCATTTACTGCTCCATCTCCTACGAGAAAGAGCACAAGAAGAGAATGAAGAAGGAGAGAGAAGATCATCCTCATTTGTCTTAATGTTCCTCTCCTCCACATCCAGATCTGCCCCACCATCATGTAGAAGATTGTTTCTCCATCGAGTTGCGATCATCTTCTTTACCATGACCATGGCAAAATCTTCCCTCTCTCTTATTCTTTTTTTTTCCTATCATGAGGAGCGAGTAGTCAATTTCACCTGGGTGTGGGGACTAGCCCCACAGCCTGTGCTTACATGTTAATCTTATAACATTCCATGGCTTGTATATAACTTTCCATTTCATTGTTAATCGTTTAATGCATGCTTCATGGATTCATCACCCACCTTGCATGATCTATTATATTCCTTTGTTGCGAGAACTTCAATACTTAGGATTTGAATATCAATTGACATGGTTGATGCCTAGATGAGAAAATTTTGAAGGGATATCTCTGGAGTAGTAAGTGTGTGACCCATGGGTAACAAGACATCAAGCCCATGAAGATGCTTACACAAACTCTATTTCCTAACAGATGGTTTGCTACTCCATTTGGATAGTTGCTTTTTTGGATGTATTTTGGATGTGTTTGCATGTGTAGTTGTGGTTAAACCTGATTCCACCCCATTGATTTCCATCATTAATCTAAACTCAATTTTAATCCTTCTCTTTTACTTTCCTTGCATTTAGTTTAACTAAACCCAAATTAACTCTTGTTTTAAATATTAGTCTTACTTGATCCATATTTGACTTGTAAGATTCTTAAAAATGTTATCACTTGGTATTTGATCCTTAACAATATTGTGAAAAGACCCGTCCACTTGCGGGTGGTATTATTACATAAGGTTTTGGTAAAACATTAGGATTTCAGCCCTAGATGGATTTGTTAGTGCAGTGAAACCATGTCAAATTCTGAGTAGACAATCTTTTCCATCAAGGACTACCTCTATGGTGTCCTTGCTACTTCGCCATCTCTGCTCCATTAAGATCTATCTCCTAGCCATGAAAGTGGTGGAATTTCATAACTATAGCACCTTCATCCGTTAGGCATATACCTCTCCATATCCTGCGAGCAAGAGCATGAGAGGAGAAGGAAGAAGGAGAGAGAAGATCCTCTTCATCCATATTGGTGTTTTTCCCCTCCTCATCTAGATTTGCCCCACCATCACATAGAAGACCATTTTTCCACCGAGTTGCAACCATATTCTTCACTATGACCATGGTGGAATCTTCTCTCTCTCTTATTCTTTTTGTTTCTATCATGAGGAGCGAGTAGTCCATTTTTTTGGGGGGTGGGGACTATCCCCCCTGCCCATTCTTCCATGTCCATATTATAACATTCCATGGCTTGTATACAACTTTCCATTTTGTTGTTAATCATTTAATGCATGCTTTTTGGATTGATCAACTACCTTGCATGTTCTATTATATTCCTTTGTTGTGAGAACTTCAATACTTAGGATTTGAATATTAATTAACATGGTTGATGCCCGAATGAGAACTTTGAAGGGATATCTCCAGAGTAGTATGTGTGTGACTTGTGGGTAATGAGGAGCCCGTAGAGATACTTACGCAAACTCTATTTCCTAACAGATGGTTTGCTACTCCATTTGGATAGTTGCATCTTGCTTGGATATGTTTTTTATGTGTTTGTATCTGTAGTGGTGGTGAAACCTGATTCCACCCCAGTGATTCCCATCATTAATCTAAACTAAATTTTAATCCCACTCTTTTACTTTCCTTGCCATTAGTTTAACTAAACCCAAATTAACTCTTGTTCTAAATATTAGTCTTAATTGATCCAGATTCAATGAGCAAGACTCTTAAAAACATTGTCCTTTGGGATTCGATCCGTAACTATAATACGATAAGACCCGTCCTCTTGCGGGTGGTATTATTGCATAAGGTTTTGGTAAAAAATTAGGGATTTCAGCCCTTGATGGATTTGTTAGTGTAGTATAACCCAGGTCAGGCATTTCAAATTCTAGATATGAACAATAAAAAAGGATATCGCCGAGATCAAAGACAAAGTCTAGATACCATCAAACTGTCTAGTTTCGTCGAACTAGAAAGATCATCGAATTATAGACTTGGTCACCAACCACTTCTTTTGGCAACTCAACATCCATGGACCTCTCTCCCAAGGCTATCGATCTCTTTATCGAATTTTTGTCCATCCACCTACTTCAAAGGCAAGTTAGGGTTAGTACCTTGAGGAGAGAGAATGAAGGTTCTATCATCGGACACCATGCCAAGCCACTTTTTCTGGAGTCATGACCATGATCGTTTCCTCTTCATCTATAAATAATATTAATCTCACCATGTTGAGGGATTAGTCTTCTCATTAGGGTGTGGGGACTAGCCCCACTACCCTTTTCTTAAAATTTCATCCTTATTCCTACTCTTATATGAATTCATTTAATTCATTGCTATTTTTTAACATATGTTTTGTGGATTGATCACTCGCCTTATGTGATTTATTATAATCATATGCTATAAGAAATTCAAAATGTAATATTTGAATATCCATTAGCTTTGGTGGATGTCATGATGAGAACTTCTGATGGGAAGTCTCAAGTGTAGTGGATATATGATATGTAAATACATTGTCCTTCAGGTTAGATCCAAAATTGTATTTCAATAAGATATGTTCTCTTGAGTGTGGTGATTGCTGCACATAGTCTCGATAAACTCTAGAAATTTCACACCTAGTGAATTTTCTCATGCAATGTCATGCACATTAGAAAGAAATCCCTCAATGACGTCCTAGTACATTCTAGCTGACAAGTGGTTAGTAGTTGTTTGGGTTATGAGGGAGGCCAAAAGTGAAACATCAAGAGTAACAAAAAGGGTAATGAACCTCCATTATACCATGAAGAGTCTCCAGACTCTAAGAAATTTTTTCGTTGTGCTCATTATAAGTGCAATGATCATTATTGTACTTTATGTCTTACATGAAGAAGGAGACCAAACCAAACATGAAATCCCCCCCAAGTTGAACCCATATCCTAAAAATTGAATGGGAAACTGACCTTTCCTTTCCTTGTATGAAAAATAGAAATGGATTGTTGATAGTGTATGCTCCGAGCACATGATTGGAGATAAGAATCACTTCAACTATTTTACAAGGAGGAAAGGAGGTTTAGTGACATTTGGAGACAACAAAAAAGGGGTAAAGTGGTAGGTGATGGTGATGTAGTTGATTCACTATGCTTAAAGATTGTACTTTTTATGGATAGTATTCATCACAATTTAATTAGTGATAGGAAACTTTGTGATAAAGGTTAACTTGTTCTTTTAACATCACTTGAATGGTATCTTCTAGATTCACTCACTTACAATATTATACATAAGGGAATTATGACTAGTAATCTTTGTACCATTGTTCTTAGTTGTCTTAGTATTGGCATCGTAGGATTGGTCATGTGAATATGCATCAATATCAGGTAAAAAGGAATTGGTCACATGATTTCCCAAATTGGATTTTGAGAAGGATGATGAATGATGATGTTGTACACAAGGAAAGAAAACCAAATCCTCCTTTAAATATAAAAGAGTGCTTAGCAACAAAATAGCTCTTGAGCTTCTTCATATTTATCTATTTGGACCTATGAGAACTTAAACGCTTTGTGGTAGTAGGTATTGATTGGTGATTGTTGATATTTCTTCTCATATTACTTGAACTTTCTTTTTGGATTCAAAGAGTTACACACTTAATATATTTTCTGTCCTACATGCACATCCTTTTTTCACCTCGTACACCTAAAATAAAGGGCTTGTATTGAGGAAGAATAAGTCATTTCAAGAGATGTTTAGGACAATTCTTTCAGAGTATGACACTCCTAAGTAGTTCTAGGTTAAAGCATTAGCACGACTTGTCTTTTGCAAAATTAGGTTTTCACACATCCTTTTCATAAGATAACCCCCTATGAGTTATGATGTGGTAGAAAGCCTTTAATTTTCCTCTTTCATGTTTTTTTTATCCATGTTTTGTTTGAACACCAAAGATTCCATCAACAAGTTTGATGCAAAATCATAGAGCTTTCTTTCTTGGATATAACACTACAAGTAGATCATATAAAATCTTTAAAGTTAAAATATCTAAAGTAGAAGAATCTATGATTATTAAATTTTTTGAAACTAACCCCTCTATTTAAAAGAATGTTGTTTATGATATTCTATGTGAAGTGATTCTTATATTGAAAGAACTAGAGATCAACAACAATGGTATAGAGGTGGTTGAGGTTGAATTCTCATAATAATATGAAAATAAGGATCCTAATTCCCTCTTTTTAAAAGATCATCCAAAGGAGCTCATCATAGGCATGTGAAGAAGTGAACTGCTTTCAATAAAGGGCAAGCCAACATCACCTTCATCTCATAAGTTGATCCAAAGAATGTAAAAGAAGCTCTTGAGGATGATGAGTGGATCCTATCCATGCATGAAGAACTTGAACAATTTGAAAAGAACAAGATGGGGAATCTAGTGCTAAGACCAAAGGATATAAATACCATTGGCACAAAGTGGGTCTATTGGAAAAGTGGCAAAGTGGAAAGAAATAAGGAAAGGTTAGTAGTAAAAGGTTACAATCAACAACAAAGTATTGATTTTTATGAAACTTATTCTCAAATTTCTAAATTAGAATCAACTAGAGTGCTACTTGCCTTTGCTGATCATAATTTTTTTTCTTTATCAAATGGATGTTGAAAGTGTATTTCTAAATGAATATTTATAGGAGGAAGTCAATGTGGTTCAACCTCCTAGATTTGAATATGACAAACATGTTAATCATGTTTATCTATACAAAAGGCCCTTTATGGATTCAAACAAGCCCCTAGAGCTTGATATAAGAAACATATGAACTTTTTAATTGAAAATGGCTATGTCATGAGAAAAGTCAATTCTACTCTCTTTTTGAAACACACTTCTAGGAATTTCTTGATTATTCATATTTATATTTAGTATATCATCTTTTATAGCACTAATATTTATCTTTGTAAGGAATTTAGTTCTCTCATGTAGAGAGAATTTGTTATGAGCATGATGGAGAGGTTACTTTCTTGCTTGGATTTCAAATCAAACAAACAATGGATAGGAACATAATCAAGCAAGGAAAATACATAGGTTAACTCTCTGAGATCTTTGGGATGGAGAATACAAAGCCAATTGATACTCTCATGTCAAAAACTACCAAACTTGATAAGGATAAAGAAGGTTAAAAGGTCGATGAGAAGCTCCATAGAGGTATAGTTGGTAGCTTATTATATACTTAGCTGCCCTTAGTTTGAATATCATCCTTAGTGTTGGCTTGTGTGATACATTCCAATCAAGCCTTAGAAAATCTCATCTGGTAGATGGTAAGAGGATTTTTAGGTACCTAGACAAGGCCCCAAACTTTGGACTATGGTATCCCTAAGTCAAGGGACAATATTGTTACAACCCATAGTCATGAGGATTATGACGGATTCTTGGTTGATAGAAAGTGAAAAAGTGGAACTTGCTTACTCATAAGAACTTGTTTGGTTTTGTATTTCTCTAAGAAATAATACATAATGGATCTATCAAAAACCAAGGCTGAATACATAGCCTCCAGTAGTTGTTGTTCCCATGTCCTTTGGATGAAGCAAATTCTCCAAGACTTTAATGTTTTCTATGATGCTTCTCCTATCTATTGTAACAATACTAGTGCAAATAAGTTCTGTTGCAATCCTATATTTCATAATAGAGATAAAATGATAGATACCTACCATTATTTTATCTTTTATCGCATTGCTAAAAAGGATATCAATATCATTCATGCGGAAACAAAAAATCAACTTGTGGATATTTTCACTAAACCTCTAGCTAGAGATTGATTCGGTTTATTAGATCTAAATTTCTTATGATTCCTATTGATGATACTTCTATGTATCATATCTAGAGTGTCCATATATGCCTCTATTGTAATCTATTATTTTTCTATCATCTACCCATCTTTTACTTGAAATTACAAAGATCAAAATTTCTCTTTGTACATGTTTTGGATTTAAATGCAAAAGAGCTTTTTGTCTTTTTTTTTAAAACTAAATAGTATTAAATAATTATTAAATATGCCACTATATCTTTTGCATACTTAATAGGATCTTTTGGTTAATTTGCATAGAAATCTAGGGTCTTAGAACTAGTTTTCTGAGTTTTTGACATGCACTTAGAGTGACCCCTACCCTCACGCCCAGGTATTGCTTTATCCTGACAACTTCTACAAAATCTTTGACGTTGAGCTTACCCTTCCTGAAATTCCAAAATTGCTTAAGAAACCTTACATTCCATATAGGAAGAAATCCATCCTCCCTTCATCTACCCTATATGTCACGAATGAAATCATTGCCTTGATAGTTAACTGCAATGTCCATCCAAAGAAACATTAAACTACCAATGCATAGAACACAACTCTGATTGTTTTCTATCTTAAAAGGGGGATCTAAGTCAAGTGGGATCTCTAACATTCCTTACCACATCATATGATTTGAATCAAATAAAACTACTAGGGACACCCATCCTCCATATCAAAGTCTTATTTGTGGTCTTTTTTGTTGCCTTACGAAAAAAATCTCATTGATTTCAACTAATCAACAAATAGGAGAGTTTCAATAAGTGAAATTTCAACTAATAAGTCATTCTAGAATTCAAATTTATTTACCACCCTTGGTTCGTCTTATTCCCAATCAATTTAGCGTAACCAGATCCCACCTGCACCACCTAGACCTAGTTGGGATTCACTCTCTGTGTCCAATGAGTTACTCATGTGATACATGATATATGAGAATGACTACAACATGCAACACCAAGCAATCCATTTAGGACAAAACTAAAATCCATGCATTTCTAATCAAAAACTATAGATTAGGGGTTCGCAGTGCTTACCTAATAAGTCTTTCCACACATCGTCTTACTCTTGTCTGTATGTAAGTTTGAATCAGGATTGGCACAATGACCAAGCACCATAGCAGAGGGGAAGAGTGTTTAAGAACATTTTCACAAATATCTAGTTCAAATCATGTCCATCATGAGCCTATCCTTCCCTTCTCCTGATCCATCTTACCAACCTTCTTTCTTAGCTACTTACTATTCCACATATGCATATGATTAGTTCTACCCTATAACTCAATATGCTTATTCTATTGCCCACTCTGTACCTATTTCTGGCCTACACATGTGCCCTCTCACCAACCTCCAAACTAGACTCAACATCTTGATCTTCCACCTACCCTAATCCCTAATGCTTTTGCTAGCATTGGTTGAACTACTGAGCCTACTATTATGATTTTTACTACACAAGAAAATTCACCTAGGGAAATATCCCAAGATATTTGATGCGATTATTTTGAGTCGCTTTTATAGACTGGTTTTACATGCGTTTTATGTGTTTATTAGTCACATTTGTGGTTAATATCGCATGATTCACTCGTTTTAGTCTATAATCTCTTTTTGCATCAAATATACTGTATTTCATCTTTTTGGTTATAAATGATCATATTGATGTGTTTTAGCAAGGCTGATTTGGATTTATCTTGAAATTTCAGGAAAAATGAATATATGCAGTTGTCGATACCATCGACAGATGTCGATAGTATCGACTCGGTCACAGTGAGACAGCCGCAAGGAACCAAGATGTGTCGATACCATCGACACCGAAGTCGATGGTAGCGAGATACCCACAGCAAGCCAGTAGTCAACTGGTCGATACTATCGACACAAAGTCGATACTATCGACCTTTCCCAACTTCCGCGTCGGATCGGTGATAAAAGTGATGCCTAAAGGTTTTGATACCATCGACACTATAGTTGATGGTATCGAGTCTGCATCAGGCGGAACGTCAGAAAAAGAAGACTTGTCGATATTCTGATGGGTCGATACCATCGACCCGCGTCGATGGTATCGACGCCGTCCAATCAGGTTTTGTTTCAGATCGATTCTAATCGGATAGTGGTGATCTTTTGGCAATCTTAAGTGGTGCATATACCTAATTACGGAGGCCCTAAGCAGGGGATCACGTCATTAGTCATTGCACAAGTCTCAAGGAGAGGAGGAGAGAAGAATGGAGCCCAGAATCATGCCCTACGTCGTTCCGAGAGCTGTAGAGGATGTTTTCCACCGCCGGAAGGCTGTAGATCGCACATTCTACGTCAAGGAACACCCAGATCTCCTCCATTCAGGGGTTTACATCATTTTCATTCACGTTTTCTCCATGTTTTCCCTTTCTCTCATCATGTCTTTCATTGAGATGAACATGCGCGATACTACAGAAATAGCATTCAGTGACACTTTACTGGGCGTCGGTTATTAAGGAAAACCGATGCCTTCTATGTTAGGCGTCGGTTGTTTACGAACACCGACGTCTATATTCGAAGACCAGCCAGACACGGGTACTGCTTTGTCTTCAGCGTCGGTTGTTTATAACAAACCGACGCTTAAAGTCGCCCGCGAAATCCATATTTCGATCAAAAAAAATAGTGTCATTTTCAGCGTCGGTTATTAAGGTAGAAACCGATGCCTATGTGCGATGAAAATTTGCGCGAAAAGTGTCACCTTCAGCGTCGGTTATTCAAGGATAACTGACGCTGAAGGTGGTTCCCGCCAAACAATTTCATGAAAATATCGTCCAATTGGACGTCGGTTTTTTCAAACAACCGACGCTAAAGATTTTTAGGCGTCGGTTGTTGTAAACAACCGACGCTATTTGGGAACTTATAACCCGCGATCGCCCGACTCTTCCCCTTTCTTCTGTTTCATTGCGAGCCCTTTTTTCTGCTTCTCCGTCGATTTCCCACGCTGTCGCCATCGATTTCTCTGCTCCTTGTTCTCCACGACAGCACCGCCGTGCCTCCACTGCTACTCCGGCGCCCCCTTCTCCGCCGCCACTGCTGCTGCCCCCTTCTCCGCCGCCACTGCTGCTGCCCCCTTCTCCGCCGCCACTGGACCGTTCCCCCTTCTCCGGACGCCTGGAGCTCGCCGCCGCGCCGCCCCCCTTCTCCGGACGCCTGGAGCTCGCCGCCGCGCCGCCTTCCTCCTTGCCTCCGCCCGCCGACGCCTGCCTGCCTTCCTGACGTGCTTGCCGCCGCCCGCCGACGCCTGCCTGCTTACTGACGCCTGGACCTTGTCGCTGCTCCTTGCCGCCGAAGTAAATATTCTATTGCTCTATTATACTAGTAATGCATGATTAGTTTTACTGATTTCCTTGCTGCTTTCAGTGATTAATGAAATAATTGGGTACTGCTGTAATGCATCGAAGTAAATATCCTATTTCTCTATTATACTAGTAATGCATGATTAGTTTTACTGATTTCCTTGCTGCTTTAAGTGATTAATGATTGGTACTACTGGTTAGTATTACTTTAGTGATTACTTTAATTCAACAATTCGTAGTTTGTTATTTACAATTACTAATCTTCTTGCCGATTTTAATGATTAGAGATACTGATTAATAGTAAGTATTGATGAATACTTAGTTAATTACTGATTTGTTGATTAGATATGTATAGAAGTTCCTTATAAATATATTTTTTATATACACATACATGTAATTTTGTATAAAATACATGATGTAGTGTGATCTTAAATCCTAGAGTGTACCCCTTTTGTTCTATGATGGTATCTATGACCCTAAATACATCCATAAGGGTCTATTGTATCCTAAAGAAGATTTATTTCTTCCTTATGCCCTAATTTTTATATGGATCTTAATCTTATATCGCTTACTCATAAATAAGGAAATATCCTCCCTTATGACCACCTTGATGTGTATGTCCCATATAATCCACATGTTGGACCCTAATGATACAATTTTTTTATGTTGAAAACGAATGTATGTTTCAAGTGTTGAACCTAATGTTGGACAATGTGTTTGTTATAGGTGGTACACATTTATTATATATAAGAATGACATCACATGTGTTTGTTGGCCTAGAATGTGAACAATCATTGTTTTTTATATTACTTGTACATCGGTATAAATTAGAATGAACAATCACTAAATTATGTACTGTTTGTATGGAGTCCGACTTCATTGTAGATATCTATTATTGTGTTTGTTGGCCTAGAAACCCGTCCAAGATTGACTCATTAGGAGTAAATCTTGGATAGTCCCCGGTTTGGGACTGTTCTTGAATACCTAATCTCACTTAGGATGTAAGTGTATAATGTGTATTGAGTTTTTGAGAAAATTTTGGTAGCATTTCCCCGTTTGTTCTCTAAGTACATATGTACTTAGAGAACAGTGGGGAAATGCTGCCGAAATTTTCTTGAAAACCCAATACACATTATACACTTACTAGTGAGATTAGGTGTTCAAGGATGGGATAGGTGGTACACATTTATTATATATAAGAATGACATCAAATGTGTTTGTAGGCCTAGAATGTGAACAATCATTGTTTTTTATATTACTTGTACATTGGTATAAATTAGAATGAACAATCACTAAATTATATATTGTTTGTATGGAGTCCGGCTTCATTGTAGATATCTATTATTGTGTTTGTTGGCCTAGAAACCCATCCAAGATTGACTCATTAGGAGTAAATCTTGGATAGTCCCCGGTTTGGGACTGTTCTTGAACACCTAATCTCACTTAGGATGTAAGTGTATAATGTGTATTGAGTTTTCGAGAAAATTTTGGTAGCATTTCCCCGTTTGTTCTCTAAGTACATATGTACTTAGAGAACAACGGGGAAATGCTACCGAAATTTTCTTGAAAACCCAATACACATTATACACTTACTAGTGAGATTAGGTGTTCAAGGATGGGATAGGTGGTACACATTTATTATATATAAGAATGACATCAAATGTGTTTGTAGGCCTAGAATGTGAACAATCATTAGAATGAACAATCACTTGTTTTCCTAATATATACTTGTTTTCTCTGATCATAGAATGGATAGATCATGGATGTCCATTCATAATCGTTGCACCCCAGAGTTTATATCTGGTCTTGATCAGTTTATTAGATTTGCCGAAGAACATAGGAAAAAACCTACAGATAGGTTCTACTGTCCATGTAGGCATTGCGGTAACAACTTGAAAGTCAACACTGGTGAGGAAATCAAAAGTCATGTCATGTGCAACGGGATTGTACAAGGCTATACAGAATGGCACTGGCATGGAGAGATTTCAAAATCGAAACCAGTAGATGTCGATAGCAGTGCTTGGGTGGAAGAAGAAATTGCCTCCGATGACGTAAATGTGAACGAACCAGTTCCAGCAGACATCGTTGATGCGATGTTGGATAGTTGTAGGGTAGAGCACACCGATCCACCTCCTATCTTTACAAACATTGTGCATGATGCTGAGATACCATTATACACAGGCTGTGCTAAGTTTACGAAGCTTAGCGCTGTGTTGAGATTGTATAAGTTGAAAGCTAACAATAGATGGAGCGACAAAAGCTTCACTTCATTGTTGACTTTGTTGAAAGAAATTCTTCCAGAAGGAAACGAGCTTCCAATCTCAACATACTAGGTAAAGAAAATGTTGTGCCCAATGGGAATGGAGGCCAAGAAGATACACGCATGCCCGAATGATTGTGTATTATTTCAAAAGGACTATGTAGATTTGAAAGATTGTCCAAAATGTGGTGCGTCACGGTATAAATTGACGACTTCAGGGGAGTCCAAAACTGGTTCTCCTGCCAAGGTGTTGTGGTATCTACCTATAATGTCACGGTTTCAACGCTTGTTTGCAAATCTGAAAGATGCGAAGAATTTGAGGTGGCATGCAGATGTTAAGAAAAATAATGATGGGATCCTACGACATGCGTCTGATTCCCCACAGTGGAAGAAGATTGATCTATTGTACCCTAAATTTGGTGAAGAAGATAGGAATATAAGACTTGGGCTTTGTACAGATGGGATGAATCCGTACGGGACATTGAGCAGCCAACATAGCACTTGGCCAGTCATGCTTGTTATATACAATCTTCCTCCCTGGATGTGTATGAAAAATAAGTACGTTATGTTGTCATTGTTGATATCGGGCCCTAAACAACCCGGAAATGATATCGATGTTTATCTTGAACCTTTGATTGATGACTTAAAGAAACTTTGGGCTGAAGGTGTGATGACCTATGATGCTTCAGCAAGAGAGACATTTCGTTTGCACGCTATGTTGTTTTGCACAATTAATGACTTTCCAGCATATGGGAATTTGTTTGGATATAGTGTCAAAGGAGCTAAAGCGTGTCCTATATGTGAAGAAAACACTGATTCAATAAGACTAAAACATGGCGGCAAGACTGCATATCTTGGTCATCGAAGGTTTCTTTCAAAATTCAATCCGTATCGTAGGAAGCGCAAAGCATTCAATGGATGGAATGATGAACGGAGTGCACCTAAACCTATACCAGGGGATGTTGTTTATGAAAGAGTAAAAGACATTGTCAATGAATTTGGTAAGAAATCACAATGTAGTATGGCCACACGGAGTGACAATTCTTCATTCAAGAAGAAGTCAATATTTTGGGATCTTCCTTATTGGAGTTCTTTGACAGTCAGGCATTGTATCGATGTAATGCACGTTGAGAAAAATGTCTGTGATAGCATCATTGGTACTCTATTAAATATACCAGGTAAGACTAAAGATGGGATAAAATCTAGACTGGACCTACGTGAAATGGGAATAAGGTCAGAATTAACAGAATTACGTGAAATGGGTAATAAAAGAACATACTTACCTCCCGCTTGTTACACGTTGTCTAGAAAGGAGAAGAAAACTTTTTGTGAATGCTTGGTAAATGTTAAGGTGCCACATGGTTACTCATCCAACATCCGTAGATTGGTATCAATGAAAGATCTGAAGTTGATAGGTCTTAAATCTCATGATTGTCACACTCTAATGCAACAAATATTGCCCGTGGCAATTCGATCTATATTGCCGAAGCATGTAAGGTTTGCAATTACCAGACTTTGTTTCTTTTTCAACAGTCTATGCAGCAAAGTTATTGACCCTGATACTCTCGATAATTTGCAAAGAGAAGTGGTTGTTACCCTATGTCAGCTTGAGATGTATTTCCCTCCTTTGTTCTTTGATATCATGGTACATCTTGTTGTCCACTTGACTAGGGAAGTGAAAATGTTGGGACCAGTTTTCTTGCATTGGATGTATCCCTTTGAACGATACATGAGCGTTTTTAAAGGTGATGTTCGAAACCGTTATCGGCCTGAAGGGAGTATTATTGAAGGTTATGTGGCGAGAGAGGTTATGGATTTTTGCAATGACTTTCTCAGTGGTAATGACACTCCTGATAATGACAAGAATATTGAGGAGGGCAAAGGAATTTTGGGATCACGGGTGAAAGTAATCAGTCGTGAGCAGTTGGAACAAGCTCACTTGTATATTTTACACAATATGGACGAAGTGAGTGTTTATATCGAGGAACATACCAATTTCATAAAGAGACAACATCCTCGAGCAAGTTCAATGTGGCTTGCTAGAGAGCATAATAAGACTTTTACTAAGTGGTTTGAAGATAAAGTCTTACATCAACTATCTCAAACACCAAATGATATTACAGAAACTATCAAATGCCTCGCCTTTAAACCAAAACCGAATGTTATGTCTTATGAAGGGTTTGACATTAATGGATTCACATATTACACAAAGTGCCAAGATGATAAGAGTGTCGTCCAAAATAGTGGGGTCACTCTTCAAGCGTCGACTATGTACTTTGCAAGTGCAAAGGATAAGAGTCCACGTGAAGCTAAAATGTCATATTACGGTGTCATTGAGGACATTTGGGAGTTTGACTACATAGATTTCAAAATTCCACTCTTTAAATGTAATTGGGTTGATAACACCAAAGGAGTTATAGTGGATGAATTGGGTTTCACTTTGGTGAACTTTGAAAAGATTGGCGAGAAGGGTGAACCATTCATATTGGCATCACAGGCGAAACAAATATTCTATATCGATGATCCTGCAAATGATAAATGGTCGGTTGTTCTTCATGGTAAAAGACAGTTCATTGAAGATCCTATAGATGAAGAAGAGTACTATGATAAGTATGATGACTCCAGTCCATTCTCAGTTGGGTTGCCAACTCCACAAAATATTGAAGCTAATGATGACTTATATGTGCGCGGAGATCACAATGAAGGATTGTTAATTGATAAAAGATCACAATTTTAGAGACATGTATGTTTATACAAATGCTAAATGTTTGCCTTTTTCTAGTTAATACAAATGCTAAATGTTTGCCTTTTTCTAGTTAATAAAAATGCTAAATGTTTGCCTTTTTCTAGTTAATAGAAATGCTAAATGTTTGCCTTTTTAATGACATTTTCAGATGGCTGACCATGATGAGCATGATGTCCATGATGAGCATGAAGTCCATGATGAGCATGCTGTCCATGACGAGCATGGCGAGGATACTAATGTAAGTTCTAAAAACATATCCTGTATTTCTATAAAATTCATTATCTTCTAGTTATGTCATATATCCTATATTTCTATATTGGGCTAAGTTAGTGTGTTTTATTTTTGTCAAATTTTAGGTTGATGCACCTGTACCCACTGAAGCACTGGAGCAACTTGATGCGCAACACCAGACACTTAACAAGAAAAGGGGCATCACTCTGTTGAAGAAGTTATTAGCGCTAAGTGGTAGTGGATCCAAATTGGTGGTGGAGTTTGATAATGGAGGAAATCCAATTGGAGTGAACCGCAATAATTTTGTGAACTATCTTGGGTGTACCACTCGGAGCCATTGTGGTGTTAAGTATGACAATTGGCATAAAGTTCCGCAAGGGAAAAAAGACTTGATATGGAAGGATTTATGCGTGAGTTATTATTATTTGCAATTCTATTTTGTAGATTACAAATTCTATTATTTGCAATTCTATTTTGGATACTAGTTAATAACATTTCTATTTTACAGAATCTGTTTGCATTGGATGAGAAGTTGCATCGTAAAAATGTGATGCAACGCGCTGGAAAGATTCTTAGGAATTATAGGACAAATCCGAACAGAGAATACATAAAAGAGGGTGATAAGAAGAAGAAGTCAGCCCTTGAACAATGGAACTTCTTGGACAAAGAAGATTGGGACAATTTTGTTGCTTCAAGAAAATCTGAAGAATTCAAGGTATTAGGCGTCACTCCTAATTTAATTAATATACATTGTATTCACCTATTCAAGATTAGTATTTAGTGCTACTAACCAAATCATTAATGTTCATACTAACTAGGCCCTCAGTGACGCACAAAAAGCAAGGCGTGCACTGAATGTGCATGACCACACTATGGGTCCAAAAGGCTATGCAAGCGTTCGCCAAAGACTACAGGCGGAGTCTGCGGCTACTCAGGAGTCTGCCACACCCATGCCTCGCCATGATATCTGGATAGCTGGCAGGCAAAACAAGAAGGGTGAAATAAAAAAGCCTGTAACTGCTGAGGCGGCTGCAAAAATGGTAAAATACAACTCTTAGAGAAATCATTTGAATATTGATTATTTGTGGTGTTAACTTACCAATTTCTGTTTATGGTGATTAGCGGGAGCTGCACGAGCAGAGGAAACAAGGCACGTTCATCCCTCAAGGCACAAGGGATGAATTGACAGTTGCTCTGGGTAACCCAGAGCATCCTGGACGTGTTAGAGGTGTCGGCGCTGGTGTTGGCATCAAAGCATTCTTTGGGCCATCCCAGCGCAAACCCAGAGCGGGACTTTCTCAAGAAGAGGTAACATATTCTTTTTTTAGAATGTTACTGCAAAAGGAAATTCATTAATAAGAAGCTAATGTTTCTTTTATCCATGTATAGGAGAATAAGAAAGTTGAGGATTTAGTTGCTAAGAAGATCAACGATGTAGTTGCTGAGAAGGTCAAGGAAGAATTGATGCGGTGGCAGGCATCTCAGGCTTCCAATACGCCTATGGTGACCCACTCTTCTCCTGATGCACAGACTGCGAGTAATCCTGGAGACCCATCGCCTAGCACGTCTGCTGTAAGTATTGTTTATGGCATTGTAGTTAGTCTTTTCAAGTTGTTATGTTTTCAAGATGATATGTATATATGTATAATATTCTTTACGTAAATTTGTAGGCATTGAAGCCATGCCGCTTAAGAATGCAAGACTACGTTGTTGCAGAGGCGCAAGCTTACCCGTCCCTTCCTGGGGAAAGGTTTCACGGGACTCCAATGCCACAGGGCTATGTTCGTGTGGGCCCATTACGTGTGTTACCCGATTGGAGGGATGTTGCGTTGCCATATGCCCACCCAGATATTGATACACTTGGTGAGGCAGAAGGCGGGGTGATATTGTGGCCCAAAGCAGATGTCGTCTACACGACTGAAATTGTAAGATAAATTTACATTGATTTAGACTGTTAATGTGTATATATGATGTCAACTGATATGAAATTATATGTACAGGTTAAAAAGAAGACACCAGGAGCACCTATGCCTCCACTTCCACTTCCCGCATTACCCGATTGGGTTCCAACTGACCTAACATACCCGTTAGGTCCTGCTTGTAGGGGAATGGCATGTTGGCTACGGGCACATAATGTACATTGCCCTATAATTATTTCTTTAGATGCAGATTATGCAGGTCAATCATACGATAGCTCTTTATTTATACAAGATATTATTGAGCTGTTTATGTATGATTGGCTGAATACATCAATGATAGAGACATGGATAAGGTGAGATCTTGTTTATACATCCATATACCTTGTGTAAGATCCGGTGATCTGGTTTCTTATATATTAATGCATACGCCTATATGTTTTGCAGCTACCTAGTCGAAGATCATTGCAAACAATTTGCATTTGATCATGTGGGATTTTTGATTCCATCATTGATTAGTTTGGTAGCTAAAGACCCTGATAATGTTCAACAATACTGTATAGATGCTTTTACAATTTTTGGTCAGCAAAAGAAGACGATAATAATAGCTCCATTCAATGTCAAGTAAGTTTACTTTATTTATAATTTGGACTTAAGAAAATTCCATTTTTATTTTGCATTTTGAGTTATTAATTGTTAACTTCTTACTTCTAGTGGTAGACATTGGGAGTTACTAGTTATTGTCCCCGGGACATTCACTGTTTATTATCTAGATCCTGCGGGGAGTACATTGAACACTAAAATTGGACACGTAATGAGAATGCCATTATTCTGGTGAGAAATATTTCATTTTTATATCCGTTAACATCTTTTATTACATTACTATTTACTTATGCAATTTATTGTGTTATATTAACATGTAGGGGTTTAGATGCATTCAAAAAGGCTGGAGGAACGGTCCCAAGGAAAAAGAACCAGCCAATAAATTGGCAGAACGTACAAGTAAGTTCCCGACTCGAATATATATATTATTGATGTGAATTGTGCTTAGTTGTATTATTTTGTATGTTTCAATTTATAGTGTGCTACACAAGACAATGGTTGGGCATGCGCATACTATGTGATGCGATTTATGCAGATGATTATCAAATATGCCGCATTGGACATCGATACCATACATGAGGTATTATATATACTTTCATTAGTTAGTATGCAATATATCAATCTTATCTTATTTTTATATTATTACTTATATATATACATCATTCTCTTTGCAGGTGTTTAAAACTAACAACACTACAGGTAAACGCTTAAAAAATATACATGCTCCATATACGATGGAAGCATTAAATGAAGTAAGAGAAGAATGGGCAAAAGCCATACAAGCAGTGGCAACTGTAAGATATAATTGGGATGTTGATAGCGATAATGAATGATACTTTGTAAATGAATATTTCTGAATGTTAATACATGTATTTGAATGTTTCTATATGTGTGAATGTGAGAATTGAATTTATGTCTGAATGTATGTACTTGTGTGAAATTTTGCTTATGACTTTTGCAGGTTTGCGGCCTGTTTGTAGGCTGATATCAATGGATGTCGTAAACCTGCAGTTCAGTTACTGAACTGCAGGTTCTCATCCTGCTGACCAGCCACAGCAGGCCTGCAAACTGATATGAAAAAAAATAAAAAATAGGCGTCGGTTATTTATAAAAACCGTCAGCAAAGATCTACAGCGTCGGTTATTTATAGAAAACTGACGCCTTATGTGGCCAAAGCAGTCCTCGAAATGGCGTCGGATATACGTATCAAACCGACGCCTATTTAAATTAGAGGCGTCAGTCTTTTGGTATATAACCGACGCCAAAAGTGTTCGCGCCACAAAAAATGGCGTCATTTAGGACACTTTATGCGTCGGTTATCTACTAAAAAACCGACGCTATAAGTAGTATAGGCGTCGGTCCGTTAGTAAATAACCGCCGCAGAAAGTGCCCTAGCTGACGCCGTTTTATGTGGCGCGAACCCCTTTGGCGTCGGTGATCTACTAAACGACCGACGCCGATAGTTTAAATAGGCGTCGGTTAAACAACCGACGCCGAAGTGTTCGACCTTTAGCGGCGCCCGCATAGGCGTCGGTCGAAAACCGACGCCAAATGGGGTTAAACGACCGACGCGAAAGGCCACTTCTGTAGTAGTGGCGGCTAATCCCCTTTGTCTTTAGGACCGGGAGTAGCCCGGGTGATGGTTGTATGACATTTTTACCATAGTATTTCATAATTTGTCTCTTAAATCCATGGTATGATTTCATTTTCTCCATTATATCATTATGATTGACCACCCTAATGATAATATAATGCCTTTAATTACTTTAAAAGAAGAATTAATGGTTGAAAAGAGACAAAATTCACATTAACTAATAAATCCTTTGAACAAAGCGATGTATGATTAATGGTGGAAACCCAGAGTATGGTCCTAATGCACCTAGTTTAGGGTATAGGTTACTACTACCATAGAACCGACCTAGATTTAGGTAGTGAATTGTAACACGAGAGTGAGCAGTTCTGAATACATGCCACTACCCAGAATAAGAGATGGATTAGGTTAACTATGTAGAAATTAATACAACGAGAACATGTGGTGAAACTGTAATCCTATAGATTCCCATTTGAATTGATTAAACCAAACATTTAATCGATTGCTCTGTTTTCTTTCATTTTTCTTTTCTTTTTCAATCAATTTAATCGGTCTAGCTGATTGCAAGTACTTAGTAGTAGTCTACCAATAATTATGTTTCCCTGAGTTCGACTCGGGCCTCACAAAGGCCTATATTACTCTGACGCGTGCACTTGCGTTCTACGCACGGTAAATTCCTGCCAAGTTTTTGGCGTCGTTTCTGGGGAGACGACTATTGTTGGCACTATGAGTGCTATAAGTGGCCACTCTAGGCTACCTTTTTCTTTTAACTACATTGTTAATTCTTGCAATTGATTGTCTAATTTTTAGAAATCTATATTCGTCTAGCACTGTACTTAACGAAATATATTATTTTGTAGGTACAAGTGCATGGTGAGCACGCATAGCACAGACTACGCACAATCATTACTAGAGGACCCATCTTCGGGATCAGACGACGACGGACATAACATTCAGAATCAACTCGAGAGAGTAAATTCAGATTTTGAGCAAGAAGAGATGGCTGAAGAAAAGACAATATGGGAGAAGATCAAGGCGTCTTCTTCCTCTTCATCGAAAGGGCCGATCAACAGGTAGGCTATCAACATCCTGACTTATAAAATTGATCCAACACTAATAAATCTAGTCAAAACTCAAGAATTCCATGGACTCAAGAACGAAGATCCAGTGGCCCACATAAGCACTTTCGTGGAAAATTGGGATATGATCAAGATCGATCGTTTTCCGTAGGAGACACTTTATTTGAAATTGTTTCCAAGTTCTCTTGCATGAACTACAAGAGAGTGGTTCTATAATATTGATGATGAGATCGTTGAGACATGGGACAAGATGATCGAGGTCTTCTTTGAGCATTTCTTTCTACATGAGAAGACCAATGATCTAATCAGGAAAATCCACAACTTCACTCAAAATGCAGGGGAAACTTATTCAGAGACCTGGGAAAGATTCCAGATAATGATGAGAAGATGCCCTCATCATGGGTTAGATAAAGAAAAATAGGTGAAGATTTTCTACTTCGTGCTTAATGAGCACGACAGAAGCAATTTGGATTCAGCAGGGTCAGGATTTTTTCTTAACAACACTAATACAAGGTGTTGGGAGATCCTTAAGAATATGGCAAAGAAGTAGTCCTGGGGTACTAGAGATGCACCTGAACAAGTTAGATCTATAGGGGATGCCAAAGCCATCAGAGAATTGAATGACAAATTAGATCTCATAGCCAAGAAGCTTGTGGAGAAAGAGGATGAATCTGATGAGGAGGCCCAAGCCAGATTCATGCAACAACAGGGTTATAGGAACAATGATTACGCCTGGAGGAAGGATAGAAAATTCTCATGGAAGGATCCAAACAACTTCCTGCAAGATCCAGACTCAAAACCACAATCAAAAGCGGAGGAAAAAAGCATCGAGTTTCTCAGTCAAGTGGTGCAAAAAAATTAAGAGATGATGAGTACGTTCACCAAGAAGTTACAGTCCCAGGGCAAGATTTTAAATAAATTTGTGAAGACATTGCAAAGTCATGGAGTGCATATGAGGACACTAGAGATCACTGTGACTCAAATCACCAATGAAGTTGTGGCCATGAAGCATACAAATCAACGAAGAGCAGCTAGTAATACAAAGTCTGCTCAAACACATCATCAAGTGAAGTATATATCTGTGATTAAGGAACCAGAGCCCCTAGTGGTGGAGGTCCATGACAAGGAAAAAATGCATTTTGACACGGAGGCTAAAACCAGTGTACCATATCCCCACAGCTTATATGGACTACCAGGTGGATATTTCCCATTCAGGAAATCCTACCAAGTACCCATCACATTCGTGCCCATATCTAGGTAAAAGGAGCAGGTTAAAGTGATATTACGCAGCGAAGCTACTACCGTTGAGAAGGATGAGCAGCCACGAGTCACATAAATCATGAATGATGTGCTGAAGTCTATGTCAGAGGGTGAAAACAAAGAAAGCTTAGGGGAGGAGACCCCAAATAGCCCATATGTGCCACCGTAAAAGTGCATAAAATAGCCAAGCGTGCCATTTCAGGATATTAAGAAGTTGAAGAAGGAGCATAGACACTACAAGAAGTTCTTGGAGATGTTTAGGAAGCTCCATATCAATATTCCGTTAGTGGAAATGATAGAACAGATTCCTGCATATGGAAACTTTATCAAGGACATGATCACTAAGAAAAGGTAGATAAAAGACACTGACATTTGCTTTGTGAATGAGATAGTGAGCTTGATAATCACTGGAAGTATACCAGAGAAGAAGAAAGATCTCGGGAGTTTCTACATACCGTGCTCAATTGGCGGCCATCACTTTTCGTATGCACAGTGCGATTCAGGCGCTAGCATAAATCTTATGCCATTATCCACGTTCCAAAAGCTTGGATTGAAGATACTAAAGAAATCTACCATGACTATTGAGTTGGCGGATGGGTCTATTATTAATCCATATGGGGTATGTGAGGATGTACTTGTCAAGGTCGACAGATTCATCTTTCCCATAGATTTCATTGTCATGGACATGCCACAGCTAAAGGGTTGTGAGATGCTACTAGGTAGGCTATTTCAAGCGATGGATAATGTTATCGCTGCTATCGGGAGAGGTATCTTGACATTAGGAAATGGAAAGGAAAGAGTTGAGTTCAAACTTCTGAGTGATCCCCTAGGAACACTCCCCAATGCCCCAAGATGATGAGCTTGATTTTATCTGGCCTAAGACGTTAAAGTAGGGCACTTGTTGGGAGGCAACCCAATCATCGGTAGTTTTAATTTGTAGTTCCTTCATTTTTCCTTCGCATTTGCAAGTTAGTTTTATTTAATTTCATTTTTAGTGTAAAAATGATACCCTAATCGTTTTGCTCAATGTGCAGTACTGAATCAGAGTCGATACCAACGACCACAATGTCGATGGTAGCGATGTGGGTACAGGGAAGCGGTTGCAAAAAATTTACTGAGTCAATACCATCGACGGCCTCGTCGATGGTATTGACCTACCATCAGTGACGACGAAGAAATAGATAGCTCCGGGTCGATAGTATTGACTACGAAGTCGATGCCCGCGAGATCCCTGAAGATTTACAGAAGAATTTGTCTCAGTGAAGTCGATGCCATTGACAACCTAGTCGATGGTATCGACATGGAAATAGTGAGGAAGCGGCGCCCGAGCCTCACGAGGGTAATTGAACCATGAAGAGTCGATACCATCGACACCAGTCGATAGTATCGATGCGACACGTCACCGATCCGCGAGAAGAAATCAACGGAGCCCGCCAATTTTGGGAGTTGATCTGTGGGATGGGTCGATACCATCGACCCTCGTCGATGGTATCAACGCGTCATCGATCCGGGCCCCCACATCTAGCAATCGAAAATCGTCGATGGTCGCAAAGAGCAGATTGTGCTCCAAGTGTCGATACCATCGACACCCTGTCAATGGTATCGAAAGAGCAACAGTAGTGGCAGCTTCGGCTATAAAAGAAGGGGTAGTTTTTCATTTCTATTCACATCTTCAGAGTGAATCCCCTCAACTCTCACGCCGAGCATCCCGAGCAACCGGAGATCTTCACCGCGCACTTTGTGATCAAGCAACCTTCGCCAAGCGCATCATCAACGTTGGAGATCATCTTCTCTGATCATCTCCAACCTTCATCGAGCTCCATTTCTCTATCTGTATCTGTTCATGATGGTGAGGACAGCAAGAGCTTCATCTTCGTCGCAGGCTGATCCTACGGAGATTGAGACCTTCATCCCACCACTGCCAGGTTCTATCCCCTGCCCCAGGATTGTACATCCATCGGCGGATGTGAAGAAGATGTATGAGGAGCTGCTCAAGCGAAAAATTGAGCCAACCCAATATGTTGATCGGACTTTGATTCACGATCTCAGGTTTGAGGCCAACCTTACTTTTGTCCTTCAAGGCTAGGCCAGGCATACAACAATGCCAGAGCACCAATATCATGTTGAAGGCCATCCTTTTTTTGATGAGTGGCCGACGTACAAAGAACTAGTGGTGGAGTTTATGGCATCACTTGACATATGCGTCGTTCCCAATGACATTGTCGCCACCAATCGGGAATGGATCAAGGGTCGCATTTCTTTTTGGCTTTTCAGCAACAACTATACCATCACCTTGACCAGTTTAATTCAATCTACAACTGGTTTCATTCTCCGAATCAGCACAGGAGGCTGGACAACCAGACCGATTATGATGAAATCTTTTCCCAGCTGGTGACTGCGCCTCCAGGCAAGTCTGTCAGCTATCATAATGCATTCATCACTGACTTCGAGCATCCATTTGTGTGAATTCTGCATCGCATGTTGTGCACTAATTTATTTGCTCGAGGTGACCTTTCGTTAAGTAAGTTTCAGGAGACGGACTTGTTCTTTCTTTATAAGCTGTTGAAAAGAGAAGAGCTCAACTGGGCACATTTTTCTTAACGCGTGTGATGGACGTGCAGAGGAGTACTAGACGAGCCCCTATCCACTTTGGGGGGCTTATCACACCGCTCGCTCTCTATCTTGGGCTGGATTTTTCCCAACTCACTGTGTTGGTCAACAAGAATAAAGTCAATTTGCATCACCTACATCGCTCCAATCGTCTTACGCTCTGTGATGGCATGGTCTATGCACATTGCCATGTCAACAAAGAGTACCAGGAGTGCATGCTTCGAGATCCCATCGTCCACATCTAGGGAGCTCAGCACTTTTGGTGGCCCATAATTGCCATCGACGACTCCAATAGTGGAGACTACGAGGATGACAATGATAATGATGCAGGCGACGAACAGGAGGATGAAGAGGAGACGGTTACTCCTCTTCGGGCATGTCCCTATCTGCTACCTCTGACCAAATTTAGTCCACAGTAAGCATAGATGATACACATACTTCTTTTCCAGTCATTAGTTTACCCCGATTTGCTCTGAGTCTCTATACCCTATAAGTATTATTGATGTACTCACTGACATTCTTGTCTTGGTCACTTAGTGGCCCTTCAACGATGAAAATTGCATCTTTGACTTCCCCTCGCTTCATTAGTCATTTCTTACAAGTCCTTATGACATATTTCAACCTGATTGTTTAGAATTGGAGCTCACCCTTCATACTATGTTATCCAATTCGCACCATGGCTCTTGGGATGATTTTAGTACTGTGTTACACGTGGCTTGTGTTCATCTTGACCACCAAAATTTGACAAATGCAATGGGGTCATCTCCCAAATTTGATCATACGTTGGCCTCGATTCTTGCTCACAGCTTGAGTCTCTAAAGTGATATTTCCTCGCACGTGGTGGAGAGGAAGAAGTCGGGTTGTGAGATGACTCTACTACCCCTTGCTGTTTAATTGAACAATTGATCTCATATATGAAATTTTAGGGTTTTCATGTCACTAATTGGTGGTTTAGTTTTGAGGAACAATGCCATCATGATAGTTTCCCATTGGGCCATGAGAGGTTGGGCTTGGGACCAATATCTGCTGAGTCAGGTAAAAGTTCCCACGTGGCTTTTCTCTGAGTTTTATGTTGGTCTTATCTTCAAAAATTCATAGTAATTCAACCATTGCTCAGAAAATTATGAATAAATATTCGTTGGAAAGTATTTTTGACAAGGAATCCGATTTTAGGGTTTTCTTAGGGAACCCCTAAACCCTAACTTTTGAGTGATATGATCATTTATCTAGTAATGTTAAATTGAGTTTTCCCAAATGGACTGACCTAATCAGTAACCCTAACCCTAATTTAGTACAATAAGAATGTGTTTTCCTAAAAACCAATTTAGTGTTTAAGATGTTAAGTAAAGTGATAATTAATAGTATTCATGTTACTTTTAGGAGACTTAGGATTTGACACAATATTAGAGAGACAAACTTAGGATCTACTTTTATCCAAAGTAAGCAGGTCATTCTACCATACATATGTACATTGACTGAATTGTATGCTATGTATGAATCTATATTTTGAGTTAATCTATGGTGTTTCATTTATCTTGGTGGTATGTATATTGTGTTTTGTAATGTTCCTCCAAGACAAGTCACCAGTGTTATGGAAAACATTGGGTTTGATTCGGCTGACATATATGTACTTAGAGGGGTGTTCTAATATGGAATCAGAGCCACGAGTAGATGACCACTAAGCTAAAGATTTACATGTCCTAACCCTAGGTTTACCTTGTTTTTATAAATGGCCCCTAAGAAATCAGACAAGGGCAATGATAAGGATGATGGTTTTCCAATATGGTATCAGAGCCACGAGTTCTATGGCCACTAAGCTAAAGATTCACATGTCCTAACCCTAGGTTTACCTTATTTTTCTAAATGGCCCCTAAGAAATAAGACAAGGGCAAGGATAAGGATGAATGTGCTAGATCTTCTTGTGAGGGAAGTTGACCAACAAGGAACGCTAAGACAATCTTGGAATACTTAGTCCAAATGCTCACAAATGCCCTAGGACAAGGAAAACATCTACCCTGACACCACGAGCTAACTTTCATGGACATCTTGAAAATTAGGCCCAAATCCTTTATAGGAGAAGGAGAATATGATGTCGTCGGATGGAGCTACCACTTGTGTGGAGTTGCGTGCACCAATAAAAATCCTAAAGATAGTAAATCTCTAAGTTTAGCCTTGCGTGTGATATAATAAGATCTCCACCCACGTATGCTAAGATACGTGGAAGTCTTATCGTAGTACATTTGAGGGTTGAATCCACGAGACAACGGTCTTGCTAAGGGTTAAGAAGATGGAAAACATTATAATTCTACTTATCCACTTAAGAGTTGATATTTAGATCGAAGAGTTGATTTGATGATTAAACTAAGTGCAAAGTAAACTACATAGCAAGAAAGTAAATGTAAGGTTGTAAACAATATTTGGAAACCATTAGGATGTGATTGAGTTTTTCCACCACTACACATGGATCAAAACATATATCATAATAACATGGCTTGCAATTAGAGTCTAAACAGTTAGTTGTTGACCTACAGGTTATACATTACCTATAATTTGATAATGACTTAACCATTCCATTCATATGTATCTAATATGCGCGTTTAAGATTGTTGGCAGGCATTAGGTACATGAAAAGGATCATATATACAAAGCCCTAGAATGGGCCAAGTTCAAGTCAAAATGGCTACAAGTGTGCGTTTTAGGATTTTTATGTTAACGACCTTAGAACATCCATGTAATCACTTGTAATGATGAATTGGCTTGTAACTTAGAAGAGAAAAATGTTTGGGACAAAATTCACCAAGTGCTAATCACTTTAATTGAAAATTAGAAAATGGATTATAGGCACTTGGTCGGTCGAGTTTCCCTGGCTTGAAACTCGACCGATCAACCTTGGTCGATTTTCTGAAGATTGCATCGGTCGAGTTGTGCTCTCACAGAACTCGACCGATCAAGTAACATGCCATTTCCAGTTGAAATGGTCAGTCGAGTTTTGTCAAGACAAACTCGACCGATCATTTGAATATCGGTTTGTCTCTTACTTGATCGGTCGAGTTACCCCCATTGAAACTCGGCCGATTGCACTGTACAGAATTTGCAGAAAAAGTGATATGACCGTTGGTGAATTGTTTTGGGCAAAAATAGAGTCGTTTTCTTCAACAAAAAACGACTAATTTTGCATCCAAGTGTCCCACAACTTAAAGGGCCACCCTCAACTATGAATAGAACCCCTTGGAGTTCATTCCAAGCTGCTGTTCCATTACAAACTTGGTTCTAGCTTAGTTGAGAGTGTTCCAAGCCCTTGAGCCCCTTTCTCTCTCTACCTTCAAGATAAATTCGTGAGTTATGAGTGAGTTAGGTCCCTGTGTATGAGAGCTATCCCTTGTATGATGTACAACTTTCCTTTCTCTCTTCCTACCTCCAAATCCCTTTGAAGATTGAATTGAAGCTACTTCTCCAAGTGAAAGAGAGGTTGCTGCTGTTCTTCTCCGAGTCAAGGTGAAGATGATTGCTGATCTTCAAGAGTGAAAATAGTTTGCTGCTCCAGATCCCTTGGTAAAGGTGAAATGTGGAGAAGCTCTCCAAGTGAAGGAGAGGTGCAAGGCAAAGCTCAAGTGAGATAGGTAAATCCTGCAAGGCTGAAGACAAAGGTAAGATTGGGTAAGTCCTTTGAAGAAGGTAGAAGAATCTTGCTTTGTGGGTAAGTCCTTGGAAAGGTAGAAGATCTTAGCTTGAGAAATTAAGTCCTTGGTTGTGTGGTTTATGTGTCGTGTAATCTTATTGTGATATATAAGAGAACCAAGTTGCAAATCCTAGAGTCTAACCAACTCTAGGTAGTGGACTGACATTACTCCTATGTTTAGGACGTGGAACCACTCTAACCACCTATCCAAGTGCTTTCTATTCATTGTCTCTTATCCTTGCTTTGAATGCTAGATTAGGACATCAAATTGTTGCTTTTTTTAGTCTTTGCACTGCGATTAAATTGGTGGTCTAATTGATTTTGTGAAGTGTGTGTAGCTCTATTCACCCCCCTCTAGAGCCCATTGATCCAACAAGTGGTATCAGAGCAGGTCTTCTCCAAGCTACTTCAACAAGTGGGAGAAGATGGGCAATTCAGCTCTTGGGTCACTCAACCTTGAAGGAAGCTTCTCCATGAGACCCCCGATCTTCGGCGGCACAAACTTCCTATATTGTAAGAGGAGGATGCAATTCTACCTCCAAGGGGTGAGCTACGAAATGTGGAATATTGTCCATCTCAAGTATGAAGATCCAAAAGGGGACATCACCACATGGACAGAAGCTGAGATGAAGCGTGCTCAACTCAACACCAAAGTCGTGAGCATCATCTACGCCGCCCTTACTCATTCCAATTTCAATCAGATCTCTTCTTAGGACACGGCACATGAGATATGGCACAAGTTGTGTGTCACCTATGAAGGGACCGAGAAAGTGAAGGAGGACAAAGTCTACATGCTTGGTGGTCTTCTAGAGAACTTCCAGATGGGAAAGAATGAGAGAGTGGCGGATATGTACACAACGCTAAATGTCATCTTGAATAGCCTAGCAGCCCTTGGGAGTGTGATGGATAGAGGTACTATCAATGCCAAGATCTTGAGATCTCTACCTAAGAGATGGGAGCCTAAGGTCACTTCAATTGAAGAAGTTTATAAGCTAAGAGAGTTGTCAACCAAGGAGCTGGTTGGTAACCTCCAAGCCCATGAACCTAGGCTTGACAAGTAAGAAGAAGAGGAGAAAAGAGAAGAAAAGGAATCAAAGAAGATAAAGGACACAACCTTCAAAGCTCAAGTTGAAGAAATGGTCCAACAACAACAACTTGCCTTGAAGTCTCCCTGCCCTTCCTTAAGTGAAGATGAAGGTTTCAATGATCCTAAAGCAAAATACTCAAAGGGGAAACACTTCAAGAGCAAGCCCTCCTCCTCAACTCCTAGGTGCTACGAGTGTGGTCAAAAAGTCCACTACAAGAGTGACTGCCCTAAGGCCAAGAAGAGCCATCACAAGAGCAGCCACAAGAAGGATGACAAGTACAATAGAGAAGCTAAGTACAAGAGGTAAGACAAGAAGTAGAGAAGATCCAAAGATGCAGCTCATGCGGTGTGGGAGGAGTCTTCTTCAAGCTCCTCAAGCTCCAAAGATGGAGCATGTCATATTGCCCTCATGGCCTCAACTAGTGAAGATGTAATTGAGGTAAGTGAGGTAAGCAAGGTAAGTGATGTTAATTTACATGAGCTATCTAAGGAAACTCTCATTGATATGCTTAATGAATGTCAATCATCTTTTGCTAAATGTAAATCAAAGAGGAAAAGGTTAGGAAAAATAGTTGATGATCTTTATGCAAAAATTGACATTCTTGATAAAAATGAAAAATTGCATCTTGATAGCATAGAATCCTTGCAAGGGCAATTTCTTGACCTTGAACTTCAATACAATGGAGTAGAGGTTGAGAATGGTACATATCTTAAAAATATTGAAAATCTTAAGATAGAAAACCAAAAGTGCCTAGATGATCTTGATACTTTTAAAACTGAAAATGTAGAACTCAAGCTTATTGATGATGCTAGGAGAGAAGAAATCTATGCTTATCAAAGAGAAATAGTTGTTCTTAAATTTGAAATTGAAAATTGCTTGCTCAAATTAATGATTTATCCTCTAGGCCTATTTTGCCAAGAAATGAAGTTGCTAGCTTAACTCTAGAAAAAGATTCTCTTCTTACTAAAGTCCTCTGTCTTGACGCCGACCTTTTGCATGCTAGACAAGATCTTACTAGTCTTTCTACTACGGTTATAAATCTTAGAGATGATAATGCTAAGTTAAGATCTACTTTGCAAAGGTTTCTTTCGGGAAAGAAATCCCTAAATGATGTCCTAGAGCACTCTACCAAACATGTTGGTACTAGTGGTTTAGGATATGATGGGACTGCTCCCAAAGGTAAGAAGAAGAAGGGTAAAAAGAAGAGTGTGGAACCTCCAATTTTCAATGGAGAGACTTCTGGCTCTAAGAACCCTATGGTTTGTATTCATTGCAAATGTGATGACCATTATTCCACCTATTGTCTTTACAAGCCCAAGGGGACCAACCCAAAGATGAAATGGGTCCCCAAGCTAACCCCGGATCCCAAAGTTTGAGTTGGGTTCTGACATCCTCTTTTCTTGCAGGTTAAAAAGAAATGGATTGTTGATAGTGGCTTCTCTAAGCATATGACTGGAGAAATCACCCATTTCAACAAATTTGTGAAAAAGAAAGGAAGATCGGTAACCTTCGGGGACAACAAGAAGGGTAAGGTTATAGGTGAGGGTGATGTAGGCAATGAACTATGCATTAAAAATGTGTTGCTTGTTGATGTCCTACATCACAATTTATTTAGTGTTAGTCAACTATGTGACAATGGTTATCTTTTGTTATTTACCTCTTTAGAATGCTTGCTTCTAGATTCCCTCTCCTACAATGTTATATATAAGGGAACTAGAAATGGTAATCTTTATGTTATTGTTCTTGATGCTCTTAAGCCCATACTAAATAGATGCTTGGTTGTGGATAAAAACGATCTTTCTCTTTGGCATCGTCGTTTGGGTCATGTGAATTTGCATCAAATGAAGAAATTGAACAAAAAGGACTTGGTTCAAGGACTTCCTAAGTTGGATTTTGATAAGGATGAGGAATGCCAACCTTGTACACAAGGGAAACAAACCAAATCCTCCTTCAAATCCAAAGGAGTCATGAGTATCAAGAGAGTTCTTGAACTTATTCATATTGATCTATTCTGACCAATGAGAACACAAACGCTTTGTGGTTCCAAGTATTGTCTTGTTATTGTTGATGATTTCTCACGATATACTTGGACTTTCTTTCTTGTTATTGTTGATGATTTCTCACGATATACTTGGACTTTCTTTCTCATTTATAAAAGTGATACTCTTGATGTTTTCTTGAGCTTTTGTAAATGGGTTGAAAATGAAGCTTCCTGCCGAATTGTTTCTATCTGTAGTGATCATGGGGAAGAGTTTGAAAATGATCTTTTTGAGCGTTTTTGTGAAAATTTTGGTTATTCGCACAGTTTCTCTTCTCCTCACACGCCTCAACAAAATGGGGTTGTTGAGAGGAAGAATAGGTCGCTACAAGAGATGGCTAGGACCATGCTTCTTGAGTATGACACTCCTAAGAAATTTTGGGCTGAAGCCGTTAGCACGTTATGCTTTGTGCAAAACCGAGTTTTCACACATCCTTCTTTCAAGAAAACCCCCTATGAACTATGGTGTGGTAGGAAGTCGTCTATTGATTTCTTTCATGTTTTCGGATGTCCTTGTTTTGTTTTAAACACAAAGGATTCTCTCGACAAGTTTGATCTGAAATCCTATAAGGCTTTCTTCCTAGGCTATAACACTACTAGCAGGGCATATAGAGTGTTTAACATTGAATTGTCTAAAATTGAAGAATCTATCAATGTTAAGTTTATTGAAACTAATCCTGTTGTTGGCAAGCATATTGGTAATGATGATGTTGCAGATGAAATAATTCCGATCTTAAAAGACCTCAACATCAAAGACAAAGGCAAGCAGGTGATAGAAGAAGAACAAGAAGAAGAAAAGAAGGATCCCACTCCCCGCTTTGCAAAGAATCACCCCAAGGAATTGATCATTGGCAACCCGTTTGAGAGAGTAAGGACACAAGCTGCTCACAACAAAGAACAAGCAGATAGTGCCTTCATCTCCCAACTAGAGCCAAAGAACATCAAAGAAGCCCTTGGTGACGATGAGTGGATTCTTACCATGCAAGAAGAGCTAGAGCAATTCAAGAAGAATCGTGTGTGGACCTTAGTGCCAAGACCAAGTGATAGAAAAATCATTGGCACCAAATGGGTCTACCGCAACAAGCTAGATGAGCAAGGAAAAGTGGTAAGGAACAAAGCAAGGTTAGTCACACAAGGTTATAACCAATAGGAAGGTATTGATTTTGATGAATCTTATGCTCCTGTTGCTAGATTAGAATTTATTCGTATGCTACTTGCCTTTGCTGGTTATAAAAATTTCTTGTTATATCAAATGGATGTTAAAAGTGCATTTTTGAATGGTACAATCGAGGAGGAAGTATTTGTTGCTCAACCTCCGGGCTTTGAAAATGACAAATTACCTAATCATGTTTATTTGTTATAAAAAGCTCTTTATGGACTCAAACAAGCACCTCGAGCTTGGTATGAGAAATTAAAGAACTTTTTGTTAGATAATGGGTATGTCATGGGCAAAGTTGATTCTACCTTGTTTCTAAAACACACTTCTAACCATTTTCTTATAATTCAAATGTATGTTGATGATATCATTTTTGGCGGGACTGATCTTGATCTTTGCAAGGAGTTTAGTTATCTTATGCAGAGTGAGTTTGAAATGAGCATGATGGGTGAGTTGACCTTCTTCCTCGACTTTCAAATCAAGCAAACCAAGGAAGGAAACTTCATCAACCAAGGCAAGTACACAAGTGAACTACTCAAGCGCTTTGGGATGGAGAATATGAAGTCGATGGATACACCCATGTCAAACACCGCCAAACTTGACAAAGATGAAGAAGGTGAAAAGGTAGATGAGAAGCTCTATAGAGGTATGATTGGAAGTTTACTTTATTTAACTACCTCTAGACCCGATATTATGTTTAGTGTTGGCTTGTGCGCTCTCTTTCAATCTAACCCTAAGAAGTCGCATCTCACTACTGTTAAGAGGATTTTGAGGTACTTAGCCAAAACCCAAAATTTTGGACTATGGTATCCTAAATCAAGGGATTTTACTCTTAGAGCATATAGTGATGCGGATTACACAGGGTGTTTGGTTGATAGAAAGTGCACAAGTGGCACTTGCTTCCTTCTACGACCATGCTTAGTGTCTTGGTTTTCCAAGAAACAAAGTACAGTGGCATTATCAACTACCGAAGCTGAATACATTACAGCCGGGAGTTGTTGTGCACAGGTCCTATGGATGAAGCAAATGCTCCAAGACTTTAACATATATTTTTATGCTTCTCCTATCTTTTGTGACAATACTAGTGCAATTAATCTATCTTACAATCCTATATTGCATAGTAGAGCCAAGCATATAGAGGTTCGCAATCATTTTCTTCATGACCACATTGCCAATAATGATATCTATATCACACATGCGGACGTGGAAAATCAGTTGGCAGACATCTTTACAAAACCCCTAGCTAGAGATCAATTTAATTTTATTTGATCAAAATTGCTTATTGTTGACTTGAATGATCTTGCCATGTGATCTAGCTAGTAGTCTCTTTCCTATATGCTTGCTCATGTCTATTGTCACTTTGTTTTCCCTATATATGCTTGTTTGTGCTTCAATTGCCTATCAACATGCTTAGTTTTTGCTTGTTTTTGGGTTTTATCGAATTTTGTGTTTCATCGCTAAATAGTGCCCAATGATGAGATAAATGTGCCTAGGTATGTAAATTATGCATAATAGAATGGAAAAATGAATTTCATTGGCATGTATATGGCTAAAATCTAAGAATGAGACTGTTAGGTCAGGTTGACCTTCAATCGATTTTCCACCCTAGAAAACTCGACCGATTAGGAACCGAGAGTAGGTCTTTATTGGATCGATCGGTCGAGTTTGCCACCCTTAGAACTCGACCGATCGACGGGCTGCGCCAACTTAAAAGTTAGGATCGGCTGACTATTTTCCCTTGCAACTAGAAAATAGATGATCGATTCCTTGTCTCTCAGCCTCAAGCTCTCACCCCAAGCCCTAAACCCCCTTGTTCCTAACCCTAGGGCAACCTAGCAACCCGTTCTTGACCTTCCAGGGCATAGTGGTGGGTTTTCTTCGGCGTTTGAGGTTTGATCTTGCTTGTGTGCATGATTTTCTCCTTGTTTTCATTTCCATGGCCTCCCATAGATGAAAATGTCCTACTCCTGGCAATGCTCAAGCTTCCTCCTTGACTAATCGCTTGATTTCGTTCGATAACACCTCTTTTGTGTCTATTGAGGCGGTAAATCAGTATAAGGATCTTCTTCCCCGATCTCCTTTTCCTTTTTGCCCCTTGGTTGACGCCAATCATTTTCAAGTGGTTATTACCTCTGTTTCGAGGCTTCTCGCCAGCCACCACTTGTCCTCTCTTGTGATCGAACATGACTACTTCAACAATCAGTTGTCTAGCACAAAAGTAGTACATGAGTTCTACGCAAACCTATGTTGGAACTACAATACACTCGTTCCCCCGGCGAATACTGAAATAGTTCTTACCTCGATGATCGTCGGTTGACGTTTTCAAATATCCGAGGAAACTTTCAACTACTATCTAGTCGGAGACAAGGAAAACAACACTTGGTGTAAGGACTATGGCGAGTATTTCGATCTTCTTGACCCGGAAGGTTCTTATAAACACCATGAATTGACGCTACCGGACATTCATCGGTTTTTAAAGAAACCCGACGTGGCCTACAAGAAGCGGTCAACCCTTCCCTCATCCTCTCTTGACCTTCATAGGTGCATCTTGGCCCTGGTGATTAAATGTAATGTCCATCCCAAGCACAATCAAACGGACATTGCAGAAAACACCGCAATCATTATGTATTATTTTCTAAACAATATAGGTGTCAAATGGGCTAGATATATCTTGCACCACATGACCTATTTCGACACCGGAAAGAACACCAAGGGCACCCACCCCCCCTACCTAGCTCTGATTTGTGGTCTTTTCCAGTTCGCCACTGATAAATCCCTCTTTTCTGACTTCCACTACCCGGTTGCTAGAAAAGCAGTTTGTATTAGTGAAACCACCCTTCAGAAAATTGTCCCTGTCTTTTCCCCTGCCACTGGTGCTTCTGCCTCCGCCTCTGCCTCTATTGTATCTCCCTCCTCCACCCATGCTCCACCTCCATAGCCACATTCCCACCCTAGCCGTGTGTCTTTCTATGCATCAAATGAAACCCTTTTGGGATATATGATGCATGAATAGGCGTACAACCGTCAGGTTCAGGACCACCTGCACCAGGATCTATGTTCGATCATGTCCACCATGAACCTATCCTGTGCTTCACCCTACCCCACCTACCAACCATACCCGGGTAGTGCCTAAGCTTCTTATGCATACGAGCATTACTTCCCTGCTCCCGAGCCTTCCGCTGCCGCTCCGCCACAGTATGCTGCTGGTAGTTCCATTCCTGCATACCTGTCGTTACCTGCTGGCCCCCTGGCCACTCTACTCGCCTCCTTGGGTGACTCTGCTCCGTCCTTCCCGCATTCCAAAGAGCTTCTTACTCTTGGTATGTCGTGGGCCGAGCAGAATGCCCGTTGGCCCGGTCGCTCCTTTGGTCCTGATGATGAGGAGATGCCCGACCAGGCTGAGGATGCAGATGAGGATGCTGATGCTGAAGACGGTGATGGTGAGGATGCTTCCGGCGACGATGGTGATGATGGTGTTGGATCTGATGCTGGCACAGCTGCTCCGCCTTCAGACGGAGATGAGGACTACCACCCTGGTGAGGACGATGAGGATACTGTTGACATAGATCGCCTAGACGTTTAGATGGTTTCTTAGGTTTTAGTCTAGCATGTCCATCATATACATCTTTCTAGACTCTTTTGTATAAGAAACATCCTGGCACATTAGTCTGAGTTGTACTATTTTCTTATATCTACTTTCTCGCTTTATGGTTGTAGTTGTTGGTTTTCATGAAGACATCTATCTTATTTGTAATATCATCGTTATGCGCTTTAGCTATCTTCTTCTATTTTATATTATGCTTGGTGCATGTTTTGAGCTATATTTTTTTATTCTGACTTGCTTTGTGTTTGGTTGAGTTTTGGAGAAGACCTGGTTTTTGCTCTTCTACCCCCCAACCTTTTTGATAATGTCAACAGGGGGAGAAATATCTAGTGGTTTGAGACTCAATCATATTGGTTCTTGTTGTTATACTATTTCTTTTTTGCTTAAGTGATCCTTTCCTTGTTAATTCACTGTTGATCATGTAACTTGCAAAGGATCACATATCACATGGATATTGGTTTTGCCATGTATGGAAAAAACTAACATGCAGGTGAGAGGAAGCTAAGTTTGAGGGGGAGCAATTCAAATTGTTCTTATCATGAATCCCCCTAATTCACAAGGCAAATGTATAACTTTCTTATCCTTTTCAATATGTTTGAGGAATGGTTTGTCATTGTCAAAAAGGGGGAGAATGTTGACCTAGAGGTTATACATTACCAATATTTTGATAATGACTTAACCATTCCATTCATATGTATCTAATATGTGCGTTTAAGATTGTTTGCAGGCATTAGATACAAGAAAAGGATCATATATACAAAGCCCTAGAATGGGCCAAGTTCAAGTCAAGATGGCTACAAGTGTGTGTTTTAGGATTTCTATGTAAACGAACTTAGAACATTCATGTAATCACTTGTAATGATGAATTGGTTTGTAACTTAGAAGAGAAAAATGTTTGGGACAAAATTCACCAAGTTCTAATCAATTTAATTGCAAATTAGAAAATGGATTACAGGCACTTGGTCGGTCGAGTTTCCCTGGCTTGAAACTCGACCGATCAACCTTGGTTGATTTTCTGAAGATTGCATCGGTCGAGTTGTGTACTCACAAAACTCGACCGATCAAGTAACAGGCCATTTCTAGTTGAAATGGTCGGTCGAGTTTTGTCAGGACAAACTCGACCGATCATTTGAATATCGGTTTGTCTCTTACTTAATTGGTCGAGTTACCCCCATTGAAACTCGACTGATTGCATTGTATGGAATTTGCAGAAAAAGTAATATGACCGTTGGTGAATTGTTTTGAGCAAAAATAGAGCCGTTTTCTTCAACAAAAAACAACTACTTTTGCATCCAAGTGTCCCACAACTTAAAGGGCCACCCTCAACTATAAATAGAACCCCTTGGAGTTCATTCCAAACTGCTCTTCCATTGCAAACTTGGTTCTATCTTAGTTGAGAGTGTTCCAAGCCCTTGAGCCCCTTTCTCTCTCTACCTTCAATATAAATTCGTGAGTTATGAGTGAGTTAGGTCCCTGTGTATGAGAGTTATCCCTTGTATGATGTACAACTCTCCTTTCTCTCTTCCTACCTCCAAATCCCTTTGAAGATTGAATTGAAGCTACTTCTCCAAGTGAAAGAGAGGTTGATGTTGTTCTTCTCCGAGTGAAGGTGAAGATGATTGCTGATATTCAAGAGTGAAGATAGCTTGCTGCTCCAGATCCCTTGGTGAAGGTGAAACTTGGAGAAGCTCTCTAAGTGAAGGAGAGGTGCAAGGTAAAGATCAAGTGAGATAGGTAAATCCTGTAAGGCTGAAGACAAAGGTAAGATTGGGTAAGTCCTTTGAAGAAGGCAGAAGAATCTTGCTTTGTGGGTAAGTCCTTGGAAAGGTAGAAGATCTTAGCTTGAGAAATTAAGTCCTTGGTTGTGTGGTTTATGTATCTTGTAATCTTATTGTGATATATAAGAGAACCAAGTTGCAAATCCTAGAGTCTAACCAACTCTAGGTAGTGGACTGACATCGCTCCTATGTTTAGGACGTGGAACCACTCTAACCACCTGTCCAAGTGCATGTTATTCATTGTCTCTTATCCTTGCTTTGAATGCTAGATTAGGACATCAAATTGTTGCTTATTTTAGTCTTTGCACTACGATCAAATTGGTGGTCTAATTGATTTTGTGAAGTGTGTGTAGCTCTATTCATCCCCCCTCAAGAGCCCATTGATCCAATATTAGCGTCTTTGTAGACTTAGTTTCCTATCAGATAACTAACTACGAGAAACGTGGGAGTATTGCAATGCTAGCCATCCCCGAATGAATCGTCACTTACTTTGCATCACTCCTTTCACAAAGGGTGTTCCTCAACCTGTTAAAGTTTTACTTTCATGCGTCAACTGATTCCATTTCATAGTATTAAAGTACAACGATGGAGGTGAGTTTACTCCACTCCTTAAAGAATGTTCCTAGATACCAAAATAGACATATGGTGACTAAATATATCAAGAACCAACATGCAATCGATATTCAAATCTAAAAGCACAAACGTAGACAATTCATACTAATAGAAAATAGGTAACACAAGTTGGTGATCAAACAACTAGCATTCAATAAATGATTGATGTTGAACTGAAAAGATAGTATTTCTCTATTGCGAACTCATGAATTACAATGCATGGAATGAAAACATGGGTAGCATTGCTACTCCCCTCACCCTAGTGTATCAAACTACTCACTCATGGCAAGAATAAAGGAGGCAGGAAGAGAAAGGGAGAACATCATCTCCACATAGGAGGGAGGAAGGTTGACCCCTTGGAGTAGAGAACAACAATCTTCACACTGTGTGGTTTCCTTGGTGATGAAAACTTCACTTCCCACCTTATTTGTAGATGAGGGAGAAGGTAGATTGAGGATGGGGAGTGATCTTAGACCGGAAACCTTGGTGCGATGGATGAAGGTTGAAGTAGCTCTAAAACAATTGAGGTAGCCTTTGGGTGTCTAAGACTTCTTGTCAAGTGAGAACCCCTTTGGTCCTCTTTATAGGCTTCCAAGGGATATTGAACGGTCTTCGGACCGTTTGGATCTTTAATGGTTTAGAGACTGTTTGGACTCTCTTGGTTTAGAGACTATTTGATTCCATACGGTCTTGGGACCATTCGGCTTTTATTCGGTCTTGGGACCGATTGGCCTTCATACGGTCTTAGGATCGTTTGGCTTCATATGGTCTTGGGACCATTCAGGCTTCATACGGTCTTGGGACTGTTTGGCTTCATACACTCTTGGGACCATTTGGCCTATATATAGTCTTGGGACCATTTGGCCTTCATACAGTCTTGGGACCATTTGGCCTTCATATGGTCTTGGGACTGATTGGCCATCATTTGGTCTTGGGACCGTTTGGCCTTTATTCGATCTTGGGACCGTTTATCCTTCTTATGGTCTTGGGACCGTTCGGCCTTCATTCGGTCTTGGGACCGTTTGGCCTTCATTCGGTCTTGGGACCATTTGGCTTCCATTCGGTCTTTGGACCGTTCGTCTTCATACGGTCTTGGGACCGTTTGGGGTTTTTGCAATATTTTTGGATTTTTCTGTTAGAAGAAAAGGAGAAATGTCAGTCTATTGGTATATTCACAATAAAGTGGAAAGTTAAGGATTCTATCTGATTCATCTAAGAAAGAGTGTGGAAAACTAACAAAAACTAGTAAGATAACACCACAAAATGGGAGGTCATCACCCCTCGCTAACTTAGAGTCTAGCTTGTCCTCCAGTTGGATAGAGCTAAGGCATGTAGTGGCAAGGTGATTTTATTTAGTGAAGATTTCCTTACTCTTGCTTCAGTTCTAAACCAGAGATCTCCCAGAGTCTTATCAAGGCTTCTTCTTTCACTAACTCTTTCAGATATCAAGAGTTGTGTGGACCTCAGGTTTCCTCCATATCACGTAGCTCGCGTTGGGACCACCCTTTCCTTTATCATATTCTATGCATGTCTTCAACTCTAAGAAGTTTTATACTTCTTTGTAGCTCCTAGCTCAAAATCTAAGATAGGTACGAGGGTTCACTGAAAGCTTCTGTGTAACTCCCCCTTCGAAGGGGGGAGGGTTTATCTAAACTTTTAGGGTCTTACTACCAGGCACGACACATCTACCTTCGTGAGGGCAGCAGAATGTATCGGTCGGGCAAGACCCTTTATTAGCTTTTTTATATATTTGGAGAGCTTAGGATCTCACTATCAGGCGCGACACGTTTGCCTTTGTGAGGGAAGCTGAATGTGCTGGCCGGGTGAGACCTTTATTGGCTCTTGATATAGGTCCTTATGCATGGCACAACTCTCATGTTTTTATTCAACACTATGGCTTTTATTCATATGTTTACCGACTTAGGAATTGGGTATTTTAGGGATTTTATTTGGGATTCCAGGCGTCTTTTTGAAAAGAAGAAAATTGTTCCTTAGAGTTTTCCAACATGCACTTGTTTTGATTTTTGTGCTTTGTGGTCCACTTGTGAGGTTCCTTGATTTGGATTTTATCTGGTTCCCTTCGAACCTTGAGACTGTTCGGCTTGTTTCGGCTGTGGTTTTGACCTGTGGAGAGCTGATGTAGAATTGAAGCAAAAACATAGAAATCGAGTGTGGAAGTGATTTATTAATTCGCCATGACATGCCTAAATACTACTTATGTAATTGCTTCTAAGGACTACTTTGTCTCTAACTTAGCTACGGGTGACCCTTTTCCAACATGAATGTTATTCTTATGTACAAAAGTTATTCTATTAAAGAAATTATCAAAAGCAACTAAATGTCAAAAAATTTGTGTGAAGGAACAAAGTAAACGAAAGAGTGCAGAGAAGAAGGTTTGAATGTAATACCTCGCCCTTACCCAGTGTACCCCCTCCAACTTATCACTCACTCTTTCCTCAGAGTGTCAAGGTGATAGGTTGAGAAGTACATGGTCAAGGGTGTTAAGGTGTTTTGAATCCCTTGTTGGTTGCAATGGAATAGAGAAGATTTACAACAAACTTTCCACGTAAAGCATGATAATCCACGTCCTTCATGTCCTCCACATGTTTACTAAGAACAGTGAGGGTGTATATCCAGTAAAGGATGTGGATACCACAATCGTTTGATTCTCTTATTTGCTGGGGACATATGTGGCAAAAGGCTGGGCAGTGAAAATGTTCTTTATTGTAAGCCTTTATGTGCTTGCCGAGAAGATCATGTAGTCGTTCAGCACAATCCTTCGCCACTTCCTCTGTGGGCGTCTTTACTGTAACAACATACTCTTTTTGGTTTGGTTCAAACTGGTTGTCAGAACTATTATAGATGATTGTAGTTCCATCATGTAAATTTGTTGCCAGCAACATCCAATGCTCAGAGTGAAGAAAAGGAAACATAATGAACTTCAGAGACATATGTTGAAGGTAAGAGATAAGGGTGTTTGTGGTTCCCAATTTCTTTGATCCGAGTAAATCATCCTTCATGTATGCTGACGCCATATAAATCATTGGTAGGTCTTGTGCTAGAAGAAATTGATAGGCAGCCATCACACCCACTGATAATGATCCTTTTACTTGTATGGTTTCACCGAGTGCATATGCCATTATGAGAATATTCCCTTTGAGGGAAACAAGCTCATCGTTCTCTGCATGTAGTCGAGACATGATGAGCCTGAGTTCATTATCTGAAAGACTCATGCATGTTGCAAGGTCAAAGTTTGGGAACGTTGGTTGTATAGCAGATAGAGGCACCTTTTCTTTGAATGATATGTTGATGGTGGTCCCTGTTAAAAAATCGATGTCCCCCTTGTCTTCCGCCATATCAAAAGTATAAGGGTCCCGTTAGTGTTTTTTGGGACCTTGGCGGTCTGTTGTTGTTGTTGCTCCAACTCCTTTGGAATTTGTTTGAATGGTTGCTTTTTCAGATGTTTGATAGTAGAGAATAAGTAGTGAGGCACGTCGTCTTGTGCCATTGCTGGATCCTTAAAGAACCATCTATCGCAGATAAGATCCATGGCGTAACGTCCCCGTAAGGAGTATATATCTTCTGTTTCTAGCTCAGTAAAGGGGATTTGTTTGTTGAGTGCTTCAATAAATCTTATTGTACAGAAAGCGCAGTCCCCTGAACCTTCTAGTGCTTGGATTGTTGGGTTGATGATTTGGAACCAAGGCTAGTTCCAACCATGTTAAAGAGATGGGCAGGCATCCCATATTACTTTGAGAAGCTAGAAAGGAATGCATCACACTTCTCTGACTTATGAACTAGCAATGTTTATCTGTCCGACCTTTAGCTCACTGGCATAGAAATTATACACCTTGGCATCGTGGGCCTCGGTGTCGACAATCATTAGTAGCCAGTAGCCGAGAACTTTGAAAGGCACTGTGATGTAGCGTGCCTTTCGTGCTAGACCTGTTTGCAGTCGCTCGATGGACTTTGCATGTAAGTCTTGTGTAATAAACATAAGGATAGAGCGGATGAAGTGTTGAAAATAGGCTGCAACTTCTTTGGGCTTTGAAAATCTTCTATAGTGTTAGCAAGGAGGACATGGAATATAGCTATCCTCACCGTCGATTGTGGTCGTAGGAGAATATGAAAATATTTGCATGTCAACTTGCACTCTGTCTTTGTATTATTATAGATTATGTCCCCCCCACCCTTCGCATCATCTACAATAGTGTTCAGGATGCAGATGTCCTGAACATCTAAAGTAGAGATGGCTGCCATGTCCAAGTCGTGTGTCTTGTGAGGTAGAGGTGGCGGCGGGGGAAGGTCTTCTGGTGGAGGAAGAGAAGACTGCTCATTGTCGTCAAAATATTGTGGCAGATTTTCATCCTTGTTAGAGTCAGAGTCGAGTCTATCATCGGTGTCAAGACTCACTCTGTCCTCAGAATCCTCCTACTCTGGGGGGAGGGGTGCAGATTGCTCCGGAGCGGAGTGTTGATGAATGGTTGTTGTGAGTGGGCAAATGCTGGTTTCCATTATGCATTGTTGAAACTCAGCAAAAGCTACGTCTTTGGCAGCGTCCCCCAGGGATCCCATTGCTGAGAAATTAAAAAATTGATCCCCATATGACATTGTGACATTGTCATTATTATCGGGGGCATTGTGATCTTTGTTTCCACCCTCCTCGTGGTCTCCACCGTCTCCCCTTTTTGTAGTTTTTGCCCCTCGGCTGGTGCCATCCCCAACATTTCCTGGGTTGTCAGGTTGGTCATCTGAGGAGGAGATGTCGGCATTTGATTCCGCTGAGGAGTCAGAATCATCATCATCATCTTCGTCGTCTTCATCATCCTCGTCATCGGTCGCCTTGTCTTTGTTCCTTTTTATTGATGCTTTCTTGCATCACGGATGGGTAGCTTGTAGTTCTTCAAGTGCCAGCTGTATGTGCCCATGGATTTGAGGAGTGCGTCATGGCTTTCCTTGAGATCTACATATCTATCTTTGGTGGAGAGGAGTCATGTTGTTAGATCAGTCACTTGGGCTTGTAGCTGGTCTAAGGCATTGTTTGCATGCTCCTCCTGGTGGCAGATGAGTTGTGTAAGGGTGCTATCGATGCCATCCAAGCGCGTGCTTAGTGCAGTATGTTGTTGCTGAAGCTCGCAAAGGGTCTCAGGAAAAGGTTGTGTTTTTTTAGAGACCCTATCGACTTGCTGGGCCAACGCTTCTTGCTGGCCTTTCAACCCAAGTATCAACTCAGGCAGGTGTTGTAAGTGGTTGTCAATACAGTTGACTTGTTGGGCCGTTGTGTCCTACCATTGTTGAATACTTGTGAGGAGGCCTGGTAAGGTGTGAGTTCACTCCTCAAGATTGGATACATGTGTAGCAAGTCCCTACATATAAGCAAAAATAGATTGTAAGATGTTAGAAGGGTCAGTGAGGCGGATTCGAATAGCGTATAATTTTTGTCCAAATTCCCCACCGACTTGTGAAAAAGGGACCCCAGTGGTGGATGGGTGGGATGGCTGGGGTCTAGGTGAATGGTGGTAGTGCCTTGAGAAAGAGACACTAATGATGGGCCCATGAATTGTATGGCGACTGTAGAGGGAGTCACCAGTGGTATCGGGGTGGTGGCAGATGAGAAGGGTGGCGACGTGCCAGGTGTAAAAGGTGTAACCGAGAATGTCGGGGGGAAAGTGGTGGAAGTGAAGGTGAGATCGGGCGTTGAGGTGAAGGATGGGATGCCCGAAGAGAAAATGAGTGAGGCAGAAGATGCATGTGAAGTTGTGGTTGTGGAGAAAGGGATTGTGGTGGTCATTATTGTGGAAAATGGTGGAAGAGTGATAGATGGTAGAATGGTGGAAGATGGGAGTGTGGTGGAGGGGTGAGGTCTTGATCTCTCTATCCCAAGGGTGGTGGGGGAGGTTGTAGAGGTGATCCCAACATACAGATCCATGATGAAAGCGTCTGGTGTTGGGTTGATGATGTTTTCTTCATAGTGGGGGTGTTCTTCCTCTGGGTTTATCTTCGATGTGGGCGTCCCTGACTGTTGTTGCTTCTGTGCACATAGCTTGGACGACCGTGTTCTTGGTACTTTCTTTGGCCTTGTCACTGGGTCAGTGACACTATGCTCTATCTGCCCTACTTTTACTTGTTTCTTTTTTTCTTTTACTGAAGAGAGAAGGTTAGCAAGCTCCTCTTTAGTGAAGAGAGCTTGTCTTTATCATAATTATCCAGATTGGGAAGTGGTAGCAGTGTCCTAGATGCTTTGATAGTTGGACACAAGATATAATGAAGTTTGGCATCCTTTTCCTTTATGATGTAGCTATTCTTCAAAATCTACTTGTTTGTTAAGATGTCACCCTTTATCAAAGTACACTTTGAAAGTGGTATGTCCATCTTAAGATACTCCAGAATTGATGTTATGTGACCACCCACATAGATTTCCTTTTCGAGGGAATAAGATGTGTGTTTATGTATCAAATGTCGTTCGATGCTGACCGGATGCCCTTTTAGGATGGACCATAGAATAAAGAGGTCTGAAATGATAACATTCACACTCTCTATCCTAGGGAATATAACACCTGTTATGATTTTGTGCAGTGTGCGCACCAGGCCAGAATGTATGTTGGAGGCTTTACAAGTCTTTGTTTCATAGCTTGGAATCCCTTCCAAAAGGTATGCCTGTTGAACAGGGGGTGGTCCAGGCCCGCCTCCTTAGCTTTCTTTAGATGATCTTGGTTTTTGATGAAGATTTCATTTAGCAGGTTCTCTGTCAAGACGACCTTCTTCCCAAAGAGTGAGGTTACCATCCTACGGTCACCTCCATACTTTAGTTTGTCTTTTGCATCCACAGGTTCTTTGTTGAGGTAGGTGAAGAACTCCAGCATGGGCTCAACATAGGAATTCTCTGCGACAAAGCAGAGTTTTGAAAGGTTCACCTCATCAAGCAAGGCAAGTACTCTGTAATAGATTCCCATCCATTTTAGTATGTTAGAACTGACATACTTTGTTGGGCGCAAGACTTTGTCACTAGTGTGTAGGTGTTAGATATATAGATCAGATGGTGTTGGTTCTGCGGTGGTGGCAGCAGGAGGTGAAATGTATCCTGCTAGGATTTGTTCTCTTACTGTTGTGGGTTGGACTTGTTTCCTTGCCCACTTCTTAGTTGGTTGTCCCTCGACAGCATCGTGGGCCTTCCTTTTGCCCTTGGACTTAGTAGGTGGTGATTCCTCCTCAAAATTAGGTGTGTAATCTGAACCTTCATCGGTTGAGGAAAGATCTTCAACTTCTTCAACTGGATCTTCTGTTAAGCATTTGTTGACTCGCTCAAGGTCGTGGATGACCTTGGGCAAGTCGACTGGAGCTTTGCCTGATTTTTTGCACAGGTCAAGGATGCATTGGAGCTTATTCTGACACTCAATCAATTGCTCCCTGGTTCAGCAATGGGTGTCAACAACTTCTTTCACATGTGATGCCATTCTGAAAATTGAACAAGAAATCATATATGTTAGAAAAGATTGAAATTTTAGTAAGAATGGAATTATGGTATAAATGTTTAGAGAATTGCAACATTTTGTAAGCTTCACGGTTTTGAAACAAAAACTATTAAGAATGAAACTATTAAGGGTAAAATTGTGATTTTTAAGACCGTTTGGGTCCAAACGGTTTCACTATCATTTGGGTCCAAATGGGTCCAAATAGTTTCACTACCGTTTGGATCCAAAAGGTTTCACAACCGTTTGGGTCCAAACGGTTTGCAGGACCGCAAGGGTCCATGCGGCCTTGTGTTTGGTGTTGCGGGTTGGCAGTTCCTGTGGGATTCCCATACTGAAACCTAGGATGGTTTCTCAGTTTATCCGGATTTTAGTATGCTTGACCAGGTATGGAATGGATAATTAACTTGCTCTGGTATCTGATCCTCAAGATGTTCAATAATTGGTTCATATTGTGGTTGAGGAGTCTTTAGGTCCATCATCACATCATATAGGAGGCCACATGATAATGTGGGATGATCAGATGCATGATAGGCTTTGCAAGTCTCAGTAGCTACTTTGACTTGTTGGACTTCGGGGTTCTTCTTTCTGTCATATTCTCCAAATGATGTTTCAAGGATCTGCTGCTTATGAGCTATGGTTTTTAAAGCTTCAACAATGACTTTCATTTTTGTAGATTCTTTAGCTTTATAAACTTTTAGGACTCCTACGATAGATGGCCTTCCCCAATTAGATTGGTTCTTGGCCCTGAGTGTAACAATCTTCCAAGCGTCCTCATAATTCTTTCGCATGAAATTCCCCCCATATGAGGAATCCAAAAACTTCTTAATGTCATCACTGACCCCTCTATAGAATGTTTCTATGAGTTGAATTTGTGAGATTATGTGATGTGGGCATTTCCTCAGGAGTTCCTTAAATATTTCCCATGATTCTACGAGTGACTCTCCAAGAAGTTGGGAAAAATGATTAATTTTCCCCCTAATCTCGTAAGTCAATGAAGGAGGAAAGAACTTCTCTAGAAATTTTTCTTCCAAGGGAGCCCAGGTGGTGATTGGCTCTCCATCTAATGAGTTATACCAGCTTAACGCCCTTCTAGACAAAGTGAAGTGGAAAATTAGAGCATGATTGCATCGAATATAACTCCGGCTTGTGGTACCAATCGACAAAGTGCTTTGAATCGCTTCAGGTGGTCCATGCAATCATCTCCAGCATTTCCAAAAAATGAGATGCCTTGCATGATTTGGATCCATTGCGTTCGAATCTCGAAGTTAGGATCATTAATGAGCAGAGTCCAAACCAGGTGATTATCTTCAAAGTTCTTAGGAAGGCATAATCCCAAAGTTTCTTATTCATTAACACTAACTGATCAGCTGCCGTGGCAGCTTCATTTTCACCTTGGATGCGGGCCTACTCTTCATCTCGAAACTCTACTTGGAATTGAGCACATGTATCAACAATGAGTTGTGCTCTTTGAGCTACTATGGCTGCATTGACTCTTTCCATTAGCAAGGCGGCTTAACATTGTTCTTCATCCATCTGTCTGGCTTGTTGGCGGTTGAGTTTGATCCGTCAGTTGAAGCTTCATTCTACCTCAGGGTTGTACTCTAGTTCAGGGGAGAATCCAATGTTATGCGAAGGTTGCATACACATTTTCTACCTGAGTAGAACAAAAATCACACTTTAGACGATGGTGGAGAGACGATGTAATCAAAAAGATATGAAGTAGTTATCAAGGTAAAATGTAAAGTCCTAATCAACTAGCAAATTGATAAATGGAATCAAAATGTTCCATTGTCCCCAACAACAACACCAATTTTTGATGGAGCCTCCACTCGCGTGGAGTTGCGTGCACCACTAAAAATCCTAGAGATAGTAAATCTCTAAGTTTAGCCTTACGTGTGCTATAATAGATCTCCACCCACGTATGCTAAGATATGTGGAAGTCTTATCATAGTACAGTTGAGGGTTGAATCCATGAGACAACGGTCTTGTTAAGGGTTAACAAGATGGAAAATATTATAAATCTACTTATCCACTTAAGAGTTGATATTTAGATCGAAGAGTTGATTTGATGATTAAACTAAGTGCAAAGTAAGCTAAATAGCAAGAAAGTAAATGTAATGTTGTAAACAATATTTGGAAACCACTAGGATGTGATCGAGTTTCACCACCACTACACATGGATCAAAACATACATCGTAATAACATGGCTTGCAATAAGAGTCTAAACAGTTAGCATCTTTGTAGACTTAGTTTCCTTTCAAATAACTAACTACGAGAAATTTGGGAGTATTGCAATGCCAGCCATCCCTAAATGAATGGTCACTTACTTTGCATCGCTCCCTTTGCAAAGTGTGTTCCTCAACCTGTCAAAGTTGTACTTTCATATGTCAACTGATTCCATTTCATAGTATGTAAGGACATTGATGGAGGTGAGTTTACTCCACTCCTTGAAGAACGTTCCTAGATACTGAAATAGACATATGGTGACTACATACATCAAGAACCATGTAATCAATATTCGAATCTAAAAGCACAAACGTAGACACTTCATACTGATAGAAAATAGGTAACACAAGTTGGTGATTAAACAACTAGCATTCATTAAACGATTGATGTTGAACTGAAAAGATAGTATTTCTCTATTGCAAACTCATGAATTACAATGCATGGAATGAAAACATGGGTAGCAGGGCTACTCCCCACACCCTAGTGTATGGAACTACTCGCTCATGGAAAGAAAAAAGAAGGAGGTAGGAAGAGAGAGGGAGAACATCATCTCCACGTAGGAGGGAGGAAGGTTGACCCCTTGGAGTAGAGAACAACTATCTTCACACTATGTGGTTTCCTTGGTGATGAAACCTTCACTTCCCACCTTCTTTGTAGATGAGAGAGAAGGTAGCTTGAGTATGGGGTGTGATCTTAGACCGGAAGCCTTGGGGCGATGGATGAAGGTTGAAGTAGCTCTGAAACAATTGAGGCAGCCTTTGGGCGTCTAAGACTTCTTGTCAAGTGAGAACCCCTTTAGTCCTATTTATAGGCTTCCAAGGGATTTTGAACGGTCTTGGGAGCATTTGGATCTTTAACGGTTTGGAGACCGTTTGGACTCTCTAGGTTTGGAGAGTGTTTGGGTCCATACGGTCTGGGTACCGTTTGGCTTTCATTCAGTCTTGGGACTGGTTGGCCTTCATACGGTCTTGGGATAGTTTGGCTTCATACGGTCTTGGGACCGTTCGAATTTCATACAATCTTGGGACCGTTGGGCTTCATACGGTCTTGGGATCGTTTGGCCTTCATACAGTCTTGGGACCATTTGGCCTTCATATGGTCTTGAACTATTTTGCCTTCATTCGGTCTTGGGACCGTTTGGCCTTCATTCGGTCTTGGGGCTGTTTGGCTTCCATTCGGTCTTGTGACTATTTGGCTTCATACGGTTTTGGGACCGTTTGGGGTTTTTGCAATTTTTTTAATTTTTCTGTAAGAAGAAAAGGAGAAATGTTAGTCTATTGGTATATTCACAATAAAGTGGAAAGTTAAGGATTCTATCTAATTTATTTAAGAAAGAGTGTGGAAAATTAAGAAAAACTAATAAGATAACATCACAAAATGGGAGGTTATCATAGTCACCAAGGGACAAAATACATTTTCTTTTCTATATGTGTATTATGTGTTTCAATTAATTCAAAAGTATGTTATACTAGTTTCCCTTAATTTTTCTCTCTCCTCCAAGAGAGGTTCTCAAACAGGCATAAAAAACATCGTTCCTTCCTTATTCTACTCCCACATCAGCCCTTTTTTTTGTTAATGTGAATTCTGAAAGAGGGTTCATAATGTATTGGTGCATATGGCATGGCCAGGATATCCTCTATAAAGTATCTTCTATGAAGGCCCAGGAGATTTTATCGTAATCTTTAGATAAATCGACCTTGATGGCCATATAAGGTGCACTAGATCTTTGTCTCACATTGTGAATAACTTCCTGAACGACGATGATATCATCATATATATGACATAATCATGAAGTGAGTAACAAGTGTTAATCTCAAAATTGGACTCCAAGAAACACAAAGGAAAAGTATCGTCCACTTATTTCATCTGTTAATGCATTAAAATCAAGTAAAAGGACATCTATGGAAACTATGGGAAAACATGTACAAGATAGACATGTAAACATATAGGAAGAATCTAGACTCCTTTTAGGGTGTAGTCCAAATTTGGTCAATTTTTGACCATGTTTGACCCTCCAATTTAATTAGGGAAGTTTTCCCTGTAGTTTGATTAAGAACTAATGCCAAATTTATTTGTTGAAAAAATTCAACCTATGATCCTATATGTTACTCACTATAACGAGTTACCCTTATTTCTTTTCCATTTATGTGCACCATCTGACAATGAGAATTTAATTTTATGGCAATCTAACGGTTCTCCAGTCATTCCCTACCTCTTCTTGGTTCGTCGGTCTGAACAAGGGTTGTGGCTTTTCTAACTTGATCTTTCCCTCTCTCATCTCTTAATGATTTTACAAGATTTCTTCACCATTGAATCCTCCTCACTCCACCATTTCTAACAAGCCCTAAGTCATCATCTATCTCCCTCCATTTAAGAAATTCCCAATTAGGGCTCTCCATAGCTACACCACCCTGAGTTGTAGAGGGTGCTCAGACTCACCTATTGCCAATATAAGGCATCATATAGCACCACTAGATCTCGAGAACTACTTCCCATTCTTTAATTTGATCATAGTATCCCTGAGACTTCCCTGCCTACTCGATAAGTATCTCCAATGCTACCTTCCTAGTATTGGTATGTATGCCCTGAGAGCCAATCATGGGATGATTGGTGGGATACATTAAGATTGATTTGATAAACATCAAAGGCAAGCTTCCCATTCTTTCTGGTTCAGTAATATGAGATAGTGATAGAACAAATTGAATGTGTAACATCCCTGACCTGGGTTATGATTTAACCCTAGGTGTTTTTCCTAAATATGTAATTAAATCCTTGTGATTAACTTTGGGCATGTAGTTAAGTTTCTCAGAAACATATATTTCAGTTTTTGCTCCTTTTTATATAAAGTTGTAGCATTGTTTTGAAATACAGGGACCTATGTGCAAATTACCCAGTTAGAAGGGTTAACTTGCAATTTGCACATGTTGAGATGTTCCTCTGATGTTGAGACATCATGAGAATGATGATGGTAAGGTTTGAGGGATTTCCCAAGCTTGGGCACCAAGGTGCAGCTGTGGAAGCAATCCCAGTGCTTGAAAAACCTAAATTGGAAAAAAAGTGCAATTTACCCAATTTAAGGGGTGCAACTTGTAAAATACATCATCTAAAATATCTTTTAAGAATCTTGTCATCATTTAGAGAAGAAATGATGAAAGGTCACTTCAATTGATTAATCAAGTTATGAAAAAACACCTTTGTGATTGAATAATCAAGGTGTATGTGCTATAGCCCTTTTATGTGTATGCTTAACTAATAGGTTGATCTTCTTTGCCCTCATTTCTTGACCTTAGAAGAAGGTTTGTCCATAGAATTAATATGAAGGGACGAGCATAGAAGGATGGAGGGACTTAGTTGAATATATGGAGAACTTATGAGCTTATGTTGAAAATCTCACCCCAAGTATATATACTCTCCACTTCACTTACCAAGGAAACCCTCCCTTCGTTCCTTTCACTGTTCTATTCACCCAAACTGACTAAAGAGGAGCTGTGGAGCTCAGGAGGACGACCAAGGAGGGCAAGGTAGGTTTGAATCCTCCCTTTTGCTTAAGTTCATGGTTAGAACTCAAATTCAAGGTCAAATTGATGGCTAGCTCACATAGCTCTACCTTTCTAGCCATCTCTTCTCGACTTTCCTTGGAAGGATCACCTTGGCCGACCTGTGGAAACTCAAGGACGCCATTAAAAACTTGGAGCTCAAGGAGCAAGCTTTAGGCGGGTTTTATAACTCTAAACCTATGCTTTGTTATATACATCTCGTTTATGCTTTTAGATGATAGTTCTTCTTCTTCTCTACCTTCCTTTGCTACCTTGCAAGCAAATCCGTGAGAAATCCTTGCTGTTCTTGAGCTAGGAAATGAAGACGTTATTTCCAAAGTTAATCCACTACTTTTCACTTTACTAAACGGTCTCCACAAATTGCTCTCTCGGTTTGCAAAACCGTGTAGTGAGCAAACGGTCTCAGGACCGTGTAAGGGCAAACGGTCTTCAAGACCGTTTACCCGCATTGACCAAGCGTGGACCGTATAAGATTTCGGTTTATCATTATGTACGCTAATCACCCACAAAATTTGAGATGATAACTCCAAAGGAATCGTGAGATATGGCCTTTTTAATCAACAACTTTAATTGAATTTACTCCTGATTTCCAATCTGTTGAAATCGCCCTTTTTGGGCAAATGGTCTCAAGACCGTGTAAGAACATTGACCAAGCATTGACCGTATGCGAGTACTGTTCAAAATAATGTTGATTAACAACTCACCAAATTTTATGGACTAATTCCAAACGAGCTAAGAGTTGAAGGATGATTACTAGGGCAAACCCTAATTGAAATCAGTACTGAAATCTCAATGATTTGATTAAGTGTTTTTGGGTTGATTAACCTAAACGGTCTGAAGACCGTTTGGGGATCAATCAAACGGTCTCAAGACCATGTGGAGTTCATCCACATGATCTCAAGACCGTTTGGGCCAAGTTTGGGCCCAATTGGAGCTCAATTGAAGGGTTCAACCTTGTGTTGATTCACATTGTTGAGTGTTGATGGTTGAACGTTGATGGACCTTAATTGAACCAACTTCAACCCTAATTGGATAACAATTGAGGGTCAATTGAGTGACCAATTGGTTAAGCATAACCCTAATTAACTCAATCTATAAGTGGTTACCATGGCTTTGACCATTTGGAGGCTTCAACATTGATAATCATAAATGATTGAAATCATTGAACCATGTTGGAGGTCCAAACGGTTTGAGACCAAGTGGACCAAATGGTCTCAAGACCGTTTGAGGCCTCACGGTCTCAAGACCGTTTGAGACCTCATGGTCTCAAGACCGTTTGAGGTCACACGTTCTCAAGACCGTGTGAGGCCTCACGGTCTCAAGATCGTTTGGACTCAAACGATCTCAAGATCGAGAGACACCAAACGGTCTCAAACCGTGTAAGCCCTCTCGGTCTTGAAGTCAAACTTGTTAAACAGTCTACACCCTCACACGGTTTGGGCAAACGACCTTGAAGGTCACACGGTCTTGGAGTCAACCCTAGCAAACGGTCAACTCATCCAAACGGTCTCAAACCGTTTGGAGGTTGAAGGTTGAAACCGTTTGAGGTTTTCAAAGGTTGATTTCACTTAATAAATTGAAGGTGTAAATGGTTCAATGATGCCCTAATCTAAACCCCAATGATAACCTATGATATTAAGGGATTAAGTGACTAATGAATTCAACCATGATGGTGATCAATGGGGTCAATTACCAAAATACCTTGATGGGTTCAATTGAGTAATACCTTGTTCAAATCAAACCCTAATCACATGATAGTGATGTTTTGACTTATGTTAGCCCATGAGGACTTAACCCAACCTGATCTAGAGTGGTATTATCACCATCTACTAGTATGAGGAGAGAGAACGTATCTTAAGAGAGAGAAAGTACCTTAAGAGAGAGAAAGTACCCTTTTAGGGTGGAAACTCAAGTAAAGAACCTTCAATACACATGAATGTGCATGATTAGGGTATGATCCACCTATGTGAGATCATGGAAACCCTAATTATGATATATGATGAATCTTAAGCTAATCTGAGAGCATCAATGATGATGTTCCTCATACATGATGATGTTATGAGTTCAATTCACCATATGATGTGAATGGTAAACCCTAATTCAAGGGTAATGACATATGATGTGAATAGTAAACCCTAATTCAAGGGTAATGACATATGATGTGAATAGTAAACCCTAATTCAAAGGTGATGACATGTTATATGAGTATTAAACTCTATTTGATAAGAATTAAAGAACTTAGCTCTTATGACAAGAGTGGAAAGTATGATCATTGTTTTGAATTACCTTTATTAGTTGAATTAACCATGCAGGTTCTGATATGGAGGTGATCATATCCAGGTATGGATGATGGTACTATATTCATTAAAGGCATATTGATAGCTTTATGAATAAGTAAAGTATATTGATGCCTTGTCAGTGGCATTCTATGATAATAATGGGTTGTGAGAGCCATGAATACCATCAAGGTCATGCTTTAGAGATGACTTGTGATGAGTATAATGAGAAATGATGATTGATGTGAGTTAGGCTTGTTACATTTAGTATTTTCCTTTTTATAGTTGTTATGCTACTGCTATTGTTTGAAGAACAATGTGTGATGTTAAATGAATACTGAATGTACCTAACTAATCAAGTATAATGTAGAGCCCTGATCATAGACCCATCATTGTCAGAGATCAAATGATGGTGAAACAGGTTTTCCTAAGGGAACTCCTGGATCACATACTATTGAGTATGTGGGGTATATGGATGTGTAGAACCTTACATCCTAGTGTAGGAATTTGATGTAGATATGTAATCCGTCAATCCTTCACTACAATCCCATACCGTATCAGTAGTAGGTAAACATGAAACCTCCTGATGACGAAGAAAACATAGATATCCGTATCAGTGGAGATAAACATGAAATCCCCTGATGACGAAGAGAGTACAGAACGCCACTGTAACTCTAAAATAGCGAAGGACCAGTTTACTCTGGTGAGCTATAATAGTAGAGACACAAGATGTCCTACAAGTGATCCTCTTACTGACTGAGGAAGGTGAAGGTCATGAGAATCTAGCTCTCTTAATGACCTATGTATGATACTGATGTGACTTCTTAGCGATCAGTTGGAGTATGAGTGCTATGCCTCATCTCCACAGGGCATAATATTGTTTGTAAAACATAATCAACCGCGTAGTATACCTGTTAGAGATAACTACGAGTTAGTTGATTGATGATACACTGTAATAGTACTTATATTCTTCATGTCTCATAAATGTTGAGCTCTTGTTTATAGCTGCAACTGCTATTGAATACTTTGAAAGCTTTACTGCTTAAGATATTCTTTGATGTTATATTAAAGCTTCTGGCGGAGAGTTATAACTCTCGCTGGGACAATTATGTAAAATTGTCTCACCCCGTAGACTTCAACTTTTAGAGTCAGTCCTATGTGTCCTCTGTACTCTCAGGTGTTGGAGTCTTTTGTTATGAGTTCTTGAGATTTTGTATCTTGATGTATATAATTACTCAAGAAGTAATTATCATGAGATGTAAACAGTTTATCTCTTGTTATGAAAGAAGCTTTTAAGGATTCAAGCTCTTGTCTCGAAAAGTTTTTATTTCCCGTGATTTTTGTCTTCCGCTGTTTATCGAATCGCTTCCGCTAAGTTTAAATCATGATTATATCGTGGTTTGGAGATCAGAGCCCACAGAATGTCTAGAGAATGACAGTACTCAATGACATATACTTTCAGGTTAAGGACATGAATGATGAGATCATACGGATGCTAAGAGTTTGTACATTCTTGTTATGTCCCTATTCGGATGTCATTGTGGAAGGTAGATAGACAGCAATGACACACAAGACTAGATTGTGGTGTTGGTTGATGATAGAATTTCATTAGTCATGATATAGAGATATCAAACCAAACACATAGGTACTTGTTAGATAACAAGTGTACCGGACAAACCCACCATGAGTTTGACACATGGAACCATGACATGGTAGTCACAGTCAGTACTCAAAGTGATGGTGGTGAGTGTGATTCTTTGACCTGAAATCACTACACTCAACACATGTCGTTGGGTACACTTTGACATCATCAAACGCAGTCCTGAAACATGGGTTGTTATAAAGGTGATGATTGGGTGGCTTTGAGACATGGGGCTTTTGAGGGGTGAGTGATAGATATGGGATTTGTCCCTCCTGAGGGAGTTTGATATACATGGCCACTTGATGAGTAGGATTGAGAAAGGCATGCATGCATGTGTGAATCAGTATGTGATATTGATGTCATACATATCTCTTCCAATCTACTCTGAGATCAAGAAAGTGAATGAACATTGATAGGATGATTGTTCCATGCCTCTAGTTCATTCGGGATATCAGTGACAAAGGAATTATACATTCACTGTAACACCATTCACGAATTTTAGGATTGAAAGTTGTTCTCCAACTTTCTATTTCACATGGGTAGCACTGATGTGTGACTAGGCACCTCTCTTTGCTTGTGAAGTCATAAGTGTTATGGACTTTCACTGCCAACGTGAAAAGGACATGCAGGGTCACACACATAGGATTTAACCTGGAAGAGGAGTTTTATCCACAAACAATGTTTAGATTGATTGCTAAAGGAGTTTAGTAGTTCAAATAAACACTCAATTAATTGATAGCTCAGTATCATAATGTTCAAGGTGTTGGACACATTGATTGGAGTATCAGATTGATTGAAACTGCAATTGACTGATTCTGCACAATCTGCATTCCCAACCGATCGGCTCATGTGATGAACTGATCGGCTCAGCTTGCTGAACCGATCGGCTCAGGTGGTGAGTCAATCGGCTCATGGACAGGGTGAAAGGATTGCTTCAAGTGTTGAAATGATCGGTTCAACTGGTGCAACCGAGCAAGTTGGGAATGTAGGATTGGTGAGAAATTTCTTTTCGTTTCACTTGCCCAATTTGATTGGAACAAGGATTGGTATTTGGTACCATTTAGAAAAAAAAGAAGGAAAGTCAATCAGGAATTGATCAGGACCACGAACTGACCGGTTCAGAAATGAACTGACCGTTTCATGGGTCCCAACCGATCGGTTGAGGTGTCAACTGACTGGCTCAGGTCCCCAACCGACCGGTTCAGGTTGCGAGTTGGTTGTTTTTGTGGAAAATCTCGAACTCTTCTACTCCTGCTTTATTCCCGCATTGCCCGGGATAGAGAACCCTGTCCCATGACCCTCCTACATATATAGGGGTATTGGGGGCTTCTCAAAGTACAACTCAGTGCAACCAGTTGCTCTGTAAAGTTGTCGTTCTCTCTATTTTTGGTAACCGAGAGAGCCCGAGCAAGTGCTACCCGATAAGGGAGGCACATCAAGGGAAAGACAACTGCAGAAAGTGACTGGTGGCAGGAGAGTGTGTCAGTGACTAGTACGCTGATAGGAGGGTGCGACTCCTTCCAATTCCTTGTCGGATAAGGAGATTGGAGTTCCAGGTGGTCCGTGTGGACTACTTTAGAGGTGGGAGATTTCTACTGCTCGGAGGACAATTGTCAATCCCGACAGTCCCAGTGAGACCAGGAGTCATCAGTCCTGGTGCGACTAGGAGCTGCACAGACACCGTCCAAGACCGGAGGTGAAGACCGCACAAGCCACGAGGTATTTTCACTGAGCAAGCCTCAAGACAAGGTATGATTCCACAAACCATCTTTCCAATTGTATAGACGTTGACGCGTTTCCTTGTTTTGGGTTTTCGGGAGGAGGAAAAGTTTTGTTTCCGCTACCTTCTCCGATTCCCCTAAAACCCAATAGTGGTATCAGAGACATGTCAACTGCTCTATGCTTTAGGATTATTGATATGATCGATTTTGGTTTGTCGCCTTTATTTATTGCATACGATGCGAATAAAATTGGCTTTATGCATGTCCAATCCTAAATCCACAAATCCCAATTTACATATATGATATGTATTATGAATGCACTCGATACGCGTCACCCTTAAACGAGTTTTGTGGTGGATGCATAGCGTGGTTATGGCCAATAAACCATATATGTGGATGGTTGTATGTGGTTGCTTGTATCTCGGTCTGTGCACCGATCTTCCTTCTCCTATTCCTGATGTAACTCGAAATATTTCGAGATTTCTTTCCTACCTTTGCTCCCCTCGAATGTAACTCGAGGTTTCTCTTTTTACAATGTAAAATAGGATAGAATTTTATTACCTGTTATGTCAAAGAATGGAGGACATCCTGACGACAGCTGAGACGATCGGTTCAAGGTGTGAAACCGATTGGTTGACGTTCCAGACGATCAGTTCAAGGAGTGAGCCAATCGGTTGATGACCGGTTTGAGGAGCGAGACGAACGGGTGGCGGCCATGATGAGATGCACGACGACCAGGCAAACCGATCGATTGGAGGAGCCAACCGATCAGCTGGTGGCACCCATCCGACCGGCCTGATGGCAAGCCGATCAGTCATGTGATGAGTTGATCAAACCCAGAAAGGCAAAGCACAGAGTTCATCTAGTACAGGTTGCATGTGATGTAGACCTAGATGACCGTGATTCCTCTTGGCTCGAGGAATCACATTAGGATGGACATAATCATCGCTTTTATCATTTTGCATGTTTTTTGTGGGATATAGCATGTATATGATACATACTATGTATTGTGGTGATTGGATATGTATATGTATATAAAAACCAAATCCCTCATTAAATATTAAGTTTTAGATGCCTTCTAAATGTGACACACGTGAAAAGCTTGATCGACCAAGTGTGGGCACCCCCAAGCGTGGTGCACCGTCTATCTCGTGGAAGCGTGAAGGATGGATATGTGGGTCTGCCCAAGCAGGGTGCATATTCATCATGTTGGCTTTGGGTCGGACTTAACAAGGTGACCTAGATAGGATCTAGCACCTTGAGGCATGGAGATGATCATGGCAAGGAGTTGCATATGATATCTTATCAAGAGTTGCATATGATGAAATTGGCAAGAGTTGCCTACCTAAGACATCTAAGTTGTGGGTGATAGCCCAAGCTGGTCCATGACTTAGAGGATTTCAGGATCTTGCCCACTAGAAGGTTGTACGCTGCAATCTTCTAAATTGATGGTGAGGGATATCAATTTGAAGTAAAATAGTGGGAGAGATAACTAATTAAAGGCCTAATTATATCGTCAACTTTTCAAATCAATCAAATAAGTCAAAAAATGAGTTTTTGGACTAAAATTGCATATATTTCCTTTTGTACAATAAATGGTTGATCAACAATAATCACTTATTTGCAATCAGTCTTTGAGACCAACAAATTAAATGGGATTTTTTCCACGATTGGTTAGGATGTTGAGAAGCGTTCTCAATCAAAGAGCGAAAGCTCTAAGTCCTAGTTATACCAGAACCAGATGAACTCGATCCCACCACATCAATGGCTGAAAGTATGCTTATGGAAGCATACCGAGGATGACATTGATGAGGAGTGCTTGATGTTGTGTTCTCTGAACTATGAGTTGCAGAGACAACAGGAGACATATGATGTCTCCAAGACATTGTCCTAGTATGTCATGACAGAAGGAGATCCAGTAAGGTATTCACACACTCAATATGATTGGGTATGTGGAAAGACCTGACTAAGAAGGATTCCCTCTGAGCCAAGAGTTGGCTATTGGTATGATACTGCAAATGTTGCTAGAATCATACAGTTCATGATAAATTACAACATGAACAACTTTGACAAGCGTTGACAAAGTTGTTGGACATGTTGAGGATAGTAGAGGAAAATATGAAGAAAGACTAACGCTAATCTTTGATGAGATCAATGAAAGGTAAGTCTTAAGGGCAAGGTCAAGGGCAAAGCAAAGAAGTGTTCTGATGCTAGCCAGCAGCCCAAGCCGTCTTCAACCTCAAGGAACATGGGGAATGGGTGTATGAGGAAATTTCCCTCTATATCTAGAAGAACAAAAGAAGATGAAGGAGGGGATGGAGATCTCCACCTAAGGTATCATGAAATGAACTGCTTCTTAATCTGAGGTATATGATACCAAGATATGGATATGTCATATATGATATGCAATATCCACAAAGAAGTGATGGCCTTTGTGAAAGGACCAAGAAAGGAGTACCCATCATTGGAGCAAGTGTTGCTGCCATAGATAGGAGTACCTTTCAGTTTATTTTAGCCTAAAAGGCACGAAATAGAGTTGAGAACTGCTATTTCATATTTGCCAATAGATAGAAACACTTTATTTTTGCATATTGTATGACAATCATGGCAATCAATAAATAGATGTTTCAATTTCTAAAGATGTGATCTTTGTGGCAATGCCTTGTTTATCTTGTGGTATTTGATATGCATAAGATAAGTTGATACCTAAAAGTTATAGATAACTCAAACAATCAAATTAGCATCAATCATGAGAAATTCATTTATAGTTTCCATGTGATGGATGAATCTAGACTCTTTTGGTTAGAGAACCAGTAAGAGACATGAATATCTTGGACATGATTAATCAATCTTCACTAAAGGTAGTGGGAGAATGATTATCCTATTAGGTATGATACATGTGATGTATTTACATACATATTGGAACAAATGCTAATACTTCAAATGGTGTATAGAGAAATACCAATATGAATATCTTGAAGTGTTCAAGATTATCATAGATGAAGTGCAAATTTGGTAATGTATTAATTCTTCATGAGATCAATGAATGAAATACTTGGACCAAATGTTTGAGATCCTTATGAGTGATTATGATAGTGTATCATAGTGAACTCATGATTAAGGCATGGTGATGTCTAAATCAAGAAGGAATCATACTCTAAGGAGTTAGAGAATGATTATCAAATAACTGAATTCTTCTTAATAAAAGAATACCCCACACAAATAAAGGACATTAAGACTCACAAGGAGTTGTAAGTTCTTATATCCTTGAGAGATACACCTCATTTATCCATGTGATGAGTTTTTCATGTGATGAGTCAACTATCTAGATGAATATGAGGAACCGAATTTTGAGTTATGGTTTATGACCATTACATCCTAAATGACTTCCATGTGAACCATAAGGTATGACCTTGATGATAGCACCCATTGGAATGAAATCCATAACTGCAAATGAGTCTTAAGTGTTAAGACACATGGATAACATTTTGAGAAGGATGATGTTTGTTGATTGCAACTTAATGACTAAGACATTCGGCATATGGATACTAAAACCGCATTCCTATGAGGAATAAAACAAGGATGTGTATGTGACACAACCTATAAGGTTTATGAATCCACTAATGCAAATGAAGTCTATAAGTTACAATGGACCAATCAATGTGATTGATTGAGTACAAGCAACTCAGAATTGGATCTTTACTTTGATGATATAGTGAAAGGGTTTGACTGATATGTCAAAGATAAAGAAGGGATCTGTGATTTAGTGGGAGCGTGTTCACATTCCACATGTTGATGTGAAATGGAAATGTTCTAGAACGGAAATCCAAAAGTGGAAATTATCTTTAAGGAAGATAGAGATGCTTCCTATGTGATAGAAATAGAGATATATAGAGATAGTTCTTAAAAAAAACTCTTGACCTGAAAAGAGAAAGCATACATTGGCAATCTGTACTGAAGGGTTCAGTATGCACATATTCAATGGGAGAAAAATTATCCATGTTACATGGAGTTAGTATCCCAAAGCCAAGTGTCCAATTATTATGAATAATGGGAACACTAAGAATAGATATGGATCTATCATGTATGTAACCATCCCATTATCTTGCATGTATCGACATGTTAAGAACAAAATGAATTCATCATCTTGTATGTAGGACATGGCAATATGATGTGCTCATCCTGATAACTCATATGTGAGACATGGAGAGTGGATGTCTGTCTACTTCCAGTAAGGGTTACTGGAATACCATGAGAACTTGATAAGTACTTGAGAAGTACTAGTTCTATGGAGATAAGGAAGAGTTCAATGTAAAGAGTTACATTGATGCAAACTTCTGAAAGGACAGAAAATTAATCGCAAAATATATATAGGATATATAAAAGTGAAAGTTTGTTGATAATTGGAAGTGTTCCAATAAAACCATTTAAAAGGAAATGCCCAGTATCTATGTGTTGGAGAATAGCAGTGGATACTATATGGATCTGGAAGTTCATGAGATGAACTTATAGATATTATGCTCATTGATGACAAGTATGGAATCCTTGATCATGCAATGTGGCTAAAGGTTAGCAAAGGAATACTAGATCGCATATACAGCAACTCCATCTCATACGTGTGACGTACAACAAAGAGATGTGAGACATGCAATTTATACTGACTTTGGCAAGGTATTTCCATAACTCACTATGTTCGCACCAGATCACAATAGCATGTGGGACATGTTTGAAGATCACTATGAATATGATTCAAGCGTGATTGGCTCATAGTTCAAGTGGGAGTCTGCTGGTATGTATGTCCTAAGAGCCAATCATGGGATGATTGGTGGGATACATTCAGATTGATTTGATAAACATCAAAGGCTAGCTTCCAATTCTTTCTAGTTCACTCATATGAGATAGTGATAGAACAGATTGAATGTCTACAGAATGACAATACTCAATGACGTATGCTTTCAGGTTAAGAACCTGAACGATGAGATCATATAGATGCTAATAGTTTGTACATTCTTGTTATGTCCCTAGTCGGATGTCATTGTGGAAGGTAGATAGACAGAAATGACACACAAGACTAGATTGTGGTGTTGGTTGATGACAGAATCTCATTAGTCATGATATAGAGATATCAAATCAAACACATAGGTACTTGTTAGAGAACAAGTGTACCGGACAGACCCACCGTGAGTTTGACACATGGAACCATGACATGGTAGTCATAGGCAGCACTCACAGTGATGGTGGTGAGTGTGATTCTTTGACCTGAAATCACTACACTCAACACATGTCATTGGGCACACTTTGACATCATCAAACGCAGTCCTGAAACATGGGTTGTTATAAAGGTGATGATTGGGTGGCTTTGACACATGGGGCTTTTGAGGGGTGAGTGATAGATATGGGATTTGTCCCTCCTGAGGGAGTTTGATATCCATGGCCACTTGATGAGTAGGATTGAGAAAGGCGTGCACGCATGTGTGAATCAGTATGTGATATTGATGTCATACATGTATCTTCCAATCTACTCTGAGATCAAGAAAGTGAATGAACATTGACAGGATGACTGTTCCATGCCTCGAGTTCATTCGGGATATCAGTGACAAAGGAATTATACATTCACTGTAACACCATTCACGGATTGTAGGATTGAAAGTTGTTCTCCAACTTTCTATTTCACTTGGGTAGCACTGATGTGTGACTAGGCACCGCTCTTTGCTTGTGAAGTCATAAGTGTTATGGACTTTTACTGCCAACGTGAAAAAGACCTGCAGGGTCACACACATAGGATTTAACCTGGAAGAGGAGTTTTGTCCACAAACAATGTTTAGATTGATTGCAAAAGGAGTTTAGTAGTTCAATTAAACACTCAATTAATTGATAGCTCAGTAACATAATGTTCAAGGTGTTGGACACATTGATTGGAGTATCAGATTGATTGAAACTGCAATTGACTGATTCTGCACAATTTGCATTCCCAACTTATCGGCTCATGTGATGAACCAATCGGCTCAGCTTGGTGAACTGATCAGCTTAGGTGGTGAGTCGATCGGCTCATGGACAGGGTGAAACAATTGCTTCAAGTGTTGAAACGATCGGTTCAACTGGTGCAACCGAGCAAGTTGGGAAAGTAGGATTGGTGAAAAATTTCTTTTCGTTTCACTTGCCCAATTTGATTGGAACAAGGATTGGTATTTGGTACCAATTAGAAACAAAAGAAGGAAGGTCAATCGAGAACTGATCAGGACCACGAACCGACCGGTTCAGAAATGAACCGACCGTTTCATGGGTCCCAACCGATCGGTTGAGGTGTCAACTGACCGGTTCAGGTTTTGAGTTGGTTGTTTTTGGGGAAAATCTCAAACCCTTCTACTCCTGCTTTAGTCCCGCATTGCCTGGGATAGAGAAACTTGTCCCATGACCCTCCTATATATATAGTGGTATTGGGGGCTTCTCAAAGTACAACTCAGTGCAACCAGTTGCTCTGTAAAGTTTTCGTTCTCTCTGGTTTTGGTAACCGAGAGAGCCCGAGCAAGTGCTACCCGATAAGGGAGGCACAATAAGGGAAAGACAACTACAGAAAGCGACTGGTGGCAGGAGAGTGTGTCAGTGACTAGTACGCTGACAGGAGGGTGTGAATCCTTCCAATTCCGTATGGGACAAGGAGATTGGAGTTCCAGGTGGTCTGTGTGGACTACTTCAGAGGCGGGAGATTTTTGTCGCACGGAGGACAGTTGTCAATCCCGACATTCCTGGTGAGACAAGGAGTCGTCAGTCCCGGTGCGACCAGGAGCTGCACAGACACCATCCAAGACCGGAGGTGAAGACCGCGCAAGCCATGAGGTATTGTCACCGAGCAAGCCTTGGGACAAGTAATGATTCCACAAACCATCTTTCCTATTGTATAGACGTTGACGTGTTTCCTTGTTTTGGGTTTTGGGGAGGAGGAAAATTTTTGTTTCCGTTTCCTTCTCTGATTCCCCTAAAACCCAATACCTAGAACGGGCCTATCCGCTACCTCCAACCAAATTAAGTCCATGGTAAGTGTCAATGATAACCCCTACTCCTTTTCAACTCATTAGTTTTCCCTGGGTTGCTTCGAGTAGCCATACCCTATAATTGTTCTAGATGTACTAGTCGACGTTCATGCCTTGGTCACTTAGTGGCCCTTTGACAATGAAAATAGCATCACCTCACTTCATTAGTCATTTCTCACCAGTCCTTATGATGAATTTCAACACTATTGCTTAGACCTTGAGGTTGCTCTTTGTACTCTATTCTCTGGTTCTCGACATGGCCTTTGCGATGATTTTGGAACCATTTTCCCATGACTTGGGTTTGCCTTAGCCATTGGAATATTACAAATGCAATGAGGACATCCCCTAGATCCAATTACCAGTAGGCCTCGAGTCTTTCTCATTCATCGAATCCCTGAGGCACTGCTTCCTCACGCACGATGCAGAGGAATAAGCTAGGTTGTGAGATGATTCTACTACCCTTGGCCATTTAATTGAACAATTGATATCTTATGGGAAATTTTGGCTTTTGCATGTCTCCATTCATTGGTTTGGTTTTGAGGCATGATGCCATCATGGAGGTCTCCTATTGACCCACAATAGCATGGGCTCGGACCCGATATCTACTGAGTTACATAAAATTTCCCATGTGGATTTTCTATGAGTTTTCATTGGCCTATTCTTAGAAAATTCACAATAATTCAACAATTTATCAAAATATTATGAATAAATACTCGTTGGAAAGGAAATTTTGACAAGAGATCCTATTTTAGTGTTTTCAAAACATGTTTTGCCTATATGTTCATATGTTTTTATGGATAACCCTAAAATCCCAAATTTTTAGTGATATGATCATTAATTTAGTAATATTAAATCGAGCTTTCCCAATTGGACTGACCTAATTAGTAACCATAACCCTAATTTAGTACAATAAGAACATGTTTTCCTAAAAACTAGTTTGGGGTGTAAGATGTTAATTAAAGTGATAATTAATAGGAATCATGTTATTTTCAAGAGACTTAGGATTTGACTCAAGATCATAGAGACCAACTTGGGATCTACTTTTCTCCAAGGTAAGTGGGTCATGCCATTATACATATGAACATTGGTTGAATTGTATGCTATGTATGAATCTATATTTTGAGTTAATGTATAATTTTTCATTTATCTTATTGGTATGTATATCATGTTTTGTATTGTTCCTTCAAGCCAAGTGACCCATGTTATGGACAACATAGGGTTTGCTTCTACTAATATATATGTACTTGGAAATGCATTACACTTGTGTAGTAATACTTGATCTTTGACTTGCAAATATTTCCTCTTCAAATGGCCATCATACCACATCTTATGTGCTCCTTGTATATGCATGCATTTTCATAGACTTCTATTCATAACTCTTTTATCTCTTGCCTTTGAAGAAAACAATTTTCTTTTGCCACATGGAGGTCTAAGTTGAGCTTCTTAATGGACCATTGTTCTTTTTTTTTAGCTCTAATCATAAGTTAAAAGACTTCCCATAAATTATATGGTAGGGTGTAGTGCCCAACAGACTCTTGTAAGTAGTTTTGTATGCTGAAGGTGAACCATTCAACTTGTGATCCCAATCTTGTCATGTCCTACTTACCCTTTTCTTGAGAATGACATTGATATGATGGTTAACGACTTCCACTTGACCACTCATTTGAGGGTAGTATAGAGTGGCCACATGGTGAGAAACACCATATTTGTGGAGTAGCACTTCAAAGACACGCTCGAGGATGTGGGATCCCCCATTGAAAATGACTATGTGTGGACCACGATAATGTGGATAGATGATGTTCTTAAAAATCATTATGAGTGGCTTGGATTTGTAATAAATTTTGGGAATGTCTTTGACCCATTTAGAAACATAATTTACATACATGAAATGGAGGAGAAGACATAGGAGGATGGGAATGGACCCATGTAGTCCACACCCCAAACATCAAAGATCTCCATCTCTTGTCAAAGATTGAGGGGCATCTCATCCCTCATAGAAATAATGTTGGATCATTAGAAATTGTGACAGGACTTGAAAAATCTATAAACCTCCTTGAAGACAGATAGACAAAAGAACTGACATTGAAGGAATTTGATTTTCATCTTTTTAGAGCTCATGTGTCCTGTAGTTCACCCATTGTGACATTGTTCAAGGATAAGTGGGATGTTCCATTCATATATGAAGAACATTAGAGTCCATAACAGAATAGTAAAAAGATAAAAGGCTCATCCCATTAGTAATGGAGAACGTAGGACATGAACTTCTTCTTATCATTCCTTGTGCAATATGGATGAAGGGCTCCCATAGCTAATAATAAACAAGGTCAACATTCCATGAGTGAATGTTGAGACCTTCAACAGGTGGTCATTAGGTAACGAATCATTCACATGAACATCATCATTGTCTCACATGTGCAATTGGTTGCAATGATTGACAACAATATTTTTAGTTCCCTTCTTGTCTTTGAATTCTAGATCAAAATCTTATAGTAGTAAGATCCATTTGATCAGCCTCAACTTGGTGTCCTTCTTAGTATCAGTTGTTTGATGGAAACATGATCAATGTAGATTTCATTTGTGATCCTATTATAGGAGAGGAATTTGTCAAAAACATAAATGATGGTGAGGAGCTCCTTCCCAGTGGTTGCATATTCTTCTGTGCATCGAACATCTTGCTTGCATAGTATATGACCTAGTATTTCTTGTAGACATGTGTCCCCTAGAATTTCTCCTATGTCACAGTCACTGAAATCACACATGATCTCAAAAGGAATATACCAATATGGGGCATGAAGGATGGAGTAGATATACGAGTTTCCTTGAGTGTATTAAAGTTCTTCATATTGTTAGAGTAGAAGATGAAGTTTCGATCCTTCTCAAGAAGATATATAAGAGGCTTAGTGATTTTATTGAAATCCTAAATAAACCTCTTATAGAATCCAACATGTCCCAAAAATGCATGGACTTCTTTGACCTTGGTTTGAGGAGACAACTTGGAAATCACTTCAATATTTGCCTTGTCAACTTCAATGCCTCTAGAGGTGACACAATGTATTAGAACAATGCCCTCCTTCACCACAAGCATTCTGGTACCAAGGATAGGTGGTGTAGACATAACTCAAAAAAATCTTCATAGATTGACAAGTAATACATGAAGATTTCCATTCTCATTTTAGTAAGGCCAGCGAAGATGGAAGTCATATCATGCTGGAAAGTGGTAGGCGCATTGCATAATCCAAAAGGCATCCTATGTCAAGCATACATGTTAAAGGGACACATGATGGTGGTCTTTTCTTTATTGCTAGGGGGGATGGGGATATGGTAGAAGTCATATTATCTATCCAAGTAAAAGAAGAACTTGCGATGAGTGATTTTATCTAGGTCCTGATCAAGAAAAGGAGGTGGGAAGTGATCCTTTCAAGTTGCATTGTTGAAGTTGCAATAGTCTATGTACATGCACCACCCAATAATAGTGCATGTGGGAATACACTATTTTTTTTAAATAATGGTAGTGTCTCCTTTCTTTGGCACAACTTGCACATGACTCACCCATGGTGAATTAGAGATGGGATAGATGATCCATGAGAGTAGTAGCTCTATCATCTCTTTACGTACAAACTCCATCAAAATTGGGTTCATCTTGTGTTGAGGCCCGATGGAGAGCTTGTAGTTATTGATCATGGTTATTTTGTTCATATAGAGAGTTTGTCCTATTCTGGTTAGGTCAATCATGTTGTAAGCTAAGGCTCTCTCCCTCTTTCTTAGCTTAAGGCCGCTCCCTCTTTCTTAGCTCAGTCAACACTTTTCCTCCTACTCTATTATGATATATTCATTGATTATGATTGGGAAGTCCTTCTTCTCATCTAAGAAGAAATATTTTATCCCCTATGGTAGATGCTTCATTTCTGGTGTAGCCGGTTCCTTGTCTTATTTTTTGATGATGGAGATAAATTTAAGCTCTTCGAACTCAACTTTAGGATCTTCCTCATCATATTGTCTAAGAAAAAGATGATTTTCTCCACTTGTTCATCATTCTAGTCATGGACATTAGAGTTGACGAGTGTGGTCTCAAGAGGGACTTTATAAGTAGGATCCTCCTACCATAGTTGTTCCATTTTGTCAATGTAATCAATGCTCTTAAAAAGAGGGTCCTTTGAAGGTCTCAAACTACCTTGAAGTTGATGGTTCCATCCCTAGCCTCAAAGTCAGGATTCCTTCTTCAACACCAGATAAGGATCCATAAGTTTCGAGGAATGATCAGCCAAAGATGAGATAATATATATTAGAGTTCCTCCTTGATGTCCATGATGAAAAAAATCATATAGGTTGTTTGATTTAGGACCCATTCTCAGAGCGATGTTTTTTATGATACCCATAGGGTCATTGAAGAGTGAACATGTGGAATGGTGATGCTTCACAAGATGTAGGGAATGATAAAAATGTTTTCCCTAAGATCAGCTAGGCCCGTCCGTGATGTGGGAGCTCCTAACAAAGTAAGAGATGTCGAAAGATCCCAGATTTTTGGGTTTCTTAAGCATATTTCTCTAAACTAATTCTATTGTCATCAACACTAGTTCACTATCTTGACTTCCTCTGTTAAGTACTTGCTAGTGAGGAGAGTATTGGAGAACATGGTCCATGAGGCTATTTTGGCCAGAGCATCAAGGAAGGGAAAATCAACATGTAACTTCTTCATTTCATCCTTGAATTTCATGAATCTTGAGTGTAGTTACATTTGAGCTAGACGAATATGGTATGTGATACATGGTTTGTAAATGAGAACCACATGATAGAGGAAGAAGTTGGTGTAGTTTCTAGTTATTTCTCATGTTTAAGAAAGATGCTTTCCACTAGAGGTTCAACCACTGTTTCCACTAGTACACCTATTGGTATAGCCATTGGAGTGACTCATTTGTCATTATCATGTTCAAGAACCAGTCTATTGTTGTTGATGAGTGGGGTTGGAGATTCTGATAGCACACATACAAAACATGTGGTTAACGCTTTCAACTTCTCCTCTTGATGCTTGGGGTTTCCTTTAGGTTTACCTACAATGAACCTCTTGAAGAGTGAATGGCATCGATAATTTGTGCAAGTTGAGCCTCGATGGATTTGTTGTAAGCTTGTTGGCTTGCTAGAATGTTCTCGATGGTATCTAGGTGACTTTGAACTTTTAAGCCTGATATGATCTACTGGCTTCCCTTCCCTGGTAAAGCTGACCTTATTGATTATAGGATTGCTATTTTGGGTTGTAGTTGTTTCCTTGGTTGATAATGTTACAATGCTGGAATGATTATAATTGTTATGGAAAAAGTTTCAATTTTGTTGGAAACTAGGAGTACCCAAACTTTGGATTTGACCATGGTCCTTCTTGATATGATGTGCATTTGTTGTTCCTTTTCGGATTCCACATTGGAATCCTGGGTGGTTTCTTGGCCTATTGGGCTTGTAGTACACCTACCCCAGGTTGGATTTTGCTTCATTGAACTGTTCATTGATATGAATGCTATGAAAATGGATCTAGTTCATGTTCAAGGTGGCTTGGTGTAGATGGTTGCATTCTAGACATGTGTGGACATTTGCACTATAGACATGGTAGACTTATGGTGCTAACACATCTTCCATAGAGGGTTGACCTCTTTTCCCATTCCTTAGGAGGGATGCCTCAAAGTTGTCTTGTTTGAGAGTGAGAATTTTCAAAGATTCAATGACCTTCAACTCAATTTTTTCTTCTACCATGGACACCTTGAGAAATCCTCTCTTACATGAATATTTTCATTTGGCTTGGTTTTCTGCTCCACTAATCACAACCTTCATGCTTCATCAAAGCTTTGCCTCATGAAATTTCCATGGGAGGCCATGTATAGGAACTAATTAACATTATCATCTACTCCCCTATTTGCACACATAATATGATCTGATGAGTGCAATTGTGCAACAAATCCTTTGAATTTTTACCATTCTTCAAAGAGAGTTTCACCTAGGAGCTATTAAAATTGAGTGAATCTCCCTCAGATTTGGTAGGTGAGTGAGGAAGGAAAGAACTTCTTGAGGAACGGGTTCTAAATCTCTTCCCAAGTTATGATGCTATGATCATCTGGTGAATTGTACCATACCATGACATTGTTGGTGAGGGAGTAGTAGAATACCCTTAGCTTCATGTCCTCCTCTGACACCCCAACTTTCTTACTCAATCCATAGAGGTATAAAAACCTCTTCAACTGGTCATGCACGTTGGCTCATCCTGCAAAATTGTTGTTGCACCATTGTCACCCACTGCATCTTGATTTTTAAGTTGTGGGATTTGATGGTAGGTTGGATGATGGAATTTGGAATGTCTACAACTTTAGGTATAATGAAGTCACATAATTCTCTGTATCATTTTGCTTTCCCAGTCACCTATAGTTCACCTTGTGCAACAACTATAGCTTTGGCAAAGAGTCTATCTTTTTGTGATGCAAGTGTTGCTTCCACTTTTCCTCCTTAGCCATCTTTGCTTTGCATTCGTAAAGGAGCCTTCAATAGGTTTGATCGATCTAAAATGCTTGAAGAGCATCACATGCACTAGAAATAGTTCAAGAGGAAAGAAGAGTACTAGAAATAAGATGATTGATGTAGAGTCGAATTCATGAGAATATGCAATATGTCAATCACAAAAGAAAATTTTCTAACTAAACCAAGTAGGTTTGTGTGATAAGAAAATTCCATTGTTCAAAACAATGGTGCCAAAACTCTATGTGATTTTTACTGCATAGGAAAATTCACTTAGGGAAAGTCCTTATATTTTTCCCTTAATTAATGTACAATAATCACCTCCCACAAGAGAGCATATGTTATGGTAGTGTAGCTCGGGATTGAACCCCAATGGTAACTTATTAAGGATTAAATAATAAAAGGAAATGGACAAGGATTAGTATTTATCACTAAAGGTTGATGGTTAATGATTATGCTAATTGCAAATAATAAAATGATGGATTAAGGTCTAGATTTACCTATGGATGGGAACACTGGAGTGGAATGGTTTTCACTACTGCAACATATCATAAACTCTCTCTTCCATAATGTTAACAATGAAATATATATGTTGAGGCTAGGAAAATCCCCCTTTTAATGTTAGGATTAAAACTAGAACATATATCACTCAAAGCTCGTTGCTTTATCTAGAGATCATACACCTAACACCTAAGAAGACACCTATCTAATGTTCTCATCAAGGCTTTAGAAAAATAAAATGATATCCTTGATCACAAGTTCAAAGTTCTATACATATAAGATCTAATAAACATATAAAGTTGATGGTCAGATAAGAATACAAGCATGAAAATTATTGATTCCAAACATAAAATGGTCCATACAATAGTAGATGTAATAAAGAGAACAAAACTGGGCAGAAAGGCTACTCCCCACACCCTAGTAAGGTGACTACTTACTCATGGAAACAAATATAAATACAAAATAGGAAAGAAGAGAAGAAGAATACATAATCCCAAAAGAATAGGAAATTACAACCATGGTTCATAGGTGTAAAGATCCTCAAATTTGGTAAATTTGAATTATATTAATACGAGACTTGATTTAATAAGAAAATTAAAAAAATAAAGTATCTTGAATCTAGTTTGAGGCAAGGGTTCAATCAATGGCCCAAGTGAGTCCCATGAGACTATTTGCATTGCAAATAGGTCCTTGTGGTAGAAGTTCAAGAAATAAAAGGAACTCATCCACAAATAAATGATATGGCTATATGGTTTTTGAGATAATTGAAATATAAGATAATGTGCATGTTTTTAAAATATTCTAAGATAATTTATGGCTTAGATAATTAATGGAGTAATTATCAAACTCGAACTTGCAATACAAGTTCTAGGCACCAAATAAGGGTATTTCCATCTGACTTTTAGAAACACTTAATTATAATAAGGAATTTAAGATAATCCTAGATTTTGAGATGGTAATGACTTTCCATGTAGTGTGGGTTACTGATTTAAGAAAATGCTTGAAGAATAAGTGCTTTATATATGCGCTTCTAAGTTGGAAACCTACTAAATTATTTCCTTTTTACATCAATGAATACTTTTCAGAGAGAGAGACTAATGGAAGGAAAGTAAAGATAATATTTTGGTCAAGCCATATATACACATATACCTAGCCAGGGAACTAAGGAATCAACAAGTTTTATAACTATAATGAACCAAATTCTAAAGAGGGTAAGGCTAGCTATTTGAGTGCTATATATGCACAAGGTTCTACCCTTGTACCTTAATGTCCCCTCTCTGATAGGTTCCTCTATCTTCCCTATGATGACCACGTGTAGGACTTGAAGCTTGACTTTAGGGAAAGGCTTCATAGTGGTAAGCAACCGATATCCAACAAGATGTAAATGGAGGTCGGATTGTAGAGAAGGTGGGTGGAGTACAAGGGAAGGAGCATGTGGACGGTCGGGTATGGTGGGCGTGAATAGACCTCAGGCACTCCTAGACACTCTTTCCTAGCCTGGTCTATCAAGATCGTTGAAGCAACACCACTGCCTTGCCCTTTTAAACTAGAGTTTAGGTCGTTAGGTCTTGCTTCCAGTGCAAATTCATATAGAAAGAAGGCTGGAAACTTGAAACCTAAATGTGGCTATGTATCCAAAATGTTAGTAATGGCAGGTAGAGTCGAGGTGACAGAGGTCCATAGAGAATGGTCGCTCTCCAGCCTAGCAACAAGAACCATCTGGCGCAGAAGATAGGGTGTTGGGGTGACATGATCCCCTAACCACTAGACTCACCTCCATTCATGTTGGGTCAAGTCACACGCAGGACCTAGTAGGGAATCTGCCAACCCATATCAATTGCCATGTTAGGCAACTTCTTGTCTAAAGATGATTACTAGTCCTACCTTTCTAATACCATAGAATTTGGTAGGATTGTCCAATTATGGCAAAATTATATATCAAACCAATCAGGAGAACGAGAGGAATAAAATAATTCTAGTTCAAGTGCCTAATTATAATCATATTTACAAAAGTATACCTAAAACATGTATGTAGGATGATTAATACATACAAACTCTCCATTTGACTAATATATTGCTCAAATTAATGAATATATTTATTCTATGTTATAAAATGATTTTACAGGACATAATAAAAATCCAAGATAATGATGATAATGCTGATGAACAATTACGAATTGAAACTAAAGATCATAACATTCTCTAATATTAATTCATATAATCTGATCTAGGTGTTCATAATGAAATGATACGATAGATATGATAATTAGAGTTTCACATAATTACTAATATGGGTGTATAACTCTAAGGAATTATGGTGTGATAGAATTGGGGTTTGTACCCTCAATCCTCATCAAAACCTGAGACAACCGTCAACCCTAGTTTAGGACACATGTTAGATTACTATGTCCTGAATATGATTGTGACACTTTAGAGTATACATACATGCAAATAATAATGGTTGATTATGTTGAATGCTTGGATGTTTGGATATATGCTTGAAGTACATGTTGCATGGTTTCTACATGGAAATGAGGTACATGGTTACCTATGAAATACCACTCCTATCAACTTCCAACATTTTTAAAAGTTTCACTAATGGATTGTAATTGAACTACTTACTTGTTTATCTACTTCTAGGTAAACTACAAGGACCTATGTGTATCATCATATATGAACATAACTTGCTTAAACCTAAGATGTTATCTCAAGAGGGTTGAATATATGGAAAGAGAAAGAAAGTCTTTATGGAAATGACTGATGACTAATTCCTGAAGGGAGTGTCACCAATAAGTCATGCCCGAAAGGGAAGGTTGACATGATACCAAGCCTAGGATAGGGAAGGTCATTATAGAATACATCAGGGACACAACCCCTTATGAGAGGGTACACCATAAAGATTACCCCCATCGAGAGGGTATACCAGGGAAATTGAGAAATTATGTGTTGAGAAGTTATAATAGAAAATGTGTGTTCGGTTATTTATTAATAATAGATGCTACGGTTGTTATGTTCTTACACCTACATGCACATATTTGGTTGAACCATGTACACAATCTAGAAATATGCTAACCACATTTTGGATTGTCAACATTTTAGATAATTGTCATATTTGAAGATATGATGACATGGGGAATCAAATAAAATCAAATGAAGATGTTAAAGTTGAGTCAAGGGGGAATAGTTAGATGCTTCTTCTCATATGTAATAGAGTCTCATATAAAGTTTGTGTAACTCGTTAGAGGGAATCCCTATACATCTTTTAAACAATATTTGTGAAATAATAAAAATTATCTTCTATTATTTGTTATTTGCTAAATCTAGATCTTGGAAGCTTTAGGTAATGGATCTTGACTTTAACTTACTTTCTTAATTGAGAGA